>CAWUFW010001297.1:97500-722500 GCA_963921515.1 Calotriton arnoldi | reverse complement strand
CGTTGACTCAGTCTCGGCAAAGCACATCCAAACCAGATAGCGGAAGAAAGCAATCCAACTATGGAGTCTATGTTCTTCCGCAAAACTGCCTAAGGGAGGAGTCACTATACATTAGGACTCAAAAGACTTCTTCGAACAAAAACAAGTTGTACACATCCGAGCTGAACACTAGACGGCAGGAGTACGCACAGCATGTGCATCTACAGCTACACAGGCCACTAACATCATTACCCCATTCATTTGAAAATCACTCTTTTTAAGGTGGCTTTAGATGTCTTTAGCAGTCAAACTTCATAAGGCGGCTTGTATTTTGTTTTCCAGATTCTAAGGATAGTGTGCCCGGCAGTGGCAATACACTGGAATCCAGAGACATGTACAACAGTTTAAATGGTTCAGATGACTTAAATCTTTGAGGATTATGGCCACCAACAATAAAATAAAGTGGGTATTTGAAACATTTCCAATCTTGAGTTAATTTCCTCCCAACCTTTAAGAAACAGACAGTGGACAAACCAACTAGCATCTATCTGACCACCAACAAGACTAGTTGTTTTGAGTGAGGAAAACAAGGTTTTGGAGAAATGATGACCGACAATCTATCTCAGCATGCATGTTTAATATGTAGGTAGTTCCATTGGCACCGAAGTTCAGGTTACAAGGTTTTCAGGGAAACTGATGAAATCAGTCTGGTTATTCACCTTCAAGTGTTCCCGGCCACTAATTAACCTCACTAAAGTGATCAATCAAGTTTACTATACATTCCAAAGGCAGAACTTATTTGAAATGAATACCAAAACCTCTAATAGGTCATATAAAGCTGCATAGAGAAGCCTTTAAAACCCTCTAAGGAAATACTAAAAGATCTACAATAAACCTTAAATAAAGGGGCACACTGAAAATGGGCTAAATGGCAGTAGTATGTGCTTCACAATTACACTCAATATTTTGGTTTATGTAGTTCAATGTCGGGGTATTTTGGGTAGTACTGCCTGCCTAACAAACTTAGTACCCACAAGCCAAGTTTGTGTGACTTGACTCGTATACAGCAGAAACCTGGGATGAGTTCTTGGACGCAGCTTTCTCCCCTTGCAACTCAGGCTCTCAAAGCATAGGTTTATTGCAGAGACGTTTCTTTGGGTGATTTAAAGCTTTGGTAAGTTAGTGTCAAACAAAATTCGGTACCAGTCTCCGATTTCTACTAAACTTAAAAATGAAGTAACATTGGTTAATTCTTTAAAATTCATTAGTCATTCCGAAGACACAGCAGATCTGAAAATAAGGACCACTAAACAAACACACAAAAGGGGATGGAAGGTATGCTTAAACAGTCTAAGCCACAGGCAACCACTCTGCAAAATCTCAACCTATCATTTCTCGCTCATTGTGGCACTCTAGACAGAGACCAGCAATAATGCAAAGTAGTAATGACCCTGTAACTCATAGGAACAGTGCATCCGAAACAGTCAGATGAGGAACCCTACAGAAGCGAACACAAGCAACCCCAGACCGTGGATCCTGTTGCATAGTGAGCACGGAACTCATGCATGGCATACCCTCGGCCCTTTAGCACATCACAAAAACACAGGATTCTCGGATAAATGCTTGCGAACAGTCTAAGCCCCTGGGGATTGTTCCCCCCCCCTCCCCCCCAATCCCCTCAAAAAAAGTGGAATGTGCACCTTCAATGAAAAATGTTAAGAACTTACCAGCAATGGCATGGTTGTGCGGCCCACCCTGTAGTCCAGGGAATACAGCCTGGTTAATGAGCCCTTCAATATTGTACATGATCTCTTTTCCGGTTTTGGCATCAACACTTCGAACACCTGCATAAGGAAAATGGGGCTTAGTATACATTGTTTTTGTACTCTGCTAATCTTTGGCAGGAAATTGGAGGAGACCGTGTATAAGGGCAGAGGATGTAGCAAAAAACACTAACAGATTTGGGGACCATGGCAAGAGGGCCTCACTACACAACTGGGACGTTCAACTGGTATGGGCTCAGAAATTTGCACTGGATTGTATCAACAATATTGTCAGCATTTGTGGATATAATGAACTGTTTTATAAGGCCGAAAAATCTGTATTATATTGAAGTGAAGCGTGTGTATTTTGTTCCATGTGCTTAACGAATAAAAAGCTGGATCAGAGTTAATGAGAAGCAAGTATACCCACCTTTTCTATAGTAAATCATGCCAGCCCTGCAACCTCTCAGAGTTTTGTGGGTTGTAGTGGATACCACGTCACAGTGCTCGAACGGCGATGGCACCACTCCAGCTGCTACCAGCCCACTGATATGAGCCATGTCTGCCATTAAAAATGCGCTATTTTCATCTGCAATCTTTCTCATTCGGGCATAGTCAAGGTTACGCGAGTAGCAGCTGATACCTGGAACCAAGAGAAATAAGTACGTGCAATTAATAATGGCACAGATGTGGATGAGGACATTAAGGTAACCTAGATACTAATGTACGCTCAAACTTCTTAACCATTTTCAGCACCTATTGTTTTTTAAATTAAGATCCTAACCTCTGGTTTTAGAAATCACTATTGATTGAATATGGCCATTAAGCCATGACTTACTAAGTACTATGGCCACATTTAATACACCAAAATGCACTGAATGCTTTATTCAATCAAAACACAGATTCACTTCAAAACACACTTCAACACACTGCATTCTCAATGTGTGTCAAATTTTCATTTAGTTTTATGAGATATTTATAGGGTCACCCTAAAAGGACGCAGAAACAATTTTGGGGTCTGTCACCTGCCCTTGAGAAATCCAGGATTAGATGCGAGCCAAGGATTTTAAACAACTGTACCATCAAAGCATTTAGGTCAGCCAGTCCCCCGTTCTGAAGCACCCAAGCTTCAGAGACCAGATTTCCACAACAACAAACAAATCCAGTCATTCATTCCAGACCCTAGAGTCCTCAAGAAGAGTCCATCAGGGGATTTCAATTAATCTTTATTGAGCTTATTGAACTCACTGGGCTTCAATTCCCTTTCCAAATTGTAGCATTGGGGAGCTAAATGTTAATGCTCTAATCCACAATAAAAATACATACACTCCCAAAAACACAGCGTTTATAATCCATCAATTGACACCACAGTCGAGGGCGTCTGTGCAGTAATGAAAAACTTGTAGCTTAGAAAAGGATTCAAGATGTCTGTCATGCTTGAAGAGAGATTGTGACTTCCCAATGCAGTAAGACATTAAATATCATCCCTGCACAGAACAACATTTCTGAATTCCGTTCTGTGGAAACCAAAAAATGCATTCAGTTCGTTGAAAAGCTGCAAGCCTATGGAAGAGAAGCAGGTCTAGGTTTCCTCCCAAAAGAAGCTTAGGATGCAACAGGCTCTGACCAACCTTTCATAAGTACGCACTAAAAGTCGCAAATTATGAGTATTTTGGTGTAGTGTATACATTTTCCTTTATCGGATTACGCTCATTAAACTTTGGGAAGTGGTTTTGATATACAGAAACTCATGATCCTGCTAAGAGCCTGGTCTAAGGCTAGAGAGCAGAAAGAAGGGCTCTGAAGGGGTAAAATGGAACAGACACCTAGGGTAAGATGCTAATGGGGAGAGAGAATGGTCAGAAAGAAATTAGAGGGATGGTCGCCTGGACTGGAAACAAATGGAAAGAGAGGACAACCTAACACTTAATCCTTTGCACCTTTTATATTTCAGCTGGACTTAAATCATGGACATAAGAACTAATATTGCATAGTTACACCAAGACCACATCTCTCCGCTTCACCATGTGTCACCATACCTGCAATGATCAGTTTTGGATGGAACAGACGGGCATTCTCTTCTAGTCGATCATAGTCAATGTAGCCAGTATTTGGGTTCACCTAGCAAGTGAAAGAACATTCAAGAATCAGAAGCGAAAGACGAACAACTATTGAACGGCATGTATCGCACAGGCTACCATGGAATTCCGGAACATAGTGATACAATGAGAGAGTATAACTGTAGCGATCCCAAACCAGATCTCCAAGCAGACCTCATGCAATTCCTCCGCAGAAGCAGGACTAGTGTACCCCAGTAAATTGGTCACGAAACATTTCTTGAAGTGCGTGGAATTAAAATTCAGCAGCCACCAAAATTTATAAACGTTCACAACTTTTGTCCTAAATGAAGTTCTGATGTTTTACCACAGGTTTTGGAGGAATTTTCTAATCCAAATCCCATATAGAGGATGTACTTCTCAACCTTTCTTTCCCTACCCTTTGTTAATCTGTATTGTGTTGTACTGTAGCACATCAATGTATTTATTGCAGTAATTAACAAGGAGTAATAAGAACTTTGTACACCTGAATGGCTCACAAAGCACTCAGATATACATCAGATTCCTGGGTGATGCTTTGGACTTTGTGGTTGGAAAGGACATTGTTTTTAGATAGACCTATATGCAATGCATTTGGTTAGGTATGTGAGGTCCAGAGATGTGCAGTAAACAGTGTGGCTTTGTTTCTGCACTTAAGCAAAAGACACACAGATGATGGACGGAATGCAGAGCAAATCAAACGTTGTCCCCCAGTCAATAGATCTGGGTTAAATCCATTGTTCTTTTGCTCACCATGCCACCCCAGTTTAGACCCAGCCATATGAAAATAAGTCTTGACCCTGTGCCTCATGGGAACAGTCCAGACCGAACTGCCAAGCCAGGTCCTCCCTGGACCGGAAACAAGCATCCCGGGATCGGTTTGGGGCATCACCCCTCATCAGCCAGGCTAGCTTGAATCCAGTGGCACAGTAAGCCCAGGACCCATGTCTGGGCATACCCGGCGCACTTAGGGCGAGAAAGTGTTTTTGCATTTGTTACTGCACTTAAGCATGAAATGCCACACAGTGCAAGAACAAGCTCAGGTGCACTTGCCATTGTTGGGTGATCTAATAATCAAGTAAAAGCCACAACTGATGTAGATCTGTTGGGTCCACATTTAATGTAGAATGATGCTCTCCCCTTGCGCACATGTAACCCAAACCTTGAAAGAGATCAAGTACAACAGACAAAAATATGCTGCCGAAGATATACTGTATGGAATACACCTAGAAGTGACAGAAGTCAATCCCCATAGGCACTGTTAAACAACCACAGAATACTATAGGAGTCCACTGAAAATAGGTCACAAACAAATTCCGACAAGTATTTTCCCCAGAATATAAGAGCAGGTTTCCAGCAAAAAGATGAATCATGGAGAATGAACAGGAAGAGAGAAGAGCAACACAGACCCATCTACCCTGCAAACAGGTTAACAAAGAAAACAAATTCACTCCTAGAAAGCCAAATGAATATTAAATGGTCAATTGAAGCAGTAGTCTCCCATTGGAAAAACAAGAATATATATTTATTTTAAATTCAAAATATATGACCTTTCCGCTGGGCAGAGGGATGGGAAGATCGCATCTCCCTATATGCAGACGATGTTTGGCTATATTTAGCATCCCCCAGACGCTCGCTTAATAGGCTCCTAGACATCTGTGAAGCATATGGTAGATTCTCTGGATACATGATCAATTGGACCAAATCGGTTCTGTATGTCTTGAGTGGCTCGCCACCCCAACTCCCTAAGGGGTGTATGGTGCAGGTCGTGGATGACAGTTTTAAGTACCTGGGCCTTCATATTACACCACTCCCTGAAGAATTTATGGACAAAAATCTATCGGTACCCCTGAAGAGGCTCCGTCGCGACACCAAACATTGGCAAGCTCTACCATTGTCACTGCTGGGTAGAGGCGCTCTCTTCAAGTTGATGCACTCCCGAGATTTCTTTACGCCCTACAAAATACCCAAATTTTTAGTCCCCCTCTCCTATTTTAAGGCAATAGAAGCAGAAGTATGCAACCTTCTGTGGCGCGGTAAACCAGCCCGCAAAGCCATGTGTAAATTGATTAAGGGATGGTACGATGGCGGAATTGCCCTCCCCAATATACAAGCATACTACTGGGCTTCTCAGTTGATCGTGCTTAACCAGTGGCTCCATGCCCCGCAAACGGAACCGGCATTCCGAATGGATAGATTTAACCTGGGAAAGGGAGGAATCATGAGCGCTATATAACAAATCCCGAAAGACACCCTTAATGGGACCCACCGCGCATACAGTTCAAATATGGCATATAGTGCTTAAAAAGTTGGGATGGGACGGAACCATAACACAACTGACTCCGCTTTGGGAGACCAAACGGCTGGGTAGTCTTAGCAGTAGTAAGGGATTCCACCAATGGGATTTAATAGGGATATCAAAAGTCGGTGATCTTTGGTGTAATGGAGAGGTCATCTCCTTTGTTCAACTCCAGGAACAATATGACAGGACGCCCACAAAGAGGTTCCGCTACACTCAAATTAGGCACGCACTCAAGGCAGTCATTCCATCAGGCACTACTCCCCCGGAGGCCTCACCATTGGAGGATAGGCTCCTTACCGACTATATGGATAAGAAGGCCATTTCGCTCACCTACCGCAAGATTATTAATAACCAACCAGACCCAACAAAACCTCTGAGAGAAATGGCAGGCAGATATGGGAGAACTGGATGAAACCGACTAGCAGGAGGCCCTAGCATCCCCACGAGAAGTGGCAATACCATTCAAATTAAAACTAGTACAACTGAAAATACTCAATCGAATTTACTTCACAAGGGTAACCCTACAAAAAAATGGGGAAACCGATAGCCCACTTTGCCTACGGAACTGCGGACCACTTAGCACTTTCTATCACACAATCTGGGAATGCCCGGAGGTTGCGACATATTGGGGCACGATAATGCATGCACTTACACAAGTCAGCAGGGCCACCGTATCCCCTGAACCCAAGAGGTGTCTCCTTAACATCTGGGACACAACAGATCTAAACCACGCGGCCCAAGACTGGGCAACGCTGGGCATGATGTTAGCCAAACGTAACTTTGCTAGACAATGGGGAACACATGCTGCCCCAACATATCAGGACTGGTGTAGCGACATGGATAGCGCCATGGTGGCGGAGAAGGCAGTATACATACACAGGGGGTGCCCCAAGTAGTGGAAACGGGTTTGGGGAAAATGGAATGATTTTAGAGGTAACATCTGTGACTCACCTCCTGATGAGTCGGCAACAGACATTAGCGAATAAAGAAATGAAGTTATTAACGTACCTATGTTAACAATGTATTGCTTGTATAACTCAGTCGGACGAGGTGGTTTGTGCTATGTACCACAGATGTATTCTTGCTAATCTGTAACTGAACTGGTATATGTTAACCAACATCTAATAAAGAGTTTAAAAAAAAAAAATATATATATATTCACTGAAAAAACCATAGGTTTCACGCACGTTATAGTTAGAAATTAGCATTTAAAAAACCTTACAAATTCACTGAAAAAACCATAGGTTTTAGGGACAGTTATAGTTAGTTGGACATTGCACTCGTACAAAACCCGTGAAATTCCCCGTTATAGTTAGTTCAGCTAACTATAACTCGCGCCCACAATGCACTGCTGATGAGCGTCACATATTACATCACTCATGACATGGTCAGTGACATCACTGATGACTTCACTGATGACAACTCAAATGACATCACTGATGACATCATCCAGTGACTGTTTCTGTAAAGTTTAAATATGTTTAATATATATAGGGAAAGGCGTATTGAAGAACGAGTGGGTGTACAAGTGTCTGTATGGATGATTTAGTAGGTGCGTGACTAACTCTATAAGTGAGTGATTAAACGTATCTTACTGAATGCATGGGTTAGTGACTAAACTGGGTGAATGTCCGTATCCGTCTGTCTATTGCTGTGTAAGTGGCTGCATGGGTTTCTGAATAGCTACATGAGTGTCTATATGAGTTATTGATTGGTTGTCTGAGTATCTGTATGGGTGCCTGAGTGTTTGTGTGGGTGGGGTGTGTGCGACTGTGCATAGATGTGTGAGTGGGTGATTCACTGGGTGGATGGTTTCAAGAGTGCATCTGTGATAGACTGTATGGGTGGGTAAGTGTGTGTAAGAGTGTGTTAGTGAGTGAATGCATGTCCCAGTGGTACATGTGTGAGTAACTACATATGTGAAAGGCAGTATATATGTGTGTTGGAGTATATAAATAGCTATAAGCGAGAGTGTGTGATTGTGAGAGTGACTGTATGGACGAGTGTGTGCTTGTATCAGTGATTGTATAAGAGCGTAAGAATGTGCTAGTATTTGTATGAGTAAGTGAGCTGGTGTGTGTATAACTGTATAGGTGAGTAAATGGCAGTGTGTTTAATTATTTGCATGACTGACAAGGTGTGTGAGTACCTCTATGGATGAGTGGCGGTGTGTGAGTGTCTATATAGGAGTATGAGTGCATATGATAGTCCTGTACTGAGTGACCGTAAGTATGAGTGTGTAGACCTAAGAATCAGTGAGTGGGTATGTAGTTATTGGTGTTGGAGTGTCTATGGTTTTGCGAATGGCAGTCTGTAATTTAGAGTGAGTGTATCAAAGGTTATATTAGGGTGTGAGGAGGTGCATCAGATTATCACGTGGATGTCATCAGTGATGTCATCAGTGATGTCATCAGTGATGTCACTGACCATGTCATGAGTGATGTAATATGTGGCGTCATCAGCAGTGCATTGCAGGGGCGCGAGTTATAGTTAGCTGAACTAACTATAACGGGGGAATTTCACAGGTTTTGTACGAGTGCAATGTCCAACTAACTATAACTGTCCCTAAAACCTATGGTTTTTTCAGTGAATTTGTAAGGTTTTTAAATGCTCATTTCTAACTATAACGTGCCTGAAACCTATGGGTTTTTCAGTGAATTTCAAAGGTTTTTAAATGCTAATTCCTAACTATAACATGTCTGAAACCTATGGTTTTTTTCAGTGAATTTCAAAGGTTTTGTAAATGACAATTTTTAAATGTATTAATTGTTATATTTATTTTTGATACTGATTTACATTTTTTTAAACTATTTATTTTTACATATTTTATTTTTTAAATTACATTGCAATTACATTATACATTACAAAATATACTTTCTCAGAATGAATTACTTTAGTTTAAATACTTTGCAAATAGGCAATAGACTTAAGTACAGTAGTTACATTTGTTGCAATGGGCAACACAATTTCAAACACAATGCAACATTGAGCTCAATGTGAATTTCTAGTTAAATGCAATTAGTTACTTTATGGATTACTTTTCTAACCACAGGACTGGATCCTAGATTCAGTCCTGGGACATCTCCTGTCAACAGTTGATTAAAAGCGTTTTGGTTACAGTAGTGATTTTTATGGAATATTATTGTATTTTAAAAGTTGACACTTAAAAACTTTTTCACATAGAATCACCAATGTTATCCTATGGGAGGAAATTCACTTAGCAGGTAAGTAGTGTTATCGTTACTTTTTCTTACTCAGTGGTGGATCCTGGATCCAGCACTGGTGCATCTCCTGTAAACAGTTGAAAGAATGCGTTTAAGTCATACAGGCGATTTTAAGGAATATTTGTAGTTTGTGAAAATCGACACTTTGAAACTTTTCTGCTGAAAACCAGACAATGGATTCCTATGGAAGGAAATACAAGTTACTGGTAAGTACGGTTAGAATTACTTTTCAGGGTCAGTGCTGGGCTAAAAGATGCAGCACTGGGTTCTCTCCTGATAACAGGTGAGTAAATCGGAATTCGTAGTTCGGCTGATTTTAGAGGAATATTTGCACAATGGTGAAGGAAGGGGTGGGGCCTGAAGTGACATGTCTGCAAACACGCCCTGTGGCGCGTTTTAAGTTGGAGAATTAATTCCTCCTCAATCCAGAGGGTCCCTAGGGGCCAACTGGCCCACCAGATACCTCCAGTATGCGCCAGAGAGCTGCGTTGCAGAGGTGTTCAGAGGCCACGCCCCTTTTTACAACACTCTGCAACGCAGCTCCGTGGCGCTTACTGGAGGTACCTGGTGGGCTAGTTGGCCCCCAGGGACCCTCAGGATTGAAGAGGATTTAATTCCCCATCTTAAAACGCGCCACGGGGACTGTTTGCACACATGTCACCTGAAGCCACGCCCCCTCCCTTCACCACTGTGCAAACGTGTCCCGTGGCGCGTTTTAAGTTGGGGGATTAAGTCCCCTTGAATACTGAGGGTCCCTGGAGTCCAAACTAGCCCACCATGTACCTCCAAAAAGCGCCAGAGCTGCGTTGCAGAGAGGTGTAAAAAGGGGCTTGGCCTCTGTACACCTCCCGGTATGCGCCAGGGGGCTGCGTTGCAGAGAGGTGTACAGAGGCCAAGCCCCTTTTTACACCTCTCTGCAACGCAGCTCTGGCGCTTTTTGGAGGTACATGGTGGGCTAGTTTGGACTCCAGGGACCCTCAGTATTCAAGGGGAATTACTTCCCCTTCTTAAAACGCGCCAGGGGGCGCGTTTGCAGACTGCTGCAGGGAGGGCGGGGCCTCCGGCACGATGCCGGTCCTTTTTTTGTTGCTTTTTTCTGCCCAGGGGTCCTTGTGGGACCCCTGAGCAGACCTAGAGGTCAGGGTGTTTCTACCCTGCCCCCTTGTTGCGTTTTGCGCACTTGTTTTACTGCTTTCTTGTTCCTCGGTTCTACCGAGGAACAAGATGGCTGCCAACACTTCCAGGTGCACAAGTTACTAACTTGTGTAACGATATATCTGTAAGAGACAGTAGTTAGTGACAGATTCCTTACCTTAGAATATCCCCAGGTGTCAGGCTGGATCCGGAAAGTTTTTTGCGTAGCAGTACCCTTGCGCGTCGGTAGGCGGCGTCGTGCGGCTCCGCGTCCGTCGTCGGCGTGATCGCCGGGATGACGTCGCGGGCAGTACTTGGCGCCGCCCCTGCGCGCTGACGTCAGTTCTGTACACGACTTTCCGCGCCAGGAACGCAGAGCCATGCAAGAAGCTGACATAGGTGTCTGAAAAATACTAGGGCCCTGAAAGGGATGTCGTTAACCCTAGAAATCAGTTCGCAGAACGGGGAGGATGGGTGGGCGGTAAGGAATCTGTCACTAACTACTGTCTCTTACAGATATATCGTTACACAAGTTAGTAACTTGTGCATCTGAAAGAGACACGTTAGTGACAGATTCCTTACCTTAGAATAGATACCCCAGCAATACCAACCCCGGTGGTGGGTCTGCGAACAAAGATCAGACAAGGAAGTCCTGGAGGACAGAACGGCCAAAGAAGCCGTCCCTCCGGACCTGACTGTCAAGGCAGTAATGCTTTGTAAACGTGTGCAGCGAGGCCCACGTAGCTGCCTGACATATAACCGGCAGCGGAACACCGCGGCCCAAGGCCGTGGTAGCAGCCGTTGCCCTGGTGGAATGGGCACGCAGCCCAACAGGAGGCTCCTTCTTAGCCAAAGAATAGCAGGTCTTGATGCACAAGGTAACCCAGCGGGAGATGGTCCTCTTGTGCACCGCCCGACCTTTTGGCGCCCACGTAGCCAACAAAGAGCTGGTCATCCACCCGGAAGTGTTTTGTGCGGTCAATATAGAAGGAGAGCGCACGTTTTGGGTCCAGACGGTAGAGCCTCTCTTCCTCTCTGGAAGGATGCGGAGGCGGAAAGAAGGTGGGCAAAGTGATGGTCTGCCCAATGTGGAAAGCAGTAACCACCTTTGGCAAGAAGGACGGACGCGTCCGAAGAACAACCTTGTCTGGATGAACAGACAGAAAGGGAGGTTTGCAAGATAGAGCCTGGAGCTCACTCACCCGCCGAGCGGAGGTGATGGCCACCAGAAAGGCTGTCTTCAGAGTCAGAAGACGAAGAGGACAGTTATGTAGAGAGCTCAAAGGGAGCGCACATTAAAGGTAAGAACCAAGTTCAAGTCCCACTGAGGCATCACAAACGGAACAGGAGGGAAGAGGTGTGTAATGCCTTTTAAGAACCTGTTGACAACAGGGGACTTGAAAAGGGAGGGCTGATCAGGGAGCCTGAGGAAGGCCGAGATAGCACAAAGATAACCCTTGATGGTACCCAGGGCAGAACCCTGTTGGGCCAGAGAGGAAGGAACAGAAGGACCTCAGAAAGAGGGGCAGAAAGGGGATTCACAGCCTTTGCTGTGCACCATGCCACAAATTTGTTCCACCTGCAGGCGTATACCACCTTAGTGGAGGGACGCCTGGCTGCCAGAATCACATCACAAACTTCGGGAGGCAAGTCGAAAGGAATCAACTGCCGCCGCTCAATCTCCACGCAAGCAGGTGTAGACTGGACAGGTTCGGGTGGAGGACCGTCCCCTGCTGCTGCGACAGAAGATCCTCCCGAAGAGGCAGACGGATCGGGGATCTACGCTCATATTGAGTAGCTCGGGATACCAAACTCTTCGAGCCCAGTCCGGAGCCACAAGAATGACTTGGGCCCGGTCGTGCCGAATCTTCTTCAACACTCTGGGTAGAAGTGGTATAGGCGGAAAGGCGTACAATAGACCGCAACTCCACCCGTGACGAAAGCGTCGCCGGCGAGTGCCGCCTTGGAAATTCCAACGCGCAGAACTGATGACATTGCGCGTTCTCTTCGGTGGCGAATAGATCTAACCAAGGCTCTCCCCATTGTAGAAAGAGTCCTTGCGCCACTTCCGAGTGAAGACGCCATTCGTGATCCATCATGCACCTGCGGCTGGGTTCGTCCGCCCTGGCGTTCAGGGAACCTGCCAGGTGTTGAACCATCAGGAACATGCCCTGATGTTCCAGCCATGTCCAGAGGCGCAGAGCCTCCTGACAAAGGGTCCACGACCCCACCCCGCCTTGTTTGTTGCAGTACCACATGGCGGTGGTGTTGTCTGTGAACACCTGCACTACCTTCCCTTTGACAGAGGGAAGGAATGCCTTGAGTGCAAGTCGGATCGCCCGGAGCTCCAGAAGGTTGATATGGAGCCGGGACTCCGCCGGAGACCAGAGGCCTCTGATCTCCGCCTCTCCCATGTGACCGCCCCATCCCAGAAGGGACGCGTCCGTCACAACTGTGTGCTCTGGCTGGGGAAGGGAGAGGGATCTGCCCATGACCCATTGCCAGTTCGAGAGCCACCACTGCAACTGTTTTGCAGTCCCCTCCGAGATCTGGACGTGATCGGACAGGTTGCCCTGGTGCTGCGCCCACTGGAACTTCAGGTCCCACTGCAGAGCCCGCATATGCCATCTGGCATGATTGACCAGCAGGATGCAGGAGGCCATGAGGCCCAGCAGCCTCAGGGTCATCCGTGCCGAAACCCAGGATAAAGGCTGAAAGATCGGAATCATAGCCTGAATATCCCGGACTCGCCGTTCGGGAGGATAGGCCCGAAACTACATCGTGTCCAGAACTGCTCCGATGAAAAGGAGCTGTGGAGAAGGAATCAGATGCGACTTCGGCACATTGATGGAGAACCCCAGCGAGTGCAGGAGTTCGGCCGTAGTCTGGAGGTGGGAGACGACTGCCTGGGACGAGCCCGCCTTCAGCAGCCAGTCGTCTAGGTAGGGGAAGACTGAAACCCCTGCCCGGCGCAGATGAGCTGCGACCACCGCCAACACTTTCGTGAACACCCGAGGGGCACTGGTAAGGCCAAAGGGGAGCACGGTGAACTGAAAATGCTCGGGGCCTACCGTGAACCGAAGGTAACGCCGGTGGGCCGGCAGGACAGGGATGTGGAAATATGCGTCCTGCAAGTCCAACACTACCAACCAGTCTCCAGGGTCGAGGGCAGTCAAGACCTGAGCTAGGGTGAGCATCTTGAACTTCTCCTTCCGGAGGAAGCGATTGACGTTCCGGAGGTCCAAGATAGGACGCATGTCCTCCTTGTCCTTTTTGGGCACCAGAAAGTAGTGGGAGTAGCAACCACGCCCTACTTCTGGGGTCGGAACACGCTCGATGGCCCTCTTGGTCAAGAGGGCCGTGACTTCCTTCTGTAGAAGAACCAAGTGATCCCCTGACATGCGGTGGAATTGAGGTGGCATGGCTGGGGGGTGGTCTCGAAGGGAGGGAGTAGCCCCTTCGGACAATGTCCAAGACCCACCTGTCCGAGGTGATGGTACGCCAGTGGGGAAGGTGATGGCGGACCCTGCCCCCTACTGGCGTGCTGTGCACCTGAAAGGAGGGACTAGGAGGGCTTGGAGGCCGCGGACGGGTTGGAGGTGGTGGCCTGACCCGCACGCTGGTTGCCCGATCCGCCACGGCGGAATCCACGTCCTCGGCCACGCGAAGACGCCTGCTGCGCGGGCAGGTGGCTGGGCTGCTGACGTGAAGGGCGCCCCTACCGTGGCCACGATAGGGGCGAAAAGCAGAAGTCAGCAGAGGGCGTGTAGCAGAAAGGCCCAGGGACTTGGCAGTAGCCCGTGAGTCCTTAAAGCGCTCCAACGCATGGTCTGCTTTGGACCCAAAGACCGACTCCATCAAAGGGCATGTCCATGAGAGTATTCTGGACATCCCCTGAAAAACCAGTGGTTCTCAGCCAGGCGTGGCGTCGTAGCGCCACCGTCGTTGCAATAGACCTGCCCAGCGAGTCGGCGGTGTCAAGGCCACAACGTATTGTGTATTTAGCCGCATCCCTTCCTTCCGCAATGGCGCGGGAAAGCAGTGTCTGGACCTCCTCAGGACACTGGGGCAAAACATCCGCCACCGAATCCCACAGGGAGTGGGTATATCGGCCCAAAAGACAAGCGGTGTTAACGGACCGCAAGCCAGCACTGGAGGAAGAAAAACCCTTCTTCCCAAATTGATCCAGGCGTTTGGATTCCCTATCCGGAGGAGCGGTAGGGAAGGCGGTTTGGGAAGCGGAGGCTTGGACAACCAAGCTCTCAGGAGTGGGGTGAACAGAGAGAAACAGGGGGTCGCCCGGAGCTGGGCGATGGCGTCGTGACACGTTCCGATCCACAGGAGCCCCTGTGTTGGGCTTGGACCAGGCGCCCAAAGAACGTCAGTGAGGGCGTCGTTAAACGGCAGCACAGTCTCCGCAGAGGAGGCTGCCGGCTGAAGCACCTCTGTCAAGATGTTAGGCTTGACCGTCAAAGTAGGAAGTTGGAGACGTAAGGCCCCAGCTGCCCTACGCAACACCGTACCAAAATTGGCTCCCTCCTCCGTAGCCACGGGAGGAGACAGCATGCCAGTGTCAGGGGAAGTATCCAGACCACTGGCCTCCCCTAGACCCTCTGTCCAGTCCTCATCGTACTGACACTGCCGTGCCAGAGGGTCATCAGACCCCTCCCAGTCCTCCTGGTCCTCCTCTGGTTCAAAATAAGGAGGAGGAGGGACATTTGGGACCCAAGGCCCCATCGGCGCCGGAACCGGCGTCGAGCGACGTCGTTCCGGGTCCATGTCCGGAGCCGGAAGGAACTGGGGGACGACGCCGCCCGGAGCCCAGGGCGGCGTCGAGAACGGCACCGGAGACATCGGCGCCGGCGGAGGTGTCGTTAGGTCGACCGGCGTCGATGGGGGTTGTGGAGCCGGGATCGAGGCCGGGGCCGTAGCCGGAGCCGGGATTGAGGCTGGAGGCACGGGCGACGCCGGGGCCGGAGCCGTTGGCGATGCCGGAGCAACCCCATCCGGGCCCGAAGGCGCACCGGAGGGGCCTGGAGGCCCGAAGAGGCGGGCCATGGCCGACAGGAATTCCTGCACTTTGGCCGGATCCGCCCCCGAACCCGGGAAGGGCGGGTATGGCGGGGGCGACTCCACAGGCATGTCCGGGGCCGCGGAGACGGTGCCGGGAGGGGCCTCAGCCGAGTCGCGAGACCGGCGAGGCGAAGTCCTAGAGCGATGATGCTTTTGGACTTCTTGTGTTTCGACTTACCGGACGAAGAAGACTTCGACGCCGACGACCGGTGTGGACTCCGCGATCGACCCCTGGACCTCTCACGCGACCGGGGCTTCCGCGGAGCCGAATGCCGGGCCTCCAGGAGCTTTCGAGACCGCTCTCGCAAAGCTTTCGGGTTGAGGGCCTGGCAGTCGGTACAAGACTCCGTGTCGTGGCCTCGGCCAAGCCAGAAGAGACACTCACTCCCAATGCGGGTCGGTGACGGACATCATCCGAGCACAGGCGCCGCAACGTTTGAAACCGGGCATCCCTACGACACCTTGAGAGAGAAAAACAGTGGAAAAAAATTCACCAAAAAGTATGGTCAAAAAATGACCAGGGCACTGCTCTTCCCGGATCTGCGCTTGCTGGCGCGGAAAAAGAAGAACTGACGTCAGTGCGCAGGGGCGGCGCCTAAGTACTGCCCGCGACGTCATCCCGGCGATCACGACGCCGACGACGGACGCGGAGCCGCACGACGCCGCCTACCGACGCGCAAGGGTACTGCTACGCAAAAAACTTTCCGGATCCAGCCTGACGCCTGGGGATATTCTAAGGTAAGGAATCTGTCACTAACGTGTCTCTTTCAGATTTGGAGTGTTGACAGCCAATTAGCATGCAGCTCGTGGTCGGGAGGGTGCGCGGATCCACCGCGGCCATAGATATCGAAACTTTTATTTTGGATTTTCTCAGCAACTACTGAACGGATTTACACCATTTTAAAAAAGGGTGCTTTCTGAACCAAGCACTACCTTTTTGCCAAATTTGGTGTAATTCCGTTCAGCAGTTCGGGCTGTAGCCGTGGCTAAAATTTCCTATGGGAATTAACATGGAGAAAACAAGTTTTGGGACCCCCCTTTTTTCTCGGCCCCGCTTGATGAATCACCCCGAAACTTTGAAGACAGGAGCGGACCGGAGCGCCCCACTAGTTTTGAAAATTTCACGATGATTCGTCAAACGACGCCAAAGTTATTGGGAATAGAATGTTACGGATTTCCTATGGATAATAGGTCCTAACTATAACTATCTACTGGCGACCGCCAGTAGAATATATATATATATCCCAGATTGATCATGACTTATAACAAACAAAAGGACAGCCTCGCCAGGATCATCAAAAAGAATTGGCAGTTGGTCCGTAGCGATCCCATACTAGGAGATACAGTATCTCAATCTCCAGTAATCACCTATAGAAAAGCCCCTAGCACGAGTGACTTTCTAGTAAGCAGTAGTCCGGAAGTCCAAACTAGTACCGGTTGGCTAACTGGTGGCAAGGGATTTGTGAGATGCACAACATGCAGAGCATGCAAGTTCGGCACCAGCAAAACATCATTTAAAACACCCTTTAAGGACAGACCGGTGCTGATTGATAAACATCTCACTTGCAAAACTGAATTTGCAATCTACGTGCTGGAGTGCTCTTGTGGGCTGCGATATGTGGGCAGTACAAAACTGCCGGCCCACAAGAGAATTCTCCAGCACTTACGTGCCATAACAAATCTAGATATTACTTACCCAGTGGCCCGTCATTTCAGTGAGGTCCATGATAAGAATCTGGACCACTTGAAGTACTATGTGATAGATTGCATCCCAGCACAAAGACGTGGGGGTAATAGGGAGGCCAGTTTGAGAAGACTAGAAACCAAGTATATTCTAGAATTAGACAGTAAGAGCCCTCAAGGATTAAATACGACTGAGGACTTACATACTTGGTTATGAGGTCTACACAATGCTCACACACTTTTAAATCTAGATTCAAACCATTGGGGTTTTATATAATTCTTAGGCCGCTATATCACGAATACTGCATAACACTAGTTCTCTTTTTTTACCCTTTTTATTAATTTTATCTTTACTTCTTAGCACTAGACACTTTTGCACACAGGGGCACTTAGCACTTTATGATCAAACAGTACATTCTTGAGGATAAAAACCAAAGGGGGCAATAGTGTCCGGGATATGAGCAGTAGTTGCACAGGAGGTTGTTTTTAAATGGTTTTTATATATATATACAATTTGTTGGGAAAAAAAAAAAAAAAAATTTTTAGAGAGCAATTGTTTACGAGTAATGATCAGTGGTTTTTAACATTCAATTTCAAGGCCGCAATTGGCGTACTCGTATTTAATTGTTTTTGTAAATATTACCTAATTGTTGTGTATTAGATTTTATCCATTAATGTTGCTATTTAAAATGTATTTATACAGATAAAATTGCGTAATTTGCACATGGTGGTAGATAATATATAACCATAAAACAACCGTTGTGAACATCTGTCTACCCACAATTGTACTGTAACATCACAAAGTCAGACGAGTAGTCTGTCTTTAATGTCTATTTGAGCACTTGGCACTTTAAATATGGGGAGGAAGTGACGAAAGAAACATGTGATCAAGGCCCTGCGAGGCCGAAACGCGTCATGGCAGCACAGCAATAATAAATATCAAGCACAAGAAAAAGAGGAGTCCGTTTCCATCTTTTTTGGCGTAAAACCAGAGACAAGAAGGAGAAAACGTACGATATATATATATATATATATATATATATATATATATTCACTGAAAAAACCATAGGTTTCAGACACGTTATAGTTAGAAATTAGCATTTAAAAAACCTTTGAAATTCACTGAAAAAACCATAGGTTTTAGGGACAGTTATAGTTAGTTGGACATTGCACTCGTACAAAACCCGTGAAATTCCCCTGTTATAGTTAGTTCAGCTAACTATAACTCGCGCCCCGCAATGCACTGCTGATGACGTCACATATTACATCACTCATGACATGGTCAGTGACATCACTGATGACATCACTGATGACATCATCCAGTGACTGTGTGTTTCTGTAAAGTTTAAATATGTTTAATATATATAGGGAAAGGCGTATTGAAGAATGAGTGGGTGTATAAGTGTCTGAATGGATGATTTAGTACGTGAGTGACTGACTCTACAAGTGAGTGATTAAACGTATCTTACTGAATGCATGGGTTAGTGACTAAACTGTGTGAATGTCTGTATCCGTCTGTTTGTTGGTGTGTAAGTGGATGCATGGATTTGCGAATAGCTACATGAGTGTCTATATGGGTTATTGATTGGTTCTCTGAGTATCTGTATGGCTGCCTGAGTGTTTGTGTGGGTGGGGTGTGTGTGACTCTATACATAGATGTGTGAGTGGCTGATTCACTGGGTGCATGATTTCAAGAGTGCATCTGTGATGGACTGCTTGGGTGGGTGAGTGTGTGTATGGGTGTGTTAGTGAGTGAATGTATATCTCAGTGGTACATGTGCAAGTAACTACATATGTAAAAGGCAGTATATATGTGTGTTAGAGTATTTAAATGGCTATAAGTGAGAGTGTGTTATTGTGAGAGTGGCTGTATGGATGCGTGTGTGCTTGTATCAGTTATTGTATAAGAGCGTAAGAATGTGCTAGTATTTGTATGAGTAAGTGAGCTGGTGTGTGTATAACTGTATAGGTGAGTAAATGGGTGTGTGATTAATTTTTTGCATGACTGACTAGGTGTGTGAGTACCTCTATGGATGAGTGGCGGTGTGGGAGTGTTTATATAGGTGTATGAGTGCATATGATAGTCCTGTACTGAGTGACTGTAAGTATGAGTGACTGTACAGGTGAGTGAGTGGATGTGTGTGTAGACCTAAGAATCAGTGAGTGGGTATGTAGTTTTTGGTGTTGGAGTGTCTATGGTTTTGAGAATGGCAGTCTGTAATTTAGAGTGGGTGTATCAAAAGTTATATTAGGGTGTGAGAAGATGCATGAAATTATCACATGGATGATGTCATCAGTGATGTCATTTGAGATGTCATCAGTGATGTCATCAGTGATGTCACTGACCATGTCATGAGTGATGTAATATGTGACGTCATCAGCAGTGCATTGCGGGGCGCGAGTTATAGTTAGCTGAACTAACTATAACAGGGGAATTTCACGGGTTTTGTACGAGTGCAATGTCCAACTAACTATAACTGTCCCTAAAACCTATGGTTTTTTCAGTGAATTGCAAAGGTTTTTTAAATGCTAATTTCTAACTATAACGTGTCTGAAACCTATGGTTTTTTCAGTGAATTTCAAAGGTTTTTAAATGCTAATTTCTAACTATAACGTGCCTGAAACCTATGGTTTTTTCAGTGAATTTCAAAGGTTTTTTAAATGCTAATTTCTAACTATAACGTGCCTGAAACCTATGGTTTTTTCAGTGAATTTCAAAGGTTTTTTAAATGCTAATTTCTAACTATAACGTGCCTGAAACCTATGATTTTTTAAGTGAATTTCAAAGGTTTTTTAAATGCTAGTTTCTAACTATGCCAACAGAGGTAGGACATGTGAAGAAAGAAGAAAAAACGCACAGAAAGAAGCAAAAGATGTGCAGAAAGAACCAACAGAGGAGCAGAAAGAGGCCTTGTTGCAAAATCATCCTGTGCCCACAACTTTTTCAGACGGGTACTGGTGGTAACTGACTGACTAACCAGAGCCAGTGCGCGTTTGCACAGTGGTGAAGGGAGGGGGGCCTGAGGTGACATGTGTGCAAACGCGCCCCATGGCGCGTTTTAAGTTGCGGGATTAAGTCCCCTTGAATCCTGAGGGTCCCTGGGGCCCAACTAGCCCCCAGGTACCTACAGTTAGGACCACAGAGCTGAGTTGCAGAGAGGCGTTCCGAGGCCACGCACCTTTTTCACCTCTCTGCAACGCAACTCTGTTGTGCTTACTGAAGGTACCTGGTGGGCTAGTTGGCCCCCAGGATTCAAAGGAATTAACTCCCCAACTTAAAATGCACCACAGGGCGTGTTTGCGCACATGTCACCTGAGGCCCCGCCCCTCCCTTCACCACTGTGCAAACGCGCACCGTGGCGCGTTTTAAGTTGGGGGATTAGGTCACCTTGAATCCTGAGAGTCCCTGGGGCCCAACCAGCCCACCAGGTACTTCCAGTAAGCACCACAGGCCTGCGTTGCAACGCCTGTAACAAATTGTGCAGTTGTGTTTAGGTAGTGAAGAGGGTCGTGCTGGGGGTAGTGTTTTAGGGTTTAGGGTAGTGCAGTGGTGTTTGTGTAGTGTAGGGGGTCATGCTGGGGTTAGATTTAGGGTTTAGGGTAGTGCAGTGGTGTTTGTGTAGTGTAGGGGGTCATGCTGGGGGTAGATTTAGGGTTTAGGGTAGTGCAGTGGTGTTTGTGTAGTGTAGGGGGTCATGCTGGGGGTAGATTTAGGGTTTAGGGTAGTGCAGTGGTGTTTGGGTAGTGTAGGGAGTCGTCCTGGGGCTGGTGTTTCATGGTTTAGGCCAGTGCAGTCGTGTTCGGGTAGTGTAGGGGGTCGTGCTGGGGGGGAGTGTTTTAGGGTTTAGGGCAGTGCAGTCGTGTTCGGGTAGTGTAGGGGGTCGTGCTGCGGGGAGTATTTTAGGGTTTAGGGTCGTGCAGTGGTGTTCGGGTAGTGTAGGGGGTCATGCTGGGGGTAGTGTTCTAGGGTTTAGGGCAGTGCAGTGGTGTTCGGGCAGTGTAGGGGGTCGTGCTGGGGGTGGTGTTTCAGGGTTTAGGGCAGTGCAGTGGTGTTCAGGCAGTGTAGGGGGTCGTGCAGGGGGTGGTGTTTCAGGGTTTAGGGCAGTGCAGTGGTGTTCGGGCAGTGTAGGGGGTCATGCAGGGGTGGTGTTTTAGGGTTTAGGGCAGTGGTGTTCGGGCAGTGTAGGGGGTCATGCTGGGGGTGGTGTTTTAGGGTTTGGGGCAGTGCAGTGGTGTTCGGGCAGTGTAGGGGGTGGTGTAGGGGGTGGTGTTTCAGGGTTTAGGGCAGTGCAGTGGTGTTCGGGCAGTGTAGGGGGTCGTGCAGGGGGTGGTGTTTCAGGGTTTAGGGCAGTGCAGTGGTGTTCGGGCAGTGTAGGGGGCGGTGCAGGGGTGGTGTTTCAGGGAATAGGGGCAGTGCAGTGGTGATCGGGCAGTGGGGCTACGTAGGCTAAGGGCCTGGTGTCAGAGCGTGTAGGGCAGTGCAGTGGTGTTCGGGCAGTGTAGGGGGTCGTGCTGGGGCTGGTGTTTCAAGGTTTAGGGCAGTGCAGTGGTGTTCGGGCAGTGTAGGGGGTCGTGCTGGGGCTGGTGTTTCAGGGTTTAGGGCAGAGCAATGGTGCTCAGGCAGTGTAGGGGGTTGTGCTGGGGGTGATGTTTCAGGGTTTAGGGCAGTGCAGTGGTGTTCGGGCAGTGTAGGGGGTCGTGAAGGGGGTGGTGTTTCAGGGTTTAGGGCAGTGCAGTGGTGTTCGGGCAGTGTAGGGGGTCGTGCTGGGGGTAGTGTTTTAGGGTTTAGGGTAGTGCAGTGGTGCTTGTGTAGTGTAGGGGGTCGTGCTGGGGGTAGTGTTTTAGGGTTTAGGGTAGTGCAGTGGTGTTTGTGTAGTGTAGGGGGTCATGTTTTAGGGTAGTGCAGTGGTGTTTGGGTAGTGTAGGGGGTCATGCTGGGGGTAGTGTTTTAGGATTTAGGTTAGTGCATTGGTGTTTGGGTAGTGTAGAGGGTCGTGCTGGGGGTAGTGTTTTAGGGTTTAGGGTAGTGCAGTGGTGTTTGTGTAGTGTAGGGGGTCGTGCTGGGGGTAGTGTTTTAGGGTTTAGGGTAGTGCAGTGGTGCTTGTGTAGTGGGTCGTGCTGGGGGTAGTGTTTTAGGGTTTAGGGTAGTGCAGTGGTGTTTGGGTAGCGTAGGGGGTCGTGCTGGGGGTAGTGTTTTAGGGTTTAGGGTAGTGCAGTGGTGTTTGGGTAGTGTAGGGGGTCGTGCTGGGGGTAGTGTTTTAGGGTAGTGCAGTGGTGTTTTTGTAGTGTAGGGGGGTCATGTTTTAAGATGCAATGCTCCAATACCTGACCAGTCTGCACTACATAAAACTGCAAAAAAACAAAAAATAAAAAGTGTTTTGCACACTTTTGTCATTGGGCTATATGTGGGCTACATCTGGGTAATATTTGTGCTACATTTGGGCTCTTTTTTCACTGGTGGCCATCTTGGAAGACTTCTTTGTTATGAAGTTTCCTAATTTCTTCATTTACTGCAGTCTCCTCAGTAGGAAATGCTTTCAGTTTTTTACTTTGATTCCATCAAGAAGGCATTCAGATGTGTCTCACATCTGCCATAAATTCAGAATGTTAGCACTCTAGTTGCTCATTAGATCACTGGAGTAAAGCTACTGCTCACCAGGGAGTTAACTGGTAGTCTGCTGCTGGTATTGAAAGTGATTGTTTCAGTCTGCATGTCAGAATTTTCTAATGAAATAGAAGAGGATTTGAGATCTCACTTAAAACATGCCCTAATTTTTCTTTCTGCAGCACTAACCATAATTTCTATTTAAAAAAGAACCCCTCATTTTGTTCCTTTTTAAATTAAATGTTTTAAGTGTTACCGGTTTATTCCAATCAAGATGGCTTCAGGTGTGCCATACTTTTGTCATAAGTAAGGCTGTTAGCGCTCTAGTTGTTCTTTAGAACACTCTGGGAAGCTGCAGTAGAACACAAAGGCATCAACTGGCAGGCTGCTCCTGTTGAAATATAACAGGAAGATATTTGAGATCACACTTGAAACATGTCCTAATTTTTCTTTCTACAGCACTAACCATAATTTCTATGACAAAATGAACCCCATCGTTTTGTTCCTTTTTAAATTAAATGTTTTAAGTGTTACCAGTTTATTCCAATCAAGATGGCTTCAGGTGTGCCATACTTTTGTCATAAGTAAGGCTGTTAGCACTCTAGTTGTTCTTTAGAACACTCTGGGAAGCTGCAGTAGAACACAAAGGAATCAACTGACAGTCTCTGCCCTTGTTGGATGTACATGTTTTACTGAGAATGTCAGACTTCATTCTCACATGAGTGAGAAAGATAATGTGAATTTACAGAAAATATGCTCTCATTTTAGCTTCTGGAGCACCTTCCAAACCTCCATGGGACAAGCATGAGAAAATAGTGTTCTCTCAAACATGATTCATGATATCCCAGCAGAAGGTTTTTCACATGGTAAAATCACCTTGGAATACACCACAATTCCTAAAATTAGTATGGTACCGTCAACAAATAAATTCTAATGTAACTAAAGCCTGTTATCACCCTTTATAGTTCTCCTTTTGGTGACCCTCAAAATCTTCTATTCACTACAATGCATTTCAATGAGGTACTATCATTTATATTGGTCCCAAGATGGCTGCCAGCAATTCCAGGATGAAGTGCTGACAGCCAATCAGATCTCACGATGACGTGTGGTTAGGCTCCGCCCAGATATATATGTGACTTTACTTTTGATTTTCTCAGGAACTACTGAACGGATTTACACCATTTAAACAAAAGGCACGACACTGAACCAAGGGCTACCTCTTTGCCAAATTTGGTGTAATTCCGTTCAGCAGTTCGGGCTGTAGCTGCGACTAAAGGTTCCTATGGAAAAATGAATGGGGAAAACACGTTTTGGGACCCCCCCTTTTTTCTCGGCCCCCGCTTGATGTATCACCCCCGAGACTTTCAGGATAGGAGCGGACCGGAGCGCCCCAACAAGTTGGAAACTTTCGCGAAGATTCGTTAACCGGCGCCAACGTTATTTCAAATAGAATGTCGCGGATTTCCTATGGATAATAGGTTTTAACTATAACTATCTACTGGCGACCGCCAGTAGATTATTTATATATATATATATATATATATATATATATATATATATATATATATATATATATATACACACATATACACCTTCACTCAGCAATCCTGCATGCCTCAAGGTCAATAAGCATGAGCTAATACTACACTAAAAAAATGGACCATATAAACTCCAACTGTCGCAAAACTCAGCAACATGTGCAAATCAATCACCAAAATAAGAACCAACCTGACCTGCTCTTTAATTTCACACCTTGCGCTACCTAGTTGCCATTTACTGCAGGACGCTAAAAGTACACAAGTTTCTAGATGCTGCCATTCTTTCAACTAAACAATCATCAACTGTGGGACTATATGATCAAGCCATACACCTAGGAATCACAGAAGCTCATCTCCTGAAGCACAGTTAAGCGACCACAGATTACTAAATGAAGTGCTCCCAGGAGCGGCTGAGAAGCAACAATTGTTAAGTCCACCATAGTAGGAGTCAACTCAGGAGCCTCACGGAGCACCTCATAAGAGCAGGGATTGTATATTCAGCCCTGTTATAGAGGGCTACGATACTCACCCAGGAGTGTTGTAGCCCAAACAACCGGTGTGACTGAAGTTTTAGGAAACCTAAAGGAGAGGTGCAATCAGTGAATCTTCGGCAGGGTTTTATTTGCGTTATGATGAAAGTGAGGGATATGGGCCAAGCAAAACAGGGCAGGGGTTTTGGCTCCAGTCATAACCATGCCAAACAGGGTAAGACGTCTTTCACCTTTCGGCCATTTACCTGGGTATCCAGAGAGGATTCTCTGTGTAGAGAAAATAAGTAGGGTGAAGAAGATAACTAGGAACTGAGAACCAGTCTTCAACAGAGAAAGAACATCGTATAGTTTGGAGAGGCTCACAGGAAGCACAGACAGGTCAAAAGGCTACTAATGTCGCACCTTGCAGGCATGGCACAGACCATACAAAGCACCGCAAATGGTAACCAAGGTCAAGGCAGCACCGCCAAATTAAGACAAAACGAAAGTCAAGCCAGTGACATGTTGGTGCAGTCTCAGCCTCTATGTCCACTCTGGACAACCAGAGTTTGGCAGCAGACTGCATCACTGCCCCGGGCCTTGCTTGATCTTTCTAGAGCTTTTGATAATGCAGACCACAACATTTTTGTGAGTTATAGACAGATTTTGAGGCATTTTTTGTGGGGAGCAGAGGGGTTCTTGGTAAATAACTCATAGGAGTTGATCAAGATTTGCAAAATGTGATTTTTAATGGTAATTCTCTTGATGCAGTTTGTTAATTCAGATGTCAAAGCATACTCACGGACCAAGACTGAAGCTAACAAGTGTTTCGGCTAAAATTCTGGATACAATGTTGCTTTGTCACGGCAGACGAATGAGAAATGATAAAGTAGAAATGGTTATGATCCAAGGTCATCATAACAGCTACCTACACTTGGTGCCTGCACACTGGATCACTGGGGCTTATGCCACCGACCTCCATAGATATGTGATACACTATATGCCTTATCTTCAATTGACAAATGCTTAGCAAAGCTGAACGTTGGCTATTATGCCTCCTGCCTTACAGATACTTTGCGATGCACTATGAGTCCCAGCCACAAGTGCTTAGTTACGCTGACCTTCGACTATAACAATTTCTAGGTTATCATTCAAAGGAGGTGAAAGAGGAAGAGTGTCGGCAGCATATATTTGTGTAGAATGGAGTCAGTCAGTCACTGCGTTTTGTGAAAGCCAGGCTGGTGGGAGGTTGTGAATCTGTCTTGTGGCATTCAGCTGAGAATAGCGATGAGGTGGTAGCAACACAACTCTTATGAAGGGTTGTCTACGTGCCCAAGTGTGATGAAGTCCTAATTTTTGGATCTTCAACGCTATGCTGAGTGGGTGTCGCTTGAATGAGTGATAAAAGGTTAACGTGTGTTTAGGGGCGTAGAAGACACCTAATTTCTGGGGGGGGGGGGCACAAGGACAACCTTTTGGACTTTCCAGTGACCTTATGCAAATCGGTCATTGTCCGAGAGCCGTACGCTCTGTTAAACTAATACAATCGTATCGTTTTGTAGTGAAACACTGATAGGCAGGCATGTAGTCACAGTTTGCAAGTATGCTTTGTTATTTACATTCACAATGTAATTAGACCAAATGTGAAAAAACATGTTTTTGAATCTTACATCTTCATGCACCAAGCAAACACACGTGGGACGAAAAGAAGGAAGAATCAACAATGCTCTTCGCGATATTCCTAAACCTCAAAATGCAATTGGACTAATTTTGGAGTGCATTGTAGACAGGCTACAGGCTCACAGAACTGTAAGAGCAGAGAAATGTCCACTTTGTAAAGGGCTTGTCTAAAATAGTAATATGAAATCCAACCTTACCAGTAAAGAGGATTTATCATTGCCATTCCAAATATGTAAAACATGGCACAGCTATTCCTTTCTAACCAGGAATTGCAGCTTAAAAGAATGTATTGAGAAATTCCCAATGTTAATCTAGTAGAGGAGTAGGCCTCACAGTAGTGAAAAACGGAATGTAGGTGTTTTTTCACTACAAAGACATGCAAAACTTAAAAGTACATGTCCTACCTTTTAGTAACATAGCACCCTGCCCTATGGGCTACCTAGGGCCTACCTTAGGGATGACTTATATGTAATAAAATAAGATTAAGGCTTGGCAAGGGTTTTTTAATACCAAGTCGACATGGTAGTACAACTGTACACACAGGCTCTGCAGTGGCAGGCCTGAGACATGTTTAAAGGGCTACTTGTGTGGGTGGCACAATCAGTGCTGCAGGCGCACTAGTAGCATTTAATGTACAGGCCCTGGGTATATGGTATACCAATGTACAAAATAAAATTTGCCAGTTGTGTATACACCAATGTCCCCATGTTTAGGGGAGAAGTGCATGCACTTTAGCACTGGTCAGCAGTGGTAAAGTGCTCAGAGTCCTAAGGCCAACAAAAAGAGGAGGTAAGCAGGCAAAAAGTTTGGGGGAAATCCACCCCAAGGCTGGCAGGTCTAATACTATGGTATAGAATTCTGTGTGTCTGTTTGAGTATTGAAGTCAGTCGGATCTCTTTTAGAAACCCCTGGTTTAGCAGGGTACAAGAAGGAGAGCTAGAATAGTTTCTCAAACACGAGAAGGGTGGGGAAACCCTTAATGCATCGCAAGGTATACCACACTTTACAGAAACTTTTGTTGTTTAATCTCAGAGAAGCGTTATTGCAGATGGATGATGCGAGTGTAGAGTGCACTCAATCTGCCTTTTCTTGCACAAAAATATAAGAAGCCCTAGGAGATACATTTGCAATAAGAATTATCCTTGTGTGGGATGCTCACAAAACTTAGATGTACAGTGTTTGTGTGGAAGAGAGATGCTTACCAATGTAAAAGAGCCTACAGTGAGAGACACATATGAGATGCTCAGAGAATATGGGTATAGTTAGACATGCAGAATGAGGTGTGTGGCAAAGCTCAGATATGAGCTGTTAGTGATGAACACCAGAAACAGTGTGTGTGTGAAGCTTAAAATGAATACAGTGGGTGGAAGGTCACAAATGAGTAGTGCGTGGGATGCACTAAAGCACAAAAACCTTGTTATATGGGAGGCCCACAAAAACTATAAAATGAAAACTAGCAAATATGCCTCGGTCTAGGATTATTCGAGCCAAAATATTGAGCATTTAATTGAAACAATGATTGAAGGCATGGAGGCCTTGCTCAAGACTATGATGATTCATTTTCAAGTGACATTTGGAGAGTTGCGTATTAATAGTGAAGTAATCTTCGGTGAATAGTTATTGCTACCAAGGAAAAAGTTCAGATGGGCAGGATAACTTGGATATGGGTGGTGCTGCTCTAGAAGATGAGCCAGGGGTGTCCATCACCCATGACTCTGCTTCGGAGCATGTCCAGGAGGAGTCTGAAGACCCCTTACTGGAGAACCCCCAGGGAACAGTTCTAGTGACACAGAGGGATGCCCTAGAGTTAGGTCCACATTTATTCCTCCTTCGAGGGTACAAAAAGGTTCAGGGGAGGTCCAGGCCCTCCTCAGTTAATTCTACCTCCTCTGCCACTTCAATAGGGACCTACATCTCTAGCGAGAGGGAGGATTCTTTAGAAAGGGAACACCACCTGCTCAAACGTGATAGCCAAGCTCAGACTCAAGAATGAAGAGTTGGCCCTAGATAAGGAAACCCTAGGCGTCCAGAGGGCTAGGAAGAATTAGGGATTAGAATCCCATGGAGGCAGCACTAGTGATCCCAGAGTTAGGGAACACTCCTTTGACACTGGGAACTTGAGCAGGATAGTCACTCCTTACAAGGCGGGTGATGACATCCGTAAGTGGATTACTGCTTTACAGAGGGCCTGTAAAGTTCAGAAGGTTCCTCAGGCACAGTGGGCAGCTTCCCTAGGGCTCTCCTTTGCTAACAAAGGTAAAGACAAATTCTTGACTGTAAAGGAAGAAGATGCAGACAATTACAAAGTCTTGAAGAGTGCCCTCATCAATGGGTTTGGGTTAACCACTGAGCAATACAGGGTTACATTTTGGGGCACAACAGAAGGCACACACAAGACTGAGTAGATTTTGTAGATAGTACTATTAATGCTATGGAAGTAATGTGCATGATTATGAAGGACTGTACAATTTACTTGTGAGGGAGCACATCCTTAGTAACTGTCAAAATCAGCAACTGCACCAGTATCTAGTGGACTCTTATTTGACCTCTCCCCAAGAATTGGGAAAGAAAGCAGACGAATAGGTCCGCACCAGGGGGAAACAAAATTCTCATGGTGGTGGTGACCAGAAGAAGCAAGATTATTCTAAGGCCCAAGAGAAAGGTGGGGGGAAATATAAAGAAAAGAAAGTCTTCTGAAGGTCCCCAAAAATCTTCCTCTTTGGGTAGGTCCCAATCCTCTTCATCCTCTAACAAGAAACCTTGGTGCTATTTGTGTAAGGAAAAAGGTCATAGGGCAAAGGATGTCAATTGCTCCAAGTATAGCACCAATACGGCTACTACTACTCCTAAACCTCCTAGTGCCCCTAGCAATAACACTGATAGTAGTAGTGGCCCCAAGAGGTTAGCTTGGTTAACCTTGGGTACTGAAGTGGGTTCTGGCCTAGTCAGGACACCCACTAAGGCTGTTTTAGTCTTCGATGGTGGCACTGAGCTGGCCACCCTTATTGTAAGTCCCATTAACTTGGGAAAATACAGACACCAGCCTCTCATCTATGTTCAGGAAGCCGTAGCTTACAGGGATACAGGTGCCAGTGTCACTATGGTGACAGAGAAACTTGCGTCTCCTAAGCAGATTCTACTTGGTCATATTTACCAAGAGACCTGGCAATGTCAGGACAGATCATTCCATGGCAGTTGTCAATCTCAGCTGGGGAAAGGTAAGTGGCCCAAAGAGAGTTGTGGCATCCTCAGACCTACCTGTAGACTGTCTACTGGGCAATGATTTGGAAACTTCAGGCTGGTTTGAGGTGGAGTTCACGACTCATGCAGAAAGGATAGGAATTTCAGCCAGTGTATTTGCTGTCACTAGGGATCAGGCCAAGAAGTTAGGCACTGAGGGAGCCCTGGATCCTGAAAAGGGGGACCAGCCAGCTCCCAAGAGAAGGAGCAGGAAGGGTAAAGATTTATCCTCCTCTCAGACTCCCAGTGAGAATCAGTCTCCTGAGGGAGATGATCTCCGTACCTGTGGAGGAACAGTCCCAGAGGAGCTTGGGCCTGACAAGGCAGTGCGACTGGGGGCAGGGGTCCTTCCAGGGAAGACTCTAGTCTGGAGCAGAAGGCCTGCCCTTCTCTTGAACAACTCAGACAGCAAGCTGCTGCTGAGGAAGCAGGGAATGCCAGTGGGTCCCACAGGACTTATTGGGAAGATGGGCTCCTGTTTTCTGAAAGTAGAGACCCCAAGCCTGGTGCCACCAGGAGGTTGGTCATACCTCTCAAGTTCAGGGGTTTCCTATTGACCCTGGCACACGACATTCCCCTTGCAGGACATCTTGGGCAAAGCAAGACTTGGGGCAGGCTTGTCCATCACTTTCACTGGCCCCACATGTCTGAAGACACCAAGGAGTTTTGTCGCTCCTGTGTCACCTGCCAAGCCAGTGGTAAGTCAGGTGGCACTACAAAGGCCCCCTTAATCCCACTACCATTTGTTGGGGTTCCCTTTGAGAGGGTAGGGATAGACATTACAGGTCCTTTAAACCCTCCAACAGCATCTGGACATAGTTTTATCTTAGTAGTGGTGGACCATGCCACTAGATATCCAGAGGCTATTCCTCTTAGGACCACTACAACTACTGTAGTGGCGAGGGCCCTCCTGGGAATCTTTCCAGAGTTGGGTTCCCTAAGGTCTTGTCAGACAGCAGTGGTGTAGCTAGACATGAAGTTAGTACCTCTATGTGGAAAGAGTGTGGTGTTAACTATAAGTTTACCACACCCTACCATCCACAGGGCAATGGGCTTGCTGAAAGGTTCAACACCCTAAAAGGTATGATCATGGGACTCCCAGAAAAGCCGAGGCAAAATTGGGATGTCTTACTACCTTGCCTTCTCTTTGCCTACAGAGAGGTTCCTCAGAAGGGAGTAGGCTACAGCACATTTGAACTTCTGTTTTGACATCCAGTTAGGGGTCCATTATGTCTAGTCAAAGTATGATGAGAGCAGCCTCTCAAGCCTCCTAAACAGAACATAGAATACTATGTTCTGGGCCTGTGTTCTTCCATGGCTGAGCACATGAAGGCCAGCAAAAACCTTGAGGCCAGCCAAGAGCTTCAGAAAGCTTGGCATGACCAAAAGGCTGTACTGATTGTTTACCAGCCAGGATAGAAAAAGTGTGGGTGTTGGAGCCTGTGGCCCCAGCTGCTCTCCAGGACAAGTGGAGTGGCCCCCACACTATACTGGAAAAGAAAGGTAAGGTCACCTACTTAGTTGACCTACGTGCTCCAAGAAGTCCCCACAGGGTACTTCTTGTAAAACACCTGAAACCTTTTGTTGACAGGACTGACATGAGCTTGCTCATGACCACTGATAAGGGACAGGAGGAAGAGAGTGACCGTCTCCCCTCCCTGATCTCCTCTCTCTGGACCCTGTTGATGGATCAGTTGAAGGAGTAGTCTTGGCAGACAGCCTCACTGATCAACAGCAAGCTGATTGCAGACAGGTTCTCAGTCAGTTTCCTGGTCTCTTTTCTGTGACACCCAGTCAAACCACCTGGTGTATCCATGAAGTGGGCACAGGTGACTGACTGCCTGTGAAAAGCAAAATTTACAGACAGTCTGACCATGTCAGAGATTGCATCAGGACAGAGGTCCAAAAGAATCTGGGGTTGGGGGTCATTGAGCCTTCAGATAGCCCTTTGGCTAGTCCTTGTACCAAAACCTCACACCCAGGATGGTAAGAGAGAGATGAGGATTTGTGTTGACTATAGAGGCCTCAATGCAGTCACTAGGACTGATGCCCATCCATTTCCAAGGGCAGATGAACTGATTGATACTTTGGCCTCTGCCAGGTATCTCAGTACATTTGACCTGACTGCTGGTTATTGGCAAGTCAGACTCTATAGGGATGCCAAACCATAAACAGCATTTTCGACCCAGATTGAACATTATCAATTTATTGTGATGCCTTTTGGTTTGCAAAATGCACCTGCCCCATTTCAGAGGCTGGTGAATAAAGTCTTAACAGGTCTGGAAGCCTATAGTGCAGCATATCTAGATGATATAGCGGTCTTTAGCTCCTCCTGGGAGAATCACCTTGTCTACCTCAAGAATGTACTTGAGGCCCTTGCAGAAGGCAGGCCTCACTATCAAGGCCACAAAGTGCCAGATAGGGCAGAGCAAGGTTGAGAACTTGGACCACCTTTCTAGGTGGAGGCCAAGTTCACCCATTGGAGAGCAAAATTCAGACCATCATGGACTGGATTGCTCCCACTACCCAGACTCCGTTCAAAGCTTTTTTTAGCCTGACTGGGTACCACAGAAGATTCGTTAAGGGTTATGGAGCCAAAGTGACACCCCTTAACGGTGTCCCCTCCAAAAGAATGCCTAACAAAGTTCAGTGGACATTTAGCTGTCAGAAGGTATTTGATGACCTGAGGCAAGCTGTGTGCTCTGCTCCAATTCTGCAAAGTCCTGACTACTCCAAACCATTTTCCGGACAGATGCTTCTGAGATGGGGATAGGTGCAGTATTGTCACAGCTTAATGCAGAGGGCCAGGATCAACCAGTGGCTTATCTAAGCAGAAGGTTGATTCCCCCCAGGGAGAAGTATTGATCAGCTCTTGAGAGAGAGGCCTTTGCTGTGGACTTGACCTTGAAGAAGTTGAGGCCATACCTGTTTGGCACTCACTTCATTGTTCAGACAGACCATAAGCCCCCCTTATGGCTTAAACAGATGAAGGGTGAAAACCCCAAACTTTTGAGGTGGTCCATTCCCCTGCAGGGGATGGATTTTTCAGTGGAACATAGACCTGGGAGTAACCATGCCAACGCAGATGGACTTCCCAGATATTTCCACTTAGAAAATGTAGACTCAACTGGGCAATGGTTAGTTTCATGTCCTTACCTTGGGTAGGGGGGGGTGGCTGTGTAGGAAAGTAGGATCTGGTTTCATGGTTACCCCCACTTTTTGCCTGGTGACAGTGTGTTTTGACTGTAGTCTGCTGGGATCCTACTAATCAGGACCCCAGCAACTGTGATCTCTCCCCTTAATTGGCTCTGAAAAGTACTTTGATCCATCCACAATGGCTACTTGTGTACCCTTATAAGTCGCTAGTATATGGTACTAAGGTACCCAGGGCATGGGTACACCAGGGGTCTCCCATGGGCTGCAGCATGTATTGTGCCACCCATGGGAGTCCACTTACACTGTGAATACAGGCCTGCCATTGCAGCCTGTGTGAGATGGTGCTTGCACCTCTCACGACAGATATAATTTTCCTTAAATTTGAGGTCACTCCACTTAAAACCTATAAGTCACCCCTGTGGTAGGCAGGGTGCTTGGTTACAAGTGTGAGGGTGCCCCTGCATGAGCAGGGCATCCCTACAAACCCAGAGTCTGTTCTCCAGGCTTTGTAAGTACGGTCAACCATTTTAAGGTATATAGTGGAGACATCAGTCATTACGCGATGTCTAACTATATAATGGCTGCACTGAAACTGGTCATGTTTGGTATCAAACATGTTGGAATCATACCCAAACACCGATTCCAGTGCTGCTAGTAGGATCCCATGTACTAGGGGGCTCCTTAGGGGACCACCTGTACTCCTGGTAGCAGCCTTTCAGGGTCTGCCAGCAAGCTAGTGCTGCTGCCGACCAGACACTATTCTGCCCTCCTGCTGTTGAACTGAGCTCGAGCAGGGGAAGGTATAACAATAGGTTTCCTGTCACAGGGAGCTGTGACCATCTTCCAGATAGCACTTAGTGAATTGGGCTGGGGTGGGGGCGCTTTCCAGTGGCACCAGACTGCTTTGAAGGGCAAATTTGGTGTCCTCCGTTCATACTCTGGTTTGGGCAGTTCAGAAACCCTTGGTTCCCGCTCTGGTGCGAAACCTGACAAAAGACAGGAGCGTTCTTCCCTCTGTCCAGCCCCTCCTCTGGGAGGGATCCCAGAGTCGTTCCAACACTTTCCTTAGGGTACTCAAGGGCTCCCCTGTGGGTGGGTCTGCAGATGCGTCATGGAACAAGACTCACCTCTGAAACCAAGACACTCTTCGACCATCTGGACACTTGGACATCGTCAGACTTCCACTGGAACAGAGACAGCATCGAGGAAGACTGCTGCTCCTGGTCTCGCTGTTCAAGTCATTTGTGTCGTCTGGGTCTGTGCTTCATCCAGGTTCTCCAGAAGGCTTGTGGGCATCGAGGACATCTGACATAATCTCCCTTGGAGAGGAGCCACTCTTCTGCATCTCCAGGCACCGCAACGAAGCTGACCAGTCTGCTGCTCCTGTCGTCCTACGGACTTCCTGAGGCCCAGCAACACAGGTGGTGGTTCTGCAGCTCCCTAGGGACCTAACCTGTCTTCTCTGCAATTTTGAGGACAGTATCCCTCATGGAAGCCGCTGGGACCAAACCCCTGTGCACGGCGTCAACTTTTCGTTGCCAAGGCTTGTTGGTTCTGCACTCCAAAGATCTTCGGGCTACAAGAAGCTCCAGCCTCTAGCACCTCATCCCTCAAAGATCAGCATCCTCACTGCATCCTCTGCACCGTGGGTCTCCATCTTTGGTGAGCTGCCTGAGGTCCTCTTGCAACTCCTGTGCCTTCGGCCTGTGGGTCCTCTCGAGGGTCTTCCTTTGCTTCAGTGGGCTCCGTTGCTTGCTCGGTGCCTGCTCTGACTCTCCTGCACTTGGTGAATCCCTTGGACCATGCCGGTCCCAATGTTTGCATCTTTTCGCTTTCCACGCCAGTTACTTCTACCAAAGCTGGTTGGTGCTCCCACCGGACACCAACACCCATATGGGACAGTTCGTGCAAGGCTCCTGGTCTTCCTCAGCATTGCCTGGTCCTCACAGCTGCAGCAACAAGGTCACAGTCTTCACTCTTGAACCTCCCGACATTGGTGGGCATTGTGCTTCTTTGCCTCCTGGTCACTTCCGAGTGGCATAGACTCTGTACCCTCTGCTTACAGGTTCTCTTTTTCGAGAACCCAATCTTGGATTCCACGCAACTCCATCACAGGCTTCTCCAGAGGCATTTTCTTCGAAGTTCTCCTTTGTCGTCTACGGCAGGTTCTGACGTCACTTCACCCCTATGCATCCACGGGACAGAGACGGGAGTTTGGAGAGCCACCCCACTCGTGGATGTCCCAGGAACCAGGTTACCTGCACCAGAGAAGCCGGTGCATAGGGGTGAAGTGACGTCAGAACCTGCCGTAGACGACAATGGAGAACTTCGAAGAAGATGCCTCTGGAGAAGCCTGTGATAGAGTCGAGTGGAATCCAAGATTGGGTTCTTGAAGAAGAGAACCTGCAAGCAGAGGGGACAGAGTCTATGCCACTCGGAAGTGACCAAGAGGCAAAGAAGCACAATGCCCACCAATGTCGGGAGGTTCAAGAGTGAAGACGGTGACCTTGTTGCTGCAGCTGTGAGGACCAGGCAATGCTGAGGAAGACCAGGAGCCGTGCACGAGCTGTCCCATATCGGTGTTGGTGTCCGGTGGGAGCACCAACAAGCCTTGGTAGAAGCAACTGCAGTGGAAAGCAAAAAGAGGCAAACATTGGGACCAGCACGGTCCAAGGAACTCACCAAGTGTAGGAGAGTCAGAGCAGGACCCGAGCAAGCAGGGGAGCCCACTTAAGCAAAGGAAGACCCTCAAGAGGACCCGCAGGCCGAAGGCACAGGATTCGCAAGAGGACCTCCGGCAGCTCACCAAAGATGGAGACCCACTGTTCAGAGGATGCAGTGAGGAAGCTGATTTTTGAGGGATGAGGTGCTAGAGGCTGGAGCTTATTGTAGCCCGAAGATCTTTGGACTGCAGAACCAACAAGCCTTGGCAACGAAAAGTTGACGCGGTACACAGGGGTTTGGTCCCAGCGGCTTCGATGAGGGGTAATGTCCTCAAAATTGCACAGAAAACAGGTTAGGTCTCTAGGGAGCTGCAGAACCACCACATGGGTTGCTGGGCCTCGGGAAGTCAGTAGAACAACAGGAGCAGCAGACTGGTCAGCTTCGTTGCGGTGCCTGCAGATGCAGGGGAGTGACTCCTTCTCTCCAAGGGAGATTACTTCAGATGTCCTCGATGCCCAGAGACCTTCTGGAGAACCTGGATGAAGCACAGACACAGATGACTTGAAGAACAGCGAGACCAGGAGCAGCAGCAGTCTTCCTCGATGCGGTCTCGGTTCCAGTTGAAGTCCGACGAAGTCCAAGTGTCCGGACGGTCAAAGAGTGTCTTGGTTTCAGAGGTGAGTCTTGTTCCACGACAAATCTGATGACCCACCCACAGGGGAGCCCTTAAGCACCCTAGGGAAAGGGTTGGAAAGACTCTGGGATCCCTCCCAGAGGAGGGGCTGAACAGAGGGAAGAACGCTCCTCTGTCCTTTGTCAGGTTTCGCACCAGAGCGGGAACCAAGGGTTTCTGAACTGGCTCAAACCAGAGTATGCAAGGAGGGCACCAAATTTGCCCTTCAAAGCAGTCTGGTGCCGCTGGAAAGCGCCCCCACCCCAGCCCAATTTACTAAGTGCTGTCTGGGAGGTGATCACACCTCCCTGTGAGTGGAAACCTATTGCTCTACCTTCCCCTGCTCGAGCTCAGCTCAGCAGCAGGAGGCGGAGGTCAGAATCGGGTCTGTGGTCGGCAGCAGCACTAGCTTGCTGGCAGACCCTGAAAGGCTGTTACCAGGAGTACAGGGGGGTCCCCTAAGGAGCCCCTCAGTACATGGGATCATACTTCCAGCACTGGAATCGGTGTTGGGGTATGATTCCAACATGTTTGATACCAAACATGACCAGTTTCAGTGCAGTCATTATATAGTTAGACATCTCATAATGACTGATGTCTCCACTATATACCTTAAAATGGCTGACCGCACTTACAAAGCCTGGAGAACAGACTCCGGGGTTTGTAGGGGGTCCTGCTCATGTCGGGGCACCCTAACACTTGTAACCACGCACCCTGTCTACCACAGGGGTGACACAGGTTTTAAGTGGAGTGGCCTCCGATATAAGGAAAATTAGATCGGTCGTGAGAGGTGCAAGCACCGTCTCACACAGGCTGCAATGGCAGGCCTGTAGTTAGAGTTTAAGTGGACTCCCATGGGTGGCACAATACATGCTGCAGCCCATGGGAGACTCCTGGTGTACCCATGCCCTGGGTACCTTAGTATCATATACTAGAGACTTATAAGGGTATATCAGTAGCCAATTGTGCATGTACCAATGTACTTACCAGAGCCAATTAAGGGGAGAGATCACAGTTGCTGGGGTCCTGATTAGCAGGATCCCAGCAGACTACAGTCAAAATACACTGACACCAGGCAAAAAGTGGGGGTAACCATGAAACCAGATCCTACTTTTCTACACAGCCCCCCGCCGCGCCCCCCTCTCCCCCCCCAGTAAGGACATGAGACTAACCATTGCCCAGTTGAGTCGACATTTTATAAGTGGAAATATCTGGAAAGTCCACCTGCGTTGGCATGGTTACTCCCAGGTCTATATTCCACTGAAAAGTCCATCCCCTGTAGGGGAATGGACCACCTCAAAAGTTTGGGGTTTTCACCCTTCATCTGTTTAACCCATAAGAGGGGCTTATGGTCTGTCTGAACAATGAAGTGAGTGCCAAACAGGTATGGCCTCAACTTCAAGGTCCAGACCACAGCAAAGGCCTAGGTCTCAAGAGCTGATCAACGCTTCTCCCTAGGGCATCAGCCTTCTGCTTAGAAAAGCCACCAGTTGATCCTGGCCCTCTGCATTAAGCTGTAACAATACTGCACCTATCCCCATCTCAGAAGCATCTGTCCGGAAAATGGTTTGAAGTAGTCAGGACTTGCAGAATTGGAGCAGAGCACACGGCTTGCCTCAGGTCATCAAATACCTTCTGACAGCTAAATGTCCACTGAACTTTCTTAGGCATTCTTTTGGAGGGGACATCGTTAAGGGGTATCACTATGGATCCATAACCCTTAACGAATCTTCTGTGGTACCCAGTCAGGCTAAAAAAAAGCTCTGAACAGAATCTGGGTAGTGGGAGCAATCCAGTCCATGATGGTCTGAATTTTGCTCTCCAATGGGTGAACTTGGCCTCCACCTACACGGTGGCCCAAGTACTCAACCTTGCTCTGCCCTATCTGGCACTTTGTGGCCTTGATAGGGAGGCCTGCCTTCTGCAAGGGCCTAAAGTACATTTTTGAGGTGGACAAGGTGATTCTCCCAGGTGGATCTAAAGACCGCTATATCATCTAGATATGCTGCACTATAGGCTTCCAGACCTGTTACGACTTTATTCACCAGCCTCTGAAATGTGGCAGATGCATTTTGCAAACCAAAAGGCATCACAATAAATTGATAATGTCCACTGGGGGTTGTAAATGCTGTTTTTGGTTTGGCATCCCCATAGAGTCTAACTTGCCAATAACCAGCAGTCAGGTCAAATCTACTGAGATATTTGGCAGAGGCCAAAGTATCAATCAGTTCATCTGCCGTTGGACTTGGATGCGCATCAGTCCTAGTGACTGCATTGAGCCTCTATAGTCAACACAAAACCTCATCTCTCTCTTACCATCCTGGGTGTGAGGTTTTGGTACAAGGACTACAGGACTAGCCCAAAGGCTATCTGAAGGCTCAATGACCCCCAACTCCAGTATCTTTTGGACCTCTGTCCTGATGCAATCTCCGACATGGTCAGACGGTCTGTAAATGTTGCTCTTCACAGGCAGGCTGTCACCTGTGCCCACTTCATGGATACACCAGGTGGTTTGACTGGGTGTCATAGAAAAGAGACCAGGAAACTGACTGAGAACCTGTCTGCAATCAGCTTGCTGTTGATCAGTGAGGCTGTCTGCCAAGACTACTCCTTCAACTGATCCATCAACAGGGTCCAGAGAGAGGAGATCAGGGATTGGAGCGGGTCACTCTCTACCTCCTGTCCCTCATCAGTGGCCATGAGCAAACTCATGTCAGTCCTGTCAACAAAAGGTTTCAGGTGATTCACAAGAAGTACCCTGTGGGGACTTCTTGGAGTACGTAGGTCAAATAAGTAGGTGACCATATCTTTCTTTTCCAGTATAGTGTGGGGGCCACTCCACTTGTCCTGGAGAGCTGCTGGGGCCACAGGTTCCAACACCCACACTTTCTGCCCTGGCTGGTAAACAATCAGTACAGCCTTTTGGTCATGCCAAGCTTTCTGAAGCTCTTGGATGGCCTCAAGGTTTTTGCTGGCCTTCCTCATGTGCTCAGCCATGCAAGAAGACAGGCCCAGAACATAGTATTCTATGTTCTGTTTAGGAGGCTTGAGAGGCTGCTCTCATCATACTTTGACTAGACATAATGGACCCCTAACTGGATGTCAAAACAGAAGTTCAAATGTGCTGTAGCCCACCCCCTTCTGAGGAACCTCTCTGTAGGCAAAGAGAAGGCAAGGTAGTAAGACATCCCACTTTTGCCTCAGCTTTTCTGGGAGTCCCATGATCATACCTTTGAGGGTCTTGTTGAACCTTTCAAGAAGCCTACTGCCCTGTGGATGGTAGGGTGTGGTAAACTTATGTTAACACCACACTCTTTCCACATCGCAGTGATGTAGCTAGACATGAAGTTAGTACCTCTATCTGACAAGACCTTAGGGAAGCCAACTCTGGAAAAGACTCCCAGGAGAGCCTTCACCACTACAGGAGCTGTAGTGGTCCTAAGGGGAATAGCCTCTGGATATCTAGTGGCATGGTCCATCACCACTAAGATAAAACTATGTCCAGATGCTGCTGGAGGGTTTAAGAGACCTACAATGTCTATCCCTACCCTCTCAAAGGGAACCCCAACCACCGGTAGTGGGATTAAGGGGGCCTTTGTAGTGCCACCTGACTTACCACTGGCTTGGCAGGTGACACAGGAGCGACAAAACTCCTTGGTGTCTTCAGACATGTGGGGCCAGTGAAAGTGAGGGACAAGCCTGCCCCAAGTCTTGCTTTGCCCAAGATGTCCTGCAAGGGGAATGTCGTGTGCCAGGGTCAATAGGAAACCCCTGAACTTGAGAGGTATGACCAACCTCCTGGTGGCTCTACTTTCAGAAAACAGGAGCCCATCTTCCCAATAAGTCCTGTGGGACCCACTGGCATTCCCTGCTTCCTCAGAGCAGCTTGCTGTCGGAGTTGTTCAAGAGAAGGGCAGGCCTTCTGCTGCAGACTCAAGTCTCCCCTGGAAGGACTCCTGCCCCCAGTCGCTCTGCCTGGTCAGGCCCAAGCTCCTCTGGGACAGTTCCTCCACAGGTACGGTGATCATCTCCCTCAGGAGACAGTTCTCACTGGGAGTCTGAGAGGAGGATAAATCTTTACCCTTCCTGCTCCTTCTGTTGGTAGCTAGCGGGTTCCTTTTTTCAGGACTCAGGGCTCCATCAGTGCCTAACTTCTTGGCCTGAGCCCTAGTTACAGCAAAGACACTGGCTGAAATTCCCATCATTTCTGCATGAGCCCTGAACTCCACTTCAGACCAGGGTGAAGTTTCCAAATCACTGCCCAGTAGACAGTCTAGGTAGGTCTGAGGATATCACAACTCTCTTTGGGCCAGTTACCTTTCCCCAGCTGAGATTGACAACTGCCATGGAATGATCTGTCCTGACATTGCTAGCACTGGTCACTTGGTAAATATGACCAAGTAGAATCTGCTTAGGAGACACAAGTTTCTCTGTCACCATAGTGACACTGGCACCTGTATCCCTGTAAGCTACAGCTTCCGGACCATTGATGAGAGGCTGGTGTCTGTATTTTCCCAAGTTAGTGGGACTTACAATAAGGGTGGCAAGCTCAGTGCCACCATCACAGACTAAAACAGCCTTAGTGGGTGTCCTAACTAGGCCAGAACCCACTTCAGTACCAAAGGTTAACCGAGCTAACTTCTTGGGGCCACTACTACTATCAGTGTTATTGTTAGGGGCACTAGTAGGTTTAGGAGTAGTAGTAGTAGTAGAAGTATTGGTGCTAGATTTAGAGCAATTGGCATCCTCTGCACTATGGCCTTTTTCCTTACACAAATAGCACCAAGGTTTCTTGTTAGAGGAGGAAGAGGATTGGCCCCTACCTCAAGAGGAAGATTTTTGGGGACCTTCAGAAGACTTTCTTTAGATTTCCCCCCACCTTTCTCTTGGGCTTGTTCTGGTCACCACCACCATGAAACTTTTGTTTCACCCTGTTGCGGACCCATTCGTCTGCCTTCTTTCCCAATTCTTGGGGAGAGGTCAGATACGAGTCCACCAGGTACTGGTGCAGTTGCTGATTTTGACAGTTGGGGATGTGCTCCCTCACAAGTAAATTGTACAGTCCTTCATAATCATGCACATTACTTCCATGAAGCCAGACTTCCAGAGCATTAATAGCACTATCTACAAAATCTACCCAGTCTTTAGTGTGTGCCTTCTGTTGTGCCCCAAAATGTAACCCTGTATTGCTCAGTGGTTAACCCAAACTCATCTATGAGGGCACTCTTCAAGACTTTGTAATTGTCTGCATCTTCTTCCTTTACAGTCAAGGGTTTGTCTCTACCTTTGTTAGCAAAGGAGAGCCACAGGAAAGCTGCCCACTGTGCCTGAGATTACTTCACTGTCAATATGCAACTCTCCAAATGTCACTTGTAAATAAATCATCATACTCTTGAGCAAAGCCTCCATGCCTTCAATCATCGTTTCAATTAAATGCTCAATATTTTGGCTCGGATAATCCTAGCCAGAGGCAGATTTGCTAGTTTACATTTTATGGTTTTTGTGAGCCTTCCATATAACAAAGTTTTTGTGCTTTAGTGCATCCCATGCACTACTCATTTGTGACCTTCCACCCACTGTATTCATTTGTAAGCTTCACACACAAACACTGTTTCTGGTGTTCATCACTAACACCTCATATCGGAGCTTTACCACACACCTCATTCTGCATATCTAACTATACCCATCTTCAGTGAGCATCTCGTATGTCTCTCACAGCAGGCTCCTTTATATTGGTAAGCATCTCTCTTCCACACAGACACTGTACATCTCATTTTTGTGAGCATCCCACGCAAGGCTAATTCTTATTGCAAATTTATCTCATAGGGCTTCTTATATTTTTGTGCAAGAAAATGCAGATTGAGTGCACTCTACACTCACATCATCCATCTACAATAACGCTTCTCATAGATTAAACAAAAGTTTCTGTATAGTGTGGAATACTTTGCGATGCATTAAGGGTTTCTCCACCCTCCAGCCACAGAAATGCAGGTGACAAACTTCCAGTATTTGAGAAACTATTCTAGCTCTCCTTCTTGCACCCTGCAAAACCAGGGGTTTCCAAAAGAGATCCGACTGACTTCAATACTCAAACAGAATTCTATACCATACTATTAGACCTGCCAGCCTTAGGATGGACCCCCCCCCCCCCCCCAAACTTTTTGCCTTGGCCTTAGGACTCTGAGCACTTTACCACTGCTGACCAGTGCTAAAGTGCATGCACTTCTCCCCTAAACATGGGAACATTGGTGTATACGCAACTGGCAAATTTTATTTTGTACATTGGTATACCATATACCCAGGGCCTGTACATTAAATGCTACTAGTGCGTCTGCAGCACTGATTGTGCCACCCACACAAGTAGCCCTTTAAACATGTCTCAGGCCTGCCACTGCAGAGCCTGTGTGTGCAGTTGTACTGCCATGTCGACTTGGTATTAAAACCCCTTGCCAAGCCTTAAACTTCTTTTATTACACATAAGTCACCCCTAAGGTAGGCCCTAGGTAGCCCATAGGGCAGGGTGCTATGTTACTAAAAGGTAGGACATGTACTTTTAAGTTTTGCATGTCCTTGTAGTGAAAAACACCTACATTCCGTTTTTCACTACTGTGAGGCCTACTTCTCTCATAGATTAACATTGGGAATTTCTCAATACATTCTTTTAAGCTGTAATTCCTGGTTCGAAAGAAATAGCTGGGCCATGTTTTACATCTTTGGAATGGCAATGATAAATCCTCTTTACTGGTAAGGTTGGATTTCATATTACTATTTTAGACAAGCCACTCTTACAAAGTGGACATTTCTCTGCTCTTACAGCTCTGTGCGCCTGTAGCCTGTTTCCAATACACTCCAATATTAGCCCAATTGCATTTTGAGGTTTAGGAATGTCGCGAAGAGCATTCAGTTGATTCTTCCTTCTTTTCGTCCCACGTTTGTTTGCTTGGTGCATGAAGATGTAAGATTCAAAAACATGTTTTTTCACATTTGGTCTAATTACTTTGTGAATGTAAATAACAATTAAAGCATACTTGCAAACTGTGACTAGATGCCTGCCTTTAGCAATGTTTCACTACAAAATGATAGAATTGTATTCATTTAACAGAGCGTAAGGCTCTCAGACAATGGGCAATTTGAATAGGGTCACTCGAAAGTCCAAAAGGTTGTCCATCTCCCCCCAGAAATTTAGTGTCTCCTACGCCCCTGCAAGGGCGCAGGAGGCCTGAAGGATTATTAAGTAAAGAGTGCAAAAGTGAATTACAACACATTGTTATCCTTGTTCCTTTTGGACTCTGAGAAAGACTGGTTGGGTGCACATCCTCCTAGCTCCAGCAGAATCATCCCTTCGATTCACGCATTTGCCGGTGTCACAGCACTTATGACAGGAGAGGCAGAATGGGCATCAGCAACGAACGCTCAGAGCCTGCAGCCACTTTATAAAACGTATATGTCACCAGAGGTTAGCTATGGTCAATGTTTGAGTAAGAGATCTTTGTTATTATCTTATTTGGGGACCACCACATGGGCCTCAATTATTAACAGAGAGGGACGGACTAGCAAATTTTTCCCTCTGTTGTGGTTCCTGCTATTCGTTTCAGTCAAACCTGTACTGCTACGAGGACTGCAGAGTGAAGGGATTTTATACACCAGGACAAGTTAGATGAGACAGCAAAGAGATAGTCTAATAAGATAATATACTGGTTAGTAAATTTGTCGCGTTGAAAAAGTTCACAAGTAAGGCGTAAAAGACATGCCAGCTACAGAAATGAAATAAAAATAGTAAAATAAATAAACAAAATACTAATAAATTATGAATGTTACTGTAATACAAATAGCACTAATAACCAGAGGCGCAACAAGAGCCAAATTTGGGGGGGGGGGGGGGCTAAGAAAAAATTTCGGGGTGGGGTAATTCTTACAGCAATAGGCAGAGTGGAGATGCAGGGGCTCTAAGAAGGGGTGAAAAAACAACAAAGCCTCATTAGCAAGCAAATGGTCTTTCAAAGACCTGTGAAGTACTCAGGTGCGGCTGTGTGTGCGCCCGGGAAGCTGTCTCAGCCCGGGCTACCACCCATGACGGGGAAAGGGGGGGGGGGAACGGGCTGAAGCCCTTTGAGCCCAATGGGCGTTGCGCGCCTGCTAATAACAATAAAACCACTGCACCTCATGGTTTGTCCTTTAACGTTAAAGGAGCGTGCTGGAATGGAAGCTCTAAATTTCAGAGATTGCGTATTCCATTCTGGATAGGAGGGCCAACTCCAATAGAGCCAGACAGCACCTCATAAGAATATAAAGGGGAATCAATCTAAAACAATGGCAGTTCCATTCTACTTACTCACTGACAACCATGCCATCAGCTTTTTTTTTTTTTTACCAAATCTCTAAAAGCTGAACAAAGAAAACAACTTGATACCTCCTGATCTGTGTCCCTTATACCTGGATTAAACGATCTTCTATCAGCAGTCCGTATAGTATGTATACTGCCAAAATTCATACATTTACAATAGCAGCTCAAATTGAAACAAACTGATCCACTGAAAAATAAAAAGCTATCCTCCAAACACCGTTTACATCCAACTTTTCCTTATGTAATACTTTCCTGGCAAAAGACCTCAGTTTACATTGGTTCTAAAGCAGGGGTCTTCACATTTTTTAGTAGTAAGAGCTACTTATGTTCAGTGAAAATCATCCCGAGCTACTAATACTATTTGTGCCGTACACACCAGAAAAGATTAGTGGGCACCCCACGCAAGATTACCAGCAGTAATGCAAAAAAGGCTTTGGGATTGAGAGTCTCTACAAGGGTAATACGTAACAGCCCCAGATGCAATGTTCCTTGGAACCAAGGTAATAATACCAAGGTAAAAAAATTCTCCCGATGCTGCAGGATTTATCATGTTAGCTATCATTTTTAAATGTATTTTAGAAATTATGGGCTTTGAAAATACACACATTTTCATCTCAAATACTAACGTTAAAATTTTAGAAAGCATATTAATTTAACCAAGAATGGTTTAATTTTATTTAGTAGGCTGGGCTGCACACAGGGGAGCTAGCTACTCGTGGGTAGGTGGAGAGCTACTAGTAGCTCGTGAGCCGCTCTTTGGAGAAGCCTGTTCTAAAGTCACTACTTATTCCCATTAGGAGAATAAATCAAACTCATACGGTGCAGATTTCAGTCAGTAAAAATACATACTTGCAGTACAACTCAATGACGGGTAAGTAGCAGCAGCTTTTTAAACGCACGCCCCCCCCCAATAATCAGTGCTTCTCTAGGCGCGGGGTTCGACGCATAGGGCGCTGCCTGGCTATTTCGGCATCAGCCTGGTCTGGGGCTAAAGAGTACTTACATTCTCGAATTTAGAGTAAAATGAGTGCTGCCAGTTTTTGTTCTTCTTGGCGCAGGTACTAAAAGATGTAATAATGCAGTTTCCCTCGTGTTGTATAACACTTCCTGCCGCTACGGATGCTTTGAGTCTTGGTCACTTCATGGTGGATTGGGAGTCTGAGATTTCAGGAGTGTTGCTTTAAATAAAATCTTACATGAAATAAATACCTACATTTCTAGGAAATGCGCATTTAGGCATCTACTCGGTAAAGAACAAAAGTGTCAAATTACCATTAGATAGCACTTTAAGTAAGCGAAGGGACTTCGTTTGGGATTGTGTTTCGAGAGTGCAAAAATACCTTCCTATGCTCCTTAGTTGTGTTGGATCAGTGTATCTTGCTTGCTCAGATCCAGGTTTTGTTCCAGAAATCTTATGTTGCTGCTGGGACCCCTAGGTGTGTCCATGTAGCGCCTAAAAGGCCTCCATGGGAACAAGGATGCAACGCGAGTAGTCTCCGCCACAGTCGGAGGCATTGTCTTTTTTCTGACGTGGTTGCCATGGCAGCCGAACGCGTGCCTCTTGCATGGTTACGGAATTCCGAATTCTATCGGGATTCTGGACAGTAGTGTTTTCTACTTTACGTTATGTTTTATAACATGGATAGAATATTTTGCCCCCTATAGTTGGCAGTTTCAGAGTTCTAAGACGGGCTTGTACCTTTCTCCGTACTGAATCACACGATGAGCCACGAGCGTGTCACTTTTCAACATATTTTTGGGATTGTGAATAAAGAATTACAGGCCCAGGTGGATTTTGTAGAACTTTAAACATTTCACAAAAGGCGCGTAGGGCTGGGCAAAGTCACCCATATATTCACCTGTCAGTCATGCCTCTGACTTCCTCCCTTTCGAACCACCCCTCTGGAATAATCCATTTGTTGTAACACATAATGCACGGTTATGTTTTTTCCTAGAGAAAAAAACAAAAGCTGGCGTGTCTTACTTTTGCCGCTGACAGTCATTCCCAGCACAGCAGTGCAATACATACCGTTATTGTGTGAAGTCCTAATCACAGAAAACGGATCCGAACACAAAGTCCAAAGTTATTTCAAGATTCCTAAACGTTACTTAAATGTTAATAATTGCGACATATCACTCTCCTACGTATTTCAAATCTTAACAGAATGTACTTATAATGTTTCATGAGAAGCCTCTAGTGCAACGTGCGCTCTAACAAGTCACTGTCCTGCTGCCTCTTCTGGCAGTCAGAGCGGAAGGAGAAAAAGTTTAGTTGTCCTTTCCACTTGTCATTGTATGCTAAAACAAACAAAAAAAAGTCACTCACTTCACTCTTGGACTAAAGTAAAAACAGAAGCCAAAAGTGTTTTGGGTACACTGGCTCACACAGCAGAATCTGTGCACTTCTTAAACCGACTGGTTGCACAACTGAACGAGAACCCTGTCGGGATGGGAGGAAATAACTAAAGGGGGAAAACGATTCTCCTTGCGGGGATGAACTCTGCAGCTGCACATAGATAACACATTTTTTCAGTTGCAAAACTTGCAGAATCTTATTGGCTACACTTTTAGAACACGTCCCCATCGAACACAAAATAAGAGATGGTTTTCCTTCAAAGCATTCCACAACTTCAAATGCTGTCAGTCAGACTAGATGACTTGTGACACAAACAATAATGCCCAAAACTCGCAAAGTAAGTGCTGGAAAGCTGTCGTGCTCAGCTTAGGGCTCAGAACGTCCTCCTGGTTTTAAAATGTTTGTGATGGGCACCCCAGGTTTAAAAAAAATAAATAAATAATAATAATAATACTTTACAGGTCAATTCCTTTCATACTGAGAAATAAACACATTAAAAATCCAGAAACGTACGTTACTTGGGAAACCAAAAAGGAGTAAATAACAAATTTATGAAATTGTATAAAAAAAAACTAGGACACCATAATAACATAGTGTATTCATTAAACCTTCCTGTTAAGACGGAGGTCATGCAAGGGTTAAACAAAAGGAAAGAAGGCAGGCCCATATGGTATGCGAATAGATTTCTAATTTCCACTTTCCCAAATGTATGGCAAGAAGTCAGAACACCTAAAGGAGACACGAACTAGTTACTTCCGGTAATGTTCTTTCTAGTGCATACTCCATCTAACCTCAGTCCTCACCATAGAATATCCCCACAGACTTAACGTGGAGATTCTTTTTGTACCAATGTTCCTGTGTGCCGCTCAGTGGCACTGTACAGCCCATGCAGACTCCATACCACCCGGAAGTGACAGAGCAGCACATCATATGGGCACCACCCCTGCGCGCCGACGTCAACTTCTTTTCTTTTCCATTTCTGCTCCCTCATACACAAAGCTTGATGAATTATTGGTAACACTGTGCTCATCATTAACCTGAAACCTTTTTCAGATGGTAAAAAACAGAGGCAACTCCACAGAACGGGGAGAGACAGCAGGGAGGAATTCACAGTTAAATAAAGAGAGTACCCATCAGAAAGAGGGTTTCCAAAGGTAAGTAACTTGTTCTTCTGATGGCTATTTCTAACTCAGATTCATCAAATTTAGAATAGATAGCAAATCAGGACCTCCCAGCCGTGCAGGGTGCGTGGAGTGGGCGGAGAACAAAAAGTCTCTCAAAACCGAGCAGGGGCGAAGCGTTCTTCCCACCAGACACGGCTGCCAAGCAAGTACCGCTTTGTGATGTATGCACCTGGTGGAATGGGCCCTCAGACGTCAGACACGATTTACGACCAGTGAATGGCACATCTTGATCCAGAGGAATATCTACCTCAACCGGTTCCTCTTCTGTACAGCCTTCCCCTTCTTTGCTCGGAAAAACGCCACAGAAAGTTGATTGTCCCAACGACCTTCGAGTGGACGATCTATATAAAAGTTTACAGCCTTTTCGGGGGGGTCCAACCAATGGAGCCCCTCTTTAGAGAAGTTAGGGGGTGCAAAGAAGGCTGCTCAAGTCCTCAGCACCAATTTGTCCAGGAAAAATGTGGTAAGGAGGTTGCACAGACAGTGCCTGCAGTTCACTCATGAGACAGGCTAACGTAATCACAATGAGGAAGACCGTCTTCAATGCCAAGAGACACATATTGCAGCAATGCATGTCCTTGAAAGGCGAGGTCCCACTGTGGCATCACAAATTATTTGGACGGAAACAGAAGTCAAACCTTTAATAAATCTCAACACAACAGGTGATTGAGCAAGGACGCTTGGTCGGGCAAACACAGAAAAGGTGAAAGGCTGACAAACTTTCACAGTGCTCACTTGCTGGGGGTAAGGATAAAACAAACAAAAGGTCTTTGCTTGTAAAGAGTTAGTATCCCGAACACCACACCACAATACAAACTTGTTCCAGCATCCAACGTAGGCAAGATTTCATGGATGGACATCTGGCGGCAAGTATGACATCCACTACCTAGCAGATCGAAAGCAGTTAACTGCCATTGCTCAATCTCCAAGAATGAAGGTGTAAGTTACGCAGAATCAGACAGAGAACACTGCCCTTCCGTTGGGACAGAAGATCCTTCCGAAGCGGTAGCCTGATCTGAGGACTGATGTTCATGCAGAGGAGCTCCAGGTACCATACTCTACTGGCCCAATCCAAAGGCACAACGATGAATTGGGCCCAGTCTTTCTTGATCATCCTCAGAACTCCGGGCGGGAGAGGAAGTGCTGAGAAGGCATACAAGAGAATGGAACAAGTGTTCTTGCAGAAAACTGTTCACAGTGCGCATTTGATGGTGGCAGACAGACCTAGCCAGTTTTGTCCCCAATGGTGGAAGCCACCCTGAGCCACCTCAGAATGCCACTCGGTAAATACCAAATTAAGTCTGCTCAGTTTGTCTGCTCTGGTATTAATGGACCCTGCCAAGTGGTTGATGGCCAGAAAGATGCCCTGGCACTCAAGCCATATATCCAGAGGTGCAAAGCTTCATGGCACAGGACCCCATGCCATCCTGCTGGGTGCAGAATTACATTGCAATGGTTATGTCCGTGAGAACCTGTCCCAGCCTCAAGTTGAAAAACTGCAATTAGGCCTTCATGGCCAGACGAACAGCCCATAACTCAAGAAAGTTGATGTGGAGATAGCCCTCCACTGGAGACCAAAGCCCTCTGATTCCCACATCTCAAAGGTGCACCCCTTCCCAACCCAATAGCAAAACAAAATGTGATGTGTCAGCCACCACTGCAGATCTTGAGCCATCTCTTCCGAGACCTGGACGGGTGTGGAAAGGCAGCCTTGATGCTGGGCTCACTGGAATATCAGGTTGCACTGCAGAGACCGCATGGCATGGTTTAAAAGGAGAATGCACAAAGTTAGGAGGCCAAGAAGCCTCGGGTTCATACTCACCTGGATCCAAGACTGAGCCTGAAACGTCAGGGTCGTAACTCAAGTGTCCTGGACTTGCTGCATGGGAGGAAAAACCCTGAACTTCACTGTGTCCAGATTGCCCCAATGAATGGAAGCCTCGGTAAGGCAATCAGATGGGATTTAGACATGTTTACGATGAATCCAAAAAATGCCAAAAGTTCAGCGTTGTTCGGAGTTAGTATACGACTGACTGCGACAAGCCCGCCCTCACCAGCCAGTTGTCGAGGTATGGGAACAGAGGAACTCCTGACGTCTGAAGAGGAGTAGAAATCATAGTCATCACTTGCATGAACACCTGTGGGATACTGGCGAGATCAAAGGGGAGCACAGCAAACTGGAAATGCCCCAGGGCCACCTTGAATCGCAGGTAACGCCTGTGGGACTGCAGGACCGGTTTATCAAAATATGAATCCTGCAAGTTCTGGGACACCATCCAAGCTCCCAGGCCAAGAACAGATCGGAGCTGAGCCAATGAAAGCATTCTGAATTTGCCCTTCCACAAAAAGGTATTCAGAGGTTGGGAGGTTAAAGAAAGGCCAGAGGCCCCAGACCTATTTCACAATGAGGAAATGGCGATCGGTACAACCCTAGTCTTTCTCCGAGTCCAGTACCATCTCTATGTAATAAGGATATCTCCAGTAGCAGGATCAACAGATGTTCTGTTGAAATTCTTTCTGATTTGGTTGAAATATTAGATGGGGAGGGGAGAAAAAAGTAGGACAAAAGACATTTATAACAATTGCAAGACCCATCTGTCAGATGTGATTGATCACCTACTGGGAAAGAATGGATATATCCTTCCCCCCTCCCCCAGTGGCTGCAGGGGGAAGAGGAGTTGGAAGATTGGTGCCCCTTTTGGCCCATACGTAGTCTGCCAGATCCACAGTTTCACAGGGACTAGGTTGTCTGCTGGATCACTGGTTGGGAAGGCTGTCAGCTCGATGATTAACCCCTACATTTCTAGAAGCTGAAAATATTTGGCAGAGTTCAACAGCTCCAAGGAAGGGGCTAAAGCTCTGCTATCCTTAAAGTGCAAGACCCATCAAAGAGCATGTCCATTAGCGAAGCGCGTATGTTGCTGGAGGACCTCATCCAGGCAGGTCCATGAACAACAACACTGGTACCAACCACCCTGCTGAAGCAATCCATGGTATCCAGACCAGTGCAGAAAACCCACTTGGGCGTGTCCTGGCCATCATGTATCATATGAGCCAGAGAGGCTCACAGTTTCTGGGACTGCCAGCAAGATCTTGCGGTCCCTGTTCCAAAGGGTATGTATGTATTGACCCAGCAGACAGACTGCCAAGATATGGGGATGTCATAAGAAATAAGATTCAACTAGTTGGCATCAGGTTAAAATGTGAAACAAAAGATTGAAAAATAGATGTTAATTAAACAAACTTTAATTTAATCAATCTTAAGTCATCAGTTTTGAATTTTATCCTTCAGCCAACACGTTTTGCTCAATCAAGGCATGCAGGGCTCGGGCTCTCAGAAGGCTGTTGATTTAGAGAGAGAAAAAAAAAAAAGATAGAAAAACAAAACAGAGAATATAAAGGAGAAATCAGACGACATATTATTTAATGCAAGTAAGGTTGTGCGAGAGCACACTGTGGTTCACAGCACGCTTGATGTCATCCTTACTGCTATATATGCTACACACTTAAAAGTAGCTAAGGGAATGGACTGAGCATATCCTATAGTGAGATTGAGAGAGAATTCAGTACATGGACTATATAAGATAGGACTGATGGGCACAGGCTATTTATTGTATTAATTCAAATATGTGAAGCTGAGGAAGAATTCATTATTACAGTGAGGATATAGCAATATATCTCCAGATGCGTACATTTTTGTATATAAACGTAATGGTTTTCAGTACGGTAATTCGGAGCAGTTAGGAGAGGGGCTATGGGAAGTTTCTATGGGAACGTAAAGAAAAAAATGTATAAACACAAAATAGGCTAAATATGAAGGGCAATTTTAGGAGCAGACCATAACATCCAGGGTGAAACAAAATTATCTGAGGGGGCTCAGTGTCACTGTGAAAGAATTTCTATAGGGGAGAAAAAGAATCATGGGTATTGAACATTATCGCTTAGTAACAGTAAACAAGTTGCAAAAAATACAATAAAGAACAAGTGAGGTTCGCGAAAAATAGGTGTTCTTAAAGTATAACAAGAAGAACAGTATTTCATAATGTAGTTCTAGGATGTCTGGTGGAAAAAAGATAAACTAAGTACTAATTAGAATCGCTAATGTTTGGGTTTTAGAGTACGATAAGCATTTTAGTTCAACTTACCCCGTATGTAGCAAGAGCCATGGATATGTATGGACACAAGGCATATGGGAGCCAAATGCATTCTCAGACAGGATTCAGAAAGATTAACCGGTTTGTAGTTCTTCATCTCATGCAGGCTGGTCTAAAGGGTAAGTTGCATTTACGGACCACAGTGCAAACTGGCAGAACCTTCTACTAAAGGTGACAATGCTTTTGAATTCTCGGTCCAAAAGATTGGTCAGAAATAAGTTAGGGTTCTCCTTACTGGTCAAGGCGTCGAAGATAAGGCTCTCTAAAGTGGGCTGCTATAGTGTGAAAATCAGGATCACGAGGTGCCATACTAGGAGGTCTGACCACCCATCTGTTCTAAGATGGGCAAGAACGTGGTTTGTCCAGGTATCCATCAAAGTTATCTGGGAGGACTCAGGGCTCAAATATTGCCAGCTCAAGCTGTAGAATTTCTGTCTAAACATTCATTTTAGTTTCAATGGAAAATAGCTGTAATTCTAGTATCTCGGCTGCCCTCCAAACCATCACTGCGGACAAGGCACTTTCTTCCATTGGTGGCCCATGTGGAGAGTCTACCTCTGTCTCAGGGGATTATCAAGCCCACTGGCATTTAGAGGATCACGGTAGAAGGAATTATTGGTATCATGAGGAGGTAGTAAGCCATTCTTCTACCCATCATCACTTCTGAGGTGGAATGGAATCAGGCCGCAGCCATGCACCGCCACGTAGTGGTGCACATGAGCACAGCTACCAAGTCTCCGGATACAGACTGCCACCTGGGGAATATTCGAAGACTCTCCAGTAAGAAGTATCCATCAGAAGGAATTATTTCTGCAGGGTCCTAGTAAGTATTACATTTTGATAATAGTGTATTTTTATATTAGTTGCTTTAAGTACTTATTCACTCACCACATTTAAAACTGGTCTCTTTATTTCTTTTCACAAGGTAAGATACAGCAGATGAGATTTTTGGAGAGAGGAAAATAAGAAGCTGAAGGCTTTGTTCCACCTCAACTGCAAATAAGGAGGACATGCTGCGACTGAGTAGGAGCAAAGTACTGGATAATGCACAGTGATTGGTCAAGAAACTGTACTTACTCTGTTGGCGTTTATTGACAACAAATTTTCAGGGTTTCTGGGGATTTAAATATATGTTTGTGGTTTGCCGTTACCAAAAAGCACGAAGAGTAAATCATGATACTTGCCTCCAGAACGCAGACTTTTCTGTTACCATAGCTACAAAACCTACATTCTTAAAGAAAATTCTAAACACTTCAAATAATTACAATACGTATTTTGGTTAAAAAAAAAAAAAAAAATCAAGACTCACAGCTTAAGAACATAATACATCTGGCTGAGAAAAAAGCCTCAGTTTAAAAGAAGAAGTGTCCAGAAGACCCTAAAAATGTGGGGATGCCGGTCATTCCCAAAAGTACTTAGAAACCACTTATCTGCACTGCAGTAGATTTAATGCTAAACTTTATGAAAACAGTGTGAGCTGCAGCCCATCGAAACATATTGTTGGAGCTGGTTAAATCCAAATAGAACCTCCAAAGTTAAAGAGCAAACACAACATGCAAAACATCGATCTATAAATCCATCCCCATGATTACCCGATTCAGAAACTCCTATGCTCAGCACTAATCATCATCAGGGGCGGTCACCATCTTCTGGAACTCTTCCTAGCGGCCTTGTTGACGACTACATCTTCCCAACATGTAGCCTTTTACCAATCCACCAGAACGTTTATTCCTTGGTTTTGTTTACTCACCCAAGTCTGATGATTTCTCTGATGTTGCATGTAATAGTTGTTAGCTTGTACAGCACTTGTACACTTTCCAGTGACGACACGCTGTAGAACTTTAAAAATGAATGACTCCCCAGTAATCCAAATATTTGAACCCTGAATCAACATCATCATTCTACTGAGAATTATGGAAGTTCAGTCAATTACAGAAACAATCAATTGAATACGAAAGAAAAAGAAAACAGATGTGGTCTCTTAAAGGGTTGACAAACTTGGATTTTAAATTAAATTTGTCCTTTGTACGAGACTCAGACAAATATTCATCATAGTATTGTTACATAAAAAAAAAAATTGGCAAGTCATGTAATTCAGGGTTTAAAATGAACGCTTGCAAACACAGCCATGAACGAAAACCATTTCTATGCAATAGCACAATAAAGGCAGACCTGTTGTCGTTGCCAATGCTTGGTGGTGGTTCTACTAGAGAAATGGCGAGGTGGGAATTAGTGCAGTAGTAATGGTGATGGAATTGGTACTGAAGGAGGTGGTATTGCTAATTGTAGGGTACATCTGGCACAGACAAGTCCACATTGCTTTTTATTTATCACATCAGGATAACCTGACCACCCCAAGATAGCCGTCAATTATGATAAACAAAACGAAATTAGGCTTTGTTAGGGCAAGGCTCACACTCTATTTGTGAAAAGCAGCGAGTCTCCTGGGATCCCCAATGCTGCCCGGCGCAAAGTCACCTTTAATCCTCTTTGGATTCACTATCTAAAATAACGAGGCAGGCGCTGGAAGCTGGAAGGCAAGAAAAAGGTTTATTACTCTTAGAGGAGACCACGTCATCTGCTGACACCAGGATGTCTTCAGGGAGGTGTTCTACTGGCAATGCTTCTGGCGCTTCCTTTTATACAGTTTTACACAATGTATTTGTTTCTTTTATCATGGTTACAAGCTTGGAGTCTCCTCCCCGGGCAGGTTGTCACACAAGCCGACATTGTTTTATCAACATGGTTACACAAGCCCAACATTAACTCTCCTCCCACCCAGGTCAAAAACAGACAATTTAATTGCAGCTGGACCTTGCTTCAGGGTCTAAAAACGAGTGAGACCGGCCAGATCTAAGAGTCCGTTCTGTTGATAAGAACAGGTCCCATTGTTGGCAAAAAACCAGTCTTGCTGTATGTAGTGCAATAAACCATGTTTGCAAGAGTCTGTTTGGTATTTGTAACCAGTTTGTGCAGGGATGAGAGGAAAGACGAGTTTGAGGCAGCAGGTGATGTTGATGTTTGTCGTGGAAATAGTTTATAGCCCCCAGCACACATATCAGGTTTGGTCAGAAGGCTGCTAGAGGACAGGGTGAAATGAAGGTGACCAACAGAGTACAAAATGGCTGTGGTAAATCAGAATGACTGTAGTTTATGTGCACGTAGGAACTTTCATCAGACAAGATGGCGCAGAATGTTCATGATTGCGTTTTGTTCTTAACAGTCGCCCCTTTGAACATAACTAGCCATCTTGTCAGTCTATTTCGATCTCCATAATGTCCTGTATTTCTTGTTCATACATTACTCTCATTTTTGTTAACTGAGTGTCCATAGTCTTAGGGCGCAAGGCACTTATGCAAAGAGAACACAAAGGTGGTATACAGTGTACACCCAAACAGCAACCACATATTGCCAATACTGGGACCAAGAGAAACATTGATATTTTCCAACCCCAGTCCTTCAAGATGCCCCAAAGCCAACTTCCAATTGTCCAAGTCTCTGATCCTTGATGAATTTCTGAAGACAGTCTGTGGAGATGTTCGATTGCTTCATAGACAGAGGGTGAATTATCAGGGATGTATATGCAGCAACTGGCACCAATGATGCGACATGCTCCTCCACGATCCGCTAGTACCACGTCCAGGACCATGCGGTTTTGTAGGGCCACCAGACGGACCGCTTGAAGCTCGGCAGTGTTGTTGGTGAGGATGCCAGCTGTGACGTTCAGGGCGGTTTCTACCGCTTGAGACAGATGTCTGATGGCTCGGCTGTTTGCCATCGGACCCCATAGCGGGACGAGCCCTTTTGCTGCGTCAACGAACTGTGATGCGGCAGAGTCTGCTTGATCAGTGTCTTTAGAACGCTTTTCTCGATGATGCTCTGCAGGGGCTGTGTAGGTCGGTGGCAAAACAAAGGCGATGTAGCACGTGCCCCCCAGTTTCTTGGGAGCCAGGTGTAGGCTTTGGTTCCACAGACAAAGTACATATTGGGTGATGCAACAAATGCTGGAGGATTGGCAGTGTTCAAAGTCCTTACAATGTTACAAGTGCTGTGACCCACATTCTTAGTCCCACGGCCTTCAATGCATACAAGGGCAGAGACGTTCACCACAGATAGGGCCACAGTCAGTGTTGCAGCAGTTCTTTTCTTCAGGTAGGAAAATGTGGCTCTGACAGGATTATTGAACACTTGTATTTCCACTCGTTCTTTGGAGGGGACATTCATTGGGAATGTCGTATTGGAGGTGTGAGGGCAAAGGGAGCTGATGTTCTTCCTGTTTGGTTTAGCCAGAACTCGTTGTAGAACTGGGCGATTGTCCCATCGGAAGTGGCATTGTCTTTGTAACTTTCTTGTAGGAGCATCATCCAGGCAAGGCAAGATCCATGAACAGAAAAGGGTGAAGGGATGAAAGGGATGGAATGTTCAGTGGCATGTGGTAGCAGCCCACAGACCCAACAGTTAGTGGCATTGGTGGCAAGATTGTGCTGGTGCAGCATCTGTACGAAAGAATTATTCCAGAATTCTTTGCGTCGTTCTCGGAGATGTGGCGGTAGTGATACCAGGTAGTGTTCTTTCTTTGTGATTGGTTGCATGGTTGGTGACAATGTTCTGTATGCAGGTGCATTCTCTTCAATGATCCAGAGTGTGACCATTAGCAGGAGGCAGGTGAGAAATGCAGCTACAAGTGCAATTGTCTTTGTACTGTGCAGTTCAAAAGTCTTGGTGTCTTTGCGGTGGCTTTGCAGGTGTTCCGTTTCTTCCATCATCTTCGAGGAGCTCACCAACTGTTAGGACCACAGACTTTTGTCTGGTGTTTTTCCTGGTAGCGTCGTTTGGCTGTGCTACCGATCTGAGACTCTGACTCAGTTAGTGGCCTGGTTGTTGGAGCTCCCCCCTTTTCGTCGATCTTAGGTTGTACCCTTCCTTGGATGGCACCGTGGGGGTCGGGAAATTCAGACAGGGGAGGGTGTCTTCTTGTGGGTAGCAACTCAGAGCTGGTCGGTCTTTTGCAAGTACTTCCTCTTGCACCTCCACCTCTTCACAGGTTGCCAGCGTTGGAGGGACTTTCTTGCAGTGGTGGGCGTGCAGCCAATTTTTTTTCCTTCCACTCGGAGGGCAGTTCGAGTGGTGATCAAGACTTGCCAGGGGCCCGTCCACCTGGGCTCCAGATTCTTCGTTCTTTGGAAGTTGCGAACTAGGATGAAGTCCCCAGGCTTTATCACATCTCCTGGGCCCCTGGATATGTCAGGCAAGGCTTGCTGCACCTGTTGGTGGATAATTGTTAGCTCGTTTGTCAATTTATGCAGATAGTCTGACATTAATATGTTCGGGACATCGTTAATGGAGGTGGGTCTTGGTGCCGCCCAAATGTTCATAGGCCTGCCGAAGACCACTTCATATGGGGTCAGTCTGTGTTTGGTCGGGATGGAGCGCATTGATAGGCAATGGAAGGGCGTCGGGCCATTTCAACCCGGTTGTGGCAACTATTTTGGCTAGCTTTAGTTTCAATGTTGCATTGGGTCTCTCTACCAGGCCCGCTGATTGGGGGGTGGAAGACGGCATGGAATTTTTGTTTTACCCCCAACCCTTTCAGTATGTTCTGTATCACTTCGGCTACGAAGTGTGGGCCGTTGTCGCTCCATAAAATTCTGCAAAGGCCGTACCGGGGGAAGAATTCTTTCAACAATACTTTTGCAGTGGCTATGGCAGTATTGTCGCGGGTGGGATATACCTCCACCCATTTGCTAAAAGCGCACACAACCACCAGGACATATTTTAGACCATGGCATCTCTCTAGTTGGATGTAATCCATTTGAAGGACTTCAAAGGGGTGATCAGGGACTCCAAACCCTCCCCGTGGTACTACTGTCCCTTTCCCTGGGTTGTGTTGTAGGCATACTATACATTGTTGTACTAGGCGCTTTGCAGATTCTGTTATCTTGACATTATGCCATACTCTTGTGATTAGTTCAATCATGGGGGTGGAGCCTATGTGTGCTGGTAAACGTGCCATGGTCAATATGGGGATGAGGTAGGCATTGGGTAACAGCCATTTATTTCCGTCTTTAGTTCTCCAGCAATCTTCCTCGTCTTTTAGTCCCACCTTTTCCCACTCGGTCAATTCGTCTTGTGTGCCTGTAGTCTGTATGTCCCTTACAGTGGTCCTAGCATCAGTCCATTGTTCAGCTTGTGACCTGGTCACATACATTCGTGTCATGGTTCTGTCTTCTGCTGTGGCTCGGGCAGTAACGTCTGCTAGCGCATTTCCCTGTCCAATGAGATCTGTCACTTTCCTATGTGCTTGGCATTTTATCACTGCTAACTTCTTGGGGAGGAGGACTGCTTCCGTCAAGGCGGAGACTAAATCTCCATCCAGGATGGGTGTACCGTGTGAAGTCAGGAACCCTCTTTCTTTCCATAGAATCCCGAAATGGAGAACCACCCCGAAGGTGTATTGGCTGTCGGTGTATATGTTAACTGTCGTGCCAGCTGCTAAAATACATGCTCGTGTGAGGGCAATGAGTTCTGCTGCCTGGGCGGAACGTTGGGCAATACGGGCTGTTTCTAGAATGGTTCGGGCTGTGGTGACAGCGTATGCAGCTGAGGTGGTGCCGTCGGGGAGTTTGATGCACGAACCATCCACCCATAGTTCTCCATCTGGCTCTAGAAAGGCGGTGTCTCTGAGGTCTACTCTACTTTTTGTTTGTTCATCGGTTAGTGTCACACAGTCGTGTAGTGGAGCCACGTTAGAATCGTTCTCGGGTAGGGGTAACAGTGTGGCTGGATTGAGGGTGGTGCATCGCTTTAGGGTAATGTGCGGTGCTAGCAGGGTCAACTCATATCCTGTCAGTCGGGCGCTAGTCAAGTGTTGGGTTTTGGTCTGGTTCAGTAGTGTGTCGACTGCATGGGGTACTAAAACAGTGACTGGATTGGAGAGCACTATTCCTTCGCTCTGGCGTATTGATACCGCTGCAGCTGCCACGGCACGCTGGCAGTGCTCTGGCTACTGGATCGAGGGTGGCAGAAAAATATGCACAAGGGCGTTGTTTGTGACCAATTGATTGCGTTAGGACAGACAATGCACATCCCTCCCTTTCGTGTGTGTAGAGGAAGAATGGTTTGGAGTAATCTGGGGTTCCTAGGACTGGTGCTGAGCAAAGGGTATTGCGTAGTTCTTTAAAGGCTGTCTGGCATTCGGGGGTCCAGGGGAGAGGTGAGGGGATGTCCTTAGCTAGGAGGGAGAGAAGAGGTTTGACAATGAGGCTAAAGTTCGGTAACCACTGTCTGCAAAACGAGGTGAGGCCTATCAAAGAGCGGACTTGCTTCTGATTTTTGGGGACAGGGGTGTCTAGAATTGTCTGGATCCTGTCAGGCGTGAGTTTTCTCCCTTCTTTTGATAAAAGGTGACCCAAATAGGTCACTTGTGATTTACAGAACTGCAGTTTCTTTCGGGAGACCTTGTGACCATTCTCAGCAAGGAAATGGAGTAGTTTGATGGTGGCTGTGACGGCTATTGGTATGGTGTCTGCTGCTAGAAGGATGTCGTCTACATATTGTATTAGTGCCACTCCATCTGGCAATTGTATGGCGTCCAACTGTCTTTTAAGCGCCTGGCTATAGATACGTGGGCTCTCAGTGTACCCCTGAGGTGCTCTACAAAATCTATACGAACGGGAATTTAGGGTAAATCCAAAAAGATAGCGGCTGTCCTCGTGTGTAGGTATGGAAAAGGCGTTCTTGAGGTCGATCACAGTGAAGGTGGTGGCAGTGGAGGGGATTAAAGTCAAAATTGTCGTGATGTCGGAAACTACTGGGTTTTGTGGTACTACGATTTTGTTTACCTCCCGCAGGTCAATGATGAAGCGGTAGGCTTTCCCATCTCCCTCTCCCTGTCTCTTTACAATCGGTAGTATGGGACTGTTACAAATGTTGCTCACTACTTCCTCTACCACCCCTGCCTCTACCAAAGAGTGTATGATCTTTGTTAGTGCTTTCTCACCCTCTGGCGATATTTTGTACTGCGGTACCTTCGGTAGGGTTGCGTCCTGTCGTATTGTTACGTGTACTGGGTCAATCATCATTCGTCCTACGTCTGAATCAGCCCTAGCCCATAAGTGTGATGGCAAAGTGTCCAGTAGGGATGTGTCAGTCTCAGAGATGGAAAACATGTGCTGAAAAGGGTTCTCTCTATGGCGTTGGGGGTTGTCATACAGGATGACACGCACTCCGTCTGGTGAGCATCTGATAGTCGCATGGAAGTGTTTCAAAAGGTAGAGGCCCATAATGGCGTCTGGGGTGTTAGATGAGAGGAGGAATGTCGTTTCGACGCCATTGCTGTCAAGATTAAAAGGGATGGGTCGGGACAAAGGGTTGGTGGAGGGCGTACCGTCAAATCCTATTGAGGTCACATGTGAGCCTGACAAGGGTGCCCTTGGAATCAGTCGTTTGGATAGTGCACTACGTGTTGCTCCTGTGTCTACCAAAAATGGCGACCTTGTGCCCAGGACCTCAGCGGTAACATAAGGGCCTTGCTGATCAACGCAGAGCTCGACTGGATCCCTCCCTTGCCCCTGGCTGTCCTATGCAAAGTCGTACGTATTGTCATAATCTGTCTGTTGGTACTGATTCTGTCTGGGATGGTCAAATGCGTTCACTCTTCCTGGCCTTTCCTCGCTTGCTTCACTCGCGTACCCTCTCCCACGTCCTCTTCCTCTCTGTCCACTTGCTATTTCCCTCGCCCCTCTGCCCCAAGCAGCTCCTAACAAAGCCGGGCATTGGGATTTCCAGTGTCCATATTTTTTGCAAAATGCACATTGATCCTGTCCTAGGTCTTGGCGTCCTACATATGATGTAGATGGATTGTTCCTAGGTGGCTGTACTCTAGGGGTATTCTGCTGGTTTCCTCCCCTATATTGCTCCCCTCCTGTATTCGCCCCCTGGAGTTGTGCTATCATTACCCTTTCCTTCAAGTCCTTCTTTTTCCTTTCTGTAGCCCTGTCATTTTCGTTTCTCTGATGCTCGTAGTACTGGGCCATTTGGAGAATGGCCGTCGGTTTAGATGCTGCCCAACTAATTTCGCTGGCTTGTAGTTTCTGGGATACATCTGGCAGTAATCCTTTGACGTAGTTCTGCACAAATAAGTGGTGTCCGGTTGCGGTGGACATGTCTTGTCCACTGTAATCAGAGAACACAGTTTCAAATCTGGAGAAGTACTCGGAGACGTCCTCTTGTGGTTTCTGGCAGCATGCGGTTACTATGGACCAGTCTATCTTTTTCTCTGGGATCAGCGTTTTCACTTTCTGCACTATTTTGTCAGGGAGGTCTAATATTGCTTTAACTGGTTTTTGACCAGGGTTCCGCTGTTTATCTAGTGTGTCGAGTTGTTCCCAGGTATGACCAAACAGTTCGGTATGGTTTACTTTCTTAACCTGTTTCCACACATCTGCTGGCAAACATAACCCGAAGAACAAGTCTATGTCGGCAAGTGTCATTATGGTTGATCCCAGAGCGGTACCTAGCTCGGCGTAAAAGGCGGTGGGGTTCTTTCGTAAATCCGGCAAAGATTTACGGAAGGTCAGGATGTCCCGTCTGTCCCATGGCTGATACACCCAATTGTAGACCACCCTTCCTCTAGCGTCTTGATGGTTTATATCGTCATTAGTCCCTTGTCCTCTAGGAGGTACCCAGTAAGGGGCAGCTTCTTTTATTGGCATCATGCTATCTGTTTTTCCCACTGGGGGTCCTGCTACCTTAGTTGTCCTGTCCCGATCTATCTGTCCTTGTTCTATGAGGTGACGTAATACTTCTAGTGTGGATGAAAATAGTTCGGCAACATCGTTGTCGCCTTCATCTCCGATGTCTACCTTCCTGTAGAGAGCCACTAATCGCTCGGGCCCTACGTTTTGGTACTTCTCTTCATATGCAGTAAGGGTGTGGTAACAGAGACGTACAATAAAGTATCGTTTGCGGTTTTCAACATAGGAGTCGCATATGTCTGTTACGTGTTCTTCTGTTTCTTTCCTATCTATGAGGGTTTTAACTATTTTATCAATGCCTGCTCGCTCATTTTTACTTAATCGCGGGACCCTGGGCGCTCCTATTTCCTTGGTTCCTACCTCTACTACTGCCTCCTTTGATGAGGCATTTGGTGTGGGTGGCTCGGTGGGAGCAGAGGTGGTGGAGACTGAGGCGATCGTGCCATCTCCAGCTATACTTTGGGGGTCCTGGCGTTGTACTACGGGATGAGTAGGGGCATAAGGGGGTGGCATGTATATCATTGGGGGACCTAACAATAAATCATCATCTACCCCCTGTTTTGCTGGTAACTCGGGGTAAAGAGTCGAGGGCGTTCTAACAGGGCATTGACCTGATATTTTTGATTCCTGTTCCTTTTTATCGATTTCCTTTTCTTTTAGTTCTTCTTCTAACTTTTTACAGGCTTGGTAAGCTGATTTTCGCGTTTCTTTATCTTGTCTAGCTTTGTCTCTTTTCTTTCGTTGAGCTGCTTCTTTTCGCCATAAACCAAAACTATCAAACATGGCTGGTCTAGCTTTCTTTTTGTGGAGAGCTAATTCTAACGTTTCTATTTTAGCGGGATCGAAAGATCCCGTCAGTGGCCACCGATTTACCCGGTCCTTCCTAGTGTACTTATGCCATAGTTTGCTATAAGCTACGGTGGCTAATCCATATTTTACGTACATGTCCTTGTTAGGGGTGCCTTCCGGCGGTGCCGGATGACTGACCTCTAACAAACGGTCCGGTCCAAAACAATCAAACAATCTAGAGAAAACAGGCATGACGTATTTAGCGGTCAAAATGAATATCTCAATTAATGTTAGACAAAAGTCTGCACTACCTGTCCTTCGCTGTCTGCAAAGAGAGAATATTCCTATTCTACGTTGTTTGCAAGCAGGGAATGTCTCAAATAACTCAAAAAGGAATACTAGTATTTCTATCAATCAATCAATTTAAGTCATGTTTTCTCACGACCTTACCCGGACCGTATGGACAGTTCTTCGTATTCCCCTTCCAGCGCCTGGTTGTCCTCTTACTCCAACAATCAATGCGGCGTTCCTGTAAGGCCCCAGTCAGGACCGCAGGTCACTCGAGAGAGGTCCGTTCGGAACCGGTGAAGTTCAGTCAATTGGCAGCCAGACGAGGGTCTCTTTCAGGCAGGTGCACTCCAATCATTTAGTCGTTCACTCCGTCGTTAGGACCTCTCTACTGGACCCATGTGTCTCTGATGGGCCCCCCGTTGGGTCGCCAATTTGTGAAAAGCAGCGAGTCTCCTGGGATCCCCAATGCTGCCCGGCGCAAAGTCACCTTTAATCCACTTTGGATTCACTATCTAAAATAACGAGGCAGGCGCTGGAAGCTGGAAGGCAAGAAAAAGGTTTATTACTCTTAGAGGAGACCACGTCAACTGCTGACACCAGGATGTCTTCAGGGAGGTGTTCTACTGGCAATGCTTCTGGCTCTTCCTTTTATACAGTTTTACACAATGTATTTGTTTTTTTTATCATGGTTACAAGCTTGGAGTCTCCGCCCCGGGCAGGTTGTCACACAAGCCTGACATTGTTACACAAGCCCAACATTAACTCTCCTCCCACCCAGGTCAAAAACAGACAATTTAATTGCAGCTGGACCTTGCTTCAGGGTCTAAAAACGAGTGTGACCGGCCAGATCTAAGAGTCCGTTCTGTTGATAAGAACAGGTCCCATTGTTGGCAAAAAACCAGTCTTGCTGTGTGTAGTGCAATAAACCATGTTTGCAAGAGTCTGTTTGGTATTTGTAACCCGTTTGTGCAGGGATGAGAGGAAAGACGAGTTTGAGGCAGCAGGTGATGTTGATGTTTGTCGTGGAAATAGTTTATAGCCCCCAGCACACATATCAGGTTTGGTCAGAGAGTCAGAAGGCTGCTAGAGGACAGGGTGAAATGAAGGTGACCAACAGAGTACAAAATGGCTGTGGTAAATCAGAATGACTGTAGTTTATGTGCACGTAGGAACTTTCATCAGACAAGATGGCGCAGAATGTTCATGATTGTGTTTTGTTCTTAACAGTTTCATGACAAAAAAGTCCAAAAAGCGCAGTGCAGTATAAACAGATTAACAAAAAAAATTAATGAGAAAGAATTTAATGTGGCACAATTTTGGCAGGTGTGCGATCTGGAACGTACTTTATTCGCCCGGATCTCCTTCAGACGGAAACATGCTTACTAACTTTGCACCCTAGCCTATGAGCGGCAAGAGTTTCTGTAAAGTTCCTGAATTTGGTCCTAGCTCTCGGTCAGACAGCAACTGCAATGCACTGGAGGTAGTCGATGGTCCTCCCCATTGTATGTGGAAGTGGGAGGTTAAAGGCTGGATGCCAGCGGAGTAGTCGGCTCTCAGGGATGAGGAGTGACGAGGCCTCTGAGTCCGCCCAAAGGTGGACGACTGGGCTGCAGCTCAGACAACCTTTTTGGGTTGGCAGACACAGACTTTGTACCTTCTTGACTCATGATGAAAGACATGGAGAACCCTGGCCACTGTGGTCTGAATGTTGTTGGCAACCCGGATGTGGTTTCAAACGTGGAGTGGTCCCTATAGTAGAGATGCGATTGCCCAGCAAATGTACTGTTAAGGTTAATGTTACTGCATATTGGTTAGACGGTACTCTATGCTGCGCCATCGTGATAATATGGGATCAATGCAAGTGTGGAAACAAAGTAAGCCGGTGCTACTTGGGTGGGCTGAGATTCAGGGAGGAGGAGTCACCCAAAAGAAGCCAAATATGTGATACCAAATTGCTTGACCTATTGGTGAAAAACACCACATGCAATGTTAATACAAATGCTTACCAAGGAGGATGAAACTTTACCTATTACTATAAGTATGAAAACCAATAAAAAAAGAGCATTAAAAAAAAAAAAAAAAAAACGAACGAATTGAATGTGGCAAGAAGTTTGATGTCCCTCAATCAGTGCAAGGACTATGCAGCATAGTACAGAAATCAACCAAGAGCATGACAGTGAAACAGAAATACTTCTCTGGGCTGATCTAAGAAGTGTTAACAATTTCACCCCCAAAGTCCAGTCAATGTATATTTTAAGCAATGGGTCTTGCAGCTAGCTGCGCTGTCAACCCACACCTAAAAAGGGCTGGTGAACAACAAACCATCATTCAGTCCCCTTTAGTCTAACTGCTACAGTGATACTGAAGCAAAGATGCTCACTAAAATCATATGTGAAAACCTCGACATGGTGCAGAAGATAAGAGTGTTTCCAGAAGGATGTTACCACTATCAGTCGGGCATTCATTTTCTTAAAACATTAACTTCTGGATTCAAAAATGGTCATTTTTGTATATCTGTTACACACAATTTAGCTCCCCGAGTAACCCAATTAGTTACGTTACAGTGTCCCTAAAAGCACTACCTAATAGGAGTGCTGGGTATATCAAAAAATGTAAAGGGCTGTCCTTACACACCACCAGGTTTCATGCTTCATCATAGGTTTGATAGAGAGCGGGCCTACACCTGAAGACAGGGAGGCACTTCTAATTTTTAGTGGGGGGCCCGTGTGAGAAGCGAGTTTAAAAACCAATTTAGTGTCCCAGATTACATTTATTCATAGGACACATTACTTGGTATTAAAATTAAAAATGTGGGGATTAGGGGAACTATTACCCCATTACCACTGTTACCGTCGTCGACATGTTGTTGCTGCCTATGGCTCTACTGAGTCTGCGGCATTCTTCAGGACGAACAAACAGGCTTCAGATGAGGCAATGTACTAAGGATTGCCTTGTAATTACGGTGACCTATGTCTACCTCTAACCTAACGCTTGGTTCATAGATACCTGTGAATACATAAATAGTTCATGGCGCCTTAATTAAAACGAGGACATAAGTAACGTTGTATATATAATAAATGCTTACAAAGTATTGCCTGCTAGTGTGATGTTGTGACACTGCAAACGTGAGGTAATAGTAAAAGCATTTCTTTACTCAATTGCGAGACCAGCTCACAACCTTACCCCAATATAGGGTCTTCACGTTCCCATGGAAGAAGGATTTTAGGGACACCTGTAGTCACACTCTAATGGAAGTAATCATATTTCAAAGTTAGAAATTTATATATTTGGGAAATTTAAGCATAAGTTAGACCATCATACACTTACTCGTGGTCAGCGATAGTCAGGACAACACTCATTTCCTCATTCACACTCTTACTGCTTCAAGGTGCGTCCCTCGCCGTACACCTACGCGCGTCCACTCCTTCCTCCCGACTATGTCGGAATGGAAGGACTGGGGTGCATGTAAGGTGTTCCCTTTCGCGGGGGAAGCGAGTTGCACTGCACCTGTGGCTAGTTTAGTCAGCGCAGGTGCGTCGGCTCGTGATCCGGTGTCCGATGCGCCGCCTGCCTGGAGGACGAGTGGAGGCGTAGCGTCTCCAGCCGGCTTGCGCATCGGATCCAGCAGTTTTTTCTGTGTGGACAGCTGTTAGTTATCCGGTGTCCCTAGCGCCGCCTGGCCGGAGGACGCAAGATAACGTAGCGTCTCCAGCCGGCGTACGCATGGGGTTCGGCAGTTTTATTTAAAAATGGGGCATTGTCCCATGTACACAGCAATAAAGATACTTTGCCGATTTTTCCGGGAGCTCATAAAAAGCATCAGGCGCCTTTTATTTGTGCCATGCTCGTATATTTTACACAAATCCCCCAAATAAAATGTTTTAAAGAGGGAATAGATGAAGTTGTGATTTGCATTTACACCTATAGGACCCTATGGGTTGTCCATCATTTGGGGGGGTGCCTGAGCCTTAAAATGAATTCAACAACTAAATGCATAGGATCCATACTTTTTGTTTACATCATAGTAGTTTTTTGACAAACTTATATCACTGAACGCCATGGTGTTGTGTAACCTTTTCAGGGTATAAAAAAAAATGTTTAGGCGATGCCATAATGTGTCACAGGGCATATTTCTACAATATTGTGCTTAAGTTATATATACCCAGTATATAATCCATACCCTTTGTCATTGTGGTAGGTCTGTTACTGGTAGGTCCTGATATTTTTTGGTTACATAAAAGGGGGGGGGGGGCCTGGGGTGCTACATGTTTACCAGCTAGATTTATGCACCTTGTGTGGTTTTTCATGGCCCTTTATGTAATTTGAAGCCAGGGGATTTCATCATTCAGTCCTTGCTCCCATGTCCTCAGACTATACACCCAACGTTTTCGGGTCAAAAGTTTTTTATGAATGTCCTGGTGGTTCGTATTTATTTTTTCAAGAATCACCCACATTATGTCCTCGTCTCTATGACCTTTTTCTAGGTAGTGGCATGTTAATTTCCTATTCTTCTTTTTGCATCGGATCGTACTTCTGTGTTAGTTGATTCGGATCTTTATTTTTCGTGTGGTCATTATCACATAGAATGGGCCGCAAAGGCAGGTAGTCAGGTTTTTAGAATCCATGGTCTCCCAGTCTTCATGTCTTTAGTGGTTTTTGTGAATTGGCGTGCTACGCAGTTGCCACCGGCCGATGGTTGTCCCATAATGTGGTTTGGGCATTAGTCTGTAGTGAAGGTGTTTGTGTGGACCAATTAGTCTCGTATACTGGTGTTTCTTTTGAAAGCAAAACGTGGTTGGGACCATGGTTTGGTCCCCCATTCAGAATACTCCAATTCCTTTTTATGATATTCTGGACTTTATTCAAAATTGGTGTGTACGTGGAGACACAAACAACCCCATCATTCCCTGGTTTTCTGTAGTTCTCCAATAAGGCTTCTCTGTTATTATTTTTAGCTCTTTTATTAGCCTTTTTTTTTACACTTTTCTTTGGGTAATGCTGTGCCACTAGTTTTTCTTCGAGTGTATTAGCTTGTGTCTCAAAAGCCTCCATTGTGGAGCAATTTCGTCTGACTCGCAGGAATTGGCCCACGGGTAGGTTCTGGCGGAGTGCTCTAGGGTGAAAACTTTCATATAATAGTAAGCTGTTCTTGTCCGTTGCTTTGTTGTGGAATTTAGTTTCGATTCCTCCTTGATCCATAGTGATTACTAGGTCCAGAAACACTGCTTCGTCTTTGCTTATTGTGTGTGTGAATTTTAGGTGTCTGTCCCTTGTGTTGACCCACTCTGCAAACTCAGTTGCCAGGTCTTCATTGCCATGCCATATTATTAGTACATCAATGTACCTGCGCCACAGTTTGATTTGTTCTTTGTAAGGGTTTTCTGAATTTAATATGTAGTCTGCCTCAAATTGGTGTACATACAGACAGGCCATACCTGGCGCAAAAGTACTTCCCATCGAGGTGCCCCTTATTTGATGGTATATTACTCCCTCGAATTCTAAAAAGTTCTCAGTTAATGCTAGTTCTGTGCATTCCATGATAAAGTGTCTAGGGGTCAAGAACTCCCATTCATTTTCTTGTAGTATGTGTTCTACTACTTCAAGCGCACGTCTCTGGGGGATGATTGTGTATAAAGCTTTGATGTCCATCACGATGATTAAGTCTTCAGCAGTGTTGATTTCAGTGTCACGAAGTAAATAGAGGATATCTTTGCCATCTCTCAGGTAGGAGGCAGATGTCTTTACTATAGGTCTGAGGAACCAGTCACAGAATTGCGACAAGGGTTCTATGAGTGAACCAATCCCTCAGAATATTGGTCTACCTGGGGGGGGGGGCATCCTGTTTTTATGAATCTGCAGGAGAGTGTAGAATCTAGGGGTTCGTGGTGTGTTTGCAATAAGGAATTCCGCCTCATGTATAGTAATCCAATCCTGCTTGAGGGCCTCTTCTACCATAGATTTTATTTTGTTTGCCAATCTCAATGTGGGGTCCGATTGGAGGATCTCATAACTTTATCCATCTGATAGCAGTCGGAGGCACTCCGTATCATACACGATACTATCCATAATCACCTTCGCTCCTCCTTTATCCGCTGGTTTAATAACCAGGTCTGTTTTCTTTTTAAGGGTCTCAAGAGCATGTTTCTCCTCTTTGTTTAGGTTTTGAAATGTCTTCTGGTTGTGACATTCAATTGCATCCACCTCCTTAAGGACTGCCTGTTCAAATACTTGTACTTCGCACAGTATAGCGTGTGTTGGGGGCATAAAGGTTGATTCTTTCCTTAGGCCGGTGTGTTTCCCCCCCCAGTCTGGTGGGTTATCTTGACCCTCAAAAAAATCTTGTAGTTTAATCAGTCTGAAGAATTGAGCAAGTACTATACGCAAAGAGAAGAGATCGATCCTAGGTGTTCTTTACAAAACCTAAGCCCTTTGATAGTCCATTCTCACTTTGTGTTAGTTTGTAGGTGCTGAGATTAACAATGTTGGAGGGTCTGTGCTCATTGTTAGTGCTCGGTCTTTCCCTGTGCTCCTTGTCACCACCCGATTGGTAACCTGATCTTTCCATTTTACTCTGGAGGTCCGTTTGTGGGGCTTTTGTTTTCCTCTTTCCCGGCCTCTGCCTCTGTATAAGAAAGGGGGGCCATGATGGAAGGGGAAGCCCTGTATGTGCGGTTAGAAAGGTCGTTGTCAGTAGTCATATGGAATCATGGGTAGATTGGTTGGTGGTTCAGAGTAGTATGGTCTTTGAGGTTTCATCATCGCCCCTTCGTCACTGCTGCTGCTACTATCATCCCCCGAGCTGAAGGTCCAGTCCAATGGTGTTGGTCTATATCTGGATTGGTGTCTCTGGACTGTTGGGGTTTTTCATAATGTTCATCTGTCACATATGGGAACACGTTCTTGTGACTTAACTTTTGTACATCTTTCTTGAGTTTGGTCAACTTAGATGGTGTTCGGTATTCTTTATATTGTGAGTGGTCTAACACAATCTAAGTTGACCAAACTCAAGAAAGATGTACAAACATTCAGTCACCAGAATGTGTTCCAATATGTGACGGATGAACATTATGAAAAACCCCAACAGTCCAGAGACGCCAATCCAGATATAGACCAACACCATTGGACTGGACCTTCAGCTCAGGGGATGATAGTAGCAGCAGCAGTGACGAAGGGGCTGTTGTATTCCTCTTAGGGTGTCCATAAACGGGGTTTCCAGTATCATGTCCTTATATAGGCACAATTCGCCCCGCCCTTATAAAGGCATAGAAATCCCAGCCCTTATTTAGGCATTAAAGCACAAGTTACTAACTTGTGTAACGATATATCTGTAAGAGACAGTAGTTAGTGACAGATTCCTTACCTTATAATATCCCCAGGCGTCAGGCTGGATCCGGAAAGTTTTTTGCGTAGCAGTACCCTTGCGCGTCGGTAGGCGGCGTCGTGCGGCTCCGCGTCCGTCGTCGGCGTCGTGATCGCCGGGATGACGTCGCGGGCAGTACTTAGACGCCGCCCCTGCGCGCTGACGTCAGTTCTGTACACGACTTTCCGCGCCAGGAACGCAGAGCCATGCAAGAAGCGGACATAGGTGTCTGAAAAATACTAGGGCCCTGAAAGGGATGTCCTTAACCCTAGAAATCAGTTCGCAGAACGGGGAGGATGGGTGGGGCGGTAAGGAATCTGTCACTAACTACTGTCTCTTACAGATATATCGTTACACAAGTTAGTAACTTGTGCATCTGAAAGAGACACGTTAGTGACAGATTCCTTACCTTAGAATAGATACCCCAGCAATACCAACCCCGGTGCTGAGTCTGCGAACAAAGATCAGACAAGGAAGTCCCGGAGGACAGAACGGCCAAAGAAGCCGTCCCTCCGGACCTGACTGTCAAGGCAGTAATGCTTTGTAAACGTGTGCAGCGAGGCCCACGTAGCCGCCTGACAGATATCCAGCAGCGGAACACCGCGGCCCAAAGCCGTGGTAGCAGCCGTTGCCCTGGTGGAATGGGCACGCAGCCCAACAGGAGGCTCCTTCTTAGCCAAAGAATAGCAGGCTTTGATACACAAGGTTACCCAGCGGGAGATGGTTCTCTTGTGCACCGCCCGACCCTTTTTGGCGCCCATGTAGCCAACAAAGAGCTGGTCATCCACCCGGAAATGGCGTGTGCGGTCGATGTAAAAGGAAAGCACACGTTTTGGGTCCAGACGGTGGAGCCTGTCTTCCTCTCTGGAAGGATGCGGAGGCGGAAAGAAGGTGGGCAAAGTGATGGTCTGCCCAATGTGGAAGGCAGTAACCACCTTTGGCAAGAAGGACGGACGCGTCCTAAGAACAACCTTGTCTGGATGGACAGACAGAAAGGGAGGTTTACATGAGTCTGGAGCTCACTCACCCGCCGAGCGGAGGTGATGGCCACCAGAAAGGCAGTCTTCAGAGTCAGAAGACGAAGAGGACAGTTATGTAAAGGCTCAAAGGGAGCGCACATAAGAAAGGTAAGAACCAAGTTCAAGTCCCACTGAGGCATCACAAACGGAACAGGAGGGAAGAGGTGTGTAATGCCTTTTAGAAACCCGTTAACAACAGGGGACTTGAAAAGGGAGGGCTGATCAGGAAGCCTGAGGAAGGCCGAGAGGGCACAAAGATAGCCCTTGATGGTACCCAGGGCAGAACCCTGTTGGGCCAGGGAAAGAAGGAACAGGAGAACCTCAGAGAGAGGGGCAGAAAGGGGATTCACAGCCTTTGCTGTGCACCATGCCACAAACTTGTTCCACCTGCAGGCGTATACCACCTTAGTGGAGGGACGCCTGGCTGACAGAATCACATCAAAAACTTCGGGAGGCAAGTCGAAAGGAATCAACTGCCGCCGCTCAATCTCCACGCAAGCAGGTGGAGGCTGGACAGGTTCGGGTGGAGGACCGTCCCCTGCTGCTGCGACAGAAGATCCTCCCGAAGAGGCAGACGGATCGGGGGATCTACGCTCATACTGAGTAGCTCGGGATACCAAACTCTTCGAGCCCAGTCCGGAGCCACAAGAATGACTTGGGCCCGGTCGTGCCGAATCTTCTTCAACACTCTGGGTAGAAGTGGTATAGGCGGAAAGGCGTACAACAGACCGCAACTCCACTCGCGACGAAAAGCGTCGCCGAGCGAGTGCCGCCTTGGAAATTCCAACGCGCAGAACTGATGACATTGCGCGTTCTCTTCGGTGGCGAATAGATCTAACCAAGGCTCTCCCCACTGTAGAAAGAGTCCTTGCGCCACTTCCGAGTGAAGACGCCATTCGTGATCTATCATGCACCTGCGGCTGAGTTCGTCCGCCCTGGCGTTCAGGGAACCTGCCAGGTGTTGAACCATCAGGAACATGCCCTGATGTTCCAGCCATGTCCAGAGGCGCAGAGCCTGCTGACAAAGGGTCCACGACCCCACCCCGCCTTGTTTGTTGCAGTACCACATGGCGGTGGTGTTGTCTGTGAACACCTGCACTACCTTCCCTTTGACAGAGGGAAGGAATGCCTTGAGTGCAAGTCGGATCGCCCGGAGCTCCAGAAGGTTGATATGGAGCCGGGACTCCGCCGGAGACCAGAGGCCTCTGATCTCCGCCTCTCCCATGTGACCGCCCCATCCCAGAAGGGACGCGTCAGTCACAACTGTGTGCTCTGGCTGGGGAAGGGAGAGGGATCTGCCCATGACCCATTGCCGGTTCGAGAGCCACCACTGCAACTGCTTTGCAGTCCCCTCCGAGATCTGGACGTGATCGGACAGGTTGCCCTGGTGCTGCGCCCACTGGAACTTCAGGTCCCACTGCAGAGAACGCATATGCCATCTGGCATGATTGACCAGCAGGATGCAGAAGGCCATGAGGCCCAGCAGCCTCAGGGTCATCCGTACCGAAACCCAGGATAAAGGCTGAAAGATCGGAATCATAGCCCGAATATCCCGGACTCGCCGTTCGGGAGGATAGGCCCGAAACTGCGTCGTGTCCAGAACTGCTCCGATGAAAAGGAGCTGTGGAGAAGGAATCAGATGCGACTTCGGCACATTGATGGAGAACCCCAGCGAGTGCAGGAGTTCGGCCGTAGTCTGGAGGTGGGAGACGACTGCCTGGTACGAGCCCGCCTTCAGCAACCAGTCGTCGAGGTAGGGGAAGACTGGAACCCCTGCCCAGCACAGATGAGCTGCGACCACCGCCATCACTTTTGTGAACACCCGAGGGGCACTTGTAAGGCCAAAGGGGAGCACGGTGAACTGAAAATGCTCGAGGCCTACCGTGAACCGCAGGTAACGCCGGTGGGCCGGCAGGACGGGGATGTGAAAATAAGCGTCCTGCAAGTCCAACGCTACCAACCAGTCTCCAGGGTCGAGGGCAGTCAAGACCTGAGCTAGGGTGAGCATCTTGAACTTCTCCTTCCGGAGGAAGCGATTGACGTTCCGGAGGTCCAAGATAGGACGCATGTCCTCCTTGTCCTTTTGGGCACCAGGAAGTAGTGGGAGTAGCAACCACGCCCTACTTCTGGGGTCGGAACATGCTCGATGGCCCTCTTGGCCAAGAGGGCCGTGACTTCCTTCTGCAGAAGTACCAAGTGATCCCCTGACATGCGGTGGAATTGAGGTGGCATGGCTGGGGGGTGGTCTCGAAGGGGAGGGAGTAGCCCCTTCGGACAATGTCCAAGACCCACCTGTCCGAGGTGATGGGACGCCAGTGGTGAAGGTGATGGCAGACCCTGCCCCCTACTGGCGTGCTGTGCACCGGAAAGGAGGGACTAGGAGGGCTTGGAGGCCGCTGACGGGTTGGAGGTGGTGGCCTGACCCGCACGCTGGTTGCCCGAACCGCCACGGCAGTATCCACGTCCTCGGCCACGCGTAGACGCTTGCTGTGCGGGCCGGTGGCTGGGCAGCGGACGTGACTGGGCGCCCCTTCCGTGGCCACGAAAGGGGCGAAAAGCAGAGCTGAGCGGAGGGCGTACAACAGAAAGGCCCAGGGACTTGGCCGTAGCCGGTGAGTCCTTAAACCGCTCCAGCGCATGGTCTGCCTTTGAACCAAAAAGACCGACTCCATCAAAGGGCATGTCCATGAGTGTATTCTGGACATCACCCGAGAAACCAGTTGTTCTCAGCCAGGCGTGGCGACGTAGCGCCACCGTCGTCGCAAGCGATCTGCCCAGCGAGTCGGCGGTATCAAGGCCACAACGGATGGTGTATTTAGCCGCATCTCGCCCTTCCGCAATGGCGCGGGTAAGCAGTGTCTGGACCTCCTCAGAACACTGCGGCAAACCAGCCGCCACCGAATCCCACAGGGAGTGGGTATATCGGCCCAAAAGGCAAGCGGTGTTGACGGACCGCAACCCAGCACTGGAGGAAGAAAAAGCCTTCTTCTCAAATTGGTCCAGGCGTTTGGATTCCCTATCCGGAGGGGCGGTAGGGAAGGCGGTATGGGAGGCAGAGGCTTGGACAACCAAGCTCTCAGGGGTGGGATGTTGGGAGAGAAACAGGGGGTCGCCCGGAGCAGGGCGATGGCGTCGGGCCACGTTCCTATCCACAGGAGCTCCTGTGGTGGGTTTGGACCAGGTACCCAAAGAACGTCAGTGAGTGCATCATTAAACGGCAGCACAGTCTCCGAAGAGGAAGCCGCCGGCTGAAGCACTTCTGTCAGGAGGTTAGTCCTGACGGCCACAGTAGGCAACTGGAGATGTAAGGCTCCAGCTGCTCTACGCAACAACGTTGCAAAATTAGCCCCCTCCTCCGTAGCCACGGGAGGAGACAGCATGCCAGTGTCAGGGGAGGTGTCTAGACCACTGGCATCCCCAAGTTCCTCAACCCAGTCCGGGTCAAACTCACACTGTTGTGTGAGAGGGTCCTCAGACCCCTCCCAGCTCTCCTGGTCCTCCTCTTGTTCAAAATATGGAGGAGGAGGGACATTTGGGACCCAAGGTCTCATCGGCGCCAGGCGACGTCGGTCCGGCTCCATGTCCGGAGCCGGAGAGAACCGGAGAACAACGCCGTCCGGAGCCCCGGACGGCGTCAGGAACGGCACTGGGGACATCGGCGTCGGCGGTGGCGTGGTTAGGTCAACCGGCGTCGATGGGGGTTGCGGTACCACCGGAGCCGGGATCGAGGCCGGAGCCGAGGCCGGGATGAAGGCTGGTGGGACAGGCGGCGCCGGGACCGGAGTCGACGGTGGCGCCGGGGCAACCCCATCAGGGCCCGAAGGCGCACCGGAGGGACCTGAAGGCCCGAAGAGGCGGGCCATGGCCGACAGGAATTCCTGTATTTCGGCCAGAGTCGCCCCCGACCCCGGAAAGAACAGGTAATTCGGGGGCGGCTCTACAGGCATGTCCGGGGCCGCGGGGACGGTGCCGACTGGGGCCTCAGCCGAGTCGCGAGACCGGCGAGGCGAAGTCTTAGAGCGATGACGCCTCTTAGACTTCTTGTGCTTCGACTTACCGGAGGAGCGCGAAGACTTGGATTCCGACGAACGGCGGGGACTCCGCGACCGGCCCCTCGACCTCTACCGGGGCTTGGTGCGGCGCGGAGCCGACTGCCGGACCTCGAGCAGCATTCGAGACCGCTCTCGCAAAGCCTTCGGATGAAGTTTCCGGCAGTCAGGGCACAACTTCGTGTCGTGGTCTCGGCCGAGACAGAAGAGACACTCGAGATGCGGGTCCGTGATCGACATCATGCGACCACAGGCATCGCAGGGCTTAAAGCCGGGCATCCCTACGACACCTTAGGAGTCGTGAAGACTCGTTGAAGAAACAGTGAAAAAATTCACAAAAAAGGATAGTCAAAAAGTGACTAGGGCACTGCTCTTCCTGGATCTGCGCTTACTGGCGCGGAAAAAGAAGAACTGACGTCAGCGCGCAGGGGCGGCGTCTAAGTACTGCCCGCTACGTCAACCCGGCGATCACAACGCCGACGACGGACGCGGAGCCGCACGACGCCGCCTACCGACGCGCAAGGGTACTGCTACGCAAAAAACTTTCCGGATCCAGCCTGACGCCTGGGGATATTCTAAGGTAAGGAATCTGTCACTAACATGTCTCTTTCAGATCCGTGCACTCCAAATACAGGCATGGTCTCTGACATCCATCCACCCTAACGTCACAACGAGTTCTTGAAGAACAGACCCTTAGGCTGCGGGAGTTTCCCTAGCCCAGGACTATTGATTTCTTCAAGGTCTCATTTATTATGCAAGAACCATTATTCCTTAGGGGTTCATTCATGACGTCTTCCGCTGTCCGACCCACGTCAATGCTAACAGTATGAGGTACCTCTCAGGTATAAATACACCTTCCCTAGCCCCTGTAAATCAGAGGAGACCTCTACTTCAGAGGAGCCCGTTTCCCGTCCTGACGCATTGAGAAGACGCTGTCATCCCTGCACGCAGAGAGTCCAGCTTCCAGTGATCTAACTTCCTTGCGGGGTGTTGGAGTTCGAGTCTGGCAAAGAGATTCCTACCTCTCTCATTCTTCAGGTATGGAGCAGACTAGAACCTAGAGGGACTCTTGGCATACTAGGCTTAACATACTCTTAGTATACCATAGTAAGGAATACTTCACCTACTTCTTCCTTCTTCCTATACCTAGGTTAGGTACATTGGGGTAGAACTAGATTAGAAACGCATCGTATGAGTACTCGCATTTTTAGCCTGTTATTTATGTAAATGCATATGTACTAAAAGATAATGCTATCGCAGTATTATTTATTTCTACTGCTCACACTGTACATTATTTATCTCGCATACTGTCTTGTGATCGTAACAGCACATTTTACTTACACCAGAAACAAGACTGTTCAATAAATCTTTTATTGAAACGCCCGTCTATTCTTTCTGTGTAACTTGGAGAAAACTAAGCATGCACGACTGAGCTGAGTGAAATAGTTATCTATTGTTTCCACGACTCTGGGACACGTTCTGATTCTAAAGGGAAACACAGTGGCCATGTTTTGCGGCTGCCAGAAACTACTCCCTTCTTGTCGTCAAGAAGTTTCTAGTGGCCTTTGAGCTAGCTGGCACAAGTAATTAAGTTTAATATACTCGATAGGGACATACTGACCGTAGTCCTATGTCAAACCTATAGGATATATTATTCCAATGCGCAGAGCGTATTAGGGAAATAGGAGCTACACTACAGGGCGATGAGGAGACCTCAAAGACCAAACTACTCTGACCCACCAACCAATCTACCCATGATACCACATGGCTACTGGCAACAACCTTTCCAACCGCACATACAGGGCTTCCCCTTCCATCAAGTCTCCCCTTTTTTACACAGAGTCAGAGGCCGGGGAAGAGGAAAACAAAAGCCCCACAGACCTTCAGAGTACAATGGAAAGATCAGGTTACCAATCAGGTGGTGACAAGGAGCAAAGGGAAAGACCAAACACGAGCAGAGACCCTCCAACATCGTGAATCTCAACACCTACAACCTAACACAAAGTGAGAATGATGTACTATCAAAGGGCTTATGTTTTGTACAGACACCTAGGAGCGATCGCTTCTCTTACGTGTAGAACTTGCTCAATTCTTCAGATGGATTAAACTACAAGATTTTTTTGAGGGTCACGGTAACCCACCAGACGGGGGAAAACACACCGGCCTAAGGAGAAAGAGGAAAGAAAAAAAAAGAAAAAAACCTTTATGCCCCCAACACATGCTATACTGTGCGAAGTACAAGCACTTTAACAGGCCGTCGTTAAAGAGGTGGATGCAATTGAATGTCACAACCAGAAGGCATTTCAAAACCTAAACCAAGAGGAAAAACATGCTCGAGACCCTTAAAAAGAACACAGACCCGGTTATTAAACCAGCGGATAAAGGAGGAGCGGTAGTGATTATGGATAGGATCATGTATGATACGGAGTGTCTCCAACTGCTATCAGATGGAGAAAGTTAGGAGATCCTCCAATCGGACCCCACATCGAGATTGGCAAACATAAAATCTATGGTAGAAGAGACCCTCACACAGGATTGGATAACTAAACATGAGGCGGAATTCCTTATTGCAGACACCATGAACCCCTAGATTCTACACTCTCCCGAAGATTCATAAAAACAGGATGCCCCTCCCCCCCACCAGGTAGACCAATAGTTCGGGGGATTGGGTCACTCCTAAAACCCTTCTTGTAATTCTGTGACTGGTTCCTCAGAACTATAGTAAAAACATCTGCCTCCTACCTGAGAGATACCAAGGATGTCCTCTATTTACTTCGTGACACTGAAATCAACACTGCTGAAGACTTAATCATCACGATGGACATCGGAGCTTTACACACAAGCATTCCCCAGAGACATACACTTGAAGTAGTAGAACACATACTACAAGAAAAAGAATGGAAGTTCTTGACCCCTAGACAATTCATCATGGAATGCTCAGAACTAGCATTAACTGAGAACTTTTTTGAATTTGAGGGAGTAATATACAATCAAATAAGGGGCACCTCGATGGGAAGCACCTTTGTGCCAAGTATGGCCTGTCTGCATGTACACCAATTTGAGGCAGGCAACATATTCCATTCAGAAAACCCTTACAAAGAACAAATCAAACTGTGGCGCAGGTACATTGATGATGTACTAATAATATGGCATGGCAGTGAAGTCCTGGCAACTGAGTTTGCAAAGTGGGTCAACACAAGGGACAGGCACCTAAAATTCACACGCACAATAAGCAAAGATGAAGCAGTGTTTCCTGACCTAGTAATCACTATGGATCGAGGAGGAATCAAAAATAAAGTCCACAACAAAGCAACGGACAAGAACAGCTTACTATTATGTGAAAGTTTTCACCCTAGAGCAATCCGCCAGAACCTACCCGTGGGCCAATTCCTGCGAGTCAGAAGAAATTGCTCCACAATGGAGGCTTTTGAGACACAAGCTAATACACTTGAAGAAAAACTAGTGGCACAGCATTACCCAAAGAAAACTGTAAAAAAAGGCTAAGAAAAGAGCTAAAAATAATAACAGAGAAGCCTTATTGGAGAACTACAGAAAACCAGAGAATGATAGGGTTGTTTGTGTCACCACGTACACAATCTCGAATAAAGTCCAAAATATCATAAAAAGGAATTGGAGAATTCTGAATGGGGGAGGGGGTGGGGGTGGGGGGACCAAACAATGGTCCCAACCACTTTTGCTCTCAAAAGATGCACCACTATACAAGACGAATTGGTCCACACAAAAACACCGTCACTACAGACAAATGCCCAAACCACATTGTGGGACAACCACCGGCCGGTGGGCCACTACCCGTGTGGCAACTGCGTAGCATGCCAATTCACAAAAACCACAAAAGAGGTCGACATTAAGACAGGGAGACCATGGATTCTAAAAAACCTGATGAACTGCCACAGTGAAAATGTTGTTTACCTAATAACCTGCCCGTGCGGCCTATTCTATGTGGGAATGACCACACGAAAAATAAAGATCCGAATCAACGAACACAGAAGTACGATCTGATACAAAAACAACAATACGAAATCAACACGCCACTACCTAGAAAAAGGTAAATCGAGACGTGGACATAATGTGGGTGATTCTTGAAAAATAAATAGGTACCACCAGGACATTCATAAAAAACCTTTGACCCAAGAATAACGATGGGTGCATCGTCTGAGGACGTGAGAGAAAGGACTGAATGATGAAATCCCCTGGCTTCAAATTACATAAAGGGCCATGGAAAACCACACAAGGTGCATAAATCTAGCTGGTAAACATGTAGCACCCCAGCACCCCCTCTTATGTAACCAGAAAATATCAGGACCTACCAGTAACAGATCTACCACAATGACAAAGGGTATGGATTATATTCTGGGTATATATAACAAACACAACATTGTAAAAATTTGCCCTGTGACACATTATGGCATCCCCTAAACATTATTTTATGCCCTGAAAAGGTTACACAACACCATGGCATTCAGTGATAGAAGTATGTAAAAAAACTACTATGATGTAAACAAAGAGTATGGATCATATGCATTTAGTTATTGAATTCATTTAAAGGCTCAGGCACCCCCCCGAATGATGGACAACCCGTAGGATCCTATAGATTGTAAATGCAAATCACAACTTCATCTATTCCCTCTTTGAAACAATTTATTTTTGGGATTTATGTAAAATATACGAGCATGGCACAATAGAAGGTGCCGGAAGCTTATCATAAGCCCCCGGAAAAATCGGCAAAGTATCTTTATTGCTGTGTACATTGGTCAATGCCCTATTTAAATAAAACTGCTGAATCCCATGAGTACGCATGCCGGAGACGCTACGTCATCATGTCTTCCGGCCAGGCGGCGCTTGGGACGCCAGATAACCAACAGCTGTCCATACAGAAAAAACTGCCAGATCCGATGCACACGCCGGCTGGAGATGCTACGCCTACACACGTCCTCCAGGTAGGCGGCGCATAGGACACCGGATCACGAGCCGATGCACATGCGCTGATTAAAGTAGCCGCAGGTGCAGTGCAACTCGCTTCCCCCGTGAAAAGGAACACCTTAAATACACCCCAGGCCTTCCATTCCGACATCGTCGGGAGGAAGGAGTGGACGCACGTAGGTGTACGGCGAGGGACGCACCTTGAAGCAGTAAGGGTGTGAATGAGGAAATTAGTGTTGTCATGACTATCTCTGACCACGAGTAAGTGTATGATGGTCTAACTTATGCATAAATTTCCCAAATATATAAATTTCTAACTTTGAAATATGATTACTTCCCCTAAAGTGCGACTACAGGGGTCCCTAAAATCCTTCTTCCATGGGGCATTGAAGACCCTATATTGGGGTAAGGTTGTGAGCTGGTCTCACAATTGAGTAAAGAAATGCTTTTACTATTACCTCGCGTTTGCAGTGTCATAACATCACACTACCATGCAATACTGCGTAAGCATTATTATATATACAGCGTTACTTATGTCCTCGTTTTAATAAAGGAACCATGAACTATTTATGTATTCACAGGTACCTATGAACCAAGCGTTAGGTTAGAGGTAGACATAGGTCACCCTAACTACAAAGCAATCCTTAGTACTTTGCCTCATCAGGAGCCCGTTTGTTCGTCCTGAAAAATGTCGTGGACTCAGTTGAGCCATAGGCAGAAACATATAGACGATGGTAACAGTGGTGGTGGGGTAATAGTTCCCCTAATCCCCACATTTTTTATTTTAATACCAAGTAATGTGTCCTATGAATAAATGTAATCTGGGACACTACATTGGTTCTTAAACTCACTTCTCATGCAGGCCCCCCACTAAAAATTAGAAGTGCCTCCCTATCTTCAGGTGTGGGACCACTCTCTATCAAACCTGGTTTTTAGAGAGTGAGGGACAACCTATGATGAAGCTTGAGACCTGGTGGTGTGTGAGGACAGCCCTTTACATTTTTTGATATGCCAAGCACTCCTATTAGGTAGTGCTTTTAGGGACACTAACGTAACTAATTAGATTACTCGGGTAGCTAAATTGTGTGCAACATTAATTTGGAGGCCAGCTCACCCTAGAGACCCCTTAGCCTCTCGTTCCCTCCCCTGGATAAAAAACCGGGGGTTATGTGGCGACAAATTTTTTGTATTACACCTTTCTCAAATTCAGGCACACTCTGATAGATGCAGCTTGCAAAAAACAGCATGAACATCTACCTCCACAACATGGCATTACTCTAAAAACACACTTCCACTCAGGTCTGATGTGAAGTAAAGACTAAAGGTATTAACGTGGCCAAATTGAGGAGTAAAGCCTGAGTGTTTTTACTCTGCATCTTTTACCCTCTATCTTTAATATATACACCTGCAACCTATATGACATCCTATTAGGCACCTAAAATACACTAATATTCAAGTCAGAATACTGTAAGCAGAAAGGTACAAGACATGCAACTTTTCCTTCCACCCTCCACTGCCGCAAAATCTGTAAACCTGCACTATTTAAAAAAATCTGTATCTAGGACTGACACAGCCAAAGAGCAATAGCTGGAAAGCACACATGGATTAAATCCTAAATAGAGTAGAGACTGTTGGGAGAACCATTCAGGTTCGCTAGAGTTTAAGCAATGACACGTCTGCCTAACTGGGTAAACAAATAAAAATGGTCTCAAAATCATCTATTACGGCCTGGAGAAACACACACAAAATATCAAAACTGACAGGCCCGATGCTGCTACCACTCCTACCGGGTAGCTCAATCTAAAATATTTCCAACAATCACTTATTTAAGCGAAGCCGTGAGAGGCACAGATTTTAAAATGCTGGACAGCACTCTAGTCGAGGCCTACAGAATCATGTTTAGCATTCCAAACTACTTCTCGCAGCACAGATCCGGATGGAGTTCGGCCTAACTGAACAGTCCTTGGCAAGGCTAGGAGCATTTATTGTCTGCTGGCACAAGGTCAGGAACGCGGTTGGTTTCTAACACTCTGAACCACCTACTCTGGCAAGAGTTCGTGGATTTAGGCCCAGAACTCTGTAATGGGGTGAATGTTCGACATTGTTCAACATTCAGTTCTTTTTGCATTTGTCACCCCGAGAGGTACGGGTATGCCCAGACGTGGGTCCTGTGCTCTCCATGTCACTGGATTCAAACTAGCCTGGCTGATGAGGGGTGAAACCCCGAAACTGGCCCCAGGATGCTTGTTACCGGTCCAGGGAGGACCTGGCCTGGCAGTTCAGGCTGGACTGTTCCCATGGGGAGCAGGACTAAGACGGATTTGCATATGGCTGGGTTTAAACTGGAATGGCATGGTGAGCAAAACAACGATGGATTTAGGCCCAGATCTCTGTACTCTGGTGAATGTTTGACATTGTTCTTTTCCATCTGGCAAGAGATGCAGCACAGAAATAAATCGCCTGCCAGAAGTTACCTTCAGGAATCTCTTGCAAGTACTGGGCTGTCCCATCTCTGGGACATCCCAACCAGTCACGCAGCTCTTACAAATATGGTACGGAAATCAAAAGTCTCTCACTGAGAGGACAAGGCCACATTCTCATGCCAAAGCCACGCCTGGATGAAGATCAATGGCTATCGCACACTTGCCCCTCAAAAATACTTTAGCCTAGGGTACTCTAGGAACACAAAGGACAAATTCATGAAACAACATTTGGGGATACTCCAGTCTGCTTCGCATCTTCCGCCTAGGCAGAGGGAGCAAACCTTAACCTGCTGCTGCTTGTGTGGCAAAGGCACAGAGGATCTGCCTCGCTTGCTCTGCATCTGCAACGAACTGAAGAAAGGACTCGACTGCTCAATACTCAGTTCAACTCAAGAAGGATCCGCACACGGAGACAGACCGTGTTGGCCTGCTTCAAGCCATAGGACCCGCTGCTTTACTGCAGGCTTGTAAAGTTTCTTACGCTGGTAGAAAAGAAAATGCCAAGAGTCAGCCTACACACTGTACCCTCTGCACCCGCAGCAGTCACAGAAGCGAGCGGCCTTCTACAGACCATACTCAAACCTGGTTTATAAGCACTGCACTTTATTCTCCATGTACTGGTTCATAAAACACAAGCCCCCCCCTCTAGACACAGTGACAGGAAATTCCCCTTTCTTTTATGGACGAACCACACTTTGCACTTTTCTAGGTTTACAACACAAGAGTCGACACACTGATAAATCGGTACCCCCGATTTAAAAGAGTAAACCAAAAGAGACTGCTCACATTTAAGTTTATTCACTGACCGATCAACTTTAACTGCTAGTGCTGCAAAATTCTGCTCTATGTAATTTTAACTGATATGCAATCGTGCTTCATATCTAGCTTTTATACTGTGGTTTTTATAATGCATTTTATATCACTTTCTAAACTTTCGCTGCATTGCACTGGTTTTGACTATACAAATAACAAAATGTACTTACTTACACAGGTTATGGGGCTATTTCAGGAAGGCACTGCCAACAGAGGAACATGAAAAATACTAGTTGCCTAAATCAAGGCAGTTTACTTTGGCAGTATCCTTAACGCAACCTCATCTTGACTCAGACCTCTATTCAAAACCAGATCAAACCATAAACAACTACACAGAAAAGAAATTAAAGACAGTCATCTTGTTTAAAGAAAAGAATGATCACAATTGATCACCGTTAACGTAGATTAGTTCTCACACCTAAAATCCCTGAAGGGCGCAAAAAGACACCATCATTTTTTTTGTTTATATGTATTTATTGGTTTTTGATTTACATTATTGCAATTCACCTCAGGTAATACAGTTGCAGCACATTTACATTTTGATTCAATTATTTCGCCTGAGTCAGGTTTCTAGCGAATCAGATCTAAATTAAACCTAAAAAAAAAATCTTACCTAATACTTTTAGGATGGATTCGCTGTCCTAGTGAATGTAGGACTAGGTTAATTGCAACACAACATTGATATAACAAATCAAATAACACACTGACTCCTATGCACGAAATTGTAACATTAAAACAAAGCAACACGATGCACATCATATCATATTACTACGGGGTCTATTTGTTTGTCTGCACGCAGCGTTTGGTTACGTATTGATAGAGTTATGCGCTACCTTACTGGTACCTATTCCACAACGAATATCTGCGGTTAGCTGTGTTAACACCATCATTCTATCATAGTGAGATCTATCCCCAGTGAAGATCTCAGGTCACTTCTGGTCATCTCTAAACACAAACAGCACAAGGCAGAAAAACGTATACACAGGATAGATATGTCCCGTGTGTAACAACCCTAGGCCCTAATCCTGTATCCAAAAATTCTGGATGAGGAAGCCTTACCCATGGTATGTGGCATGCTTAATCGTTTGCTTCCTCACCCCACCCTGGTAAGATAGTACTACCAGATTGGACTCAACCTCATGTTATGAGGGAGTTCTTAATAAAATCTATTTCCTGGAAAAATCAGGGATCCAGACTTATAAATACAAGAAAGATCTACTGACTCCTAGAGAAGGTCTTTATCTACCCTGATGACCTAACCAACTACTGCTCCATCATACATATCTACTTCCTGACAAGCTCATTGTCTTCTTACAGGACTACCAGCCATGGTACAAGCTACAACATAGCACAGAGACAGCAGCCTTAAAGGTGTCCGATGGGGTCCTTGTATAGACTTCAGCGGGCTAAATCAAATAATCAAAGACCATTGTTCACTTACACTCATCTTGGATATTCAGGAAGCAGTACAAGGGGCCACAGATCTATTTAGACTCCAGGGCTTACCCAATAACATGGTTTCCGACCGGGTTCCCTGTACATATCCAAACTCTGATCCCTACTCTGCAAAAACAACTCAAGATGCATCAAGCTCTTTCTTTTGGGTTCCAGCCCTAGATGAACTGAAAGACTAAACACGATCTTAAGACGAGTCTGCGTGGTTTCATTAACACACCATAGTCACACTGGAAATTGTCGCCACCTTTCCAGCAAGTAACAAACTCATGCTTTAACAGATTAGTTTTCCACAATTTAGGCATTCTAGGACTATGCCCCTTAAGCCCTTTTTTCAAATAGCCTGGTGGAGTCTCTCAAATAATACTCAATGAGTTCCATAACAAAATGTGAATTTTTCCTGGAACTAAGTCCATACACCCTATATAAATACTTCAAAATATAAAATTGTGGAAACTACTGGAGATCAAAAAGGCAAAACAAGTATTTTTCCCCATGCAGACTGCTTTGGGCAGTGAAGCAACAAGGAGAATACTACTGTTTCTAAGAGATGCATTCTCAGAGAAGCTTGACAAATGACAATCTGACACCTGGAAGGAGGAATCTATGAAGGATGATTCACAATTCACAACAGGCAGTGGTGTAAAACTAGAGCCCCCCCCCCTGCAAAGTACATGCAGGCCCCCCCCCCCATGCTCCAGACCCAGTTTGGAGCTCCCAGGCCAGGGACCTGCCAGTGCCGGAGGGGCCCACCCGCGGCGCAGGTGCTTTTGTTACACTATTGAGAATGGGGAAAATATGAAGAAACTCAAATCTGGAAAGAGACTAGCTGTAATGAGGCTGTGCGATTGCTACACCGTTGAAGAATTCCCAAAAGACAGAACCAGATGAAGTAGGCTGGTGCAATAGGGTCGATGGAAGGAAGAAGGTGGCATGGTTGTGGTAGTGTGTGCATTCCTAGTGAGTCCCCAATATTTAATTTGAACATACCACACTCAATCATTAGAAGTACAGTTTTAATTTCCTCCTTGCTGTTACCCGTATATGTTCACGAAACAAGAGGCAATGGTCGAGACTGCTGCACAGTGAGCAAGCCAAGAAGACTCAGCAAGAGGCAGAGACAAGCAAGAGTTTTGTCGCTAAGCCATGGCCAGTCCAACATGGGCCCGGGGGGAGGGGTTGGAAATCAGATTTTGAAGATGACCAATGACTACATAAATTAAGTCTTTTAAGGTTAAATTATGTAAGTATATTATGCAGATGTGAAAATTTGGCATGAACCAACCCTCTCAAAACTACATTACAAACTCTTTAATAATGTTGGAGTAAAGCAATTTAAGTAGGTGACTTGCTTCTTGCCCGTCCTCGCACTGGAGGAAGGTGGTATATCAGTGTGAGCTCCACAACTACTGAGACTTAGAGCACGTTTTATTATGAAATCATTAGTAAGCCATTTAACAGTGAGTGAGGGTCTTCCATCCTATCAACAAAAGTTAATAGTAGGGTGGCTTTAGACACTTTCCGAGGATATCGGGGTTAGGGTAACAGACTACAGAGCATTAGGCTCACTTTGCGCTTGAATACTAGTTGTCTCTATGCAAACAGTAGAGATGGTGTACTATTAAATCCAGTTTCCGGTCACCCCGTAGTAGTTTACAAAATGAGCCAGGCTGCACAATAATGCAACATGATTCAGTTCATAACATTTTGTAAACATGCAGATGCTATAGATATATATAGAACGCTACAAGACGTTCTGGAGTGCAGTCTTACACGTGACTAACCTGGTCAAGGTCCAAAAACGAAGACATGACATTCTAAAACCTTGAGGTATCTGTGCTTGATGGTACTTTAGTCCTTATATTACATGGAATAGAACCCATCAGGTAATCTCGTCTGAACTTTGTCTCACACTCAGTCCCTCTTCACATTGACCCATTCACCAACCTGCCTGTTACATCCCTCAAGGTATCTATATTTATGGATCTCCTTATCGCCAAAAGTTTACCTTTGCAGTCTATAACGTTTATAGTTTATGCTAACTACTTTTTGGGGGCAGATCGTCAGTCAGAAATTATTACAGAAAATAAGCAAAATTGTTTTGCAACATGAACCAGCAAGGACACATTTTTTTCCCCCATCTTGCTTTCACAAGAAGATTAAAGTTTAACTTTAATGTCTGGTGTTAGAGGTCGATAACCACACAAAACAGTGAAGTTTAGCAATTGCATGCATATAATTCTTCAGCACTTTAGGATCAGTTTTAGGAGGCATTGATTCTACTTCATACACCACAAACCAGAGCAAATGAAGGCTGCGAAGTCGAATGGGACACCCCAGCCCAGTAGCTTTGACAGCGCTATATTCAATTTAGGCCCTAGCTGAATACACAAGATAAACAAATCCCACCTGCAGCACTGGTGTCATCCGTTCAGCCCAGGTACCAACAGTCAAGCAACAGTCTTAAACCCCACAAAAAAAGCAACCCCCTAGGGAACATTCAAAGCATCACGTCCTGTAAAACTCACTACACAAGAGACTTGAGCAGAAACACAAACATTTCAAAGGAACACTTAAAAATGTGAAAGGACAAGTCGTGACAACATTGCTCGCCCTCCTTACTCAAAGGAAACACAATAGATGAACCTCAAGACAAAATAATGCACCAAAGGAAACGCCATGTGAATATTAGTTTGCCAGATTATTTAATTACATGCTACCTAGAAACAATGCTTCAAAACATTTTCCCTTTTGAAATGTTAAACCATTCAATTGCTAGTACCTTCAATATCACACCACCATAGGAACATTATCCAATAGCCTTATTGTGTAAAATAATCTAAAAGCACCAAAGTCTGCGTTACACTACATTGTCATCATGCCTCTAAGCATGCATCCCATCCCATCCCATCCCACAACAGTCCCATCTCAGACTAGGCCCTGCTCAGGACACAAACACAAGTGAGGTGGAACAGGTGAAGGTATTTACGGCACCTGATAAAGGCAGATGATTTAGAGCGTGGTATTTAATAGGTACAGTGAATGTCTCCTTTCTGAGTTTTCCATGGGGAAATAAGGAATTCCACATGGAATTCGGTGTTTTCTCACAATGTAAATTTTACTAGGTTTAACCTACTGCAATTCACCAGTGGACAATTGCAGATGTGCAGTAACAACTGCAAATCTCATAATTCCAATCCCCGTGCAAGCAGGGCTTTGAGCAACGATTGGAACATACCAACCCACTAAGGTATTTACCTCCCCCAAAAAATGGTGCAACAGTCCAGTGACCTATATGTATTCAAATATTCATCTCCTTTTCCAAGGCAGAGAGAAGGCAGTCTCCTTTGGGTCCAATATGAAACTTGCTGCATGCTTGCCTTCCTCGACTGGGTAGCTCCACCGAGCAAGCTTTGTTGACGACCATTAACAGATTTGAAAGCAGACCACGCCCATACAAACTGAAAAAAGTTCACCATTTGTATATATGTGCCTTAAATACCCTTTGTTCTTCTGAACCACACGTACTGCCAATAGATCTATCCATTGATGTCCCTTATCCAACCATGCTTATGCCTAACATCTCCCATCTTCTCAGCCTAGTTCCAGACTATAACCTCACCCAGGCATGAAGCATTCATAGCATCACACTTAATAACACACTGACAAAATCTTGAGTGGGGAACACAGGGAGCACTTGTACATGGACACTAAAGGGAATACAAGTACCTCACACCATGAGGGGAGCCTGAATGCACACATGGTGTGGGTATGATAACGGTTGTCTGATGGGGAACCTGTACGCAGGAATGTGATTGCATGTCATCAACAACTTCTGTGTATGAAATGTTCTTACTTTGTACCACAAGACGTACAGTACATGCTGCCATTAATAGCTACAATATGCAAGCCCTCCAAACTGGTACAAAAAGATGTTTTAAGGCACAATGCCATAAGGAACACCACTGTAGAAAGCGATCTTACCTTGTATGGCATGGACTCAAAATAAATTGACGTGGCAGAGATTTTCTTTTTATCAGTCATGAACCCGTGGGTCAGGTGACCACCATCTGGTAAATCCAGGCCCATAATTCTTCCATGGGGCTCCACCAACCCAGTGTAAACTGCAAAGTTAGCTGGAGAACCTACAATAAAGAGGGCAAATCCTTGGGTCGTTGTGCACAGCTTTTGTTATCCACACACTGTGGTGATAAGTTAAAGTTATAGGTGCATACATCAGAGTCTTTATTTATCAAAGACAAAACATACTTCTTCGGAGTAATTCACCGGTATAAAACACACTGTATAATCATAAAAGTATTAACAGACTGACGCACTTCATATGGTCAATTATTTAAGCGAAGCAAAACACCCAGCACAAATCTTGCAATCCTCACATTCTGCAAAAGCACAGCAGTAAAGCATGTAGACCTTGCATTGCACCAGCACCAAATCACAAAAGAAAAAAAAAACTCTTGCATGGAAAGTAAAGCTAGAAACACAACTATTAATGTTTTGCAATAGCAATGCAATTCAATAAAGCAGTAACATGGCATAACATTTACAGGCAAGGGATTGGTCGTGTGGAGTGTAAAGACAAAAGGACAGCATAGAAAGCGAGGAAGCTATGCCCATAACATCAATCTAGATGTCGAAAAGGTTCCAATAGGTGAATTTGGACTTCTGTGCAGACCAAAAAACCTGTACTGCTATTTGACCAATTTCAAAGGAGACACTGTTGACAGGGCTGTTAAAACTGCAGGATCACCACCAAAGAGCAAACAAATCATCTATCCTCAGATCTACATCACACCCAAATTGAGGTATTTAGCAGCCAGCCTCTCCACCAAAATAAACCCAAAAAGCAGACATATCTGACAGGTTGCTGCACTCCTTTAACTTTAGAGCAGCAAGTCCTTTCTTCTACACATGCAAAAGGTCACTCAACTGGTTTATTTTTAACTATGAACATGACCCTTATATTTTGAGAACCAATCAATATGCTGTGGTCTGGCCACAATGGTTCGCATTCAAAATTAAAGACAATAGGAAAGAGGCCCCACCCACCAGAGTAAAGCACTGAATAGGTTGTTCATGGTCTACAATCACAGACGTTTTCCTGAGAGAGAAAAAAAAAAAGCAGCTCTTGGAGGAACTTGCCCCGCCTTTAAGCAACAGCAGAAAGGATGCAACCCAACTGGTGACTCAGTTTCGAGGCTGGGTAAATAAGCATGAAACCTAATTTCCTCTTTTAAAAAGAATTCCATCAGTTCCATGGTATTTTTGGAAATTGGCAACAGCTAACAGAGTCCAAAATGTACAAACACAAATAGAGAAAGCAATGCTCAGTGAAAGAAACGTTTGTGTAAAAAAAAAAAAAAAAAAAGCTAAAAATGATTAAAAACACGCAAATTAGCTTAAAAACTATTTTACCAATAGGATTAGGTGCACATAATTCAGACCCGGAAGTTTTAAAATTAATACAAATTATATCCTCTCCCACATTCACACAACTCCCTGGCTCAGCAAAGCGATTTGAATCCTTCTCATCCTTTTATGACAAAGTTAAATTAGTCAACATTTTAAACTGTCAGGAACTGACGAAAATGTGCATCAAGATTCTCAACCTAACCTGGTCTCCAGGTTATTCGGTTTAGAAATGTTTATGGCCGATTCAGAAGAAGCCTTGATTCTATCAATAAGATATGGGGCAACCTTGAACCATGTTCAGCTCATGTTTCCACCTGGTGGCTGATGATTTTGCACCTACAACTACAGATGCATGCAATCTGTCAAATAACTCTGCAACATGTCAACAATCATGGAAAAAAGCACAAATATTGTGCATTTTCAGACCCTGGTGAACTGTCCCACTACAGGTCCACTTCTTGTCTGCGTTTTCCAGCAAAAGTGCTGGAGAGAGAAATTGACAGACAACGGAAATGGCATATTGAAGCCAACAACCTACTGGATAAAACGGAAGTTGGTTTTAAGCCACTACATTGCACAGAGGCTGCGTTGGTGGCAGCACATTATAAGATCAGACTGCTTTTGGACAAGGGCCATAGTGCATCACAGCTACTATTAGATCTCCGTGCATTTATAGGGTTTCGCACCCCGTTCGGACAGGCAGATAAAAAACAAACAATGGATGCACAAGAAAGACCCTGGGATTTGCTTTTTTATTTTCATCCAACCACACTCAAATGTTGGGATGTCCTCCTTCACCCCAAAAACAGTGTTGCCGCGTGGGATACCACAGGACACCATTTTGAGCAAACCCTACCCAGTTTCATCTGCAAATTTCACCCTAGGCAAAACTAACAGAGCTTTGGGTTGCCCTTAATGTTGTATGCAAAATACCCAAACTGTAGTGTCCGTGGTGGATGAGACTAAGGCGGCTGCTAACTTCTATGATTGTACGGTGGCTGTAACACAGTGGATGTGCATCAATGCACTGAAACCGAACAGGGGCAAGACTGAATTTTTGTGTTTCGGACCCCTCTTCATTACCAGTGCACCTAAATAGTGGGCAGTAGATTTAGGAGAGCCTCCCGTCCTGGCTCCAGCAGCAAAATATTTAGGTTTCACATTGACAATGAGCTAAATCAGAACAAACAAGTAAACATGGTCTCAGTCTCCTGTATCGGCAGCTGCTGCACAAAGTGCTTCTTAGGCAGGCAGACACAAACCAATAGTCCAGGCAATGATTTTATCACTCCTGGACTGCTGCAATACATTCTATGTAGTACTCCCAGCAAAAAACTATAGCCAGATTACAGAGTATTAAACTGGGCAGCGAGACTACTAACTGGAATTAAGCAACATGATTGTCTCCTCTGCCTTAAAAACTACATACATTGGTTACATATAAAAACAAAAATACTGTTATAAAATGCTTGTCTGGCTCACAGAGGCTTTTACAAATTTGGTATGTCTCTCAGAGAAGCTGAGTACTAGCCAAGTCGATCTTTCCGATCTACGGAAGCCCTTTTCTTGACAGTCCTTAGAATCAAATTCAATTGAAGGGGTGAGAGATTTTCCCCTTTCCTTGCCCCAAAGTTGTGGAATACTTTTTCTCAGCATGTTGGAGCTAAAACCAGCTACTGGAAGTACCGTAGGGACCTGAAAACCTGTTTGTTTCAACAAATATAAGCTATATCAGTTGTCGGCCCCATGACACCCTTATAGAGCGACAGCTGCGCACTATTAATCCATTTCATTATCATTTGGTTATTTCCTACTTGAAATCAGAGTGGCGTTTTCCTTTCCATTGCGGCCTCTTTTTCCAGGTCGTTCAAACTTGTTCTAAGCACCTCCCACAAAGAACTCCAATTGCTGTACCAATGCCGCTCATCTTAATATGGGACGACCATAATAAGACACTTTGTCTAATCTAAACACTAATAAGCCAACACAATATACATTGTGCCGTAAACTTAAGTATTTAGTTATGCAGCACAATATCCTTGGTGCAACATCAACTGTTAAATGGCTAAACACTTATAAGGTCCCAAAGGCGAGACCTATTGGCTAGGCCAATGCTTGTTTTGTTGCTAACTGTGCTCTCTGTGGTTCAGTTCACACCCAATCAAGAAAGCTACTCTTCTGTGTTAATCTAACAACACAGTCCTGGTGCTTACCATTGTAAACTGCTAAGGTTAAGAAATAAACTTTCCTACGGGGAGTCATCATGCAGTCGCTCCCTTCCCTGAAGCAGTTCTGTTGCTGAACGGGTAGGAGGAATGAGAGATGATATGAACACGGAAAACGTCATGCCGAATAATTTTAGCAGTAAGCCACAGTGCAGTATCAGAAAATGTATGCTACCTACCTGGAGAATCAAAGATCGGTTAAAAGAGAATCCAAAAGTGGGCGGGGCTGTTAAGTTCAAATTCAACAGAAAGTTTTATGTATTTTTTCTTATATATAATTTTAGCAGGCGTGGCCTACTCGTTTGAGTTCAGAGAGGGAGGCTGCAGTGTAGAGCGAGGGAGAGGAGAAACAGCGTGGGGAAGGAACTGCAAGGGATGTGTGAGATTGAGGAAGAGAGAAGAAAGGTCAGAGAGACAGTGTGAGAGGGAGATAGGAATCAGTCTGGGAACAGAGCCATGATAAAAACCCATGTGAGAGACTTTGGAAGTGAGAGAAAAGGGGTGGTGAGACAATGGAAGAGGGAGAAGAGAAACCGTGTGAGAAAATAACTGCGTGGGATGTGTGAGACGGTGGAAGATTGAGGAAAGGGTGGCTAGACAATAATAGAGAGAAAAGAGAAACTATGTGGGAAAGGAACTGCAAAGTGTGTGTGAGACTTTTGGAAGATAGAGGAAAGAGGGAGACTATATGAAACAAAGAAGCAACAGTGTGGGTAAAGAACTGCAAGGGATGTGAGAGACTGGAAGATAGAGGAAAGGTAGGGAGAGGGAGAAGAGAAACAGTGTGGGGAAGGAACTGTGACGCGCGTGTGAGACTTTGGTACATGAAAGGTAGGAGAAAAAAGGAGGAAGAGAGAGAAAATGAGGGGCGAGTGGACCAACAGAGAGTGGAAATAAAACTATGCCAATTAATGTATGGAAGGGGGAGAAGGAGGAAATCAGGGCAAGGGCGAAGAGAAATAGGGCGAGGAAAGAGCTCTACCAATGGTTTGTGAGAGTAGAAAACAGATGGGCGAATAAACAATGAGAGAAGAAGAGCGGAAGCTCCGTGCGAAAGAACTCTGACAATGATGTGTGAGACCAGAAGAGAAGTGCGGAGAGACACAACGAGAAGGAGAGGGAAAGAAAGTGTTTATAATGGAACTCTGAAAATGGCGCGTGAGACCCTAGAAGGAAAAGAATGGTTGGAGAGACAAGTAGAGAAGGGGAAACGAAGGGCGGGAAAAGATCTCTGCGAGCCATGTGTGAGGCAGCGGAAGAGAGGGGATAGAAAGGCGAGAAAGCTGAGAATGGGAGGGGCATAACAGAGGGCAGGAAAAAAAGAATTCTGTGAGCCGTGTGTGAGACCGTGGCAGAGAAGGAAAGGGAGGTGAACCGTGTGCGAAACAATGGAAGAGAGAGGAAAGAAAATGGAAAAGTGAGAATAAAATGATTGGGGCATAATATAGGGCGGGAAAAACTCTGAGCCGTGTGGGAGACTGTGGAATAGAAGGAAAGGGAGGAGAGTCACGCGTGAGACATTGGAAGAGAGAAAATATGAAATAGTGGAAACGGAATGACAGTGATATAATAAGGGTGGGGAAAAAAAGAACACAGAGTGTGGGTGTGTGAGACCATGGAACAAAGAGAAAAAGGGAGGTGAGCAATGTGTGAGACAGTGGAAGCGAAGGAAAGAAATGTGAGCCATGTGTGAGACAGTGGGAGAGAAGGGAAGGGAGATGAACCGTGTGTGAGTGGAAGGGAGAGAAAAGGGGAGAGTGAGAAGGGAACGGAGAGGGCGGGAAAAGAATTCTGCGAGCAGTGTGTGAGACCATGGAAGAGAAAGGAAACGTGGGGAAAGAAAACCAAGAATGAGATGGGAATGGAAGAGGAGAAACAGAGGGTGGGGACGAAACTCTGGCAATGGTGTGTGATACCAGAAGCGAGTAGGGTGAGACAATGAGCGAGGTGCAGGAGGAGACTTGAGAGAGGAAACTGGTTGCGAATAGGGATATGCCAATGTACTCTCCAAAGGGCGCGTGAGACTGTGGAAGATGGACCTATGGAAATAGAGTGAATGAGTGAGAGTAGGAGGGTGGGGAAAAAACAAGAGTTGAAGTGGCCCTTATGCGAGCCAAGGATGTGTGAGATGGGCGAGAAACGGTTGGAAGGAAATGGAGAGGTGCGTGTAAAAGGACTCGGAGTTGGAAAATAACTGTGTGGGCGTGTGAGTGAACTCTGCCAGGCACGCGAGGGAGGGGAAGAGAGGGGGAAAGGAGGAGAGCACAGAGCGCGAGAGAGCCTCTAGACAGGGCGAGACGGCGAACTGCTGTGTAAATGTGGGAAAATGTCCGAGATGGGTGATCTCAGAGACAGGGGTAAGAGGCCAGTAAAGAAAAGGGCATGGTCGCAGTCTGAGACAGGGAGAAGAGGCCAAGAAAGAAAGGGGCATAGCCGCGCTCTGAGATGGGGAGAAGAGACCAAGAAGAACAAGCCCGGGAGTGGTGCGTGCGTGGTCTTCACTTTTCAAGCACTGCACTTGTGCTTGTGGCGCGCCCCTGCTCACTCCCGCAAGGTGGATGCCGCCACAAGCACGAGTGTGTGCTTGAAAATGAGCAGAGCGACGGCTAAAGGCCCTCCTATGCAGTGCATGCGCGCTGCGTAGGCAAGACCTAAAAAGGGAGGGGGGGGGGAGGAGTATGGTGAATTTGCAAGGGAGAGGTTTTGGAGAGGTTTCACTTACTCCCAGGCAAAGAACAGTTGTTAAGTAACTTAGAACTGTTATGTTAAATTATTTGTAAAGCGCATGGCTGCCCCAACAACGGGGCGTCCCAGTGCTGCAGTTGAATGTAGACACTGTCCACAGCGCTACCTCTTTCTGCATCACTCAGTGAAGTTTGCCACTCCTAGGTCAGGCTGCGCCATGAAGAGATGCGTCCACATTATATATCACATTTAAATGGCAGTTTATTTAGCCTTGGCTCGGCTTCCCTGGCCCAGTGTATGGCATAGGCATGAACAAATTACCTGAATATGGCTGAACATTCACTCCCCATTTCTCAGGGTCCAAACCATATGCCTGCAAAGCTCTCTTCTGACACAGCCTCTCCAGCTCATCCACAAACTCTGTCCCCCCATAGTACCTGTTGACAGACAAATTAAGGACTCATTGGCGCCATTTTCATAACGTATCAATCAAAGCACCGAGTAGGAATCATGAAGAAGCATAAACGCATGAAAGGATATGAAACAAAAATGGCAGCGGTGGTGGGGGGGGAAAGAAAAAAGACTTATTCAAGAGCAAAAAGTAAAATGAGCAAAAACGTTACTAGAACAGAACATGCACAAGTCACATTGAAAGCTAATTAGCCATTCACTTTGCAATTTGTGAAATAGCCTATATGAGCCGATGAAGAGTTTATATAGGTTAAAATATGTCAAGGTAATTTGGCTGGGCGGTCTCCTGGCTGCTCAATAAAAAGATTCATACAAAAAAAAAAAAAGTCAAGTTAGTCACAGGCTACACACTGCGCCTGGTACCTTGTGGATGCCATTAGCTGACAAAGCCAAAAACATCTTCAAATCGTATGGCGGGAGCAGAGGTGGGAATACGGTCCTTTGAATCAGTTGAAATATAAAAATTAAAGCGGACTTACACTGGTACCAGTTACACACAAAAAAGGCAGAAAGCAGAGAAATTAAACAAAAAAGTGGACTACAAGTGAAAAACTAGTCGGAGCAGAAAAACAAAGCAAATAAGGTAACAGGATTGCAATATGGAAAATTGGAAAGGTATTCAAGTTTAACACGTAGAAATCTATATTGAATGTAATTTGTGTAATGTAACCATATAGTCAGTGGCCCAATAGTCACTGGCGCATGGCCATTTTCCACAATCCTCCTCGAGGCTGGACACATTTTTTATTGGAGTTTGAAGATCTAATCCGTGGTTAATCACTTCAATACAGCAATTCTTGGACGGCATCTGCGACACCGGACTATGCACACTTACTACTTATATGCCAATTCCCAACTATGCATACGTTTGAATATGTCATAGAGACCCTCAAAATTGGTTGAAAGTCATCAGTGTTTCCAAATAAATGGAACATGTGTCAGGTGCAACAGCAAGAAACGACCAGGGATAACACAAACAATCCACTGGATCAAAATACAGATAAACATATTGGGAATTGAAAGTGTTCGACTTGATCAAACATACTACTACTCTGGGTTTCCAAAGGAAGCTTTTAGGCAGCACAAAAACTAAGGTAAATATATCTTTTGCCACAATGCACACCGTGCCCCTAGTTGTGGGCATCTAGAAACATGTTCAGTACAAAACGAATTTACAACAGCTAATGGGAAACCATACCACCATGCTACAGATCTCCCAGTACTAGACCAAGCAAAAAAAAAAAAAGAAAAACACACTTTTTTTTTTTTTTTTTTTTTAGAATGCCACGTTTCCCACACCGCTTACGATACATCTCGTTTGGCCATCTGAATACTTCGAACATGAGCCCACATAGCTTAACAGCTAAAGAAGTTCCCTTCAACACTGTTGCTTTGCCCTAATATCCATCACAGCATTTTTTCCTCCTGTAAATGAACATTACTCCAGTAAGTTAAAAATTCTACATCTCACAACATACATACCGCTGCCCAGGGTATCCCTCGGAGTACTTGTTGTTCATGCATGAGCCAAGGGCCTCCAAAACTGCTCGGCTGGCAAAATTCTCAGATGCAATCAACTCCAAACCAAACTTTTGCCGATGCTTCTCTTTCCGAATGATGTCATATACCTAGGAAGACCGGGAAAGAGGTGTTTGTTAAGTAATTTTAAATCATCCTAATGCTGCAACCACCTCTGGCCCTTTAACGTCATTACCTCAGAATCATTGGTTTCCAAAGGTTCCAAAACCATCTTGTTATGGGAGGCCCAGAGCTCTGCATTCGTGTGCACTCCATTTACGATGACCGGTGTGTCTGCCATTTTGGAATTTTGCGGCTGTTAAAAAGAAGAAAAAAAGTTCATTTATTTCCTTTTTTTACAAGGGTAATTTTGTGTTAATGATCAACTAATATTATGCAGCCATGCACTTAGTTCATTCTTTAGGGAAAGAGCATACAACGGGAACAACCGAAAGGTATAAAAAAAAAAAGTGGCGTCTTGTAATTTAAGTCTTAGACTTTGCTCCCTTTCACAGTGTATCCTCTTCCTTTCTTCTTCCCCTCCACCCAGGCAATAGAACAGACCGATGCAATGCCTTGCCCATTCAATAGACTCCAAGAAGGCTCAACCTCTGTGAAAGGGCCCACTGCCCAGTTCACGCTTCCTCATGACCCATGGTCCTTGGAGCCCGTGGGTGACAAAGACGGCACCTGCATTCACCAGCCTGCCCTGAACTGCACTAGTTGGTGATAGAGTCCACTAATTAACGTGAAAATTAGTTAACTTAGTAGCTGAACGTGAAATGATAAATGTAAAATTTAATGCTCAAATGACACGCTTTGAAATGTGCTGATTTGAAAAAGGGAGTCATAGTTATCCATGTAGGTCATAGAAAAGCGAAGAAGAAAGTTCTCTTTAACTAGAAGCAAACCTAATATTGCTGAAATGTGCACAACATGAATTAAAAGCCTAACCTTAAAATTACATGTTTAGAAAAGCTTGTCTTAACTGAAGAATGTTCGGTTTAACAAAACTAAAATATCACAGGGAGGGACAGGGGGCTTGGTAGGTCCAGAATACGGGCCCGGACCAGTAACTAAAGTCAAGGAGTATGCTGTTCCTAGGGCGTTGAAAGGAGGAGAAGAAGGTGTCAGACCACGTCAGTTGTCAATAGGTGCTCGTAAGTGCTCGTCCAGGAATAGCTCCAATAAGGAGCAAGGGCCCTCACACACCCCAAAGGGTGTCATGCTTCATCATAGGGCAGCTCCTCATTGGGCCGGCGCTGCAATGCCGAACGGGCCCCACAGGGGGGCTCTTTGCGGGAGGACTTCTCGGTTTTGCCGTTGTGAAGCTAGATGGTTTATGTGAGGGCGGCCTATGTGAAGTGAGTAGAAGTGGGATTATGTGAATGTGATTTAAAAATGCATCCAGGATTCTCCAAGAAATTATTATTAGAGGAGTACCTGGGCCATGGATAAAAACAGACTCAAAAAAAGTTGTGAACTGAATGGGGAAAATTAGACCTGTATCAATTCCGGTGAGTTGTGCAAAGTGTCAACATGTTTCTTGCCTTTAGTAAAGTCCAAAAGGATCTCGGCAATTCTTCAGCACCTGTAATCCTCATCTACCCTCAAGGGGGCGGCTGGATGTGTGAAGGAAAGCAAAAGGTCACGTCCCTTTATGTCAGGATTCTATTCTAGTCCTAAGTGTGTGAAAACAACAGTCATTTGTGCGGTAATTAATCTATACCTTCCGGAAACAATTGGCACCTGGAGGATAAAACAAGTTACCAAGTAGTAGATTAGTACGTGAAAAAACATGCCCGAGACCCACTGGAATGAAAAAATAAAACATGGCGAAGGGAGGGAGGGGTTGGCATGTGTCATGCCCAGGTAGTGCGAAAGAAGGGGGGGTGCAAGTACGCACATTGAATTAACATCCATTAAAGTGACATGGCATACACATTATGAAAAGTCAGAAGTATCAAGGGTGTACAACCGGATTGTGTTGATAATGCAGACAAACCATGCAAATCCATCGTGGGTGTCTCTTGCGTAGAAGTCTACACGTGCAGCTAATGTGGCATGGTCATACCTGATGGTGATTACCATTGACCACATACAGGTAAAGAACACTTGGAGAATCATATTTTATACAACCAGTATAAAAACATTAAATATCACAGCATCACCATGTCATCAAGTGGTCACCCGCGTCTTATATAGACATATTGTGTGAGTATGGTCAAGCCATGTGGTGATACTATCGTCGTAGGCTATTGCTGACGACCATGCAGTCTCTTTTAGACCCCTTTTATATAACTCACCAGAAGGTTTTGGTGAATGAGCCCCAGCAGGGACAGGCCGGTATGCTCGCTAAAGTTGCGGGGGGAACCAAACTGAAAGAAATAAGTATGGAGGGTCAAAACACAGGGTGAAGAAAAATAACCAGAATGCACTACACTAGGCTAGTAGAGCTGGCTATCGTTGGTATACACTTTATATGCAGGAGTGGAAAAGAGATGTTATGAAAGTAAAAATCTCATATCGCGCCTCCTGTCAGAGGTGAAGCGCTGACTTACTCTTTGGACTGCAGCAGATGTCCTACTTGTATGGCGCTGGTCACATCAAGTGTTTAGAGGCAGAAATGCCCCATACAACATGGTGTAAACTATCGTGTAAAGTATTGCCCCAGTTAGTGCCCTGGGCTGAAAAATGAGTCAGGAGTAGTTGTGTGTAAATTACGTGGCGGTCAAGGTATAAAATGATTCCGATTATCGCCGGCGGTTTCTCCAGCTAAATGTAGGCAGACGCTTGTATCATGCCCAAATTGCTGGGAATGTGGGGACAAAGGAAGAAGGGTTGCTGCATGCAACCATCCATGCAGGCAACAACATGGGGCACCACGCTCCTATCAAAGGGCGAGGGGTAGGCAAGTACGCGAACAAGGCACAATAGGGGCATCCGCTGTCCACCATGCCGACTTGGAGAGCCAGCGTATCTCCAAGCCAACGCCACAGGAACCCGGGGGCCCGGGACAGAGGTGCTGCATACACCAACTCTACAGGAAAGAGTCTTAGTGCATAACGCCAGACTATAGACAAAGGAGTGACCGCTTGTAATCATCAGTTCGGACATAGACAACGGGGGACGCTCTAGACCGCATTTGACTATCGCGCCAAAAAGAAATTTGGAGGAAGCTAGTTTAACAAGCCTTAGTAGCAGGGCAAACACTGTAGAAAACGGAAAAAAAAGGGGGAGGGGGTGGGGGGGAGGTAGCGGTATTGGCATAGTACTTACTGCGGTTATAGAAGAGCCCGGTATGGGACCTACCCCAGGCCGGCTGTCACAGGGTGATATGCATGTGCCAAACACGGATTTATGTAGTAATGCCGGGAGGCGGCCTTCCTCAAACCCAGTATGTGGCGGCCATCTTAGAGTGGTGCCAGTAATCCCAAAGTATGCATGAACCATTGGTGAAATGAATTCCTATGTAACTGTGACACTGGCGGTCTAGAGCGTCCCCCGCTGTCTATGTCCTCACTCCTTTATCTATAGTCTGGTGTTATGCACTATGTCTCTTGCCTGTAGAGTTAGTGTATGCAGCATCTCTGTCCCGCGCCCCCGGGTTCCTGTGGCGTTGGCTTGGAGATACGCTGGCTCTCCAAATCAGCATGGTGGACAGTGGATGCCCATAGAGTTTTATTGCACGCGGCACCTTTGTCCCGGGCCCCCACGTTTGTTGCTTATGCTTGGAGATACGCTTCCTCTCCAAGTCAGCATGGTGGACAGCGGGCACCGCTAGGCCCCCTATTGTGCCTTGTTCGCGTACTTGCCTACCCCTCGCTCTGTGATTTGAGCGTGGTGCCCCATGGTGTTGCCTGCATGGATGGTTGCATACAGCAACCCTTCTTCCTTTGTTCCCGCATTCCCAGCGATTTGGGCATGATACAAGTGTCCGCCTACATTTAGCTGGAGATACCACGGGCGATAATCAGAATCATTTTATACCTTGAACGCCACGTAATTTACACACAACTACTCCCGACTCATTTTTCAGCATAGTACACTAACTGGGGCAATACTTTACACGATAGTTTACACCATGTTGTATGGGGCATTTCCGCCTCTAGACACTTGATGTGACCAGCCCCATACAAGTTGGACATCTGCTACAGTCCAAAGAGTAAGTCACCGCTTCACCTCTGACAGGAGGCGCAATATGAGATTTTTACTTTCATAACATCTCTTTTCCACTCCTGCATATAAAGTGTATACCAACGGTAGCCAGCCCTAGTAGCATAGTGTAGTGCATTCTGGCTATTTTTCTTCACCCTATGTTTTGACCCTCCATACTTCCTTCTTTCAGTTTGGTTCCCCTCGCAACTTTAGCGAGCACACCGGCCTGTCTCTGCTGGGGCTCATTCACCAAAACCTTCCGGTGAGTTATATAAAAGGGGTCTAAAAGAGACTGCATGGTGGTCAGCAATAGCCTACGACGATAGTATCACCACATAGCTTGACCATACTCACACAATATGTCTATATAAGACGCGGGTGACCACTTGATGACGTGGTGGTGCTGTGATATTTAATGTTTTTATACTGGTTGTATAAAATATGATTCTCCAACTGCTCTTTACCTGCTTGTGGTCAATGCTATCATTAGTAATCACCATCAGGTATGACCATGCCGCATTAGCTGGACGTGTAGACTTCTACGCAAGAGACACCCACGATGGATTTGCATGGTTTGTCTGCATTATCAACACAATCAGTTTGTACACCCTTGATACTTCTGACTTTTCATAATATGTATGCCATGTCACTTTAATGGATGTTAATTCAATGTGCGTACTTGCTCCCCCCTCCCTCTTTTGCACTACCTGGGCATGACATACCAACCCCTCCCTTCTTCGCCATGCTTTATTTTTTCATTCCAGTGTGTCTCGGCCATGTTTTTTCAAGTACTAATCTACTACTTGGTAACTTGTTTTATCCTCCAGGTGCCAATAGTTTCCAGAAGGTATAGATTCATTACCTCACACATGACAGTTGTTTTCACACACGTAGGACTACTATAGAATCCTGACATAAGGGGACTTGACTTTTTTCACACATCCAGCCGCCCCCTTGAGAGTAGATGAGGATTATAAGTCTTGAAGAATTGCCGAGATCCTTTTGGACTTTACTAAAGGCAAGAAACATATCGACACTTTGCACAACTCACCAGAACTGATACGGGTCTAATTTTCCCCACTCAGTTCACGACTTTTTTGAGTCTGTTTTCATCCATGGCCCAGGTACTCCTCTAATAAATTTTTCTTGGAGAATCCAGGAGCCATTTTTAAATCACTTTCACATAGTCCCACTTCTACTCACTACACATAGGTTGCCCTCACATAAACCATCTAGCTTCATGACGGCAAAACCGAGAAGAACTCCGGCAAAGAGCCCCCTGCGGGGCCCGTTGGGCATTGCAGCGCTGGCCCAATGAGGAGCTGCCCTATGATGAAGCATGACACCCCTTGGGGTGTGTGAGGGCCCTTGCTCCTTATTGGAGCTATCCCTGGACGAGCACTAGCTTCCCGGCCCTTACGAGCACCTATTGACAACTGACGTGGTCTGACACCTTCTCCTCCTTTTAACTCCCTAGGAACAGCATGCTCCTTGTCTTTAGTTACCGGTTTAACAAATGTATTATTTTTCACAAGCAACATTTTTATTCATAAATGATGAAGAGCATCCTGTTCTCATGTTTCATTTAAATTTGAATAGAATAACTTGTGCATTTTAAACAATAATTCTTGTTCGTATTAATTGGAATGCTTTACTCAGTGATTTTGTCTTTGTTAGTGTAGTTCTTTGTTATCGCAGTGAAACAAATTGAGATGTAGACGGTCAAACTATGCTCAAATGCCTATGGGAACTAAGTCTTATGTTTCCAGAGTCTAACTATGCAAGAATGTCTGTAGTTGTGATAAAGTTTGCAAGCTGCATGAATTCTCTTAGGAACGGAGGAGCTGAACCTGCTCATAGAAGAATAGTGCCATTCCATTGGTCCACGGATGAAGTAGCCAGATACAAAAATCAAGAACACATATTGCAGACATTGTATTAGCGTGTGTTCCCAGCTAGCTTCAAGGCTTTTTGGATAGGCTTCCTTACTCAATCCGTCCTAGACCCAGACCCTGGACTGTTGCGGCTATTGCCGTTTTCTGTTTTGCCTCACTTTGCCATTTGTTTTTTGAGAGATTGCTTATGCAACTGCATGCTGATTTTACTTGGATTTTATTGACACTCGGCTGAGTTTCATGAACTGCTTTTTACAGGTAGTTCTACTGCTTTAATTGGGCTTTGTGCTCCTCTGATCTCATTCTTTTCCTTTAAAATGCGAACTTTTCATGGGTTCTACAAATCTAAAACACTTATCCTTATCTTTAGAATAGGGAATTATTCCTTTATGGAATGTGCTTGATGCAATATTTGATGCTTTATTCTAACCATTCTTTTTTGAGATTTCTGTAAGCTTATTTGATTTATGGACTAATCGAAGTAAAAACGACAAAAAGAAAAGAACTTTACTAATCTCTTAATAAGACTATAGGTTTTGAAAATGTATCCCAACTCTCATCATTGACTGAACTTAAAACTGTTGATGCGATTTAAATTTGCAATATTGAATTTGCTCCTCAACTCATAATACAAGATCAATCACTGGGAGAAAGAAGAATCCAGAGTGGTAACGGGGCTTAACCTTGTAAATGATGGCAAACTAGTGATTGAACTATACGGATGGATTGATTTACTAATATATTTTTGAGGTCCAGTCCGTGATATCATTGGCAAGAAGGGAGGGGTGAACCTGGAGGGGCAGTAGTCATGGGCAAGGCATGCAGACATGGGCGGTTCATTACCTTCAGGGTAACTGCTGCATTGCAAATAGTGACAAGTGGTAAACAAATAAGGTAAATTTCTGTTAAATAATTAATTAGCAAACTCTACTAATAAATATTTGAAAACCAAATTACAGCAGGTGTCACTAAGTGCGACTACAAAGAAGCCTCATAATTGCACAATCACCCCACAGCATCCACACTCATTCACCAATGTTGTAATGGGAGAATAAGGGCGATGCAGTGTTAGTAGTTGGAATGCCCTGCGGAATACGGACAATCACGGTTTATCAGACACGGATTATCCATTTGTACCCAAAGGCTTCCGTCAACCAGCAAATATACAAAATAAATTCAAATAAGTTTATACAAAAACAGATGGCAACAGTAGAAGCTATATTTATTTATAGGTGTATAAACAGCAGGGTGTAACCAGCACGTGTGCAGGAAGATGTTGAACTACAGGGATGTATGATGGACAAACGCAGTCCGTTGCAACGCATGCAGTGACGTGAATGCCATTACCACGCATAATCTTTACCACACATATTTTTACCACGACTATACCTTTACCACAGATGCCTTTACAACGAATTTCGCTGTAAAAGCATAAATGTTAAAGGCATATGCGTGGTAAAGGTTTTCCCTGATCCCAGCCCTAAAACCGTCCCCGCGCAGCCCCCCAGCCATGGGCCCAGCTCTTTAAAAAAAAAAAAAAAAAACTTTACGCCAGCCCTGAGCCCTTAAACTGGACCCCGGCGTGCACCCCCCCCAATCCTCTGCCCTTTAAAAAAATACCCAGCCCTGAGCCCCTAAAACCGGAACCCTAGTTCAACCCACCCTGGCCCCCCAGTTCTTTAAAAAAAAAACGAAAAAAAAAAAACAGGCCCCAGCCCAGAGCCCGAAAACGGGACCCCTGGCGCAATCCCATCACCCCCTCGGCTCCCTGCCCTTATATTAAAAAAAAAAAGCCAGTCCCAGCCTAAAGCCCTAAAACAGGCCCCTTGCGCAACACCCCTTAAAAAAAAAAAAAAACACCTACAGCACACAGTCCTAAAGCCAGTTCCGACCCTGAAACCTACATCTATAGGGACTAATGGTCCCACAACAGAATGATGATCTATACACTCTGTCCGACTACCCATCTCTTCTCTGCTACACGCTCGGAGGCCGAAGCATTAACAGCCATTGTTTCTCAATGTCTACTTCTGTTTTTCACACCATTCACCACTAATATGTACTATAGTTGCAAATGCACAGGCTAATTACTTATTGAAACTGTATTAACCTCTATCTCACAACAAGGAAAAAAAAAAATAGATAATGGTTTCCGTATACATTTTTTACAGGAAGCAGAGATTTGCATGTGTTAAAGTCAGTACAAAATAAGATTTGTCAATGTAAACACTTCTCTCTTCGTATTGTATTATTTTCTTTCGGATCACATCTTCCCTTGTGATCTATAAAACATCACTTGGAGCATTTCCCACTCTGTGCACCCTGTCCTGCAAGACATACTTGTGACATCAGTTGGAGAAGCACACGGCCAAGGAAGGACAGCGTCAATCCAAGTTATCTTGGCAGGCTGACTAGGAAGAGCTCTTACTCTTGCAGGCACCCAAGAGTCTTATCCTGTCAAAGTTTTAGGACAACCCTATCTTTCACAGGTTATTTCACATTGCACCTTTTGTGTAACAAGGTTCTTTTCCCATTGCAACTCTGCCTCACGTATGTAATAGGAGTATTCTAAAGAATAAAACTTTTTTTTAGAGGTCCTGCCATTTTGGTAGGATCGAGGGGCATACTTTTTTGTTGGAGGATTTGGAAGCATGGTCCCTCCGCAACTGAACTCTGGAAGGGCTGGAAGAGCAAGATCAGATGCACGCTTGGTCCAGACACTGCCCAACATCTAGGCCCCAGGGACGGATCCGATCTTTCCTAAATTAAGGGTGAGGATGATCCTGCCTTAAGTCGTACTAGTACTTTAACTACCTAACATGCAGGTGTGAAAAGTCATAAGCATTGAGATTCTAAAATAAGATATGCTAAATAGAGCCTCTCCTCAACCGAGGCTGAACGTTAAGTGTTAAATTGAAAAGGAGACTTCACTGCAAAACAGCCTTCACAAATTTCAGGACCAGTCCCATGAAAGAACAAGCATTGGCATAGCCAATAGGTCTCGCTTTTGGGACCTTATAAGTATTTAGTTATGCAGCACAATATCCTTGGTGCAACAACATTAACGGTTGCATGGCTAAACACTTATAAGGTCCCAAAGGCGAGACAGATTGGCTATGCCAATGCTTGTTTTAAGTTGGTGTTTTGACAGCACAGCTGTCTTATAGACAGACCTATTAGTGGGATATACGGGAGCTTTCTTTTTTTGTTGGAAATTATTTTTTATTGTTTTCAAATGTGCCTTTTCTATTATTACCCAGTGTTTCATTTTTTACCATCTATCCCATCGTGATCACTGTGACTAATTAGCATTTTATTTCAAAAGGCACATGGCCAGTGCACCATCACAGTTGTTGCAACTTTGCATTTTATTTAATTGACTATGCAGCGTTAAGGAACTGAACATCCAACGTTGGCTTGAGAAATTCTGTGACATCATGTCTGCACGGCAGTCTGTCAGCTCAACCCCACGTCTGTGTTTTTACCCCTCCTAAAGACGCAGCGCGAGTCCAAATGTGAGCATAACGCACTCCGGCAGAAAAGTGTTTACTCGAAGCACTTCCGGACAGGCGCACGTGATACAGTCTTTGGGTGTGTTTTGAAATAGAAAAAAAAGAAAAAAAATGCGCCGGGTTGGCCCCAACTGATCAGTGGAGCTGCAGAAGCCCGAGCGGCGGCCAGCGAGCAACAGCTGCGCCCTGGAGAGGTGGAAGGCGCCGCGACATGGACAGCACTTAAGGGGCCGCTGTACCTTCACCCTGTGGCATGGCGAGGGGCCTCGGTTTTGGGGGGGGAAAGGAGGCGTCCGGAGATTTCTCAATTGAAGACACGAGAACAGGTAATTGTGAAGTAAGGCAGCCTGGTTCAGTCCTGCTCTGGCTGGTGAGATAACGGAGCCGTCGTGATCACGGACCGGTTCCCTCGGTGGCTGTCTCCGCTTGCGTCTCCGGTGGGAGTGGACCCACCCGCCTCCACACAACGCCTGGCTTACAGGGTATCTGAGGCGCAGGGATCTGGGGCAGTGTTTGCTTAAGATCACACAGTTTGATCAAGAGGAGCGAAGCCCTTGCTTTCACAGTCGAGAGTTGCGATAGTTGTCGGAGCGCTGTGGCAAGTGTACGGTTGCGTCCTTGTGTTCTGCGGGCGCAACGTGGGGTGGCTGGATTTTAGAAACTGGTGAACAGGGCAAGTCCAAACGAGAGGAGCGGGGGCGAGCGAGCGCGGCAGCCTGCAGAGCTGACCAGACGCTCGTGCGTCATGGCCTTTTGCCTGCAATTACACGCGCGGCAGGCATGTGTTTCCAATTATCGCGCCCGCGTCTGGGCACGATAATTGGAAACATGTCTGCCGCGCGCGTAACCGCAGGTAAAAGGCCATGACGCACGAGCGTCTGGTCAGCTTTTCAAACTCCCTAACTATAAGTCTCGCAGAGCAACGCTTGCGCGCTACTCGAGGCTCGACCTAAAAAAATGAAGTGAAAGCTGATGCAAGATGACCAATTTAAACAAGACTCAACCTATTCTGATCACAATATGCCACATCAATAGAGGTCTAGGGACAATTTGCAAATAGACTGAGCAGTTAGCTCTGTCTCAACATGCACTCAAAAAATGTGTATTGAAATTCAATCTGCACTCATATGCTTGTTTACTCACAACACACTCCAACAGCAGTTGAGCACCTATTCTAAAGGTCTACGTCTCCTTTTAATTCAGAAAATTCTCCATCTGCGTCCAAAGCAGTTGAACCGCCCTATTTAGTGTTCCATAGGTGGGAGGACATGCTTGGGATGGAAAGGTTTCTTGGCTCCACAAAAGGACAAAAGTACAACCCCCCCAGCATGGCAGAGGATCACTCAAAGAAATGAGAGCTACAACTCTAAACCAAACGGTCTCTAGAGAAAAAAAAAACCTTTCCTCTATTCAAAGATATCTAATGTTACTCTTCTATAGATGCCACTATACACCCCAGCGCCTAGCTCAGATGAAAAAAACATTGTAGCATGACACGATGAAGAGGCTAAGGGGAGGGGCGGGGGTGGTCACCGACTCCTATCTTGTTGTCATCCACGAGGATCCAGGGGTTCTAGGACAGAATCCTCTCAGCGATACACCAGATTATGGGTTGGGAGCGAACCCGTGGCCCAGAGGTTATACTCCTGGGCCACCTGGAAGATCCATGCGACCCACGGGGGGGGGGGGAAGAGGAGGAGAGGAAGACTAACATCCCTGCTGGGACTGGCTGCCAACCAAATAATACTGGCTTTGTGGGGACAAAGTATAGTACCATTGGAGGCAAAATGGATTGACCGCTTGTAGCGGCTGCTGGGGATGAAAAAGCAGGCTAAAGAAGAAAATGAAAGACTTTACTGAACAATGGGGGCCACTACTGCAATGCTTTCAAACAAACTTAAATTCCTGAAAAGATTAAGGGCCCTATGCATCCTAGAACATTCGAAAATTGATGAATTTTATATAGCCATTCGGGGGAAGGGGTGACTATCTGAGTCCGCGATGCGAGGTGCAGAGTGGGCAGGCTATGCTGTACCTATTGAACAGGTTATGTGGAGGAGGTGGAATGACAGGGGATGCTTCTGGGGGGAGGAGGTGTTCCCAGGAGGAGGTGGAAGGGGGTGTTTATGGAGGGTGGAGGTTGTGTTTTTTTGTTCTGGAAATCTAATTAAAAATGTATTAAAGACTAAGATATCCAACGACACTGTGCAAAATAAACAAATATATAGAATGTATTATCTAGTTATTAAACAAACAGATCCATAAACATAAAAATACAAATTTCATCATTATCAGGAAGATCACATTTAAAAACCACAACTATTTTGGTTTTAGAATATTGCTCATCATTAAATGTTGAATAAATCCAGTCACTATTTCATTTCAATAATGTGAAGAGAACAATGAATCCACTGTGCTCGTCGACCCATTACGCTAGCATAACATGATTAACAAACCACTCATCACAACAACGTGAAATATTCCAAATAAAAATCATATGTAGCTAAATCATACAGCAATCTTTTTTTTTTTTTTTCACGACAAGGTTTCTCGACTCCTATTCCATATGACTAAAATGGCAGTGCTCTTTATCTCTTTTCCACTGTACGAATTCAATTTTTTTTTATAATCTATCCAGACCCCAAAAGGAGGGTTTGTGCCTGGGCTCCCAATTTTCCTGCTTAGAAATTGTGGAATAAATGTCAGTAATTTGCTTCACACAGGAAAAACCCCGGCTCATTGGTGTTATCCTTATTGTTACGGAAAAAATGTGTTTGTGGCTTCATTACACCTTTCGTGCATTCAAATTACTGACATTGATTACATATATTGTAAACAGGAAAAAATGAATACCTAGAAACGAGCTGTCCTTATGGGGTCCGGAAGGATACATCATTTATTGAATAGAACTCAGTAATTCGCACCACACAGGAAAAAATACTGCCTTTTTTGTGTTATCCAAATTGTTGTTACTGGGACAGTTTGTATGCTAAACAGGTGTAAAGAAGCCGTGGACAACTTTTCTTTGGTAACAATAAGGAGAACACAAACAAGGTGGCTTTTTTGCCTGTGTGGATCAAGTTACTGACACCGATTCAACGTATTCTAAGCAGGAAAAGGTTAACGCCCAGGATAAGCCCTCCAGTCAGGGTTATATCGAGGAGAGGCCACAAGGGAAATGGGAGAAGGCTTTAAGGAAAAGCTAAGGAATTTGCCCCCTCGTGCTAGATACACCCTAGCATGTTATGGACGCCTAAATGTCGGCATTTCAAATGTATCCCAGCTTTAGATGAAGTTCCCAGTGCCTATGTTGGTTAGCAGAACTTTCGCTACCTCAAACAGAGATTGGTGGATTTTTCACTAAAATAAATTTCTCCCTCAAGTGGCCGTTTCCAGGGCAGATTCAGTCACTCGACATGGACGGTTGAAAAATAAATAGAACAAAATCTAAATCTAATTATTAAAGGTTTCCAAGTGCTAAAATTCCCCTAGTGATTTGAAGAAAAGACCTTCCATGTATAGGAATTAACGGAGATAAAAAGTAGAAAGGAACTACTAGGAAAGGGAAACTTCAGAGAGATATGACCCTTTCCATGTAGATAACTGCTTTTGCCGCCAAGTACTGAATTGCGAGAAGAACCTGACATTTAGAAGGAAGGATACGTCTTTCTGCACTATATAAAGAAAAGTAAACTGAGCACATTATCAATTACATTTATAGGGACAATCTTAATCCTATGAAGTCAGTTTAGGAGGTGGTAGATTATTAGCTGAAGGCATATGCTGGATAGCACAACCACCCTGCAGTCTAAACAGCTCCACAGAGAACACAACTAGACCCCTCTACAAACAGCTGTCTCAGCCCGAGAAGCGTGCGTCAGCAAGAAAATAAGGAGCAAGAGACGGGATATAACCAGGTGGCGCTCCACTCACGCAACTCCTACAAAAACACCCTGGTTAAACCGAACACATTATAATCTTTATACCTTATATAAAAGCGGGAATTGTATACTCCTAGGTATGGCTATGCTGAGTTATCTAGTCATGCCTACCTCCAAGTGTTCCTCATTTAAAAATTATCCACCATCCACAGCTAATCTCACACCCACCAAAGAAAAAAATGTGCGACAAGGCAGAAAGTGCCTCAAGTAAGCACCATCCATGGAGCTACTGGTTGGTACTCACCAGTTTGCTCGTTCTGTCATCATCTGCAACTTTGACAGAAAAGAAAGATGTGTGACCTAAATCTTAGGCTTGTGTGAAGTGGTGAGAAAAAATAATATTGTGTAGATGATGGTGTCATCTATCATACGTCTAAGCCCCGTAGTGTGAAAAAAGGTGAAAAAATCTCCTAATTAAAAGTGAGTTGTGAACAACTATTCAACACATTCTTTATTTCAATAGTGTCCACACTCGGTTAAAAGAAACAGCATGTTTAGACCATATTAACTTGAACGGCCGACATGTTTCATTGGCAATTTCATCAGGGCACGGGGATGCATCTCCACCTCACTGATGCTTTGGATCTGTAGTGGTTTAATAAGAATATAAAAGAAAGAGTGATAGTGCCAGAGACAAACAAAAAAAAGAGATTGTAAACAGTTGTGTTGAAACTTTCAAATTTTGACATCTCATATATATAGTGTCTTTGCATGACGACATATTTACCGGGTGGTTGCCGGGTGGACTCCTACCAGCAACTCACCGATGAGGCTAAGAGTTACCCTCCCCCGCAGGATATAGTGCAGCACAAAACAACGTACATGCAAATGAACATGAATACTATTTTACCATCCTCTTCCCAATGACGTAATAGCGGAAAAGTCTCAACGCTCCTCTAGTATCATCTAATGGATAAAGTTTAGAGGTGTATTCAAATGAATCCCATCTACACTTATTTCCCCAAAAAACAAATAAAAAAATAAAAAATCTTCCTAAAGGAATTGAGGACCAGAAGTGTGAGCCATTGCATGTCATTCAAAATGCCCCTTTCTTTAGCCCTCTGTTAAAATCAAGAAGCGTCCCGCTCACCTGCTAGTTGTAGCGGAACAGAAGATGTTACAGGCGGCCATCTATGATCGGACGGCCTCCCCACTTACTGCTACGCCGGTAGTCCACGTTCCGATGTTCCACAGGCGCCGAAGACTCGAGCGCCCTGTGAAGTACCGGACCATGACCCGGAAGTCGGGGGGAGGCCCCTCCCCATTCACCGGATGGCGACAGGCGGCATCCTGGTTGATTGGTAACAGCGGGCAAGGGGAGAGGATTCTCCATTCTCAGAGGCCACTCCCCGACTCCGGAAGTGAAAGAAAAAATTCCTGTTTACTTGATAACAACATTGCAACAGTTCTAACCACCACCGAAATATAATACTCTATCATGGCGAGCGCCATCTTTTAAACAGTTTCCCTTTCTATAAACTGCACCTTGAGTGCTTCACAATTAGTACATGCATCTAACCAACATGGCATGGTAAAGGCACAGAACTGTGTGCTTATAAACAAGCGATGTAAAGGCGTCTCAATTTCCGCCTAGATTTAAAAATCCCGGGGATGACAAACCATTGCCCCCACGTGTCCGACTATTAAAATAGTCTTATAAGCAATGGCTGTGTAGTCGTATAAATGCGCCGTTCTAAAATATTGCCTGCATTAGCAGGTGTGTGAATTTTTGTCAAACTCCAGACCATAATTCTTATATCTTTTTGTGGGAAATAGAGTGAACCCACCGCAACCTTCACTCCAAGCATGATTCTACATTGTAAAGGGTGTTTACCTCAAAAAAACAAGTTATCTGTAAAGGTCGAGGGTGTGCATCGTTCTGTCACATACTAGGTGGGTTTTACTAAGTGCAAGAAGATCTGTTAACACACCTTTGGCCAGATTGAAAAGCTTCTTACAGGAGGCCCTAAATCCATGGAAACGTAGAAGGGCCATCCCCAGATATAGTGGCCTGGCCTGCACATATACCACTCGGGTTCCAACCCTTTAATGCTTAAGTTCCTCCCGCCAGCGCCAAGAGAAAGCCATCTATGTTTCCTCATTTTTTAGATATTTTGTTGTACCGCAGATTGGCCCATACTGGCGACAGCTAGCTAGTCCATTCTACTGATGGTGCCCAGCAGTTGTGTGTATGTCATTTATATTTATATTTCACCTCATTACAGCATGTCACAATTAGTGTGGCTGGTATCATTTGCCCACCCTATTCCATTCAATAAAGTCATTCAGACCCACCTGGTCTACTTTTTCAGAACAAATCCAGCGAGCTTCCTTGCAATTGAGAACATGCTGGTTTGCATGCATTTCTCCTGTCACTCTTTCCAAGACTGTCCATTTCAAATCCCTGCAGTTATGGCTTGCTTCTTGAAAATAACAGACAAGACGTGTAGTGAGTTTTCCTGCTTTGAGAGTGCTGATATGTTCTTGGACCCGCACCTTGATTTTCCTTGAGGTAAGACTAATATAGTGTAGCCCGCAGTCACAAGTCGGGCGGTAAATAACATTGGTGGTATTGCAATTGCTTATTTTGAAATCAGGTTCTGCCATCCGCCAAAGTGACCCTCTTAGACACTTGAGTCAGGTTGCACACTGTGCAATTCCCACACGGGAAATGTCCTGACGGAACCCCTGTTTCCTGTTTTTGTGAATTAGGTTGACGAGTATGGACCAACCGGTCCCTTAAGTTAGTTGCTCTTTGGAAGGCAAATCTCGGTTGGGGCATTTTCTTCGGGCCTATATCCAACAAGTGCCAATGTTTCCTGATGATTTGCCTAATTCTGGTAGACAGTGGGTCGAAAGTAGTCACAACTGGGAGGCACTCATCTTTAGTTCTTCTACTTCTTTCCAGGAGTTCCTCTCTTGGAGTATTCAATACTCTCTTACGTGCCCTCTTGATCATCTTCGGGGGGTAAGCTCTTTCCATGAGGCATTTGACAAGACTCTCAGATTGTTCAACATACATCCCGGTGTCAGTACAGTTCCTACAGTATCTAAAAAAACTGACCCATCGGGAGATTATCCCGCAGTGCCCTAGGATGGAACGACCGGTAATAAAGAAGCGATTGTCTGTCCGTTGGTTTCTGGTGGACAGTGGTGTAAAGTTTCTGACAGAAATTTGCTTCTGCATTACCGGTCGTTCCATCCTAGGGCACTGCAAGATAATCTCCCGATGGATCAGTTTTTTAGATACCGTAGGAACTGTACTGACACCGGGATGTATGTTGAACAATCTGAGAGTCTTGTCAAACACCTCATGGAAAGAGCTTACCTCCCGAAGATGATCAAGAGAGCACGTAAGAGAGCACTGAATACTCCAAGAGAGGTACTCCTGGAAAGATGTAGAAGAACTAAAGATGAGTGCCTCCCAGTTGTGACTACTTTCGACCCCCTGTCTTACCAGAATTAGGCAAATCATCAGGAAACATTGGCATTTGTTGGATATAGGCCCGAAGAAAATGCCCCAACCGAGATTGGCCTTCAAAAGAGCAACTAACTTAAGGGACCTGTTGGTCCATACTTGTCAACATAATTCACGAAAACAGGAAACAGGGGTTCCGTCAGGACATTTCCCGTGTGGGAATTGCACAGTGTGCAACCGGACTCAAGTGTCTAAGAGGGTCACTTTGGCAGATGGCAGAACCTGGTTTCAAAACAAGTTCAGCAATTGCAATACCACCAATGTTATTTACCGCTTGACTTGTGACTTAGGGCTAGACTATATTGGTCTTACCTCAAGGAAAATCAAGGTGCAGGTCCAAGAACATATCAGCACTCTCAAAGCAGGAAAACTCACTACACGTCTTGTCCGTCATTTTCAAGAAGCAAGCCATAACTGCAGGGATTTGAAATGTACATACAGTCTTGGAAAGAGTGACAGGAGAAATACATGCAATTGAGAACATGCTGGTTCGCAAGGAAGCACGCTTGAGTTTTTTTCTGAACAAGTAGACCAGGTGGGTCTGAATGACTATTGAATAGAATAGGGTGGGTAAACGATACCAGCCACACTAATTGTGACATGCTGTAATGAGGTGAAATATACATGACATACATATACCTGCTTGGGCACCATCAGTAGAACGGACTAGCTAGATGACGCCAGTATGGGCCAATCTGCGGTACAAAAAAATAAATAAAAAATGAGGAAACCTAGGTGGCTCTCTTGGCACTGGTAGGAGGAACTTCAGCTTTAAAGGGTTGGAACCCGAGTGGTATATGTGCAGGCTAGACCACTATATCTGGGGATGGCCCTAACATATCCATGGATTTAGGGCCTCCTGTAAGAAGCTTTTCAATCTGGCCATAGGGGTGTTAACAGATCTTCTTGCACTTAGTAAAACCCACCTAGTATGTGACAGAACGATGCACACCCTCGACCTTTACAGATAACTTGTTTTTTTTTTTTAGGTAAACACCCCTTACAATGTAGAATCATGCCTGGAGTTCAGGATGCGGTGGGTTCACTCTATTTCCCGCAAAAAGATATGAGAATTATGGCCTGGAGTTTGACAAAAATTCACACACCTGCTAATGCAGGCAATATTTTAGAACGGTGCATTTAAACAACTAGAGAGCCATTGCTTAGAAGACAATTTTAATAGTGGGACACACGGGGGCTATGGTTTGTCATCCCCGGGATTTTTAAATCTAGGCGGAAATTGAGACACCTTTACATTGCTTGTTTATAAGCACAGGTCTGTACCTTTCCCATGCCATGTTGGTTAGAAGTATGTACTAATTGTGAAGCACTAGAGGTGCAGTTTATAGAAAGGGAAACTGATAAAAGATAGCGCCCGCCATGATCGGGTATTATAACTCTGTGGTGGTTAGAACTGCTGCAATGTTGTTATCAAGTAAACCGGAATTTTGTTTTCTCACTTCCGAGGTCGGGGAGTGGCCTCTGAGAATGGAGAATCATCTCCCCTTGCCCGCAGTTACCAATCAACCGGGAAGCCGCCTGTCTCCATCCGGCGAATGCGGAGGGGCCTCCACCCGACTTCCGGGTCGCAGTCCGGTACTTCACAGGGCGCTCGATTCTTCTGCGCTTGCGGAGCATCAGAGCGTGGACTGCCGGCGTAGCGGTATGTGGGGAGGCCAACCGATCACAGATGGCCGCCTGTAACATCTTCTATCTCGCTATAACTATGAGGTGAGCGGGACGCTTCTTGATTTTAACAGCGGGCTAAACAAAAGGGCATTTTGAATGACATGCAATAGCTCACACTTCTGGTCCTCAATTCCTTTAGGAAGATTGTTTGGTTTTTTTTAATTTATATTTTTTGGGGAAATTGTGTAGATGGGGTGTACATTTGAATAAACCTCTAAACCTTATAAATTAGAAGACACTATAGGTGCGCTGCGACTTTTCTGCTATTACGTCATTGGGATGAGGATGGTAAAATAGTATTCATGTTCGTTCGCAGGTACGTTGTTTGGTGCTGCTCTATATCCTGCGGGGGAGGCCAACTCTTAGCCTCATCGGTTAGTTGCTGGTAGGAGTCCACCTGGCAACCACCCGGTAATTATATAAAGACACTATATATGAGATGTGTCACAATTTGAAAGTGTCAACACAACTGTTAATAATCTCTGTTTTTTCTTTGTCTCTGGCACTATCACTCTTTCTTTTATATTCTTATTCAACCACTACAGATCCAAAGCATCAGTGAGGTGGAGATGCGTCCCCGTGCCCTGATGAAATTGCCAAAAAAGTGTTTGGGCAATGAAACATGTCGGCCGTTCAAGTTAATATGATCTAAACATGCTCTTTCTTTTAACAGTGTGTGGACACTATTGAAATATAAGAATGTGTGGAATAGTTGTTCACAACTCACTTTTAATTTGGAGATTTTTTTCACACTACGGGGCTTAGACATATGATAGATGACACCATCATCTACACGATATTATATTTTCTCACCACTTCACACGAGCCTAAGAATTAGGTCACACGTCTTTCTTTTCTGTCAAGAAAGTTGTAGATGATGACAGAACGAGCAAACTGGTGAGTACCAGCAAGTTGTTCCATGGGTGGTGCTTACATGAGGCACTTCGACTTCTCTCACATTTTTTTCTTTGGTGGGTGTGAGATTAGCTGTGAATGGTTGATAATTTTTGAATGAGGAACACTTAGGAGGTAGGCATGACTAGATAACTCAGCATAGCCATACCTAGGAGTAAACAATACCCGCTTTTATATATAAGGTATAAAGTTATGTGTTGTGTTTAACCAGGTTATTTTTGTATCAGCCCGAGGAGCACCTATTCAACAGCAGGAATGGGGTTAGTGCCCAAGGAACACCCCCCATCTCCTAATCATTACCTTAAACCTCCTAACTCCGACCAAAGAACTACACCAAACGACAAGCGTAGGTAGCCCTGCCGTCTATACAGCCCCACAGAGGTCCCAACTAGGTCTTCCTTCAAATAACTCTCTCAGCCCGAAGAGCAACTGCTCAACAACAGGAAGGGGTTTAGTGACCAAGAATCATCCCCCAGACAAAGAGCGGGTGATAGAAACAAAAACCCAGACAGATTACGAAAATCTGCAAATATTCACACACAACGATAACGTAATTAGTCAGTGCCAAACACACAAACTACCCGCAAACCAAAGCAATGACAACTTGCAACTACTTGGGGGAAGACCTAGAACTGGTCAAGAAGAAAGTCAGGACACTTCTACTCACCCTAGAGAAGATGTACACGCCTACTACCAAGTACACTAACTCCCTATCTAGCAGAAAAAGTATTTAAAACAGCAGACGACTCAGAGAAAACAAGCTTCACCAGCCAAGAAGAACAAACAATCACCTCTATGAAGAAGAAACACTCTGCTAATCTACTATGAGGACGAACAGAAAACCTCACTTGACAACATCCCAATCGTCAAGACATCTAACTTACAAACTGACCCTGATTGCAACTAACACAATGTCCACCACAATAACTAACAAAGCAGTAACAAACAATTGCATAACGTACAATTGCAGATCAGCTGCAACACATGCAACTGATATAGCAGATGTGATCTTAGTGCACGATCTGGACATTTTTTTCCTAACTGAAACCTGGCTCAACCCAACAGCAGCTCCAGTACTGGACCTTCTCATTCTCCTGGATTTTGCCATCTTACGCCTAGACAGCACATTGAACTGGGAAGGGGGGGGGGGGGAGGGTCTTGCTATAATTTACAGAATCTCCCTAACCTGAACTCATTCTAACTAGAAGATATATCATCATTTGAACTCTTGGGAGCTGAAATTAAGCTTGAAACAAAACTGCTAGTGAAAACAATCCTTTTATACCATCCACCGGGTAACAACACAGACTCCCTGGAGCAACTTATGGAGACGATCACAATCAATGCTACTTCACTCACTAATACAATACGAGCAGGAGATTTTAACCTGCACTGGAATGATGAAAAAGAGACCACAGTGGCTGCAATCAGTAACCTGCTCCAGGACCACAACATGATTCAAGCATGCAATGAAACACCACAACACAGGTGCCACCCTTTATCACATCATCGTTAAACCTGGTTCAGTAAACATGCTGGACATCACCCCAAAAGACTGGCCAGACCACAATCAAATTATTTTCCAAATATCCGCACAAGAAACTAATATCAAGGGTCAAACGAGAAGGGAAAAAACATGGGTGAGGGATTACAGACACGTAAACAGAACAGAACTGGTGGGTCTATGCCAAACCTCCCTGGCACCTCGGACACACCAAACATCGGTTCTAGAACTGACGCACCTCTACAACAGCAGGATGACTGACAATACAGAATGCTGCTCCATTACGTCTAAAAATGCAAATGAAAAAACCTTCAGTACCGTGGTTCAACCAAAACAAACAATGAAAGACGACAACTAAGACATCTGGAACGACTTGGAGGAAAGACCCAAACATTACCCATCAAAAACAGTTGAGAATGCACAGAATCTCATACAAAAAAATGCTATCTTGAATGCCAAAACAACAGCGATCAGATCTCAACTAGGCAGAGCAAAGAACAGGCCCAAAAAACTCGGACGTAATAAAAAAAAAATTAAAAAGGAAAAGTTGCAAACAACTAGACAAACACCTGTAACACCTCCTCCACCTTCTTTAAAGATGAAATTGCAACCACAAGCAACTCTATTCCCAGCCAAGCTAGTACCCAACCTAGGGAAGCCATCAACCCCACTCTCACAGCAAGAATACTGACCAACACAACCAAACTGTCCCAAGAAAAACTGAGCCTTCTGGAACAGTTTCAGATCTCTTTCTAAGGGTGAAATCCAGAAAACCATTCACCAATTAAACCTATCTCACATTGACAAACCCCTTCCCTCCCACCTACTGAAAGAGATCCACCAATCCGTCACTGCCTTAGGGATGAAAATAGTAAATGCATCTCTCCAACAAGGATCCCCCCAGAATGTCTGAAGATGGGTAAAGTATCTCCCTTACTAAAAAGAAAAAAAAAACTGACCCGAAAAACAAACTTCCGACCAGTATCCAGTTTGCTTTTTCTCACTAAATTGGTAGAAAAATGCACCCACAATCAGCTATGCAACCACATCAAGAATTTTGACCTATTAGACAACCACCAATCAGATTTCAGGCCTGGACACAATACAGAGGTCACCATTCTAAACATCCTAGATGATATATAAACATCACTCGACCAAAACAAATCCTGTCTCCTAATACTTCTAAATTTAGGAGCGGCGTTCGACGCAGTCAGCCACAAACACGTCAGAGAAACGCTTTAATTCAGAACGGGCCTATCAGGGGCCGTCCTTAACTGGTTCACCTCCTTCTTGCAGAAAACGACAAAGCCAAAATAGGCTTCCCCCTATTTGATGTAGCAGACATCGACAGGGGCATTCCACAAGGACCTACAATTTCACTAACGCTCTTCAATCTATACATGGAACCACTTACTGAAATCCTTAAACAATCAAAAATCTCATATTACACGTATGCTGATGATACTCCGCTCTACATCAAACTCTACGCTCAGGAAGATATCAGGATACTGGATGACTGCCTGGTGAAAACACAGGACTGGCTGGCACGCAACTATCTGAAACTAAATCCACTGAAAACCGAAGTCATTCTTTTCTCCCCACCCCTTAGATCCCAACAACCACAACCTTAGCCTCTTAACATCAAATTGCTAAACTGTACCCCAACCATCTGCGATTTGGTATCACAATAGACACAAATATAAACATGCAAGCTCACATACAAGCTGCAACCAGAAAAGCTAACCTACATCTGAAACTTCTAAGAAAACTAAAATCCTTCATACCGCTTGGAGACTTCAAAACAGCAGTTCAATCTCTAGTCCTCTCAAGACTGGACTATGGGAATGCCGCACTCATAGGTCTACCTAAAGCCAGCCTAGCCCCAATGAAAGCAACAATAAATGCAGCAGCAAGACTTAACAAGCACACGTCGTTAGGATCGTATTTCCCCATCCCTCAGGGCCATCAAATGGCTCCCAGTTGAAGCTAGGATCCAAATGAAACTTGCATGCATGACAGAGTCCTTCACAATTCTGGTCCTAAATACATGGCGAATAAGATCAAGCTATCAGGAGGCGGAAGAGATTCTAGAAGTGGTAGATACCTCATACTAAAACCACCCAGATTAAAAAAAAATAAAAAAATTACGGACGCACTTTCGCCAAATCTGCGGCTGCCCCAAAAATGCTGAACTCCCTACCTCCCTCAACTAGAGCCATTACCTCACTCCGGCTTTTCTAGAAAAAAGGATAAGCCTTACTGCTAGAAAAACATGAAACGTGTCATAAGTGAACTATTTTGAAACTGTCATTTCACCCTGTTTGATATTGTTTCCTATTGTGTTATACCTTGCTCTTCGGATTCTATGTACAGAATAGCTTAAGTGACAGGTGTTCTTACTGTACTGCAACCCTCATCCGCTCTTTCTATAGCGTTCTAATACAGTGATGTAATGTTTGCGCTTTATAAAACACAATAAAGAAAATAAAGAAATAAAATAAACCACCCTAGTACTCTATTCTTCTCTGGGAGTGGGTGGCATTTATTCCTGCAACAGTTCCCCATAAACCGCTTTGTACAACATTACAAGTGTTTTAAAAGGTGCCCAACTAAGAAAATCACAAAAACGTGTTTAAAAAAGGATCTTGGAATTTTGTGGAAAAGGTGCCAAACTGGCGACTAAGAGCCTAAAGATTTATCCATATAATGACCATAAGAATTCTAAAAGTTTAAACAAAATAAGGCTATCAAACCTGATTACTACCAAGAAGAGAAAATTAATGGGAGCCAATGTCTACTGAACTGAGGCGCAACATGTTCTATCTTGGCTTGGGAGAGACTATAAGGACATGCCAAATTTTACTAGCAATGCTTTCTGGGGTTGTCCAGAAATTTAAGATCGAAAAGTCAGACTGAAAAAGAAAAGGTACTTGGATAGGCATTTGACCGTGAGCAGCAAAGAGGATACATTTTCAAACTCTATTAGTATGTGCTTTTTAAGGAGCAAACCATGTTTGCAGGCGTGCCAACCATGCTTAAGATCAAGCTGTGGAATATTTTTTCACACTCCAGTCTGCCATTCTATGCTACCAGACACTCACCCCTCATCCCGCTCACAAAATATGAAAGATAATGCATCTGAAAATTACCCCAGGAGAGCCACCTCAAAAGTACATTGTAACAATGTGATAGTCACACTGACCAGACTAGCAATTTGCCCAAAATCTGACTTGAGCGACTGTCATTTTGAACTAACTATGCCCAATTATAGAACAACAGTTTAAAAGTCTTTAGAAGGCACAGACATTCCCAGTGAGAACTTATTTTAGGCAGACACCACACAAGCAACCAATACATAGAAATATAAGCATCGTCACGGAATGGGGGAGGGCTCTAGCAACTCCTTATGTTGCATAGAAATGGGAGCAAGCAAGACAGAAACGTGGCCAATATAAATCAAGTTTACAGTACTGTGTCTGAAAGCGTGGTTTGTTTCATACATTTAGATGCATGGGGTTACAGCAGTAGGGTCAGACATTCTAATGTGCAGACAAAGCTATTCAAACTGAAATATTCTCACCCTTAAAACATTTCAAGGCAAACTTATTTGTAACTAGTACACACTGTGCTCCAATGAGATTTCTTTCTGTGACTGCCTTGCAGCTTTTTTTTATATCTCACCAAACGTCAACATTTCAACTTAAAAACGTTTACACAAACATTAGCCTGTAACCCACGGATTGCCATGTAGAGTAGATTAAAGCAGAATTGAAAATAAAGCTTAAGACCCAATACGGCCCGTCAAGAACAGGAAATAAAACAGAAAGGCTGACTAAGTGGTGATCATTTTGTTTCACAATGACCACCATGGAGAGGCAATTCTCTTGAACCTGCCACCAACTGGCTGATTTCACAGACAGAAGTAAACAAAATATTAAATATTAACTTTTCAAGGAGACACACAGGTCTGTGTACTGAGTTGGCTGTCAATCAAGATATCAAAGGTCCAGCATGCACACTGAGAAATGAGGTTTACCACAGGCCAAATCTGCTGGACTGGTGTCTGTCTGATCTATCAAGAGGTGCAACCCTTTAACAGTAGATACATTTTAGGAAATAACTTTTGTGGAAGCCATCTCGTTTTGAAAGTGCTTGCTGCTGTTTGAAAAAGCAGCTTGATTTGCCTAGGAAGCTACCCTGCATAACTGGTCATTTATAACTCCTATACATTGACTAGCTAATGTATATTATAAACATGCAAAGTCGGTTTCCACACAGGGAGATACATTATAAGGCTGTTGTGCTATGATTCACAGCCAGTGGCATGACACTGCACAGAAAAGGGATTGAGGAACATAGAACATGAAGAAGATCATTAAAAGAAAGTACCTAAAACGTGATAAAAAAAATGTATCGTTTTATAAAGAATTATCAGAGAGAAACAGCCGAGATAACCTCACAGCAACAGGTGGTCTGGGAACAGCCACGCACCCAAGATGCAAGTTCATCTGAGCATACACCTGCGCCCTGCACTTCACCTCAAAGGCCTAAGGTGTTCACCTAACTCACTCACACGGGCACCACTGGGGTCTCAAAGCGCGCACATCACTGACATTTTAATAATGGCCCACTGAAATGACAGTGAAAATTAAGACAGCATATCCTATGCTGTATTTGGCATTCAGTAATGACGCCTTACACTTGAAAACTGTGGAAGGCTCTAGTGGGGGAAAGGGGGGGGCGGTATTTGGCTCTTGCACCTAGCTAAGCCAGGTGGGGCGGAAGTTGACAGCCTGAGGACCTTCAAGAAGTGAACCAGATGTAACACTAGGTACTACTTAAGCAAAGACAAACTCTGTTATGTATTAAGAATAGACTGCCCCAGGCTTTAGCCTTGCCAAAGCGCATTCATATCCAGAAGCACATGCCGCCGCCTCGAAAAGGCCTGGAGGAACACCAAATCCACAGAAGCCCACGACAACTTCAGAGCCGCCTCCAACGCCCACCATCAACTCATCAGAGAAACGAGGAAAAAAGCGATTGAAGACAGAATCTCCACCCACGCGCACAACAGCAAGGAACTCTTCAGCATCATCAAGGAGTTCGCCCAACCCACTAGCTAGTCTACCGACATCCCTCCCTCACAAGACCTCTGCGACAAACTCAGCACCTTTTTCCACCACAAAATCAAGAGCATCTACGACAACTTCGACGAAGACAACCAACACACTGAACCCTCACCAACCACCCCCGACACCCGGAAACCAGCGATTGACGACTGGACAGCCCTCACCACCGAAGACACACTGAAGACAATGAAGTCAATCCACTCAGGGGCCCCCACGGACCCCTGCCTCACCACATCTTCAACAGAGCCGCCGACACCATCGCACCCATGCTCCGCCACACCATCAACCGCTCCCTGGCGACCGCCTCGTTCCCCGACGACTGGAAACACGCCGAGGTCAACCCCTCCTAAAGAAACCCTCAGCGGACCCCACCGACCTCAAAAACTACAGACCCATCTCCCTACTCCCGTTCCCAGCGAAAGTCATCGAGACTCTCCGGCAGGACGCAGCGGGTCAGACTCCCCCCTTTCCTCTCGGACCCCACACCAACCACCTGCGGAGTCCCCCAGGGCTCCTCCCTCAGCCCGACGCTCTTCAACGTCTACATGGCTCCACTCGCCCCCATCGTCAGAACCTACGGACTCAACATCGTGTCATACGCAGACGACACCCAACTCATCCTCTCCCTACCCAACGAGCCCAACACTGCCAGACGCAACTTCCGAGAAAACATGGAAGCCGTCGCCAAATGGATGAAAAACAGCTGCCTACAACTAAACACCAACAAAACAGAAGTACTCATCATGTGCCCAAACCCCGATGCCTGGAGCGACACCTGGTGGCCCCCCGCCCTCGGAAACCCGCCAACCCCCACGGACCACGCACGCAACCTGGGAATCATCCTGGACTCCGAGCTCAAAATGGACCGCCAGATCAACTCCGTCTCGTCTTCCTGCTTCCACACCCTCCGCCTCCTTCGTAAGACCTTCAAATGGATCCCCCTCGAACACCGAAAGACCGTCACTCACGCCCTGGTCACCAGCAGACTCGACTACGGCAACGCACTCTACGCCGGAACAAAAACCTCACCCGCAAGCTACAGAACATCCAGAACGCCGCCGCAAGACTGGTCCTCAACCTGCCAAAACACTGCCACATCTCCCAGCACCTGCGCACACTCCACTGGCTCCCTGTCGAGGCGAGAATCACCTTCAAGATGCTCACCCACGCACACAAGGCCCTCCACGGCACCGGACCAGCATACCTGAACAGCCGACTCAAATTCCACGCACCCCAAAGGACCCTACGATCAGCCCAGCTCTCCTCCGCCGTGGTCCCCCGCACCAGAAAGATCAGATCGGGAGGCCGCTCCCTCCCCCCCCCCTAGCGCCTTGAGACCCTTACGGGTGAGTAGTCGCGCTTTAACAAACCCCTGATTGATTGATTATACTGTAACACTACTTGAAATACAGCTTAACATTTTCCAGGTTTGAGCCCCCAAACAACAAAGCATTCCAATGCCCCACTCGCCTTCTTTATTTCAACTCTAACCTATTTTGACGCACAGCTTTGCCTAACTTACAATTTACTATGCACACATTACCACTGAGAGTCTCATGGTGTGGGTCTTGCTAACTAAAAGCAGGTGAGCCTTCAGCGACTGTCCTAAAGTTTCTACTGACTGGAAGCGGCACAATCCAAGAAGAAACTAGTTTCAAAACATGGGTCACTGGGAGAATGTCCTACTCCCCAAAAAGCGTTATTTAAAGAGAGACCAGCAACATGCCGTCTAAATTCCTATATGCAAGGTTCTGAAAGCATTTAAACACCATGCATCCTTGGCGTTAAGAGATAGCTCCATATCACGGACACAGTTTCCAGTCCTGGCCTTACATTTACTAAATGTAGTCTGGCATTTGTGGATTTGATTTAGTTCCATTATACCAATTCAAGGTGCTCAATTTAAAATACTGATTTGTATAAGGAAATTCCAGCCCTGGAAAAATACACCCCTGTAATCGTTTTACAAGTAATATACCTTACCTCAAAGAATCAAAAAATAAAACAAACAATCACAACAAAAATCGAAATGATTGGCACTGGAAGATCCAGATACCAGTTAATTAATTCCCATTTATGTACTTGACGATATCGGCCTGAAGTTGCCATAAGGCAAATGCAATTAAAAAAATTAAATGGAAAGCATTTAACGCAAATTAAAGGAGGGCACTTGAAAGGACGCGTGGGAGCAAACGGACAATAAAAAAAAATAAAAAAAATAAAAAAAAAACAGACTTTCGGGTACCAACAAAAAAAGTAAATAAAATCAGCACACATTTCTTTGTAACTCAGTAAGATTATACACCCTGTGTGTAGGTCTGCCCAATCCACGATGATCACTACAAAGTCTCTACAACGGAATATTAGACTTTAGCAGAGACGGTTCTGGACTACCGTGCGACTCGCAGTAAAGTGCTTCAACGGTACATCGATAGCAGTAAGCACTATATAAAAGCAATTACAAATACATAATCTTTTCTAAGACGCCCTGCAAACGTGGGTAGGAAGCCCAGGTCCTTGTCTAATTACAAACGGCTCCTCAAAACACGTGGTCTTATTTCAACCTCTGCCCGGTGTTGCAACATATTCTACAACACTGTATTAATCGCATCATACAGCACAGTATTATTAAACGCATCTTACTTACTGGAAGGCTTTGCCCCTTACACAACCAGTAGAAGCTTCGGAGCGGCGAAAGACCCCGGGAAAGTTTCCCTTTCAGACAGTGAGAAGGGGCGGGACGAATGAGAGAGATTGTATGAAGCCTATCAACGGCCTCTACGGCTTACAGCAGCCAATAAACAAGGGGGTGGAACCAACCAGATTGACCTAGCTCCTTTCTTGAGCCTTTTATTGCGCACGTTGTAGTTTTTAAACACTGAACCGTGCTTGACCAAACGGAGACCGCCATATTAGAGGTAAATAATGCTATCGGGGATCAGTTGGGCGAACAGGCACTGCTTGCAAACTACGATCTGCTGCATGCATGCCAACATTTTCAAGCTGCAAATTGGGAGATTTTGAAAAAAAATCAGAAATTGGGGGGAATATATTTTCCCTATTGCTTTAAATGGAAGGTGCAATTTTGGGCGGGGGACAACTGAAAATAAAGCAATTTTATGCTTTAAAACGGGAGTCCCCGCCTGAATCGGGTCTGTTGGCATGTATTCTGCTGGAGCATCACACAGATCGGCTTATTGGTTTTCCCCCCTAAGGGCTGGAAAATTAAAAAAAAAAAACACTTCTTTAAAATGTTTTTACCTGCCCTAGCCTACCTACAGTGTGTATATATTATGAGTATGTATAATACAATGCTCTATTACTTACCGGTAATCTTCATTACTCCGGGTCCCGTTGTCCTCGTCCCATTCATTACAAAGTGGAGATAACCATCTCCCGACAGAAAAAAACAAGAGGAATGCTGGGACCCTAATACTGCCCCTCCCACCGGGAGTACATAAGCAGTACTTACCCAGCATCCCTCCTGTACAACCAAGCCCAGACAGGAAGGCCGGCCGTCCGGGAGGGAGGGGCGTATGAATGGGACGAGGACAACGCGACCCGGAGTAATGAAGATTACCGGTAAGTAATAGAGCATTACCCCCAGGTCCCTTATGTCCTCGTCCCATTCATTACAAAGTGGAGAATACCAAAGCAGAAAACCGGCCTTCCGAACCCACAAGCACACCCAGGAAACCACAACAAAAGCAGCAACCCAAGGGAGCACCGAGAAGGAGGAAAGGGGGACCGCAGGAAGCAACCGGCCCGAAACCCAGAACAGGACAGCAGGGACCAAACAAGGACCGGAGACAAACAGAAGGCCAGGGCCCCAACCAGGAGGCCGCCAACCAGAGAAACCGGAGACAGGGCAACCAGGACCAAGACCCAAAGGACACGGCCAAGGAACCACCAGGAAGGCACACAGGATCCGGCAGCCACACAGAGCAAACCGCGACTACCCCGAAGAAGGCCAAAGAAAGAAGCCAAGACCGGCCAACAGAGCACAGGCACAAGCACCCAGACCAACAAGGAAGGAGGAAAGCACAGGCCAGAACCGGCCCACCCCACCAAAACGACCCGGCCCCAGAGAGCCCAGAGGAGAAAGCCAACCAAACCCCGCCGAGGAGGCCCAGGAAAGAAAAACCAGCACCCCCAGGGCCACCAAACGACAACCACCAAGCACCCAGCCCAGAGGGAGAAGCCGCAGAAAGAGCCCAGGGGCCGAACAGGAGAGAGACCCCAACCAAACCGAAAAGGACAGGGAAGGAGACAGAGACCCAGAACCCACAGGGAAGGAGGCCACAAACCAAACCAGGAAAGCCACCAAACCCAGAACAGAAAGGGCAGAGGAGGCCAACCCAAAGACCACAGGCCAGAGACGCCCCCAGAAAGAACCAGCCGAAAGCCGACCAACAACGGGGAGGTCAACAAAGACCGGAAACCATTACAACGAACAAGCCCAGCAAGGGCGGGGACAGGGCCACCGGCCACAACCCCCAAAAACCCCCAACCCCAAAAGGGAGGGGAAACAAGGCAGGACGGGAGACCAGGGCCACCGGGAACCCACGGCAGCCCCCAAACCAGGAAACAACCAGGCACGAACCCGCCGAACCACAGAGCCAGGAAGCCAGGACCGGAGCCAAGCAACCAGCCGTAGCAGGAGGACCCGCAGGCCCAACCAACCCCCGGAAGGAGCCCACGCAGCGCCCAGGGAAAAGAAAAAAAGGGCAGGGAGGAACAGAGACCTCCAGCACACCACAGCCGGACCACATAGAAGGCCGGAAAAAGAAACAGAGGAAACCGCCAAAGCGGAAATTAGAGGAAAACCGCCAAAGCGGAAACCAGAGGAAGCCGAGAAGGCAGAGGGCCAAGCAGCAGCAAAAACCCCAGACAACCCGCAGCCAGGAGGGAGGACCCCACAGAGGCAAGAGGAACACCACAGAACCGCACCCCAACCAGAGAAGGGGGGGGGGCACCCAAACAGACACACCGGGACAGAGCCCGGGGAAGCAAGGGGAGACAGGAGTGAGCCAGGACACCAGAACCAGGAAAGAACCAGGAATGCCCAGCAAAACACACCCCAAAACCGGCCGAAAAGAGACAGCACAGCCAGCAAGCCAAGGAGGCAGAGCCCGAGGCCACCCCGAACCAGCAGGAAGCCGGCAGACCCGGAGCAACAGGAGGCAACCCAGGACATGCCAACCCAGAAGCCCCGAACACCAGGACCCCACACAGGCCCGAAAAGGGGAACTGCAACCCAGGAGGACCAACGAAGAAGGAGCACCGGGGCCAAGGGGAAAAACCCGAAGCCAGCGTAAACCCCAGGACCAGCCAGAAAAACGGACACCCAACCACAGGCGAACCAAGCCCGGGAAGAGAACCGCCGGCAGGAGCAGGCCCAGAAGGACCCACCAGGACACGGTCACAAAACCGCACAGCGCCCCGCCAGGACACACAAAGAGAGGACAGGCAAGGAAGCAGAGCCGAAAAAAGCGACCAGCAGGCGCCCAGAACCCGCAGGAGCGGGAACGCCCCAGCAGACACCCAGCCAGGCACCCATGACGGGAGGCAGACGAGACCAGGACCCCCAGGGAAATGCACCCAGAGCCCAGACGAGACCCCCAACTGGGAGAACCGCAGAACAGAAGAGGGGAAACAGGCGCCACGCCAAGGACACGGCAGCAGCGAAAGACAGCTAGGCCCAAACAGCATCAGCACGAACCCCAGGGACCAAAGGCGAACCGCCACCGGAAACACACCCCGGGGGGAGACGCAAAGGAAAGGAAGGGCAGGCGCCCCACCAAACCAGCCAGAGAAGCCCACACCAGGCACCCCCAGGCGGCCGCAACCAGGAACAAATCAGGCCTGACCAAGCCGAACCCCATAGACCAGACGAGAGTGTCGGCAGAACCAGGAGGGGCAGCCAGGACCACTGAAGCAAGCCAAAGGCAAGCACAGCGAGCGCAAGGGCAGGAACCCAGAACACAGAGAGGCCAACCCACAGAACGGGACGGAATCCGGAAAACAAAACGTAAACCGGACCCGCAGGCAGAGGGGAGAGTGCCGCAGAGAGCACCAGGCCTGACACCAGGAAGCCTCAAGGGGAACCAGGCGCAGCCCAAGGGACGGGAGGTCCAAAGCCAGGAACCAGGAGCCCCGAGCACCAACCCCGACCAACCAGGCAGAAGCCAGGAAGCGGAGGGGAACACCCAGCACACCCAAGCGGAGCAGAAGCCACAACCAAACAGGCTGCCCGGAGCGGAGGCACGGCCCCCCAGAAAGGGCGGGCAGACAGACGGACCCAGCACACCCAAGGCCAGGCCACAACACCCGCACCCGCGACACCCCGAAAGGGACGCACAGGGGCAGCAAAGAAAAGTGGGGCAGCAAAGAAAAGCGGGGCAGACCCCGGCAAGACAACAGGAAACCAGGGGAGCCAACAGGACCCCAGCCAAAGGAGCAGGAACACCGGCCCACCACCAGCCGGGGGCAGGGAGCCGCGGAGGAGCCCGGAGCAGGGAGGACCAGAAACGCACCTCAACAGACCGGAACCGAGGAAGCGAGAGGAGACCCCAACCCGCAGAGCAAGCAGCAGGGGGCAGAACGCAAGCAAGCAGGCAGGAGGCCCCGGGACAAAACCGGCACCCCACACGAGCCACAGCCGCCAAAGGGAGCATCAGAGCCCACAACACTAGGACCCCTGCACAGCGCACAGCCCCGGAGCACCCCAAAGAAAGCACCCACAAGGCCCGAGAGCCCAATGTGACACATCTGTGCCAGGAGACGGCGATACCAACCCCCCCCCCCTGCAGGAAACAAGGGAGGACTGGACACCAGAGCAGGACCCCAACAGCAGAGAAAGCGGTGCACCCCGCCTCGCCACGGAGGGCCACAACCAGGGCAACCCAACGCCGCAGACAAAAGAGCGAGGGAAGGCACCAGAGCCCGCGCACCAAAAAGGGCAAAACCCCACAGTGCCCGACTGCTCGCACCAGCAGGGGCCCGCCGAACGGGCCAGAGGAACCCCAAGGAACACTCCCAGAGGGCACGCCCGGGGAGAGTACCAACCGCGAGCCACAGCACTGAGGCATCCTGAGACAGGAACCGGGCACCCCAGCACCAAAGACAGATGACCCCACAAACGTAAAAAAAGGCAGCAACGGCCACCACAGGCCGAGGAAGGAAGCCGCCAATCAGAAGCGGGGGCCACCAGACAACAAGGCCCCCACCTCCAGTGTACAGCCACGTCCACGTCCGGAAAGCAGACGGAAGGAAGTCCCACGGTGCAGGGGGACGCGAATCTGCCCCTGAACCGGGCAGGCTGCAGCCCGAAAATCACACACTGAAGCCAGCCCACCACCGGACCCGACATCTCCATAGTTCCCGTGTCCCACGCTATGCCTGAAAGCCGGAAGAGGGTGGCAGCAACGGGCATGCGCCTAGAGCTAGCGTCTCGGAACCTGGGCGCCAGCAGCAGCCCCGAGCCTGGAGAACAGAAAACTGCATCTGCGCAAGAGCACACACACTCGCAGAGAAGCACAGCACAGGCAGCAGCAAAGGAAATTAAAACTCCAACCCAACGTATGGGAGAGGAGGAAGAGAGAAACATGCACGAGAGGGAGCATGCAACCAGGGCACAATGTCAGTGGAGTGAGCACGCCGGGTGCCAAAAGCCCAGCAGCCAAACACACCAGCAGCGCCGAAGCACCGCATACACATGGAGGAAAGAAACATGAACATCCAGCAAAGCAAGGAATCCGGCAAGCGGCACTCACCCGGAGGGGGGGCCAGCTCCAGGAACAAGGCCCCCACCCCAAACGCCATCACACCAGGAGACCGGCAGGAGCCCATCCAACGCAGCACGTCTCACCCGGCCAAGCTCGGGAAGACGAGCCCGTGACCCGGAAGAAACCCGGAACTCCAGCCCCAGCCGCAAAGGGCCGGGAGGGCCATGCAGAGCAAGCAGGACACCGGCTCCAACAGCGACTGACTCCCAGCAAGCCCGGCAGGCCAGGAGACAGACCAGGAACCCCGCGCCCGCACAGCCAGGCAGCCGGGCGGGGGAGAAGAGAAACACCGCCACTCCAGCCCAGCAGGAGCAGCACCAGCACAGTCAAGTCCATTCTGTCGACAGACAGAAAAAAGAACAGGAGGGATGCTGGGTAAGTACTGCTTATGTACTCCCGGTGGGAGGGGCAGTATTAGGGTCCCAGCATTCCTCTTGTTTTTTTCTGTCGGGAGATGGTTATCTCCACTTTGTAATGAATGGGACGAGGACATAAGGGACCTGGGGGTAATGGCATTCGGGGACGACTAAATAAGAAAGGAGCCCAATTATTTGCAAGGGAACATTTAGTTAATATTTGGCGTACTGTTTCTATATTTTACTGTGAATTAAGCAAAATATCAAACAGGTTGTCAAATCATTTTTGGTTTGATATTCTTGTCAGTCTCGAAGGTCTTTAAAACTGTGCGTGTGTGTGTGTTTCTGGTTGTCTGAGTGTCTGCAACTGTGTGTGTATTTGATTCCACAAAGCCAGAGCAGAATTTTAAGTACTGCACAGGTCAAAAATGTATCAGGGATATTACTGTCATATTCAGTTATCTGGGTCAGTATTTGTGCCCTATATGCCACTGCTCGAAAAATTTCATTAACACTAGACCTGCTTTAGACTCTGCTGTGGACGCTACACATATCTAGATGCAAATTATTTGTCAACATTTTTTGGGGGGCACTACTATTCATTTATCGTGTGTCTTTGTATGTGAACAAAACATTTTTGATGTTTGTTTGTGTACATTTCTGTTGTATTTATTGGTGAACTCCCCATTCATCCTTGAATCTACCTCGAGATCTAGAGCACTGCGTTTAATATTTCTGTGACCCTTTATGTTACATGGTAGAGAGTGACACTGACACCAGTGCTCCTCTGCCTCTCACATCTAATGCTAAAACTGCCATTCCGCCTAAACCCTACTGTTACACGGATTTCTCTTTCTAATGCTATTTCCTTGCACATACGGTATTCTTCTCACAGTGGCACTACATGAGTACATGAAGTAACTGCTTTAGCTCCACCTGCATGAAGCGGATTGTTCTCCATCTGCATGAACCTCATTGTTTTCTTTTTATCTCTTTTGCTGATTTTTCTTTTATTTTATTTTCATCACAGAATCTGTCCATTTACATATTTCCTTAGGAATGTGTTTTGCAGGTTTAAACATCATTTTCTTTCTATCCTGGCTCACCCCAAACCTTATTTTACTACAATGATTTCCCCAACAACCCTTTCAGAATTCTTCCCTCATGTATCCCTCCTTTGACTCATCCCAAACCTCATTTTGCTACTATGAGCTCCCTAATCCCTTTCTAGAGACTCTTCCCTCCTCCATCTCTCCTTTTTTACTCATCCCAAACCTCATCTTACTACTAGGATCTCCCAAATAACACTTTCTAGACTCTTCTATCCTTCCATTATCTTATTCAATCCAACTAACAGACTCAAATGTCCATTGCTGATATTTCCCTATACTAATCCACCACTAATCCTTTTGGGTTCCGGAGTGGTGTGCTAGTCGCTGAAAAGCGCTTCAACACCTCGTCTGGGGTAGTAAGCGCTATATAAATACAATTACATTTACTACAGAGGTTAAAGGTGCATAGCCAGTAAGTGATCCTATATAATGTGACACCATCAATCTCATCTGGATTTTTAAAAAAACATCTTACATACTCCGATTTCCCTTTTCACACTGTAAGGATGTATAAAAAAAGCCCAAGTTGCAAAGTACCTGTTGTGCAGCGTGTGAGAAATTATTGAAAAAGAGTGCGGTTTCCTTGCGGAAGTACATTGGCCTGACATATCGCCCTCGTGTCAAACATCTAAATCTAGAGCAAATTACTTGGGGCGTACTTGCTAGGTTCAGGAGTTTTTCCTTGTGAGGCTTCCCACGTACCCTATGAATGTGGGCTTGATTATTCCCTCAAAGTGTATATGCAAATACCATGAATTAAATTACCAATTTATTTATGCGTGCAGTTACCATAGTTACACTGTGACTCCATTAATTTATAACACCAGGAGCCACTCTCCAACATTACTTTGCTTCCCTGGAAACCTCTGGATGTCTGTGAGAATATTCCCCTCACAAGATGGCTAAAAAGCTCCATAGATGAGATAGTTCTCCTTCAGAGTCGGGAGGCCTCCTTCAATCTAAGAACCATCACCGATGGTCTAAAATCAAGACAGATTCTCCCCCTGCTGAAAAAGCCAACTCTGAACCAAGACGCCCATGCCAAATACTAATGACGGGTAAAATACAAATAACATACATGCCAATCGACCTGAACTTGAAGATGCATGGGCTTTCAAAATGAGGTCCTCATGTGGTTCAAATCCTTCATGACCAACAGATCAGAAATGGGGAAGGTTTGAGATCATTCTACTATATCGGCCAAAATGGGCCTCAGTGTTACACGGGGTTCAATTCTGGCTCTCACATTATTCTATTTGTATATGATGCCATTAAATCTGATTTAGCTGTACATAAAAAAAATTATTGGTAGCGTGGCCAGGGCAAGGTCGCACCAAGACCTGCCTCGCCTGAGGCTCCGACCGGACGCTCCTGCTGACAGCAGTATTAGGCGTGATCCCTCAAAGTGGGTGACCTATGATTACTCCCCCAGCTTTATGAAGATCTAGAGCACACGGGGAAACCGACTTACAGGATTATGAGCTGCGCTGGTGCAGAAAATGCAGAATGGATGGGAGCGACCACTCCTCAAAATGGCTGCTGCCGTCCGCTGGTTTGATGTCGATGAGAACTGGGAAAAATCACTACTAGTGGGCACGCACGAGGGACACCAACTAAGTATGTTGTTAATGAGGGGCAGTAACATCCCAGAATGAATTCCCCATATAATCCGGCTACTGTGCCAGCTTTGGGAATGGACTGTACGGAGGGTGCTGCGGCAGGCCTCATATACCCCAGATCTAGACCTATGGATAGTGCATCCCTTCGCTCAGATTGCGCACACTATGTCGACCGACAAGTGAAAGGAGGGCTGCTATCTCATGCTCTCTGACCTATATCCAGGTGGCCATTTCATCACTATACAAGATGCCTTTGAGGCGTTTGGACTCAGACACTTGGCCAAAATCCACAAGGCAGTGCGTAGAGACTCTGTAAACTCTCGGTTCAAACGCATACAATATACTTACATGCACTTCACCTATTTATCTCCAAGATGACTCTACGTTATCTACCCTAGTACGTCCTCTGTGTGCAGTAGGTGCGGTCACGATAAAGCTGACTTTCTACACATAGTGCGGCACTGCTCAGCCATTACAATGTACTGAGCAGAGGTGTTGTCCCACATTAAATCTGCCTCGGGATTGGTGGTCTCCAAAACTATTAAACAATGTCTGCTGGGCTTGATCTCAGATAACTCCAAAAGGAAACTGAGGAGACGGTTTGCGATTCTGGTCCTTGTAGTGGCCAAGAGACATATTGCAATATGATAGCTTAGCCCACACTCCCCTACAGCACAGAACTGGAGGAGGGACATGATTGAGTGGGCAGGTGCTGAGGAGGCACATATGTGCTGAAGGAGTTTAGATGACAAGTTGACAGACGACTTACTCTCATGGGGGATGATGGCACAGACATTTGCCACCCTGTCGGAGGAAAACACAACAGAATGAAGTGTTATGTGCCTGAGTTAGGCCCATGTAGCAATACTGCTCATTTTCTTACATTTCCCTTTCTCTGCACAATAACATTTTACGATAACCTCTTGCACATATTTGCGTGCCTGACAATGTTGGATTAGCGAGGAATTAGCTTTTGCCCTTTTAGATCTGAATAGGCTATTAAGCCTTAAGTCCCAGAATTAATTTGTAAAACTCATATTCAAACTGAGGTGGAAAATGAACAGAAAGTTCTGATGATATTTTGGTCTAATTTAATACACTCCTATCACATTATTTTGGCTGGAAATGACTGGCCACCACAGGCTGTAATTGACTCTCCCATCAAAGAATAAATTATAGTGGTTGCTTTCTCTTCTTTTTTGCCCAAATCAGTGAAGGACTCTCGTGCCACTAAAAAGCAAGCTGATTGGGTCTGGCCCCTGTGAAGCTTAAGGCTATGAGACACTTAAGAAATGTTTAGCTGAGTCCAGTCGCAGCCGGCATGACTCGCGGGTGGTGGGGGGGGGGGGGGTAATTTAATATATATAAAAAAAGTTAACTTACCTGTGCTGGCCCGGTCTGGTCCCGTGTCGTACTGCGTCGTCTCTGCTCCTCACAGGAAGCAGGCAGCCTCCCTCCCCTAAGCCAATCACAACGCTGCAATGGCAGCGTTGTGATTGGCTGGGTCGCCGACCACACAGGCGTCTATGGGGAGGCCATTTTCTCCATGTAGGCTGCATACAGTCTACATGGAGAAAAGGGAGAGTGTGTATGACTGGTTTGGTCGGCCCTGGGGCCGACCAAACAGTCAGCGCCCTCAGAGTGGGCAAGCCACTCCTCCCCTCCCCTAGAGCAGGACCGCCCACCCGCCCGCCCCAACCAAACCCTTCTGCTTTCTCGCAGTGCGAGAAGCAGAAACATAAAATGGTATTTATAATACCATTTTATGTTTCTGCTTCTTGCAGTGCGAGAAAGCAGTGGGGCGACGCTCCTCAGCCCACATGGAGTAGCCGTCCCTGGCTGAGTCTCAATACTGAGGCATAATCATCATTCACTGGAAAGCTACAATCTTGAAGCCCAATTTTCCATGGAGATTATATTTGGAGTATAGAAGTCGAAATGAGAATTATAAGAAGTAAAAATGTTTCTATCCAACATATTCCTCTCTCTCTAGGACTAGGCCACTGGTACCCCTTCCCCACACACCCCACATAACCTGTACATCACTACCTCGGGGACACTCCCTCCCTCTTCTACCTCAGAATGTGGTGTTCACATATTCTACTGTATATTATTTGTCTACATCCTTTATATTTTGATACTTTGTATTTTTATTTATGATTATGTAGCCTGAGTATTTGCTGCTATTTTACCTACATATCCCACTATATATTATTTACTCTTTTTTTACTGTTACTATGTATTTCTAGTTATTCTTTATGTTCCTTGTGTTATTTGGTTGTGCTTACTCTGTAAAGCGCTCTGACACCTCTGGGTCATGTTCGCGCTATATGAAACTCCTCAAATAAATTTAAAAATAAATAAATTAAATAATTGTAGTTCACAATGGCTATTGTATATACCTTATGACATAGCTTATGAGTAAAAATAGAAAAGTACAAATGATGTAGCTAATGGTTTCTTTGTACAAAGTACAGTATCTGAATCACAATACTTGACAGATGCGCATTACACAATATGCATGCACCCCATGGGTATAATAACAGTCCTATTATCTTCTAAACACTCTTCATTGAGCTACTAAAAGAAGATATAAGTAAAGTGTAACATGTTGTTGACAATTTCATAACTGGCATTTACTTAGTTGAGCACTAGCAACAATTAGTTGAAACAGTCACTATCCTTGCTACAGTGGGAAACAAAATAAAATGCATGAAATCTAAGACTACTTTTCAAAACATGGTTTTCCTGGGCTCAGAGTTGTTCATTGAAGGTAACGGGCTACTCCTGAATTCCTATAAAAATGTGCCACATTGGATGTAGGCCTCCAAAACACCTTACAAATTACAAGCATTTATGCGTCTCTTAAATTTTGGTTGCACATATTTACCACACTATGCTGAACGAGAGAAAGCATTGTGCCAGGTCATCATTTCCACTTTTCCAAGAAAGTACTGAAAAGAAAATCACACTCACAAACTGTGAAAGTTACAAAAGGTTATGAATGCATACTTGCAAATGTGTGAAAACAAATATAACTTGATAATCAGAAAGGTTCTGAGTCTGATGGATTTCATTACAAGACCAGAGGCTACCATTATGCATATTTCTTTTAATGCTTACTCTATTTCTTTTAATGCTAACTCCAAGCAGCCACTTAGAAGCAATACATCATAAAGTGAAACAGTTCTAGAACAGAATCTTCTTCATGTATAATAGCCATGAGCATAGAACAATCTGGCTCTTTTAAATGCGGCTCCAGGCAGATAAGTACGATCATACCACTATTCCTTGTCTATGACCTTTCTTAAGAGAGCGATTGATTCATATTGTTTTTTCATGTTATTATGTTTTTGCTCCTACTCATAACCTCTTTGTAGGGCTTATTAACAGACTACCTGGTCTCCAATTTACGGAGATCAGCTCATCACCCAGCCGCCCCGCCCCCCCCCCCCTCCTACCCTACCAAAATTGGGACTCTCGCCCCGGTGCTATTGATCCGAGTTCCATGCTTCAGGAACCTCCCTGGCACCGCATTAACTCACCACACAGCCTCTGGGTCCGTGGGCTCTCTGTCCCAACTCGCTCCCAACCGCCCGTCTCGGAAGGCTCCCTCCCTCCCTTCCTTCTGATTACCTAAACGCGTAGAAAGGCCAAACGTTCTCTCTGGCTCGGACCCGATCCCTACCCAGGGCCATAAGAAAATAGAGAAAAGAACCTCAGCAACAGTCTTGTCAGCGCATGACGTAGACCCATGGCCAAGGATGAATAAATACAAAAAAAGAGGCTAAACAGAGGCATGCCTACGCAAACCCTCTACGTTCACGAGGTTCCCTTGGAAACACACAGCAGCAGCTGATCGCACAAGCGATTTCAACGTCAGAAATCTTCTGACAGTTAAATTGTCTCAATGATCAGCTGCTGTATAACGACCGTAAGTAAATTTTTAGCCTCTCCATAAACAAGATTGAATTTATTTACCTTCTCTCACTCTGAGCCATCTGAACCTTTCATATCCTAACTAGTGAAGCTTCTGAGCCATTCTGAGCTATTCTAACCCTAACTAGTGAAGCTTCTGAGCCATTCTGAGCTGTTCATACTCTAACTAGGGAAGCTAAAATTAAAAAAATTAATAAAAATAAAAGTTATACCTAATATAATGTCTGACGTGGAAACAGATGAGGCAGAGACACCTAGCCCCAGCATGAATAATGATGCCTTTAAAAGAATTATTCAAAAGGAAATGCGTTCCTGCATGCTTGAGACCCTAAATCAAGTAATGTCAAATAAAAGAACACTATCTGTGGAAGAAGAAGACATAACTGAAATCCCGAAACTCCAAAAAAATGAGGATAATAATAATAATCTTAATAAAAGGGGGAAAAGGCTAAAGAAAATAAGAATATAGAAGATCTAAGCCCACTGAGCACACTGGGAGGTCCTAGCACCTCAAATAAAATGGGAGGCCTAAGCATCTCAACCTTTAAAGGAGGACTTCGTTGGCGCGGGTGCGGCTTACCGGGCAACCTGACCCACATTCTGTGGGATTGCCTTCTGTTAAAGCCTTACTGGACGCAGGTACTTCAGGATATAGACACTCACTTTGATACCGAACTACCCCGATTCCCAGCATACATTCTTTTGGGGTTACTGAACGCTCTCATGTTCCCTCTCAAATCACACAGGGGTCGCCAGATAGCACTAGCCCTGGGGGCGTCTCTCCAAAATATTCTTACGCATTGGGGAACCAGCAGACTACCTACTCATACGGGTTGGTTGCATCGTATGTGGTACATTCTTGGTATGGAGAGGATCTCCCTTTCACTTGTTGATAAGAGTGCTACATTTCCCGCCCTTTGGGAAACCTTTCTATCGCTGCTACCTTCTGAATTTAACAAAATCACCTGCCCTAAATATTTGAGGCTATTACGCCTCACTGGACAGTCACAGGAGGCCCCTCAGGGCACAACATAATTGGCTTGGCCATTTTGCAGACGCAGGAGGAGGTGGGAGGAGGGGTGGACTTTATTGGGGAGGGGGGATGATGTTGGGGTTGTTTAAGTTAACAGATTTATCGCGCCTCCCACATTGTGGGATGTACTACTGCACAATTCATCTTGATAATGATTGTATTTGTTGAATGCACAAATTCAATAAAGAAATTTAAACATAAAGGAAGACTTCGCACCTCAAATATATCAGGTGTCCTAAGCGGCACAACTTATCAAGGTGTCCAAAGCGGCACAAATCATCCAAGTGCTCATTACAATATACAAAATAATGAAATGGAGGAAGAAGGGGATATCAACACCAACCTAATGGATGACTATGTACTTGACTTAGCTGAGGATGATTTAGAGTTTGACAGTCACGTTACAGAGGAAGAATTCCCATCATCCTCAAAAGAAATCATAACTAACCCCTTAGGTGAGGAGATGTTCTCTCCATATAACATTAAATACCCAAGAAGCTCGGAATGGTGGCCTCAAGACCACGTAGCTAAGTTCATTAAAAAATGGCTCAGAAATCCCCTAGAAAGAGAAATACGTAATATCCTGAGAGCAGAATGCTCTAGACCTGCCATTCAAGAAAAGGTTTGCCAGACTCCCAACCTTGACCCTGAATTAATCAAGTTCCTCTTCAAACTTGGAAGAGATCCCAGAAAAGGTATGGAGTGATCACTAAAAGCTTGCCAGGACCATCTACTCGACATACTTGGCCCCTTGGCCAGATTAATCGACATGGCGGAGGAAAGCTATATCAACGGAACTCCACTCGACACAGACCTGGTCAGAGGGTGGAGTCAGAGAGCACTGATCCTATTAGGGAATGCGAACGCAGGCATGAATGCAGAAAGAAGGAGAGTGGTCCTCAGCAAAATTGAACCTAAGTTGAGCGACATGGCTGACAAAGAACCCTCTCAGAACCCTATCGGCCTGCTACTTGGTGTAGATGTGATTAAAACTCTGGGAAAATACATGGCGACTTTCACAGCCCTCTTCAAAGCCCAAAATAACATGAGACGTGTCTTCAATGCGAATATTTTAGGACGGTCCGAAGAAGGGGCCTTTCGACCGGCCGTTTCAACCAAAGGCCCTACTTTAGACACAGGGGATTCGGTAGACCCTACCAAGCAAACAACCCTCCACCGTTCTACCTCCAGAGAGGAAGAGTATCCCGCTCCAGAGGTTTCGGGCCACGTTGACAACCCCCAACAACTTCTGAAGTGAGTACCTTCACCCCTCATTTTTCTTTTTCCCTAGAAAAGGTGGGAGGCAGACTCAGATTCTTTTCACAGGTCTGGAAAACAATCACACAAGACCCCTGGGTCCTACAAACCATCCAAGGTTTCAAAATAGATTTCTCAGATCCCCCAATACAACACTTCAAGATGGAAGGCATCCATCTTTTGAGGGATATGCTATTAGAGAAAGACTGGCTAGTGAAACTAGACCTAAAAGACGCTTACTTCACCATCCCCATGGCAAAAGAACATCAACCCTACCTCCAATTCATATGGAACCACCACTTATTCCAATTTCAGGCTCTCCCCTTCGGTTTATCATCTGCCCCCTTGTGCTTTACCAAAGTAATGAGAACTATTGCATCATTCCTAAGAGAAAGAGGGATACGATTGATTGACTATCTGGACGACATCCTTATCATGTCCCAACACCATTCGCAGATCTTACAAGATCTGAATGTAGTAATGAACCTCATAGAAAGCTTAGGATTCATAATAAACAAAGAGAAATCCATACTGACCCCCTCCAGATCTCTGGAATTCTTAGGATTCACTGTAGACACAATGAAATGTCATTTCTTACCACCACAAAAGAAGATAACGAAAATACGGAAATAAATAAGGTTTGTATTAAAACAAGAAACCCTAGCCCTAAGGGAACTAGCCAGACTCCTGGGCCTTCTCTCCTCCTCGATACAAGCTATCTTTCCTGGACCTCTGAACTACCGAGCTCTTCAAAGAGTAAAAGTGAGAGCACTAAGATCAGGTCTATGGTACGGAGATCAGATACACTTAGATCCCGAAGCCAAATCGGAATTGGTTTGGTGGCTAGAGAATCTAGATACTTGGAATGGCAAGGCCATTTTTGGGAGCTCATCAGAATTCATACTGGAATCAAATGCGAATTGACAGCAGGATTATACGCCCTGATGAGCTTCAAGCAATCCCTTCAAGGGAGATCCGTTATTCTGAAAATGGACAATATATCAGCTGTAGCCTATATAAATCAATTGGGGGTTCCAAATCAGCAGAACTTTCGAACATAGCCAAAAAACTCTGGATGTTCTGCCTGGAACACAAAATCGTATTAAAAGTAGAATACCTACCGGGAAAAACAAACATCTCTGCGGATTGGAACTCGAGGTTCCTCTTAGACCACAGCGATTGGAAACTCAACGAGAAAGCATTCAGCGCTCTCCATCAAATATGGGGCCCTCTAGAGATAGATTTGTTTGCAAGCAGATTGACCTTCCAGGTAAAGAATTACTTCATCTGGATGCCCGACCCAGGTGCTCTAGCAGTAAACGCTTTCCTCGAACCCTGGAAAGAAATTCAAGCTTACGCCTTTCCCCCCTCTGCCATGATACAGAGAGTCCTCCAGAAAACGAGACAGGGACAATGCTCCCTAGTTCTAGTAACACCTTCTGGCCATCCCAGGCACGGTGTCAGGGTGCATCAGTCGGACACACACTGACTGACAACTATCGGGTGAACCAGGAAGAAGCCCGTCGAAACTACACTTCCCGGCTTCCTTCACAGACGGTTACGCCCCACGTGGTTCAGACGCTAGGGCAGGAACCGGATATAATGACGGCTGGGGATCCGGACGCTGCCGATTATTTTGGTGGATTCCTGTGTTAGCTGTTGTCCCGTTCCTTCTGGAGTTTGAGGCGGTAAGGGTGCTCGTAGCACCAGCGTTTACTTTCTCTAGCATTTCATTGCTTCCTTCTTAGTACCCTAGTTGCGGCCGTGCTCTCGTCTCCTCTGTTGGCGAGAGTGCGGTTTCGGCGGTCTCTTGCGGAGGAGAATACAGAGCCGCCTTGGGTGCTGTCATTGTACGCTTTCCCTGTTGGCGAGATCGGCATTTGGCTTGCGGTCTGATGCGGGGAAGTGCTCGTTTAGGGGAAATGATACTCTGCATAATATTGTCATCCAAAGCTCAAGCTCTTTTGTTTCCATAGAGCGGGATGCGCAAGACTTCTTTATCGACTGTGCTTTGTGGTTTTTGTTATGTGCACAGCTAAACTTACCAGAGGCATATATACACGTTGTGCTTAGTTGCATACGTTTGGTTCCTGAGGATTCAGGAATGGTTTCGCTTCACATGACAATGAATAGAGTGCTGAATACAGAGCGTGATGTTCAGCTTTAACAAGGATTTGTTTTGACTGTTCTGCTGTTAGTATTTGACTTATAAACACGCATCGCTTTGGTATTGTGAATCATAACGTCCCAAAGCCTTTTTCAGTTTGGTAATGGTACAAGTGTGCTATTGTACTATGGCCTTATCTTTATACAAGGACTTATCATTGATTTGAATTCTTAGGAGAGAATAATAGGAGAGTGTCCAGGAAGAGACTGCTTTGCATATCGAACCATTCAACACTTAAACAGGGTAGGTGGGATGTTGTCTCATACCTAGACACTTCAGAAGCGTATCCTGTTTTGCATATACAAATTTCATGTTTATTGTGTCCTCATATTAGTTTTCGTGTTGGACGTCTGCAAACCAACCTCTCCTCTCTCCTGATATCGCTCCTTCTTTCTTTCTTTACAGGTAGTGTGTACAATCAGGTCAACTGTTTGATGGGGTGGTTTTTACAACTTCATGTGTTACAAGTTAATGAGGATATTGTATTTAAGGTGTTTCTCCTGTGTCATCCTCAGATCTCCCTCCATGCTGTTCCTACCCTTTCCTTCCCTCGCTTGACTATCTCACTAGTCCGTGTGTATTTATATTCCGGACTTGGGGCAGTTGAGAGGTGGACCCCTTTGAGCATCAGCACAATCCTGAGGATTCTGGAAGGTGGAACCTGACACAGGGTTCCCTACGACATTGGAGTTAACTTGCGACATTCCCTTACTTCGTCCAGCCAAGAAAGGCCTCCTAAGAGACATAGATGGAAGAGAACATCCACTAGTACAGACAGAGACTTTGAACCTTCTTGCTTGGAGAGTGTCAGGAGATCTAACGAAATCACTGGCCTTTCGAGATGAGTTTTAGTTCTCCTCGTAGAATCATGGGCTCCCGGCACCCACTATAGATATAACAGCATTCGGAGAAAATGGGTACGTTGGTGCCTGGAGAGGAACGTGGATTCCGTGGAGGCTCCTATTGTACACGTAGTACATTTTCCTGTAGAACAATTCGAGAGGGGTCTTAGTTACAGATCAATTAACTGCTACAGATCAGCCATTTCAGCAGGTCACGCCCTAGTCAATGGGAAAACTGTAGGTAAGAACGTCATAGTATGTAGAGTCTTAAAAAGTATTAGACTACGGAGACCCCCTAAACCTAAATATGACAGTCTGTGGGAAGGCAAACTAATTCTGGACTTGTTCACAACTTGGCCTGATAGCAGACATCTAGACGAAAAGAGACTATCCATTAAACTTGCATCACTCCTTTGTCTAATCTCCTGCCATAGAGTTTCAGATGTTAAAGATTTAGAAGTTAGGAATAGAGTTTATGATATGTTTGGGGTAAAATTTGAGATTATCAGAAAAACTAAAACTATGTCAGATACAATTGTCTACCCAAGGTTCGATGCTTGCAAAAAACTGTGTTTTGTAGATTGTATAAAAGAATAGGAGTATAGAATGAGCGAACATCTCACGAATGGTGTGAATCAACTACTTATATCCTATGTGAAACCTTTTAAAGCCATAACTTCAGCCTCAATAGCGAGATGAGTTAAATGTGCATGCAATTAGCTGGTATTGATCTCAAAAATTCCAAGCACACTCCGTTAGAGGATCTATGGCAAGCAAATCCTTCTGACAAGGTGGTAAATTAGATGACATCCTTAAGGCAGCTGACTGATCTAATGCAAACACCTTTGCAAAACACTATTGTAAACCAATCGAACATATGTCGGATGTGGTATTACAAAGTTACCAACATGCATAAAGGTAGCCTCCGGTCTTGTAATGAAATTGCGATTCTCCTAATACCATGACAAGAGAATCTGGATTTCATTAAAGACATGGAGGCTAACATTATCCCACCCTGTCCCTCACCATAGGTGGACAATAAATTAAGAAACAAGAGATATTTTATACAACCTTTATTGTATTAACATAAACTTCACGTAACATGCCTCTTTTGATGTCTCAACCTTTTCTTTTATATATCAACAGAAGACTCATACTGTTTTTCATTTCAGATAACTCAACATGAATAATTCGTCATGCGTCACCGTCTTTTCGGAAGCAAGATGTTCAGAAAGAATTAAATAGTGACACTTTCGTTCAATATTCATCGTTTATCTCCGTTTGGAATACAAAAAAAAAGGGGGGAAAGAAGAAGAAAATTTAAAGAAAGTTATTTAAAGAATTCTTACACTATTTCATCACATTTAAAAGAGGCAGACTGTTCTATTTTCATGGCTTTTATACACTTTATGATGTATTGCTTCTAAGTGGCTGCTTGGAGTTAGCATTAAAAGAAATATGCATAATGTTAGCCTCCGTGTCTTTAATGAAATCCATTAGGAGAGTTGCAATTTCATATACATAGTGTGCATTGAAGGTCAAATCACACCCACATTTATACTCAGCACCAGAACAGTGGTTTGCTCCTGTCGAGAAGATTCAAGCTAAGAGATTCCACTGTACAGACAGTGAAAATCAGTGCATTACTTCTAGGTATGCAGGAAACTTACCCTTCAGGTCTCACACTGATTGTCTTGTTACGGTTCCTACGAATTAAGTAGGACTGCGTATCAGGACAGCATAAACTTCAGAATATAGGGACTGAGTCAATCTACATCATCAGAAAATATCGGACCAATTTCTAGCTAGCTCACAGTGCCCCATCTGTACCTTTAACCTGACCAGGGCAACAGATAGTTTTGGCAACCTCGAACATGACCACTGATTCCAAAGGAAATTATGGAAACAGATATACCCTTTCATTATTACTTATGCATGCCCAAGGTAAACACAAAAAAGATACGAATAGGTAATTTCAAACATTTATTGAAACAATGATATTCTTGCATAGAGAGAATGAGCTACGATTATCAGGCAGATAATGCAAAACATTGTAACCAATATTGTTAGAATGGTGAAAAAGATAAACAATTCAACCATGTGTTATACTGTGTTCCTAGTCTTTCCTCCATGTGTCTTGTGGATCGTGGAATGGTCAGGGATTGTGACCCATGAGGGTTCCAGGGCAGTTGGGACAGTGTGGGGCGGTCAGTGTCTGGCTGTACAGACACAGTTTCTACTGCTCAAATAAACTTGAAGATACTGGCAACACAAAGCCTACGTGTTCTTTCCGGGACCCAGTAAAACATAATGGCTGTGTTACTATGTGATTATAATACTATCTATAACTACCTGTACTATGAGAGCATAATTGGAGTACCCTCAGCCAGATCTATTGGGATAGCTTGACCCCTCCATTCTTGGATAGATGTGCCAGGGAGCCAGTCTGGTGTAGTGCAGGCCATCGTCCTCTGCAGGATAAAGGTCAGAGTCAGCAGGGCTGCATCTCAGTCACAGTGTCGCATTCCAGGATTACCTCAGCAGAAGTGAACCTCTGCCCAATGTAGTGCAGAGGCAGTTTATATAATAAAACATCGTTCATACTGCACTGAGTCAAAGCTGCACCGCTGATGCAATGATTTGTCTGGTGTCTGAAAGCTGTCTTCAACAGACAACATGAGCACAAGAATATCTCGTTCCATGTTTCTACACTTGGACAGAGTGTACAGATTACATGACGAAAAGGCTTACTAGGAATAAGCTGAATGTACAGTGTCTTCTCACTTCAAATGGGAAAATGTAAAAAAAATCACCATTGAAAAAAGATGTCAAGTTTTAAAATGTAAACCTAAAATGGAGACTAAATGTGGGCCCTAATATGCCTTACAACAGTCTCTAGTTCTTTGTTCTGCTTGGAAGACTACAACATAGACCTGAAGCACTGGGACTTTAACAATTACAAGAACTCAAGGGGGGCAATGATAAAAGCTAAGAAACTTTGGGAATGTACAGCTGCTGTCCAGAGTCAGCTTTCACTCGCATTTATCCAGCACACGCTGGCATACCAGAGTGAGTGATGACAAACGGTAATTCAACTGCAGACCATTGTGCTACAGTTGCAGTTAAGGTTTGCATTTGTTAGAATTGACCCAGAGATAGTTTCAGTGATACAAGCATCTCAAAATAACAAAGTACTTCTCCATTCTTTACAACAAAATATATTTACTCATTTTGATTTGATTGTATCCATAATGTTCAATACCAGGAGTGGGTGACCAATACTTACCAGACACCAAATGAGTTTGCCAGATTTCATCTATCAAGGCAGCTCTTGAGGGCTTCGGTTCTGCTCATGAGGGAGTCTCAGGTACTGTACATATGCTTTATGAGCATTATTGGTGGCCATTAATGCCCAAGCCGTCCACTGTTGCATAGCTCGTGCCTGCACCTCGCATAAACATAGCAGTTCCCTTCAAAAGTAGTTTACATCAAACATATTGGTCAACTTCTGTCAAAAAGCAGTATCCTCCTATCTGGATCTGACAGAAGCGATGACTGTTCACCTCCTTCCCATGCCCTTTCCTCAACCGACCATGTTACTTTCACTGAGAAGGTGAGAAGTGAGCATTAGGGAAAGGGCCAGGATTCCACTGACACTGGCTCGACCTCTGTCTTCTGGCGGCTCACCTCTTTGGCTGTGACTTTGTTTGTGGGTGACAGCTTGGCGGCGGGTGGCCCCTTTGGGGTAGCAAAAATACCTCAGGAGTACTAGCAGCAAGTGCACACCATGTGGAAGGACAAAAATTCTGGGACACAAGTTTCACAGGGAGGCATTAATAAATTTACAAAACTTAGATAAGGAGCCCCCCCTCTACCATACCCCACCAGTCAGCTGTCGCCCTGCAGACCATTCAAGACCGCTGCTCCTCCCTGGAGGGGAAAATCGGAGAGCTCCAAATCAACATCTCACTCCTTAGGCCAAGACCTCTGCAACACAGTGGCTAGAGTCACGGCGACAGAGAGGCGTATTTCAGAGAGTGAAGATACTTTGAAGACTTTGCAAGACATGGTCTCAGATCTAAAAAAAAATAACCTGGTACATCAGTTGGAAATGCAAGCGAAAGATGCAGAAAGTCGCTCATTCCATAACAATCTCACGATTGTGGGGATACGGGAGGGGTCGGAGGGTGCCTCTGCCACAAGCTTCATAACAGATTGGCTGCAGACATGGGTTCCCAAGGATGAAATCTGTGCCTAGTTTGCGACAGAATGGGCCCACAGATCACTGGTCCAGAAACACCTGGAGGGGGCCGCCCTGCATCCCATCATTGCTTGTGTCTTCAACTTTGTGGACAGGGCCGTGATACTCAGGGCCTCTAGAAACTAGACAAAGTGGTGTGCAACTGTACACGTGTCATGATATTTCCGGATTACACATGGAAGGTTCAACAATAGCGATGCACGTTCCTGGAGGTGAAGCAAAAGCTGAGAGCCATGCAGATACAATCTATGTTACCTTTCCCAGATGACCCAGTCTTTGCATCTGAATGGTGGGCGATGTGGATGTGCCTCTTCCGCATCTGCTCTGCCGCAACCCCACTATGGACTTCTCTCCCAGCAGCCTCTAGAGTAGTGGTCCAAATCTGGTGGGGCACGTACAGGGATTGGGGTGGTTGGGATGCCTAACCAAGGAGATGACCCTGTGGAGTGCGTCCTCACTGTGCAAGGTGACAGCTCTACTTGCTTTCAAAGCTTCAGATGTCACTGGCATCTCCAAACTGGGAGATATCATGTCACGTGGGAAAGGCTATGGAAAATTACGATGATAGCATCACTGAAATGCCTGAAATGTGGTACGCAAAATGGGGACTTCCTATATACAGTATGGGCCTGTGAAAGGTCGTTGCCCTTCTGGGAAGGAATGCTTGCATGCCTGGGACAGATACTGTTGTGGAGACTACCAAGAGACCATAAATTCGCACTACTACATTACACTATAGAGTCAGATAACAACAGGTACCAGGTGGCCCTGATGTGGCTGGGGCTGTTTGTTGCTCAGAGGGACACAGCCAAGGTTTGGAGGGTCTAAGCTCCCCCGGATGTAGAGGGATGGAAGTCAGACCTAGACAGATGCATGAGCATTGAAATTCCCATTCATGCAGCCTGGGGATGTCCAAAGAAACACTATAACATTTGGGCTAAGTGGGCCCGTTACAGGGGGATTCCTCTGGCGAGAAGGGATGCTTCTGTTCCCTCGCTGGATGAGGAAAATCAGACCTGTGAGGGATTGCAAACAGCTCGAGGAGGGGGAAGGGAGGGGTCGGTGGAGGTAATTGAAACACCTTATGAACACTCTGATCCACTATTGGACTGTTCCTGGTCACAGGGAAAGTTGTCGCCAATTGTAAGGGCGTGCTTCTGCAACAGTGCGCTCCATGGTCAATGTTCGTGTCTGTGGTGAATCTAATAAAATGTGATATTATAATAAAAAAAAAAAAAACAATGCTGGCCAGTTCTGGTACTCTGTTCGTAACCTTTCATCTCTAATGTGGCCCTAATGTCATCAGCTATATGAATCACTCCCTTCTTGTTTTGTTCATAGTGTTTGGTTTTCTCGTCTGACTTTCACACTTTTTTTGTTGACTGTATAGGCTTTCACAACACTGTGCTGTTGATTCACAATGTCAGCCAGAAGATAGTTCAAAATGTAAGACGTTAGCATTTGGAGCTTACCAAGATCTGTTACTTCACAGGCTTTCTAGACTACTTAAGACTAATATCCTTTCCTTACCTTAAAGAGTTTCATTGTATTATGGACTTTTCACAAGATTGTACTTTTACATTGTAAATGTTTTGCTTTGTCTCTGAGACTTTCAGCGATTAGCACACTGATACTTCATGAGTCATGTTCTTTATATATTTTCCAGATATTAGTAACTGTCCACATTATGAGTTCTATAGTGCTAAAAGACTGCCAAGTCATCAGGCCGTTTATGTTTACCGAGTTCTGATTCACAGATTTAAGAAAAGCATGTAGTCCTATTTCTTTTACCTTTTTGTGTGTGTGTGTGTATATATCTATATATAGTATATAGTGTGTGGTTGGAACTCTTCCACTCCAGTCTTCCATTGCCTAGCAAGGCGTCCTAGGATTCTGTGTAGTTTATAGGAGGGACTTTCAAAATGTCAACCGAGTCATGGGACTTCAGTAAAAACTCAGAATGTCTTGGGAGAATGCTAGCACTCAAGGACTCCATACCATGGGCAATATGGTTTCATGTTCACCAGGGACCACTACCACCAACCTAGCCCTCCATGCTTTCATTTCAGCCTCACATTCTTCCTCCAGGACCAATGACCATGATTTCCAAAAGTGTGTGTGCCTCTCTGGGTGCATATTCCCGAAAACTAAGGTAACACTGGTGGGCATCAGGAATTTCAGAAGCCACAGGCTGAGGTACGAGTAGCTCTGTTGGCGAAACGTGAGTGTTTCTATCAATAAAGCAACTGTAGCTGTTGATTCATGCGGTGGCTTTTTGTGGGTGTTGTCACAGTGGGGCCAGTGCTGTATCACTGTGGGCTCTGGGAGAGAACAATTTTACAGAGATCTGTGAATCTCATGTAACGCTGCTTCCTGCATCAACACACTATATTAAATGCCTCAGTGCTTAATTTGTAGAAAAAAAAGATGTGCCAGGGCCCTCGTCAGGGGGCCACTTCAGCATCCGCCACCCATTGCCCCTGCCAGCACTGCCAATGGCATTACAAGCAAACCTACTAACCATCAAACTCCTACAAGTGTGAGGATTCAGACTATTCCAGGCCACCAAAACTATTAGAATGGCTTGGGTGGTAGGTATTAGTCATTTTCAAAGTATATTGAATTTATAAACAACTTCTTTTATGCTACTCTCTAAATAAAATGAACAGCGCCACCATGTGGCAGATTGCCATAGGTGCCGGTGCTGACAATCAAGTGCGGTCCCCAGCACCGGAAACCAGCGGCTCAGATTAAGCACTGAAATGTCTGCAGGGTCTAATAATTAGAATATTGGTATACTGGCCTCCGCTCAGGTTATAAGGGGAATTGACCACATTTTGGACATTGCTGTGAGGGCCACGGTGGATAGTTTGGCCTCCTGGGTGAGGGGTGGGTGGCTTGAGCATGTAGGCCGAAATTATGTAACTTAATTGACTTCATTTTATCTGAATCACACGAGTTCATTGCTGCAGCACAAACACAGACATAGGCTTTAGCGATAAAAGATTAAAATGGTATTTTGCAGAACTCCGCTACTGACGGCAGTGGAAGACTAGGGAGTGAGCTATGATGTTCTTGTGATAGCCTTGGCAGACGTTTCTCAAGGTTGCACCTGCAGTGGGACGAATACACTGCTGTGATAATGTTATCTACTGTATCAGGAAGGAGTTATTACACGATTAAAGAATGCACAACTTTCTTCATTGCTTGAGAACCAAACCTCGGGGTAAATACCTATTGCTGAGGTAGGAATTATCTATTTGTGCTTAGAGTTTGTTTGTGAGACATTGCTTGAGCATTGGCTTAGTGTGACATTCAGCTAACCAAACTTCGCTCTCAATGAACAGTCCTGCTAATCAATTTTATTCAAGAGCTCGACAGGGGGAGGGCGACAGCGAGAGCAAGTGCACTATTACTGCACTTGTTGTTGCTTTAAATCGAGGACCCTTGCAGGAATACATAAGAGGATGGGGTGGTTGAGCTTGATATCATGCCTGCCTGCTCTGATATCATGGCCAAAGACAGACAAGCAGGGCTTTCTCTACCCAGGGGAAGGTAGACAAACACACAAAGTCTGGAGGCTCTGCATCCCTTCTGACCAGGGGAGCTTTGGCCAAGACAAATAACACAAAATGTGAAACAAAGTTCCGAGAGGTTAGGCAAATGTGGCAGTGCTGCATTAGGCCCACAGAAACATCACTGAATGGTAACAGAGGCTGAGAGGGAAGTCACTGAAATCGAGGATTCAATTAAATAATTTAAAAGCACGGTCACAGGACTGGGGGAACTTCCAAAACATTAGAAGACAGTACCAAACATGCTGAATGGAGGGCAGAATGCAATAGACTCAGGATCACAGCAATCCCTGAGGGTGCAGAAGGGATCCATCCAAACAGGTTCCTTGAAAACTTCCTTCGATTGTGTAACCCAACCAGTGTGCACAAGTCTTCAATTTCAAGAGTCACAATATGATTCTGCGGTCTGCCCTAACCTGTGGCCAGGCCAATATGACTCATCCAACATTATGCTTTTTCCTGAAAACACAAGGTTGGTATAACAGCAGCGAAAATCTTTTGAAGGGATAAAACAGAAACCTAGAGCAATGGAACTCGAATATATGCTCCCTTTTCTGGTGCAACTGAAAGTCATCTTGAACTCCAAGTCTCACTTCTTCGATAAGCGGGTGGCTGTATGGGGAAACTCAGGCAAAGCATGATTCTCAGTTTCCAGAGAATGATATGATCAGGAGCTCTCTCAAACTGACTTGCTGTTATGGCTTTGCCAGATGGGGTGCTTCTGGCTTTTTTCATTTTGGGTGCTGGGCTTATAGATGGGGCACCCAATGTAGGCCTTATAGCCTGTGCACATTTCAAACGGCAAAGCTATATGTAGGTGTTTATGTTCCCGCTGCTATTGTTCTCCTATTGAAAGTAGTTGATTAGCATGAGTTTGGTTTTAGGGACACATACTGTAGTGTGCAAGTTCCTTTCATACGCTGCGTTGAAACAGGGATTGGTTTAGGGACTTTTTCTTTGGTGTTCACAATGGCATTCCTGTGTTAGGTAGGGTGTAGATTTTGTGGGAATAATGGTGACAGATGCTTCAGAGAATGGATTAAAGGTAGGGCTCTAGGTGTGTTACAAGTTACTAACTGTTGTTTCATGCCAAATGTGCACTTGCGTCTTCAGTTGGCATCTCATATTGGCACAAACATGGTCATCAAACACTAAAATGCATGCTCCCTCTGTAGCAGTTCCAGAGCATGATGCTGTACTGCCACTGCTGTGTGTCCTTTCCTGGAATGTCAATGAGACGTGCAACAAGATTGAAAGGGGTACGGTGCTGGGGACAGCAAAATATCATTCACTTGACATCCTGTTATTGCAGGAAGGATGTATGACATACAAAGAATACTTTCACCATGCAGTCTTTACCATGATGCCTTTACCAGGCGTATGTCTTTAACACGTATGCCTTTACCATGCATTCTCATTCACTAGATTTAAAACTACTTTCACCATGCATACCTTTACCCCCATACTATTCATACACACGTCTTTACTTCATTTGTTTACTAAAATAAGATATCTTTTCAAACAATAAAATTTAAAATTAAAGTAACTTAATAGATGAACAAAAAGTTTCTTTTCACAAATTATTCAAGAATAATGTTTTTTAACGTAATAAAAAAAATGCCCATACTAGGATGGCGGACTAGTACATGAGAAGATCACTGTTAAAACCTTAAAAATAACATAGCACTTAAATTATAGGTTCAGTCATGTATTTAAAGTAAACAAAATCAAGGATTCTGACGCATATTTTAAAATTAATGTAGGTTTTACCTTAAAAATAGTATAAAAATGTGGGTCTACCATTTTCGGCTCAGTGTAACATTTACCTCTGATTTGACCACCCGCACTTGTGCGAACAGCAGCTACTACCTGACTGGCTTTGTTCTCAGTCTGCCACCTATCAGTGTACATACATTTTACTTCAATAAAAATAATAGTAAGATAACATGCCTTTTCAGAGATCATTTATAGTAAAAAAAAACATTTCTTATGTTTTTCCAATAATTATCGAAAATATAGCCTCACACTGAGACAAACATTTGAGTTTCAAACTTAGAATCACTTTATTAATATAAAGTAAGTTAATTTAAAATGTTAATATACTGATACCAATAACACAGACTTTTTAAAGAAATAATTTACTTTATGAGAAGAGTAAAAACTGTAAGAAGCATTGTATTTAAAAAAAAATATGTTCAATGATGCTAAAATAAGGGTTATAAATGTTAGCAGAAACAAGGACCCATTTACTATTTTAAACTCCGTTGTGGGAAAAATCAGAAAAGGTGCTGGTCACTGGAAGGGGGAAGATTGATTATTCCTAACTCTGCCCTGTGCCAATTTGGGGAAGGTAATGGACCGTGGTAGGGGGGCAGCTTTACTATTCCCAACTCCACCCTGTGCCAACACGTGGAAGGTGCTGGTCAGTGGTAGGAGGGCAGATTTACTATTCCCAACTCCGTCTTGTGCCAACTTGGCAAAGGTGTTGGGCACTGAAAGGGGGCAGAATTACATTTGCCAACTCCACTCTGTTCCAAATAGGGGAAGGGTCTAAAAACAGAAATACATAAACATATCAAACATTTTATTCTCAAGACTATACAGTTTTCTTCCTTTTAAAATACTAGGGGGTCGATTCCGATCTCGGCCGGTAGGGCACCGAATCGGATTTGGCTTAACCGGATCCGATTCGGAGCCCTATTTCCCGACCGATTCGTACGTGCGTCCGGGCGAGCGAGTACGATGCGTGCGCTCGCGAAATCGCCGACCGACTCGTTCGCAGGACCCGACCGCTCCGACCGACTCGCATGGGGACGACTCGCACCGCGCAATGGAGACGTTCCCCGGCCGGGTAAGTACGATGCGCACCTCGACCGCTCCGACCGGCTCCAAGGAGCTGTCGGAGCCGCACTTTTGGGGGTCCGTGTTGGACCCCCCTGGAAGCGTAGGCGCGCGAGTTGTACACAGGGGGGACCCATGGGTCCCCCCTACACGTGCATGTACGGCACGACCCGCATCGACGCGAACACGCTGTAGGGGGCGCCCTTGTTTGCGTCGTGCCCATTGAGTCAATGGGAGCCCGTGTACGCGTCGTACGAATGGCTCCCATTGACTTCAATGGGAGTCCGACCGAATCGAGTCCGATAGCATACGTGCGCATCGTACTCATTCGGTCGGGCTGCTAGGGGCCGATTCGGTCGGAAATCTCTCCGGGTCCGGCTCGGTCGGGGAGATTTCCGGCCTGAATCGGAATCGGCCCCTAGGTCTGCATCAACCCATCCACAAAAAGAGTCAACACAAGAATTGAAAATAAAGCATTGCCCATATTGAATTGCTAAACCAACAGATAAACAACTCCTCAAACAGTTCGAATAGAAATGTTAACCATTTTTTTTCCAAATTCATAAAGGATAATGAAGACCAATATTCACACACTACAAGCAGAATAAATACCCAAACATAAAATGTATCTCTTTGTGAACTGTCATTCAAATGTATAACCAATTTTTTCATTTTGCAGGATTAACTTGCTTATTTACAATGTAGGTAAATCCTTTTAACATTGATTTTTAAATTATTTCAGATCAAGAACTACATAAAATCCGAAGAAGAAAAAAACTACCAACGTCCTTTGAGAACTTCTTTTGAAGATACACATCTAACTCCATGTCAATTTTGAAAGGTAAACATCTCCATATTTCATGCAAAACACAGATTAAATGTTTTTCTTTACAGATAGGAAAATAAATTTATAATAAAACTTTCCTTCAATAAAATTCGACCAACTAACAATTTTCCTTTCAATAGGAGAACATGAAAAATATTTACAGGATAAATCAAGCCATGTTAAACACTTCAGCCACATATAATTAACATATTTTGTTTCTTTCAGACCAACATGGAGCATTTGCGCCAAGCACAGTACATCCAATCAAAGAGGGTCAATAATTTACTAAAATACGGTGGGTAGTTTTATTGTATGGAGAGATTTACCTAGCCAGAGGTCATTGGGGGTGCAAGGTGACATAGTTGAGAAAACTACCAAACATAACCACTGTGCCTCTGCTACAGAGCTTGAAGTGAGAGAAAATATACAACACATTAAAGTACTTGCTGGGTGCCTGCCTCCTCCAATAAACCCTGTGGCTCAATATTGAGGGAGGTAGCCCAGAACATCCCCCAGTATGTTGCTATTAGTATGCCCAAATTCCTAATCTAAGAAGAATGGTGCAATGTCAAAAACAGGGGAGTTATCCCAAACTAATAACTCCTCATACCTAGTCTGATGTTAATATTCCCTCAGAACTAACAGAGTCTTTCAAACTGAACATTTCCTTCTTTATAACAACCAACACCCTTAAAAGCGTATACTAATCTTTGCTACCCTTCATAATACAGTTACTCAAGAAAACAGTGAAATCTGGATGATGGATGGCACCTTTAAATCAACACCCCACCCATTCACCCACATGTACACTATACGTGTTAACATTAATCACACTACTATCCCACTTATTTATGGTTCACCCCCTGACAAGCAATCCTCAAGCTATACTGAAGTTTTATCAGTTGTCAAATCTAAAACTATTAACAAAAGTCCTAGGAAAATAATATTTGATTTTTAATTGCAGATAATAAACACTATTGTTAAACTTTATCTAAAAATCCAAATTTAAGGATTTATAAAAAATTCCAAGACATATTAAAAAAAATAGAAAAAACAGTAAACTTCCATCCAAGCTTAAAGAATTAACATCTTTGTGTTTTGTACCTCCTGATTTTGTGGATGACTTCTACACATCAATTATTCAATCTGATTTTTTACACAAATTTAGGAAAAATTGGCACCCCATTTAAATTATTTTGAAGATACATGGATTGGCCATCTAAGCAGGTTGGTTTTCAGGAGGAAATCTTGGTTTCTATTGAAGGTGGAACTGCAACTCGACCTGCTTAGAGGAAGGTGCAAAAACAAACAAAGCAACCAACGGTTGGCATAATTCCTTTAACAGTTCCTTTGATAAACATTACCCCAACCGGTATCATTGCCTGGAACATTTTTTAATGGAACAACGTTTTCAAGAAATGAGACAGGCACAATCTTTTACAGATTGCCTGAATCCTTGGGTGTCCCAAAAAAAGTTAAGAAGTATCTGAAAGACTATTGGCCAAAATCCAACAGTTTTCTACATTGGGAGGTTCAGACTAACTGGAAAACATCACTTACATCGTACACTATTGATCTGACTAATCTTTAACATGCATTAATCTCCTGTTTTTATTCAACATTTTTATTAAACTGTCAATTTTGAAATTGTTAATAACATTTTTTTCAAATGTCCTACCTGAAGAAGTTTTTTTATCTTCAACTCATGGTGATTTTTTTATGATCCGCTCACAGGAGACTTTGCTAATCCCATACTCTATTCATGTAAATACTGACTAAACCCTGTAAAAATAAGTTATAAATAAAAATAAACACAAAACTGATCTTACAAATCCTTCTTAGTGGTACCAAATAATCTCCCTTCAAAATCCATAAAACTCCAAACCTTTTTTTAGTTTCTCCAAAACTCGACTTCCATAACCCCTAAAAAAAATTATCTGAATCATCTGAAAGTTAAGGTCAAAAGTAGTTGTTATTTTTTATCTAGGTTTAAAAAGAAGTATTAACAAGTTAATGATCCTTCTTTTAAACTTGAAATTTAAAAAATAACAACCGTCCCGATGTGCATGTAAAAACACAACCTGTATAGGGATGTAAAAGTGGCTAAAAGTATCATTACATACAAGTGAACATTATTATTTAACTTCAACCTACCTCTGTTCCTCTCTCTTTACCAAAAGTGCCTAATCTATATGTTAACTAAAAAAAATCAATCTTACCTGACCACAACTCCTCCATGCTTCTGATCTGCCTGCCAACGCTTCACCAACTGTAGATATAGAAGTTATCAGCCAGACAAATCCTCAGGATCAGTTCAAGGCTCAATAATGTCCACCTCTCAATAGCCCCAATTCCGTAATGCTATAGTAGCACAGAATTTTGAGGTGATCAAGCAAGGGAAGGAAGTGTGAAGGAAACAGCTGGGAAGGAGACCTGCAGAATAAATAACAAGATTTCATGAGATGTCCTCCTTCTAGGTTCACTTATGTGTATATAAGTCCTTGACTGACCAAAATTACCTATAAAGCAAAAGACCAGACTTTCTCCTATATGGAAGGGGATAAATGGTATTCCTGCCCCATTAAAACTCCTACTGATGATTCTCTGCAATAGCAAACATTTAGAGAGCTCATTAATCACCTGTTTATTTTCAGATCCTAGAAGTAGCCTCTCTAACAGGGAACACTGTGTAATGGTCTACACAATACCACTGTTGTAAATAAAAGGGAGAGGCCCTACTATCCAAGGGACAGGGTGCCAAATATAGTAACAATAAGAAAAGATTTCCCTTGGACTGACTCACCAACTATGATCAACATTCAACCCTCTGTCATGCAAACTTCCTTCTTAATTATATACTATCGACAACCCCACATATAATTATAAAAATACACAAATGTATAAAAAAATCACATAATTTTTATTCAATGTACATTAATGTCGGCCAATAGTTCAAATTTTTTTTACAAAAAAAGAACAGAGAAGCACTGTCCACAATTCATAAAAACATTTCATATAACAAATTCATTAAAAACAACAAGTGACATATTAAAAATCATCAAAAAATAATTAATTCGATAGAATCTATATTGTAGTCATATCATGAGGAATATCCTTAGACTAAATAGTTCCTCGAATTTAACACCCCAGAAGCGTTGACGCGTTTCGGTGTGCAAACAACTTTAGCACCACCTTTATCAGGACTTTACAATGATTGTCTCTTTGTAATAAGTAGCACAAAAATCGTGTGTGCCTGAATCAATGTGTCATAACCGCCGTGATGCCATGCATAATGGAATGGGTCGGGCTGGACCACAAGAGGACCTATCTTATCATGAGGACCTTATCGTTTTTCTTATTACGCACGTTACGTGTGTTCAAGGATAAAAATCTTCGGTATTGTTGATAGTTCTCAGGGTTTGTGATATCTTTAAAAATTACCTTCATATATTATTGGTACAGAAAAAGGACGTCTTCTATTTAAAGTCCGATATTTGTTCTTCGCACTTATTTTAAAACCTCTGTTTGAACCGATATTTCTTCGTGTGATCTCAGGTCCGTCGCCGCTCCGCAATCGGAAAATCAGACATTTTCCGATTGCGGAGCGGCGTCGGACCTGAGATCACACAAAGAGATATCGGTTCAAACAGAGGTTTTAAAATAAGTGCGAAGAACAAATATCGGACTTTAAATAGAAGACATCCTTTTTCTGTAACAATAATATATGAAGGTAATTTTTAAAGATTTCACAAACCCTGAGAACTATCAACAATACCGAAGATTTTTATCCTTGAACACACGTAACGTGCATAATAAGAAAAACGATAAGGTCCTCATGATAAGATAGGTCCTCTTGTGGTCCAGCCCGACCCATTCCATTATGCATGGCATCACGGCGGTTATGACACATTGATTCAGGCACACACGATTTTTGTGCTACTTATTACAAAGAGACAATCATTGTAAAGTCCTGATAAAGGTGGTGCTAAAGTTGTTTGCACACCGAAACGCGTCAACGCTCCTGGAGTGTTAAATTCGAGGAACTATTTAGTCTAAGGATATTCCTCATGATATGACTACAATATAGATTCTATTGAATTAATTATTTTTGATGATTTTTAATATGTCACTTGTTGTGGTCTCTTGTTGTTTTTAATGAATTTGTTATATGAAATGTTTTTATGAATTGTGGACAGTGCTTCTCTGTTCTTTTTGAACTATTGGCCGACATTAATGTACATTGAATAAAAATTATGTGATTTATTTATACATTTGTGTATTTTTATAATTATATGTGGGGTTGTCAATAGTATATAATTAAGAAGGAAGTTTGCATGACAGAGGGTTGAATGTTGATCATAGTTGGTGAGTCAGTCCAAGGGAAATCTTTTCTTATTGTTACTACAAAATACCACACCATAAAAGTCATGAAGCCTTGCATCACAGAGGAAGTATTAGCCCAAGGACTCTTGATAACCACTGTTAAAACGCAAATTAACAGAACAATTGATCTTGCAAATACGCTTTGCCACAACAATTATTTACATCCATAGCACACAAACAATGCAATAGTCAGGAATTCCCAAACTATAAGTAACCAAGTAGTGAAAGAAGCTCTGTTACTTCACAGAGCCTTGGTCCCAAGTCAATGAGGGCCAAATCCTAAGTGCAACTGCGCGGTGTACACAGACTGTAGAACACCTCTCTTAGATCGCCTGAGCCATTATTAGTTTGCCTGGCTTCTACGGGGCGAGGGTAAGGAGGTACTACCACTGTGCGTTTCACAAGTAGAACAGCAGCACAGAGACTCGTTGTGCACCCGGATATCCCCGCACACACAATGAGGCAGCAGCGAGTAACTGGGTAGATAACTGGTGCAGGTGCATCTTTACCAATCCTGCCAGCGCCGTCTCGGAACTTCTCCATAATGCTGAATCAAAGGAATAATCGGCAGCGCGATGCGGGCATAGGCGAGCCTTATAGGAAAGCCTGCCCTGCCGTCACCGCTCTGTCGGCGTTGCTGCATTCGAGCAGATGCTCACTGTCAGCCTTCGTCCCAACTAACTCCTCAGGATCGGTTTGTTGCTCAACAGGGTCCACCTCTCGACAGCCCCAATTCTGTTTGCTATGATAGCGCAGAATTTTGGGGTGATCAAGTGAGGGAAGGAAAGGGAGGGAACAGCTGGGAAGGAGACCTACAATAGAAAGTACCATCAGTAACTCTGTAATACGTCCCCTTATATATATATATATAAGTACACAAAACGATCCTTCCTCTATTTTACCTGTAAAAGAAAATAATAGCTTTGTATCTGTGATGTAGCATGAGTAAACATTCACGTCTATAACGCTCCTCAGAATTCCTTGTTGTGCGTGCTAAAAAAGAGGGCAAACCTTTTTTTTATATAAGTTGAATTTAAGACCTTGACATCACAACATGTACACTAGATACCTTTGTGTCATACAATACCCACCCAAAATAAAGCACAGCCCCGTATCACAGAGGGAGACTCGACACTCTGGATACCCCTGTTAAATGGCAAGAGCAATAAACACAAATGAATAATCACAAGGATCATTGTGTGTATTCGTCATCATAGCGCACAAAGGAATATGAAACAGAACTGTTTTTTGTTACTCACTTGATATATATTAAACTTTTTCTTGAATCAAGCGTTATAGAATCAGATGATGTAGATAGTCACTGTTATCTGCACAGCGAGCTGATATCACTCATATATCAATAGTACCAAAAGCTCCAGACTTCATCCATTAATATCAACAGCCAAATTACTGTTCACGATACAGTAACTGTCTATAATGAATATTTGACACAAACTAAAAATCAAAGTTTCAGAGGAATATAGAAGCTGACTCCATAGAAATCAAATCCTCAGAAAAAATAACAACACCAAAGTTTTGCTAGTAAAGTCATAAATATAATGCTGTAATAGAGTAGACTCAATTGCCTCCAAATGCTAAATGCTGCAGGACTACAAAAACAAGACCAAACATAATGCTGCTATTTAGGTCAGGAAAAACACAGGCTCCTCTAACAAGAGTTTTGTGGTGTATGTACACCCTTACTACACCGCCATACCTTCCTCTTGGTAAGGCACACTCAGACTACAGGATGCGCTGAGCTCCGTGGAATAATCGTCCCTGCATTAAAGATGGAAGCGACTTTTATAGTCCTTCCTGTTTTGACATTACAGCAGCGTTTCGAGTAAACTACTCACTTCTTCATCCTCATGGGAAGTGTAGTCCCTTAATGAATCTTGCGCCTTCACATGATTGAGAGCATGATTTCCTCTTCGTTTGACGTTATGCCTTAGGTCCGGGTCCATCACCTTGCGAGATGTTTGAAAAGTTCTATGCCCCGTCCCAAGGGATAGTTCTTTCCATGGTTGCCATAATTATCCAAAGCTGCCGGATTCCTGACAACCTTCACAGAGGTAGAGGTAGGGACAATATTTCTGAGTGTAACAGTGCATCATCCTCCCCAAGAATGCTGACAGGGCCCAGGTTTTGTCGGGTATTTTGTGTGAAACATCTTAATGAAACGGTTTGCATGTATGCCATTTGCTGGTTTCCATGATTTTTCTTCTGCGCCATATCCCTTCCAGGATATGAGATACCATAAACAGGATCCCCTTTTCTTGGATTCCAATATTCTTTCAAACTTGTATTCAGGTTCGTTGTCTACCAATATGGGAGATGGTGTCTTTTTCACTGGTGTATAAGAAGACTTTAACAGTGATACATGAAAAACCGGGTGCATTCTTAATGTTTTGGGCAAGGTTAGTTGATGGTAGCTGGATTTATGCATTTTTTTTACTTATATGGCCCTAATGAACCTGGGGTTGAAGATACTATATCTTCTGAAGTGGATGTTCTTAATGGATAACCAAAACACATCACCTTTCTGGTATTGTGGACAAGGTCTGAGATGTTTTTCCGCTGTTTTCTTTTATTGTTTCTTTGCTTCTTCTAGATGTCTTTGTGTTTCTTTTAGAGTTTGCTGTATATGAGTCACTCAATCATGTACTTCCGGTAGTTTACGAACCCCAACATGGTGTATCATTGGTATTAATCATGGATGGAAGCCATATGTGCTATAGAAGGGTGCTGTCTTGGCTGAATTATGTTTTGTGCTCTTATAGGCTACTTCCGCAACCCATAATAACTCCACCCATGAGTCTGTGTTTTCCTTCATGTAGCATCATAAGAATTGTTAATGTTTGATTCAGACGTTCGGTGTGTCCATCTGTTTGGGGATGGAAACTTGTGGATTTGGCTGAGGTCATGTTTAACGCTGAACACCACACAGTCCATAAATGAGCTGTAAACTGCCCTCCCCTATCGGATACACTGATCTTTGGGAGACCTTGTAAACGAACTATGGGTGTCAGCAATAACTGGGCGAGTTGTTTCGAAGTGGGCAATTGTGAACAGGGTATGAAATGCCCCAAATTAGTGAGACTATCAATTACCACAAGGATGGTAGTGCACCCTCTGTCTTTTGGTAAACCCACTATGAAATCCAATGATATCATTTTCCAGGGAACCTCAGGAGTGGGCAAGGGTTAAAGTAGCCCTAGTGGCTTAAAGTGATCAGTCTTTGCTTGAATGCACTTTTCACATGTGCGTACTGCATTCTGTACATCTGTCCTTACAGAAGGTCACCAGAATTGCCGCAATACCCTATTGAGTGTTTTATCTACTCCATGATGAGCAGAACTGGGTGGGCCATGACACCACTAGAGTACTTCTTCATCAGCCTCGACTATATATGGTTTCTCTGGATCTGGATGAACCAATATTGGAGCAGAAGTGAAAGCTTGTTTCAACTGCCCAAAAGCGTTTCCAGCTTCCTCTGTCCACACTAAAAAGGCTCTTTTTTCTCACAGGTCTGGTTATGGGAGCTACCATCTTGGAAAACTGGTTTATGAATCTTCTGTAAAAGTTTGCAAAACCAAGAAAGCATTGTATGTCTCTGACATTAACGGGTCGTGGGAAATTATTTACTGCCTGGATCTTACGTTTGCCGATTTCTTGGCTCGTAGGAGGCAACATCACTCCCAGAAACTCCACCCTGGTCACATGGAACTCACAATTTCTGAGCTTGCAATACAACCCATTTATTCGAAGCACCTTAAGCACCATACATACATGTTGATTATGAATGGATATACTAGATGAATAAATCAGTATATCATCCATATACACCACCACAAAGACATCCAAGAACTCTCCTAATACTTAGTTTAGGAAGTATTGGAAGGCGGTGGGATGGTTGCATAACCCGAAGGGCATCACAGTATATTCATAAAGTCCATAGCGGGTTATAAAGGCCATCTTCCACTCATCGCCCTTCCTCATACGCACAAAATTATACGCTCCCTTTAAATCTAGTTTTGTTTAAATCACGGCTTTCTTAACTTGATCTAAGAGTACAGGAATTAGTGGTAAAGGATACTGGTTCTTGACTGTTACATTATTAAGGCCTCTAAAGTCTATGCAAGTCCTATGCTCACCATTTGCTTTTGAAATAAAAATTAAAGGCAAAGCTGCTGGTGACCTGGACAGACGTATGAACCCATTAGCTAAGTACTTGTCTATGTACTACCGTAAGTGCTCGTTCTCTGGCTTGGTTAATGCGTAGATTCTCCCACATGACACAACAGCCCCTGCAACTAAATCGATCTGACAATCATATTGTCTATGTGAGAGTGCCTTTGATGGTTGATTTGCCGTCAGTTTGGAGTTGGAAATTAAGGTGTGCCGTGATCGGTGTGGCGTTGTCTTCAGTGGTGGTGCAGAGGATTGATTCTTTGTGGATGATGGCAATGCCACCTCCGTGTTTGTTGGTGCGGTCTTGGTGTGTCATCCTGTAGCCATTGAGCTTCGCTGTGTCGATGTCGGGGCCGAGGAGGGGTTGAGCCAGGTTTCTGTGATGAAGATTACATCAGATGAGAGTGGAGATGGTGCCCCAGACTTCGATGGCATGTTTGCAGAGCGAGCTGGTGTTGATCAGGAACAAACAGAACAAGATGATGGACTGAGTGCTGAAACTTTTTAAACACTCAACCCCAGTCAAGAGATCTGGGTTAAATCCATTGTTCTTTTGCTCACTGTGCCACCCCAGTTTGGACCCAGCCATATGCAAATCAGTCTTGACCCTGCTTCCCATGGCAACAGTCCAGCCTGAACTGCCAGGCCAGGTCCTCCCTGGACTGGAAACAAGCATCCTAGGACCGGTTTCAGGGTTTCACCCCATATCTGCCAGGCTAGCTTGGATCCAGTGGCACAGCGAGCAAGGGAGAAGGAGGGGGTGGGAGCACTCCAAGAAACAGGAGAAAATGCAGTATCCTGCCGGGTTACGGCACCACCCAGGCGCCACGTCAAGACTGCAGGGTCCCCTCATGCACCAACCCACTGATTCCAGGGCCTGCAACAGCAAGCAAGTCATCACGTGGGTCTCTCATTCTAGGAACTAGCGGTCATTGGCAAGCAGGCACCTGTGGCTCAGCTGGTTGTGTCCTACTGGACTTTTCATTCTAAATGACCGACGCCATGGGTTGTTTGCAATCTGGAACTGCCAACACATCATCGGCTGTTGGCTCTGCTCCCACCACCTCCACTGGGAGTAAACTGAACGCCGTCTTGGAAGGGGTGGAGCGCCTTGGCACCTCCCTGGATCACACAAAAGCATCCCTGGAGCATAAGATCGATAAAGTGGTTGCTGACCTCACTTTGCTCCATGCAGACCACCGCAAGTTGGCTGATAAGACTCGCTCCATTGCACACACCTTAAATGACCTTACATCCAAAGCTTGTGCGCTGGACTTAATTGATTTTGTAAACGTATTGGAGCGCAGAGCAGATGATGCTGAAGGGCATTCCAGGGAGAATAACATTTGTGTGGGGGTCTGCCGGACGGAGTGGAAGGACAAGACGCTGTTTACTATGTGGAGAGATGGATACGAGAGCTGATCCCATCTGAAGTGCTCTCACAGTTTTTTTCCATCGAGCACGCCCATCGGGTGTCGCCGCACCCCCCGCATGGATCGAACCTGAGACCGTTGCTGTTTCGATTGCTACACTATGCGGACAGAGACTCAATACTGCGAGAGGCAAGACTGCTCCCAGACTTCACGATGGAAAATGCTAAGATAATGATGTTCCCGGATTACACCATTACAGTGCAGAAGCTGAGAAGCTCTTTCCTGTCCATGAAACGTCAACTGTGCTCTCTCAATTTGAAATACTCTCTTCTCTTCCCTGCGAGACTAAGGGGAAAACACGGTTCTTCAACGCCCCTGAGGCTGCCTGTGAGTGGTTGGACTCGGCCGGCCTGGCCAGCCGGGCCTCATCAACGGGGACCCCAAGCAGTTCCCAGGAGCTGCTGCCCCGCCGCTCCCGAGGGTGGGGGGGGGGAGGCGCCACATGAATCGCCCTTCCTGGCCGGAGCATGCTCCTAACCTGGAACAAATTATTCAATACCAATGCCGGGCCTTGCAGACAGGTGCCGCTATCATAGATGTGGTACAGCCTTCGGACTTTCCTCAACTCTCATTGCTAGATGTACTGCTGAAGGAGTTATTTTTCCGTTGAGATGAGGTTGATCCGTCATCAGATGATGTATCCATATTAGGTGCCTGGTAGTCCTCCCTGATGTATGGATCTATCTTTTCTTTGTCAAATTTCTTTATATCTTTTTGTAATTTAGTGATCTTTTGCTGCAGTAGGTAATCTTTATGTTCATTCATTTCGTTATTGATCTCAATTAAATGTGATTTGAATGCAGTAATACTATTGCCACTCTTTAGAGTGTTTTCCGCTATGGTGATTTTCACTAGTAGGGCTTCTGAGAGGCATTTGAATGTATTGATAAGAAGATACGTGAAATTAATATCAACAGTAGGCCATTTGGTGCAATATTAGCTCTTAAATACTCTGCCATCACTGCACCATGTAGTGCTATCTTGACCTGTTGCTTTTTCATAGCCGCTATAGTGTTCCAGTCATCAAAATAACTACCCAAAGGGGTAGAGCCTTCTGCCCCTAAGATGGAGCAAACCTACTGGTGAACCTGACCCAGCGAGATTGAAAACTCATGGAGAACCACATCCCCTGAGTGAACACTCCATAGTCAGGGGCCCGATCACATAAAAATATATGGGTTGGTAGAGAGAAGATGACATTAGACATACTGCTAAGATGGCTGCCGTAATTTGCCTAAATTTCGTCAAGTCACATAATCACCTTGTCTCACTTAGTCACACACCTAGTCTGAGTATGTAGATTTTATAAATCATATAATGAGCAAACCCAATAATCATGGTGGGAACACTAATAGACACTGTGGTAGTTACTTATACACAGCACAAAAAACATTTGGGACAAAATGCAAGATCCTAACTCCCTATACCCCAGGGACAGGGACAGTGATATATAAACTACAGAGGAATGGCTGAAAATTAATGAGCCTACAAACATCCTTGGCCACTTCTTACCTGCTTTTTAAAGATGAGTGCATTAACAGTAAACTGACACTAGAACATTCAGAGATTGCTGCCATAGTTTGTAGACGCCTTCCGCGTCTTATGCGGAGCATTCCGTACTCAGTCACACCTGATGGCCATGAGTGAAAACTGACCAAAAACGTCACTCCCCGCCGGGCACTTCAGCTACAGACCGGTGTAGCGGGTAGGTCCAGGACGCGAAGCAGCGCAGGACAAAGTGAGTACCAATGCCAAGACATTACGGCCCGTGCCTTAAGGGTGCACCTTAACTTATCTGAGATACCCATCTGTTAATATTTTTAATATAGATACCGCAGCCAGTACACAGTCCTCCGCTTCGATCTAAGGGGCAATTACAACATACTAGATGGGTAAGATCTCCACCGCACCCCCATCGGGGCAATTAGAACCTACGAGGCTGAGTGGAATGTGTATGTCTACATGTTCATATGTTGATGTTTGTCCTGTTTTTAACTGAGCACGTTTAATGTTACACCACTGGCCTTATTCACTGTGTGTTTTTATCTAATTCAAGAGGTAGCGACGTCAGAGCACTCATCATACATATCATTGAACCTAATGACTTTTGTTGCCCGCCTCACATCTGAGCAGCGAGAGGAGTTGGAAGAATCTATTACTCTGTTTGAAATCCAGGACAGTATACGTGCACTTGCTACTGGCAAGGCACCAGGCCCGGATGGCCTACCCGCCGAATTTTAGAGAGCTTTTACCACCCCTGGTTGCTCCCCATCTAAAATAATTGAATGAGAAAGCCCTCTCTGCCGTTGCTCTACCTGCCTCCCAGCGGGAGGCCCTGTTGGTTTCCCTTCCAAAGCCCAGCAAAGATCCCACAGAGCTGAGCTCCTGCAGGCCCTTCGCAATGCTTAACACAGATTATAAGGTCCTGGCTAAACTTCTTGATACCCGTTTGGTACCTTTGGTCCCAACGCTGGTCCACCAAGACCAGATTGGGTTTGTCCCAGCGTGCAGCACTTCCTTGAACCTCAGGTGCTTTTTCTGTGTCATAGCATACGCTCCACAGTGCTGGCTGGGAGTTGGCTGCCTTGTTCTAGACCTAGAAAAGGCCTTTGATTCACTGGAATGGCCCTTTTTGTTTGAGGCGCTGCGTTGTTATGGCCTTGGACTACATTTACTGAGGCTGGTCCAGCTGTTGTATGTGCAACCCGTGGTTAGGGTCAAAACCGGCTCCGTCATCTCCGGGCCGATATCGATTGGTAGGGGTACCCGGCAGGAATGCCCCCTCTCCCCGCTGCTCTTTTCCTTAGTAATGGAACCACTGGCTGCAGAGTTTTGCCATCGGGGGAGGCCTGAGGTATTTGGCTAGGAGACAGGCTGCACATTGTGTCTCTCTATGCAGATGACCTTCTCCTATATTTCAGAGAAATCTGCAGCGTCCCAGGCGAAGTCGCTGAAGTGCTGCATCGCTTTGCGCCGCTGTCTGGCATTCAAGTCAATTGGGCCAAATCATGTTTATTCCCTTTTACACTGGATGTGCTAGACCCAGCACTCGCTCTCTCCGAGTTGCCCATTCCCTGGCAGCCCAGGACATTTCGGTATCTAGGCCTCCGTATATAGCATATTTCGGAAGATCTGTACAATGGTAATCTCACCCGTGCAGCTGCATCTCTACGAGCCCAGATGGCTTTTTGGTAGACACTCCCATTGTCGGTGATAGGGCGTGTCGCCCTTCTAAAAATGGAGGTCCTCCCCAAACTTTTGTATTATTTCTCAAATCTATCTCTCTATGTCTTTTGGGACCTTGAGTCCTGAATCAGGGAGTTAATTTGGAACACAGGTCGCTGTAGAGTAGCACTGAGGAAAATTTTCTCACCACTAGACCAGGGCAGCCTCTCTGTCCCAAATTTCAAACACTATTATCTAGCCTCTCAATTGCAATGGGTAGCCAGATGGCTCTCTGGGCTGCAGCTATCCGACATGGCCACCATTCTACCACCCTGGACGCTGTCTAATATACTCCATCTGTTTCATCAGCTTACTCGGGCTAAGGCACCGGACCCCTTGCTGTTAGGTGTTGCACTCTGCTGTTACCGTCATAGCTTCTGCCTTACGCATGCAGTGGTTCCTTATGCACCAGCACTAGCTCTAGTAGGCACTGCCAGAACGGCTACATCTAAATCTGTGGCAGAGTTAGAAGCCTTTCATGCGGTAGGACTGCACACGCTAGTGGATCTTTACAGTGACTATACCCTGATTACATATGGCAAATTGACAGCTGACACTGGTCTATCGCTGGGACTGTTCCTCTTATATAAATCCTTGCTAGCGGCGCTGACCCGACGCTGGGGTGACCTGGTTGCTGAACCACCAACTCATTTGCTGGTACAATATTTGCAGGTCATGGGTACGGGCAGGCGATTGGTGCGCTGGCTGGCTAGCTCCTTGCAAACACATACTACACCCTCACATGCCGCCCTGCAGGCTCACTGGGAGGGAGACCTTGCCCGACCCTGAACTGACAAGGAGTGGGCGACAATTCTGGAAGGCCCCACTAATATACTGATGCGGCCTACCCCAGATGCGCCCTGGTGGCGGCAGATATACTTCATATGCTATGGTCCTGCCCCTCTTTACACACCTACTGGCAGAATGTCTCGGCCCGGCAGGCGGCATGCATGGCACGGCCCGATTTTCAGACCTGGGAGGCATGCATATTGGGTTTGTTCCCTAGGGCTAAGAAGTTTAAAGCAACCTCCAGGATCCTTGATTTTGGCTTCTTGATGGCGAAATGTCTTATCACCAGGCGATGGAAATCCCCAGAACCCCCATCAAGTGATACATGGACACAGTCCTTCCTGGTGTGGGCACAAGCAGAGGGGGTGACACTGCAGAGGGAGGACACTATGGAAATGTGCGAATATTTGTTAGCTTTCAGCTGGGATGTGATGTTGTCTGATCTTAGAACGTTTCTGCACGGGGTGGGTGGGGACGCCTCAGCATCACGAGGCTCTTGGGGATGCCATAAGGGGTGACAGACTTGCAACATGGCCAGTGATATGACACTGGGGTATGCCTTCTCTCCCCAGATTTAGTTTGGATTTTGCTTAGCCCTGGTGCACTATTGTCACAATGTTGTATTCTGCTGGACTGTGGGGGATTGGGGGATTGTTGTGATTTGAAGACACGGGCTGCAGTTGTTTTTATTTTTATATATTAGAATCATTTTTATTCGTTTTCTGCAAAGATATGTATTTCTTAACCCTTGTAGGGCTTGCCTGATCTCTTTGATGCATTGCATGGCTAAACATCCAGTTAACCGTTGATATGCGAAGGTCATTGTTGTTTCCAGCATCGCTAGGCTGACTGACCCTCACACTTGTAATCTGATTTTGGCTGTTCTGTAACAACGTTTGCTTAATTTTCTCTAACTATACTTGGGACTGCGATCCCACTTTGCTTTGCTGCTGATATTGTGGACTAATTGTACTTATCTTAAACATGAATAAAATTATTATTTTTTTTTAATTATGGTTGCGCAGATTGTAGCACATGTCCGAGGACTCTTGTCGAGGAGATCCACTCCGTGTTTTAGTCTTTTTTTTATTTTTCTTACTATCCCACTTCTTTTAAGAAGACTCAGGTGCCTGCTTCAAGTTATCCTTTTCAGAATTAACCTTAATCTGTGGTTTACTAGGTCTGGTTCCCAAATTATCTCTGCCTATTGTCGCTCAGGTTTCCTTAATAATTTTTGGTATTTTGCGCCCCAGCAACCTGTATCCCGAAGCAACCTGTATCAGTCGCTGGCATATAACCAAAGCTGTTGCTTTCCCTTTTATATTGTTTAGTATGATTGAGGATTCTGCTGCAAAATTACCCCATCAGTTTCATACCCAAATCCAGGGCCGGGCCTGCCCTGTACTCATTCTGAATCGTTTAAGCACCTATGACTAAACAGCTAATGAGGGTGTACCGTGTGTTCTGATATATACCGCAGCAAAGACTGTGCCCCAAAGTGGTGCTGTATTCCACTGGAGGAGCCATCCCCATTGGCAAGCATATTGTGAGAAATATATGTTTTTCTCAGGGTCCCGTATGGGGAAACACTGCTTCAAGCTGATTTATTTTTTGTGCAATCCAGAACGGAATCTCATCCCGTCTGATGGGAACCTTACCCATGACTGCATTGATGGTCACTGGACTTATTCCAGGTATAGCCAATTGTGGTTGTGCAGCTTGAACAGCCCTTGCTGAGTTTGTCATTGTTCGCATCACATATTGAGTCAAACATCTGTATATTCTGACCAGATGTGTATAGTATACGTTGCTCTGTTGCTGTCAGATTTGCTATATCTGGGTAAGGTGTGTAACTGGCTAAGACTGGTCATGTCGCTCCCTCATTGCTGAGGGGACCTAGTCTAACATCGTTTCTTATATGTGGTAGGGCGCCTTCAAACCAATTTTTGTGTTCTTGAAATGTTAATGGTATTTCTTGTGCTTCATAAGCTGTGTAATTGTTAGGAACTGCAGCTACAGTGTAAGCATGAAAATGTCTTGATTGTGCATTTACTGCTGGGAATGTAACCTATGAATAGAATACCTCTGTTGTGTATGTTTCGTGGGCCTCTACCCTGAAGGTCATATCTCCACCTGTAAGGGGGAGCACATGTTGTTGTAACATCTATGTGACTATATGTCTGCAGTTCACCGGTGTGAGAAGTTGGCCTGGTATATGATGTCCACTAATTAAAGTGGGCACCTTGCACCAGTCCAAACAACCCTTATGGTGATTTAAGAGGTCAAAGATAACCTTAGAAAGCTATCCGAGTGGTAGCTGTGAAGAGCAGCCTTCAGGCTTAGTCTTGAAGGAATGTTAAGCAGCTTGTTTTACCAGAATGCAACTTTATTGTATTGGTTAAATGAAAGGAGAACTACACAGTAGTTATAAAAATATGTATTTATTATTAGAATACACTCTGAATACCTTACAGTATCTCCTACACACAGTTAAACACAAAGCACACAATACTTTAGCACAGAAACAATCGTAGTAGGACTAATACACTGTGGGCTCCAGGGGGAGACCAAACCATATACTAAAATAGTGGTATAAGAACCACGACTCGAGTCAAGACAGTGTCTAGAGGTTGTAGAATTGCTGGGACCCAAAGGAACCACCCAAGGTGAGTAAGGGGGACCCCACGGAGGACGGGTGCAGTGTGAAAACACGACCGCGTGCTACGTACAATTCAATGGGAGAGTCGCTGTTGCAGTTTTAAAGTTTAAGGACCCTTCCCAGTGGATTACAAGGAAACCCTTTGGATCATAGGAGGTTCGAGAGCCACCCCACCCGTGGATACCGTAGTACCAGAGTTACCTATCCCAGGGAAGCCGGGTGCATAGGGCTGAAATGGTGTCAGAAACCGCCGTCGATCTCAATGGAGGACTTCAAGGAAATGCCACTGCGGGAAGGAAGAAAAGTGTCTGTTGGAATCCAAAGGTGGATTCTTGTCGAGGAGTACCTGAAAGCATAGGGGACAGAGTCTGGGTCACTCAGGAGTGACCAGGGGCTCGGTAGACGAATGCCCACCGATGTCGGGTGCTTCAGGTGTGATGCTGCAGACCTTGACTCTACAGCTGCAGGGACCAGGAGACGTCGAGGACGACCAGGAGCCAGATACAAGCTGTCCCATGAAGGATGTCGAGTGCTGAGGGGTCAGTGTCCAGCAGGAGCACCAACAAGCCTTGGCAGCGGCAACCCACGAAGAAGGTCAAAGAAGGTTCCGGCCTGGCCCAGCAAGGACCAGGGGACTCATCACAGCAAGGGGAGTCAGTGCAGGCCTGGAGCAACCATGGGAGCCCAAGAAAAGTAGTGCTGTCCCTCAGATGGACCCACAGGCTGAAGGCACAGTAGTCGCGAGGGGACCTCTAGCAGTTTCACAAAGTAACAGCTTGCAGGGCACAGAGTGCGAGGAGGCCAAAGTCCTTTGTACGAAATGTGCGCAGAGGTTGGGGCTATCGATAGCCCAATGCACTTAGTTGGGGAACGCCACCAAGCATATGCACTTGCAAAAGTACGCGGTGCACAGGGGTTCGAGTTTTCAGTCCCCACAAAGGATACTGGCCTCAGACTTGGTGAGAGGGCAGCTCAACCTCAAAAAACGTAGGAACCCACCTCCTGTGTTGCTGGAGCCTTCGGAATCCGCAGGAGCTCAGGATCAGCAGATCGGTCAGTTGCGTTACGGTGCCTGCGAATGCAGGGGAGTGACTCCTTCACCCCAAGGGAGATAACTTCAGGTGTCCTCGATGCTCCACAGGTCCTGCACGGAGCCTGTATGGTGCACAGGCACAGACGATGCTTTGGACAGAGAGGGAGACGAAGTAGGGCCCAGTCGAAGTCCAGCGAAATCCAAAGTGTCCAGACGGTTGAAGATCAGTGGTTTCTTGTTCAGAATCTTGTCCACGTCGAATCTAGGGTCTTACAGCAAGGTAAGCCCTTTTGTACCCACGGGAGAGGGTTGGACAGATTCAGGGGACCCTCCTAGGGGAGGGTCAGGACAGTGGGGAGGATACTCCCATGTCCTTTGTCCAGTTTCGCGCCAGAGCAGGAGCCAACGGCTCCCAGGACTGGTTTGAACTGGACTATGCACAAGGACACCAAATGTGCCCCTCGTGCAGACTTTCAGGCACTTTGGAAGTGCACCCACCCAGCCCCAATACACTAAATCCTGTCTAGGAGGTGGTCACACCTCCCTGTGACAGGATGCCTATTGTGCTGCCTTCCCCTGCTCGAGCTTGGCTCAGCAGCAGGAGGGCACAAATGTGTCTCTGGTCGGCAGCAACCATTTTGTGCTGTCCGGCTCGAGAAGGCTAGTACCGGAAAGACAAGGGACCCCACGAAGCTCACTTCAGAAGGGTGGAATCATACCTCCCACACCGGTTACCAGTGTGGAGGTATGATTCCAAGGTGTTTGATACGAAACACGACATGTTTTGTTGCAGCCGTTTTCGAGATAGCATTTTACGCGAGCTTATAATGCACCTCTACCTATATGTCTGGCTGCATCACCGATAACCCGGGAGAATGGTCTCCGAAGGCTGCAGGGGTGTCCTGCTCATGCAGGGACACCCTCTCACGTAAAAACCAGCACCCTGCCTTCAGGATTGTCAAGGCCTGCTAGAGGAGTGACTGATAGGTTTTAAGTGTAGTGACCTATAGATATAGTAAACTGTAGTATCTGTATTGTGATTCCCTCAATTAATGGTTTACTTAGTATCATTATATCTTTCTATATATTTGTTAGTCTGTTATTGTCTTAGTTTCTTTTAGAATGTTCTCCTGCTGCTTAGTAACATTAGAATGTATGTGATTTACTCTTGAGTTGGTTTCTGTTGGAGCTGGCTGCTTCCAAGCTAGCTCCTCTTCCATGTAACCTTACAATAAATCCACTCAAGACAATTCCTGTTTCCTGCTTCATTACTACATAAACCTATATCTTAAGTAAGTGGTGCATGCACCAACTTACACAGGCTGCAATGGCAGGCCTGTAGTTCCATTTTGCATGACCTCCCATGGGTGGCATAATACATGCTTCAGCCCATGGGAGGCCTCTGGGGTACCTATGCCCTGGGTACATGTGTACCATATACTAGGGACTGACAAGGGTACCCCAGTATCCAATCTGGAGTATACCTAAGCACATGGCATAACATTTTAGGAAGAAAGCAGATAGACCGGGGTCCTGATTAGCAGGATCCCAGTCAGACTAGTCAAAAACAGTGTAACATCAAGCAAAAAGTGGGGGTAACCATAAGAAGCAGATCCTACTTTCCTACAACCGGTATGTTAACTGGTGCTGCATTAGACATTTGAATATGTGGAATTCAGAGAGGGTACCTCTGTGGGGTGATCCTTTTTAGAGGTTCAAGCTTGAACAACCTACAGCCAATACATAGGGGTCCCCAACTCAGACGAGAATTCTTCCCTAACACCACGGACGTCTCTGATAAGTTGGTGGTTAGGGGCTTTGAGTACCCAAAAGAAAACTACTCGAGTGATCCATTAAATAAGAACCCAAGCTAGAACATCGGCGGCGCCATGTCATACAGTTCAAAACTGTGAGTTTGTTGGACAACATAAACATCAAAACTGTGCAAGACTGATTCTACGCACACCATCAGGATATGTTGGCCTTAGTCCTGCTAGCTCACAGTGCACCATGCAACATCTGTACCCCTAAACTAGCAAGGTAACAGGTGAAATATGCAACCTCAGAATGTGACAACCCTAACTCCCCAAGGAAATCATGGAAACAGATCTAGAACCTTTTCATTTGGTAACTTATGCATACCCAAAGAGATCCACAAGAAATACACAACATGGTGTTTCAATATTTATTGAAGCATTATGAATCTTGTGTGCTGCAATTATTAATAGAAGGAAACAGAACAGTGTAATCAGTATTACGAGAATGGCAAACAAAATAAACAATTCAACCATTGTGCTGTTACATAGGATATATGCTTGCGTATGTGTATTGTTATATTTTGTGCTCCTCCCTGGCGCTACCTATCCTAGTGTGTCTAGGGTGGGTGAATCTGCCAGAATCCCTGTAGGGTGATCTAACTCCCCTGTTACCAATGGGTAAGTGTCATCAGGGAGTCCGTCTTGGTGGAGAGCTGGGCATCATCCCTCACAGGAGGTGAACAGAAATCAGTTGGGTTGGAACTCCAGCATGGGGCGACCTCAGCAGGGTCAGCGAAACGCTCCTCTGTCTAACTAAGGAGTGATGTTGTTTATATAATAAACTTCACTCATGCAATCATGCTGAAGCCCCAGTCAGGTCGCTATTGTTGATTCTTTCGTTATAGCTCTGTCACTGAGAAGACAATAACAAACTACAGCATTTTGCGCAGTGAACTTAGCCCTTGTACATAATGTTCAAGCCACTCAGTAATATGCCTACGAAGAAGTGTAAATGTAAGCAAAGCCATTTCAGAGAATATTATCCTGCACAGGCACACAAGCAAATGTGTCAAATGTCAGCGTTTAAGAAAATATGGCCACTTTAAAACTTGAGCATCTAAAATGGTGGTGTAACTACTCGGGCCTAACGTGACCACATGACAACACTACACCCCTCCACTCCCTTCCCCTTTATGCCACACCACTCTACGACATGCCACTCCATTCTAAAACACTCTACGACATGCCATGCAACACCACGCCATTCCAATCTACACCACTAACTCCACGAATAAACACGCCACTCCACTCTACGCCCTTCCACTGAATACCACTTATCTCACTCCAATCTACCCCACCCCACTTCGATACAATTTACCCCAATCTACTCCACTCCACCAAATCCACTTCAATCTACCCCACTCCACTATATCCCAATCCACTACAATCCAATCTACCCACTCTATTCCAATCTACCCCACACCACCCCAATCTACCGCACTCCTCTCAAATCTACCCCACTCCACTGTACTCCAGTCCAACACACTCCACTTCACTCTACGCCTGTTTACCTCAGTCCAGTTTACTTCACTCCACTACAAACTCCACTGCTATCTATCCAACTCCTCTCCACTCCAATGTACCCCATTCCACCACAATCTACCCCACTGTACTCCAGTTTACCACTCCAATCCACCCAATCTACCCCACTCCACTCTAATCTACCCCCTCCACTTCACTCTTGTGTACCCCACTCCAATTTTTCCCACTCCACTGCAATCTACCTCACTCCAATCTTCTCCACTCCAATCTACCCCACTCCAATCTACCCAACTCCCCACTCCAATATACTCCACTCCATTCTACCCCACTCCACTTTACGCTAATCTACCCCACTCCACTTTACCTCAATCTACCCCATTGCACTCTACCCCACCATAACATGCTACTAACTTTTAGCCATGCTGAACAGCAGCCACACTGGTGTACATAATAGCTAAAACACATTGCCAAAGCCAATAGCTCTTGCATAGACGAGACCTATTGGCTTTGACAATACTTGTTTTTTTTAAGTAAGTGCTTTTCTGTATACACTGGTCTCTGTGGAAAGTTTAGAGGTTTGGGGGAAGAGAAGGGGCCTCCACCCTGCGCCATAAATCCACACTTGGAGAAAGGGCTATTTAGTTCATCTGAAGCCTTTTCTGGTTTCAGTTTCATATGTATCAACTCTGTCAAGGCCTTGCTTTTCCTGCACAACTGAAGCCCAGCCCCTAAAATCTGCAAACTGTAAGGAAATTAAAAAAATGCAGTTCTCAGAGCTAAAGGCAGCCTCAGACTAAAAATGTGTCTTTGTTACTAATAAAACTGAAAACAGAAACAGTTTCTGATGATCAATCTTACCCTGTCTTCAAGAGTTGATTATAAATATTGTATTTGGTACAATATTAAACTGAATCCAGACAAAGGTTCTGATGACCTGCATATCCCTGTCTCAAAGTTTTATGGCACAAGCCAGGACCCTTCTTTCCCAAACCATCACAGCTGCCTGCAGAAACCTGTGTAAGTAGAAAAGCACTAAACATTTTTCTAGCTAACGCATCAAGAATTTTTAATTCTATTAAGGACACGGAGGCGAGGATTATGCTTCTCCTTCTTTGCTATTTATTACTGCAAACTTAACAGCAGCCAATCAAAACAGACTTTTTAATAAACCACATTTCCCATAAACCTTAATCATGACATCACATCTCCTGCACCAATCACTGTCTCTCTTATGGTATAATAGTGTGTCTGCGCCATTTTCACGTCCTCTTTCTTTGCCTCATCGGCAGAACATAACTTTGAGATCCGCCGTCCATCAACTGGATATCACTGTAAAATTGGAACTGAACTTTACGTATGCAGACTCAGGATCTAGAGTCATCCATGAGACCAACTGGGTCTTGAAGAACATTAAGAACCTGGAAGCTGTTCCATTTCATCTAGTCGTGCTTCTGATCACCATCTGGGAAGGACGTAGAGAACAACCATAATACCCAGGGCAAGTAGGGTAAAGGGCATCATATATGCATACACCATTACAAGGCAAGTAGGATAAAATTGTCATATTTGCATATTCCATTACATGATGCTGGGATATTATAACAACACTTAACATTGCATTGTAATAACATGTTGTAGCAAATGAGGGTGGGATAAACCTCGCCTCCATATCCTTAGTAGAACTGAAAATTATTGACGCATTAGCTAGAAATATTTTTACTCTACGTCAGGGCCGAAGGCTTCGGATTATGCTTGTTCAAAGCTGCTGTAACACCACTGAGGCTATATCTAAAACTGGCTTATAATAAAATGTTTTAAAAGTAGAATCAGCAGACCAGTCCGCTGCTCTCATTATATCCTGGAGGTGTGAACATAAAGCTTAAGATTTCAAAGCCATGGCCCCTCCTACTGAGTGACCTCCAAATCTAGATGTTTCGATACCTGCTTGGGAGAGAATCAATTTCACCCAGAGTCTTAAAGTAGCAGAAGAAACTGGAAATAACGGTTTCTGAAGAGCAATTAAGAGTTGGCCTCCACTAGATTGGCGAAGTTCCCTTGTACGGTCTTCGTACTCCTTTAGGCACTACACAGTTCACAACTTGGGATTGTCTGGAAAACTAGGGTAAGTAATCTGCCTAGAGAGTGCCTTTATCCATCTTGTTAAGATAAAGGATACTCCGTCTGGGGCAAAAACTCTACCTGATATGTCGAGGGCTTTGACATCCGACACCATTCTGCAGAAAACTACACATAGAAGGATAATCAATTTGGCCGAGAGTTGTTTTCTGGATAAATCTGAATTGACCGGCCATCTCTAGAAATTTTAGGATAATGTTTACATCCCAGAGGACCGAATATTTTGGACAGGGCGGATTAGCTAAATGAGTCCCCCCCATAACTCTACTTATGAGAGGGTGTTCGCCAATTGGTTTAGCCTCTATGAACGAGTGACCTGCTGAAATCGTGGACTGATTCATACAGAAATAGGTTAGGCCACTGGAAGCCAAATCTGCTAAGAGGTTGATGATAGAAGCAACTGGGGCCACCAGGGGATCCAAACCCCGCTTGTTGCACATGCCCAACCATTTCATCCAAGCTGAGGCATATTGTTTATGGCTAGAGTTCGACCAGGAGCGGGATATGAACGAGACAGCTTGGTATGAAAGATTTGGCAGGAACCAGTGTTGCCTGATATGCGCCATGCATGAGGTGTAGACGGCGTTGGAGAAGTGAGTGTTATAGGCCCGCTGGATCCAGAAGAAGTACTGGGAATGAGGGAATCTGGATTGGGCAATCACAAGACATCTCTAAAAGGATCGGGAACCAGGGATGAGCTTTCGATAGCAGGTGACTAGAAAAACCGTGGGATGCAGTTTCCACTCGCTGAAATCCCGGAGATATCTCAAGTTCCAGGCAGCTACCACGTAGCTCCGGCCTGGAAGATATTCTGCTGCTGCCGAGATGTGATGCTGTAGACAATAGTGCCAGAACGTCTTTGCAGTATCCAAGAGAACTCAGAATCTCATCTCTCCCAGCGTGTTTATGTAGCGAACTGCTCAGATATTGTCCATTTTTAGCGGGACGCAACAGCTAGAGCAAGGAGCTACGTTTTTAAGGCAGAGGACCCTGCTAAGAGTTCTAAGCAATTTATGTGGAGGTTAAATTCTTCCCTGGACTACTGGCCGCATCTGGCTCCCCACACCCACAGACTGCTGTCTGATTCTAGGATAAGGTACGGCTGGGAACCGTTCTAGGCAGTCATGTGGTCCAACCACCACCGAAGCTCAGTCCTGTTCTCTGGAGTTAGAGCAATCAATTTTGAGTAAGCTGCCCCCTTTTGAAGATGGTGGATCTTTAAGTGATGGAGCACTCTGTTGTGAAGAGGGGATGGGAATATGGCTTGGATAGAGGAAACCTATAGCCCTACTATCCTGGCTAGCACCCTCAAGGACATGCTGTCTTTGAGAAGGGTGGAACTGTGTGTAACTTCTGTAGTGGAAGGGATAGCTGGGAAAATAGGGAGTAAATTTGAAACCCCAGAAATTCCATGCAACCAGAGGGTACGAGGATGGATTTCTTTTTGTTGATGGTGAAGCCTAGGTCTTGAAGTAGCTGGATCGTCCAGTTCAAATTACATAGCAGCAATTGCTCGTCTTGGGTCATTAAGAGAATGTCGTCTAAGTAGATAATCTCTGGAGCGAAGACTCTCAACTACCGGGTGCATGACCTTGGTAAAATACCAAGGAGTGGACGAAAGGCCAAAGGGGAGCACCTTGAACGTGTAACATTGATCATTCCACACAAACTGAAGGAATTTCAGGTGAGGGAGAAATATCAGAATGGAGAGATACCCCTACTTCAAGTCGAAGCGTACCATCCAGTCCCTTTCTCTGAGAAGATCTCGGGGGAGGTGAAGTCCCTCCATTTGAAATGGGGGTAAAGAATCCACCCGTTGAACTCCTTGAGGTTGATCACTAGCTGGGAACCCCCACCCCGTTTGGTCACCACAAAAATATTGCTGCAAAAACCTGAAGGATTAGGTTGGCAAGGGCAAATTGCGCCTTTAAGCAGAAGTTGGTTTATTTCTGCATGAATAAAGGAGTGATCTTGTTGGGAAAAATGGATGGGGAGGGTTAAATGGGAACACTGAAGAACTCCAGCTTGAATCCTGTCACTGCCTCCAGAACCCATGGGTCGGCAGTCAGGGAAGTCCCTCTGGAGAGAAAGTATTGAGTCCTGCCCCCAATCAGCCTTACTTTGGGTAGTTGCTCCAGCGGTGCAGTTGCCTTGGGAACGGAAAGAGCCTCTCCTGTAGCGATAGCGATCTCGTCACACTCGGGCGAGGTAAAAGGTTTCTCGGTTTTGGTTGGAATAATTTTGGCCTCTGGGTGGACTGAAAGACTGGGAGCTTTGTATATTGGTGCGGCCGGTCGGTCACCTTCTGTAACGGCCAGTCTTGGCAACAAGGCATTGGTGAAAACTTTGTGAAGAGACGACTGGGCCTTGTCAAGAGTGGTCAAGGTATGGACAAATTTGCCCAGGTCTTTGACGAACTTGTCCCCAAACAGCATGCTGTTGGCCATTGGACCTGCCTCTGTTGTGGTGAGTTCTGTCAATTTTGGATCAATGCAGATCAGCATCACAGACAACGCACAGTTGGCTTTACCCAACATGCAGAGCACTTGTTGGGCCTAACCTACAAGGGCGTGAGGGTCTACTGCCATATCTGTCTTCTTGGCGACTACCGCCATGTCAGGTATCTTACATAATGGCCTGGTCAGGTTTAGGACCTTATCTTGACAGGCTTTCAAGGACCTGTCAATCCCCTTCTTGGGGTCCTTGGTGAAGGGCTTCAGAAAAGTGGCCAGGTTGGGGTCCACTTCAGGGGTCTCTGCCACTTTTTCTGGAATGTCTGGTCAGGGGCACTTGGAGCGGAGCTGATTACAGACATCTCTGTCATAGCTCTTACGGAGCTGGTCGTGGACATAGTCCATGACAGGAGGGAGTGGAGTCCAGTCACAGGAGCGGTGGTGAATGATAGCATCAGGGTCAAAGTCCAGGGCAGAGCTGGGATCAGTAGGGGCATAGGAGGAGGCAGCAGAGGGTTGGTTGTGCTGGCTCCAGCTTTGGCATTTGTGGCATTGGGTAGAATCGTCGTCTGAGTCAAAAGAGAGTGTGTTCGTACTGTCTGTGTTGTCGCCGCCGGGGAGGGGGGGTGCGGGGATTGGAGAGACTGCTAGTGGAGGGTTCAAGTGCGGATTACGCGTGGTCTAACAGAATGTTTCGAGACATGCGAGCCATGGATGATGCATTGGGCCAGTCACTGGACTTTGGAGCGGCAGCATCACGTCTGGAAGTGTGCGTCTCAGGGGAAGCTGGGTCCACTGGGGGCACAGATAAAGCATACCTCCTCAGGAAGCGAGTAACGGGTTGGAGGACGACCGCCAAGACCCTATTAACAGACTGAGTTACTGAAGCGTCGAGGAAGCGACTAGGTCATCTGCTAGAGTGAGGTCATCCTCCTCAGTATCAATGGGCATGACTGTGGCCTCACTGCGCTCTGCCATGGCTAGGCAGCTGGTTTAGTAAAAGATGTGCAAGGTAAACTGTACAGGGGGCAACCCCAAGCAGTCGCAGCAGGGAGGCAGTCGGAAGAGAGAAACACGTGGCTCTGAGGCAGTGTTTCAATGCCCCTCAGGAAGCATCCTGTGATGGCCTGTACTTGCCCAGGCTGTAGGTGTGGGGGAGACGATTCTTTCTGGCTCAGCTGCGGAGTAGAAAAGGAATGCGGAAGCAATCTCGTACTTGCGGAGCAGAGGCGTCAGACTTGCACAACCCGATACAATTCAGGATTCCCACTGTGCAAGACGCGCGGGAAGTGAAGTCAAAAGAGGACTTGTAAGTCCTACGTGCTACAGCACTCTGCCTCCCAGGCACCGATACAAATGTGGCTGTGTCCCTATTGATTAGCACTTAACGCACAAACTATAATGTACATACCAATAAGTAAAGGAAATATGAAAAATACACTTAACTGATCGAGGAGCAGCAAAGAAAGTGGACATTAAAATGGTGCGGACACACTTTATATGATAAGAGAGACAGTGACTGGTGCAGGAGATATGATGTCATGATTAAGGTTTATGGGAAATTTGGTTTATTTAAAAAGTCTATTTTGATTGGCGGCTGTTAAGTTTGCAATAATAAACAGCAAAGAAGGAGAAGCATAATCCGAAGCCTCCGGTCCTGACATAGAATTAAATAAAATTAAATGCTGTACAGCCTTGGATTCACTGGAAGCAAACTGCACAGTGTGCAATGAGTAGGCTTTGTTTTTCAGTTGCTAGACCAATAGAATGAAGCCCTCGCTCTAAAAGCTGATTGGCTGATGCCAACCTATCAGTGTGAAGGTGTGTTTCACAACATTGAAAGTGTGTTGGTATGACTGAAGGATGAGGAATGAGATGTTGGGAGGGTGGATGAGAAGTAGGGATGATAGATGATTCATGAGAAGTAGGAATACAAAATAGGAATAATGGACGAGAAGTATGGCTGATGATGAGAAGTAAGAAAGATGGATGAGAAGTAGAAATTATGGATGAGAAGTAGGGATGATAAAGATGGGTGAGTAGGGAAAACAGATGATGCATGAGTAGTAAGGGAGATTCATGAGAAGTAGGGATGATGTATGAGAAGTAAGGATGATGGAAGAGAAGTAGAGATGATGGATAAGAAGTAGGGATGAGAAGCAGGTATGATGGATAAAGTGGGGATTAGAAGCAAGGATGAGAAGTAGGGATGATGGATGAGAAGTAGGGATGAGACGGGATGATGAATGAGAAGTAGGGCTGATGGAAGAGAAGTAGAGATGATGGATGAGAAGTAGGGATGAGAAGCAGGTATGATGGATGAAAAGTGGGGATTAGAAGCAAGGATGAGAAGTAGCGATGATGGATGGGAAGTAGGGATGAGACAGGATGATGAATGAGAAGTAGGGATGATGGAAGAGAAGTAGGGATGATGGAAGAGAAGTAGGGATGATGGAAGAGAAGCAGAAATCAGGGATGAGAAGTAGGGATGATGAATAAGTAGCAGGGATGAGAAGTAGGGATGATGGATGAGAAACAGGGATTAAAAGTAGGGATGATGGATGAGAAACAGGGATTAAAAGTAGGGATGATGGATGAGAAATAGGGATGAGGATGTCCTAAAATGGATGCTGTACTGTATGGTTAATAGCGTGTAATGAGCCACTTTCCTTCCATCTACAAGATTTTCTATTCAAAAGGACTAAGTCCAGAGTGAACCAAGAAGCCCGGGGTGTGCTGGAACTAAACTATGGTGGTAGTACCGAACATCATACTCTTGTTCAATCAAAGCTCGCATGTGACAGAATTCCAACCGAACCTAAATATTTCTACTAGAGGTGACTTAGTTGTGGCTAGATATTTTTGCTTTTATTGGAAATAACTCACCACAGGTAAAATAGTTGTCCGCAAATATAAAAATAAGAAGCAACTGAGCGTAATTACTTTTATCCAGGCTATCTGCGTGTGCCAAATCATAAGCACTAGACTGGAGTGCTAAATGAAATCTGGAAATGTCTCAGCATTCCAATAGATTTGACAAGACTGTGATAAGGTTTCACGAGTTAGCATCTGTGAGAAAGTGCCCTCTTTCTGCATGGTATGCCCCCACTTTTTGCTGAATTGCTGATGTTCTTTGACTGAGTGTGCCCTGGGCTCCTGCTAATCAGGTGCCCAGGGCCTATGTTCCTTCCCTAAAACTGCATTGAAGCCTAAACCCAATTGGCATCTCTGGCCACATGTCAGCCCCTGGTACCCAGGGCACTGTGACCAGAGAAGGCCTCTATGGGCTGCAGCACTTATTGTGCCACCCTTAGAGGTCCTGTACCCTGACACTCACACACTGCCTTTGCAGGCTGCGTATCTTGGTGCAGAACAAAGTGAAGAGTCGACATGGCACACATCCCTGTGTGCAATGTCCAGAAACCACTGCCCTGGCATACATCAGTCACCCCTCTAGCTGGGTGCACTATGCCAGTGGTGAGGGTACAGGTGCATGAGCCCTGTACCCCTACAGTGCCTAAGTCCATTCCTGGGCACTGTAAGTGCAGTGCTGCCATTAAGAGTATATGGTGCTGGGAGTTTGTCATTACGAACTCCACAGCACCATGATGGCTACACTGAAGACTGGGACGTTTGGTATCAAACTTCTCAGCACATTAAACCCACACTGATGCCAGTGTGGGATTTAATGTAAAATGCACAACAGAGGGCATCTTAGAGATGCCCCCTGAAACTCGACCAACTTCTAGTGACCTGACTGAGTGGCTGCTTAGGCTGCCACCACCAGACATGTTTCTGGACCCCTGGGTCGAGAGCCGGCTGCTCTCGGGGGCCTGAAACAATGCACATCCTGGGACGAGGTGCCAAGCCTCCTCCCCCAGGATGGGCAGGGTTCACAAAGGAGAAGCTTCAAAGGCATGCCGCCTTTGTGAGCCTCTCCAGACCATTTGCTGCTTTCAGCAACTGGTCCCCACTGGTTCTACCCCCCACTTTGTGACGGGAGAACCGGCGGGAAAAACAAGTGAGGAAGGGAGGTGTGCCCACCTCTGCCAACTCCACCCCTCAGGTGGGAGAGGCGAGGTGAAGCACAACCTCGAGTCCCTGCCATCTTGAGGATGGGGGAACCCAGCCAACCAGGGACAGGCTCCTGCCCCCCTCCCACTGGAGAGTGGCAGAATAGGGGGTGTACCCACCCCAGGGAAGGGACCCATTGGTCCCTGCCCTTTACCTACCTGTATCGCCCCTAAATTCAGTATTTAGGGGGCACCCTGAACCCGGCCCGAGCTCGAGTGGAAAAACACCACGAGGAGGTCACCCCGGCGATCCTGACCCGAGATCCGGCGACTCCTGACCTGCCTCAAGCCTCCAGACGACGCCTGCAGCCTCAATCCAGAGGCTCCCCTCTACCGCGACCAGAGTGGGTAAGAAAATCCGACCCTAAAAGGCATCCCTGCACCAGACGCCCCTCGGCCTTGTGTGCCCAAACCAACGGTGCCTAACCAACCCAAAACATCCCAACTTACCCCTCGAAGTGGTGGTCGCACCCAGAAGGTCCTCGTCCCCGAGCCTGCAGTGCTTCTTCAAACCGGAGGCTCTCCATAGAAAACAACAGGGCGCCCGACGTAAAAACAGCACTCTGCACCCGGCCGCCCCAGTGCCGCTGAGGGTGCACCTTTTGTGCCTACTTGTTTCCCCATTTGCCCTGACCTAAACCCTAGGAGCTTTACTCCCACAACCCAGTGGCCTGCTTGCCAGCAGCCACCAACCGGAGACCCCCTATCCTCCATAGGATAACATTGGGCCTCAACACTCTGCACCCGGCCGCCCTAGTGCCGCTGAGGGTGCAACAGTGCATCACTGACCCTGGGGGAACCCTTGTTCTAACCCAAGAACCTTAACTCCCACAGTTGTTTACTTACCTGCAAACCGATAAGCTGTTTCTCCTCCATAGGATAACATTGACAATTTTTCTTCGAAAAAACGACTAAGTGTGGAGTTTTGAAAACTAAAGATATTCTTTAAAAATCGTACAATTAAGCAAAACGTGTTTTCTTACCTGTTTGCAGGACATGTCCCAGTGCTGAATCTAGGCATCCAGCACTGAGTTAGAAAAAGTAACGTAAAAGTAACTTACCTGCAATTTGTTGAAACAGCACATTCATTTCAATGTACTGCTCCAAAAAGTTTCTAAGTGTGGAGTTTTGAAGTGTGGAAATATTCTTTAAAAATCTCACGAATAACAAAAACGCATTTACTCACCTGTTTCCAGGAAATGTCCCAGTGCTGAATCCAGGCATCCAGCACTGAGTTAGAAAAAGTAACGTAAAAGTAACTTACCTGCAATTTACTGAAAAAGCCTATTCATTCCAATGTACTGCATTTGCTAAGTGTTGCATACTACTGCTCCCCTGTAAATCAAACAAAGTACAATTTCCATTGCATTTTCAAACTGTTCGACATTCAGTAACTTATTACTACAAAGTATTTTATGCTTACCTGTGCCAGGCTTGCTTGGTTCTAAAATAAACAACAGTATATTTTTTATACAAAAACAATTGGCCTAGAGTTCAGTTCTTGAGTGTGTGAATTCATGTGCTGACTGAGTGTGTACATCAAATGCTTAACACTGTCCTCTGATACTGCCTTACTGCTCGACCAAGCTACCACTATTAGAGAGTAAGGTTCTATCTAACTTTAACCTCTGCCTACCTCTGGAGTCACCTGGACCCTATACACACTATACCTCATTTTGGTGTAGTATGTATAGAGCCAGTTTCTTACAGCATCTGCACGCGTGTGGCGCTCAGAGTGCAGATGAGCAGACCTGCCAAGTGGCCCGCATCACGTGTTAGCCTAACGCATTTAAAGGCAAGTCCCTGCATTAAAAATAATTATCACGCATTATAGCGCCTGCTCAGCTGTCAAGCTGGAGCACTGCAGTATAGTAATTAGCACTGTCTGAGTAAAGCTGACAGAGCGGGTCCGCGCTGCTTACCGCTTGGGGGCTGGGTCAGCTGCGCTCGCTCTGGATGCATTTACCCGGTCCCAGCATTCTGATTCACATGACCTAACGTCATGAGAGTGATTGTAAGGATTTGCCCAGTGGCTGCGCAGCAGAGACAGAAAACGTAAAGGCGGGCCGCAGGCGGAGCGAGCTGGTGGCAGTTATGCTCAGAAGGTTGACAGGTCCCATCGCTGTAGTACCCACACTGCTAGTGTTGTGCGCCACGCTGAGGTGTCAGTAATATATACTACCTCCTGAGCCATCATGCCACGCGAAAAAGTGCCTGCAGCTGAGCCTCAAGACTCCCACCGAGTCCTGACTAGACTGCAGCCGTTGCGGGAGTAGTAGTGTTAAGGTATTAGCACGTCAACTAACCCCCCTCACATCCCCCCCACCATTCTCAGCTCTCGCAACATTCCTCGCCACTACAAAGAAAAATACAGTAACTTCTGTTTGCAGCCATCTGAGATTAACGCTGTGTTCCAAGTCAAGATGACTTACTTCACAGTACTTTGTTGCTTTTCTCAATTTTTTTGCTTTCTAACCTTTTCATAACAAATTCCTGACTTCAGCTCTTTTATGATTGTGGATGAAATGTTTTCTGTACCTCTTAGCAGGCTGGATAGTCTTCCCGGAAAAAATAACAAATATTTGCTATCTGTCATCATGTTTTGCATTGTTTCTTTATTTTCTTTGTCAACTTCCTCGTTATGTATTGTATATTTTTTATCATTTACGTAATTCAAACATTTTGTTTATTTGAAATAACCTAAATGGAGTTGCCATTATGTTGAAAATAATGCTTTAGACGAGAGGGCATCCTTCTTATATTGTACAAGAACGTTTATAGCAGATGAAACGTACTGTATATATATATATATATATATTTTTTTTTTAATGAAGTGATGTTTACTGAGATACAGATTGGGAATGGCAGAGTGCAGACCAGTGAAGGGACTCTTGAATACCAACTGAAGCTATTATATTATGAACTATGCCATGTTTTTCTCCACCCTATCAGTGATGTTATAGAATGGATGCTGCTCGTGTAGGTTTAAATGCTGTTACTGTGTGTTTTCATCCTTACTTCTGGATTGACTATTTAGTCCATGCAGTGTCTTTATAATAGAGCTAGCACAACGGACAGTAGAGTCAAAGCACTCCAACTGGAAAGTTAAGCGAGGAGGAAAAAACATGTGGCAGGTGGCATTTTTGGCAGTGTGTCTCGGACGGAGGAGCACTGTGCAAGGAGACCTGGATACTGTTACTCAGAAGCCATTTCCTAAGAATCCTTCACAATGAGACTCCAAACAGATGTTTTAATTACCATTACTTTACCCACCACGGTGGACTATCTAAAACTGAGTCTTCTGTAAGAAAAATATTTGTAATCACCCTCACTGAAAACCCATCCAAATTCAAACCCTAACCACTGCTGAACTGTAAATCCGTACACTAAGCCTTGACCAGAGCAGTATCACTAACCCTATGTTTGTTTTAACCCTAGACATTATCCTATAATGTACCTTAGTAGTACTACTCCCCACACCTTGTAGCTCTGTGACTGGCTGCTGCTTAGTGCTCTGCCTGTGTTGGTGATTTTCTTGCAAGGCGCCTGCCCCACTGTCAGTGGGTTGCGAAGTGGTCACGGTGCAGGCTCCTGGATGATTTTGTCTTTGTTGTGGTCGGCACCACAAGGACATCAGGCGAGAGCAGGGCTTTAAGTGGGATGAAAAAACTGGGGGGTCTCTCATAGGGGCGTGGCCGCTGTAATTAAGGGCGTGGCTTAAAACCCTTAAGCTAAAAATCTGTGCTTAGCATAGTGTGCTGCCCCACTGGTATTTTGCTGCCCATTCATCCAGATATATAACACAACAAGTAACATTACACCTACCACAAGCTAGGACTATTGGCTTTGTCAATGGTTGTAAGTTGTAAAAGATAAATAAGCAACAACTATCCCTTCGTTGTATATAATATTAAAAATGCTCCTGGCTCTTGGGGGCGAGGTTGTGGCGTAAGGCTAGGGCAGTCAAGCTGAAAAAACACGTTTAGCCTGACGTCCTGTGATCCAAAAATGAATATGCCCTTGTGTAATATAACTAGAGCTCATGTAAAGAACAAACTGCTCCAGTTTGCACTATATAAAACTGAAAAACGAGTCGAAGTTACATCTAAGGCAGTGAGGGGTTGTACTATTGCAGAGTTAAGGATTTTTTTTAAAAACACCGGAGTAAAAATGGAGAGCCCGATAGGGACCCGTCCCAGCACCTGCTTTTAAAGCACCGGCAGAACCCGGCCCATTTAAAGCCCTGGGCGAGAGCATATATTTAACATAGCTCTCATGCGCCTGCCCCACCCTCACCCCAGAAAACATGACTGTCTTTCACTGACGCTGTTGGCCACCCTTATATTATGTTGTTCACACCCAAGGAGCCGAGAGGCCCCATGTACATACCGCTTACAGGTTACCAGATTTCCTATATGCAGGGCTTTAAGTGGGATGAAAAAACTGGGGGGTCTCTCAAAGGGGCGTGGCCAATGTAATTAAGGGCATGGCTTAAAAACATGTAAGCTAAAAAAGCAGCAACTATCATGGCTTGTATATAATATTGAAAAAGCTTCCACTTAAAGCCCTGGTGACACCACGACGATGTTGCTGCTCCTGAGTTTCAAAAAGAGAAGGGAAATCCAGAGAGAAAATGATCTCTTTAAAGGATTTCCCTTCTCCTACTAGGCTCACCTGGTATGACGTCATGCCTCCACTAGTGAGCAGTTTGAGCACGCGCACATCGGTGTGCCAGCTGTCACTGCAGTACGGGAAAAAACGGACCGCCTGTTCCAGGACTCAAAACAGAGACCGATAGGGACCCGTTTCGAGGACCACTTTAAATTACTGCCGGTGCTCAGCACCGGTGAGACCCGGCCCACTTAAAGCCCTGGCCTATATGGATAAAAGTTAAACTTCGCCTGGACTTGATCACCTTGGATTGTTACTTGATTTTGCTAGCGAGAAAGTGTCTCTCATAGTCGTTGATGTCACTCATAATTACATTGAAATTTTGAGAATGTCCACATAGCAATTCGGAACCTTGGCAGCTATGCATGATGAGCTCGGTCAGATCAGGGGTGGGGCAGCGGCCATTCATGACTTGTTCGCCGTGACCTGTGGAGGAGTGTGCCAAGGAGACGGTCGAGGCGGGGACCAAAACTCCGCGACCTCAGGGCGCAGGTGCCGGTGTTCAGTCACGGACCAAGAAGGGTGTGGTACAGTCAGGGAAGGGCCGTGGAAGGAAACACGTTATCGCGGCATGAGTCGGATGGCTATTAGAAGGCAGATGGCGCCACAGAAGCTAATACGGGGCGGAGCCCAGAGTGACTACAGGATCCAGCCCTGAATGAAGTCCCTAGTCACCACCTTCGTTCCCGTTCACCCTGCTTGTGGTGCCCATTTAGCTGCTAAAGGCCGGGCTCCGACTCACTTTGATGCAGCAGCCTCAAAAATCACTCATTCAACAGTCAGATGCCTTCCTGCTCTATTCATACAGAAGCTCGTACGTGCAGCAGGTACAATTTCGAAGCCACTTCCCAGAAAAACACCACAGCCAATAAAACAACCAGTAAACGTAGCTTCAGCCAATCAAAACTCGCACCAAAATCTCCGATGTTCTACAACCTATGGGAAATAAAGAAGAACTCCATTAGCCAATCATGTAATAAGAGTTCTTAGGACGAATGCAAGATCACCGCACTTTACTACTGCCCAATCGAATATGTTTTGAACTGCTTGATTGGTTGTGAGCACCTGAGGCACTCGCACGCCGGCCCTGCTCGCAATAATTACAAGAAAGAAGACGTCCGTTAAGGGAGTAAATAGCGGACCACGGATTTCTTTCTCAAATAACTGGCTCTTCAGAGGCATTCTGGACTGCTGGCCACCCGAGGTAACCCTAGAAAGGAGAATGGCAGTTAAAGGGAAATGTGTCCGTTTGGTTGGTGTAAAGCCATAGAAAGAAAAGGTTTGTCGGATTGCCATGGTGGTGATTTATTTTATTCTGTAGCCCATCTGATGTTATACGTTTTTTTTCCGTTCCTTCTTGGTACAGTAGGTGTACGTTATTTTTGGTGTTCGAGTGCTTCCTCCCTTGACAGCGGAAGATGGCCTTAGCACGTGGATCCTTAGAAATAAACAGAAGTCTATTTTTAACCTAGGTACCATTTCCTCTTAATTTGTTCATGGGGTTCTGGTGCTCTTCGAGCAGACATGATACTTTTTATGTACTCATCACAAGAATTAACTATCACTCTAATTTTTTTTAAATTTATTATTAATATAAAATTGTTTCTGTTTATAATGAACTTTGAGACACTTTTTAATAACATATTTTTGAGGCGTTCTGTTGCCAGTATACTGATAGGGAAATTCAGAGCGGCTTCTGCTCTGAGTTCCCACAACGATCTACCCCACTGTGCTCTGTCAGTGATTGGTGATATCGCAGCCCTAAGCGCTTGGGTTTCCATAAATATTTGCTTTGTTTTCCAGCAGGCGGCAGCAGCAGCATCTGTTTGTAAATTGGCTCTGTCCACGCAGCCAGGCTGGAAGGGCACACAAGTGAGACTTAAAGAATATGTAAGTCATAAAAGGCTCCAGGAGTGATGCGCAGTTCATGGCTATAAATCTGTTGGTAGCACCCACACGTTCGTCACAGCGCCCCCACCCTAATGTGGCACCGACCAATCAGTGCCTTTTAATAATTATTTTCTGTAACAGTTGTGTGCTACCGAAGCGGCGGAAGTGTCTGTTTTGAAAATATACTCGACTTTCAACGGATGTAATATGACCTTCATACATGTATACAGTGCAAGTGATAGCCCTACCCGCCCATGCGCCCTTGAAATACTTGAATTCTGGTAGTTAAGGAAGAAGTTGGTAGTGATGTTTGGAGTGTAGGGGCTTCAGTGCTGTCATAGATCTCCCTTTTTCTGTAGTAAAAGAAAGGTTGATTGTCACATTAGACCAATTTAGAAACCAAAAGGTGTACGTTTTGATAGGTTTTACATCGCTTACTGAAAAATAAAACCCAACAATTGGGGGAAAAAATAATGTAGGAATCGTGAAGTCGTCTTCTACAGATGATGTAAAATGCTCTTTAGAATTCAAAACGGCATAAGAATTTGATATTCAATTTAAGGAACTATGAATATTCCTGTGCGTGTCTCATCTGCAGACGGAATGGTGTAAATAACGGGCTTTGACAAAGTTGTACTCACGTAAGTGGTACTCGGTTTATCTTCCCAGAGAGCGGCAGAATGGGTTCACTGTGCCGTGCATCAAACTCATGGCCGGCAGTATTTTGTTTCGGAGTTGTATAGAACAACTTTCTTGACCACCATTCTGGAAATATGGCCCTCATTCTCCAGTTAAGCAAATTGCAACCCCCGTGTCACGCTCTTGTTGTGCAGCAGTCTCTACTTCTGTTTGCCTTTTATTTCTTTTTTTATAGATTCCACCCTGAGAACTTATTTCTTAAATTATGCTAATTGCCTCTTTGGGACCGTTTTTATGATCCTTACTGGTCGTGCCTGGTCTCAACTGTTCCTCCAGCATCATTCTCGACTCCTGGTGTGGCAGCATTTTTCAGCCCATATACAAATCAGAGGCACGTTCAGATCCAAATAACTACAGATTGATAGCGCTCATTGATGTAGAGGCAAAAATCTATGCATCAAACTTATTGGCAGATCTCGAGGACTGGGTCAGCAGCATAAATCTAATCCTGAAAACATAAACAGGATTTCGGGTCAGCATGGGCACCCTAACGAATATATTGGCAGTTACCCTCTTAGCTAATCAAGCAATTGTTAATTCAATCATCCTCTACGTGTGCTTTTTAGATCTCAAAGCAGCCTTTGACAAAGTGCCAAGATCCAAGTTATGGGCTAAAATGAAAGCTTGGGGAGATCCTACAAAATTATTGGAAGCAATCATCAACTTGTACTCACAAACTTGGGTCCAAATAAAAATTTGGGACGGCCGAAGTCTAAGAAAATCTACCATCAACGGGTTAAAGCAGGGGTGTGTTTTGGCGCCCAGCTTATTCAACATCTACACAGCCGATTTAGAGGGTAATCTTCGTCTAACACAAGGTGACCCTCTTAAGTTGGGTAACGTCCCAATAGTAAGTCTGCAATATGCGGATGACATTGTGCTACTCTCCCAAACACCTCGTGGTTGGCAGCGGTTGATTTCTCAACTAGTAGAATATACCTCAAAAGCCCAACTAACAATCAACCTCAAAAAGTTGAATGCCCTGTGCTTCTCCAGCACCCACAAAAAACAACCTAAATGTCTCTGGATGCTAAATACCAGCATCTTATCGCAGGTGGACGTATATAAATATTTGGGGGTTCATTTAGATCGCCAACCTAACTACAAGCAACACCAAGACCTCGGGCAAGCAAAAACAAAACAACTGCTATTTGCTTTTAAAATTCTGCAGAAAAAAACAAATGCAGCTGTTCAACAAATTATTTATTAAAGGTCGTAGCAGCTAAATTCCTGCCATCCATCTCATACGGCTCGGAAATGTCAAATACCAAGGACTCCACAACTCTAAATACAGCCCAATCCAGTCTATTTAAGAAACTGTTCCTAATTCCACGTCACATTTCTCAAGCCCAGATACTACTGGAATACGGTTTAAAAAAACAGATACCGGCAAGACAAGGAGCACTGGCCAAATATTACTGGAGAATGAGGGCAGCTGAAGAAAACACGTTAGCCCATCACTGTTGGCAGGAGCTTGAAAAACAATCCAGGCAGAGCAAGTCAATATTTCAAATTTTAAAACAAGCGCTCTCAGTACTAAAGCTAGAGGATGCCTGTCACACATCATTGCCATATTCTGCATTTAAACAAATTACCAATAAAGCAATTAAACAACAATCGCTGCAAATTGACTAAGCCTCTTTGGCCCATAAATGACACACATGGATGGTGATGCCATTTTACAAACAGCTAAAACCGCAACCATACTTGCAAGATCAGTTCACAGACTATTATAAGCGGAACCTGACCCTATTGAGACTGGGGTCCTTCCCGACGAAAGATGTTATTCCAAAATGGCAACGTACCTGGCCGACTACGGACTGCGCCTGTGTGGCAGTGGAGAAGAGTCACTATTGCACCTATTATGTATCTGTCCGGCTCTACAAATCACGAGGAAGACCCTTCTACGGCCAATTATGAGAAAAGGGCAAACAAGGACTTGCAGAGCGGCAGTTATAAAATGTCTTGGTGGTTCCTCTGTTCAACTGTCCTGCAGGACAATAACATTTCTGAACACAGCGGCAAAGGAACTAGAAAAGAACGATAGATGAACTGTATCTTACCATGCAGACTCGTTGAGTTCATTTTACCAGACTCAGCACTTTTATCCTATCGGCACAAGCACTTTATTCCATGCCGGAGGAACAGACATGCTTACGAACAATCTTAAAGAACACTGGCTGAAGTGTTTTATCACAAAAATGTTGGTCCTTAGAATCATTTAAATCATTTACGGTTCACTATTTACATAAATGTTTTCATTGTAATTTTAATCCAGATTAATTGCGTGTTCCTTCAATACCATGTGTTTTTGTATCGGCTGATCCAGTAGATTGGTTTCAACTGGTCATTGTTTTGTCATTTTGGCTACATTTGCTTTAGAATTTGCAGGCAAAGTTGCCCAAGCCCATGGAGAAGGCAAAAATGCAGTTTTATTCTGGTGCACAATGAAAACATTTATCCCATTTCTGAAGGCTTCCATTTCTGGTAGTTATTTGGTTATTATTTCTTCTTGAAACTGTGTGTCATTAGCATGCTGCTTTAGAGTGTCAAGTGGGAAGAAAAAAAAGCAGATAGGTCATGGGCTTTACAGCATGAAGGCAATGATGACAAAATAAATAAGGCATTTTATTTCCCACCTTCATAAGCTCCAGCCACTTGATCACTGGAAGCTGTAATGATTTGCCTGTGTTATCAACAATGTAATCAGGTGGTGAAGCCAGGCCAAGAACCTTTGACCCACATTTGGCATCTTTGCATTTCCAGTTGGGTAGAGATCATTTTGCTACTGTTGACTGGCCACTTCAACTGTTTACTGAAATGTCCTGAGCATTATGTCCTTTTGATCTTATCATACCTTATAGTTCACCAAAATGCTGATTTATTTTGCATCCTTGCTGTGGGTGGTTGCTTTTGGCAGTTGCCTGCAGGTGTCATCTTGATTTGTTTCTCTCTGGAGCAAGGTGTACATGGAAAAGGATCCCAATAGTGTGATTTTCCTCACCACAGTCGTCCTTCTGTATCCTGTTGCAGAACCCATTAGGACAGTGGTTCCCAAACTGTGCGCCGTGACACCCCGGTGCGCCACCAGAACTTGCCAGGGGCGCCGCGCACTTCTTGGAAACGTGTGAAAGGAAGCAGTTCTAAAACAGGTTAGTTGCATATTTGAAATGTGCACTTGCGGCCCGAGTAAACATGTCTTGCGGGGAGTTTCGGAAGCGGCACCTGTCAGCCTCTGGAATGTTTTGGACCAGCGTATGACGTGTTGCAGGGCAGGCGCAAACAATCATGACCATGATGCTGAGCGTTATTGCTGCTCGTGCTCTGCAGTGACTCTAGTAATGGCGTCTACCAGGAAAATCGGGTAATCGTTATAGAAGTGAGATTGTTTAATTACAACTTTTTGTATATTTACCAGCTTAGCTAATGTCTTCATCGCCCATTCACTCCCACAACGTGTCCTTCATGTGCATCCGAAGACATCCAGTGAGCGAAGGTGACTCGTGTGCAAAGAATGTCGAATGCAAGGAAAGAGAGGCCTTGGAAGAGGGGCGCAGTTGCAAATTCTAATGAAACTTTCCTCTGAATACACAATAATAATATCCTATTCATGTGTGCTGCTGATTTGCAGATCACTGAACGCAGTGCGGTTCATTCAGGTTCATGGCATGCAGCCCCCCCCCCCTTGAAACCGAGCACCGCACCTGCCACTTTCTGCCAAGAAAGAAACAACACACAATTAAATATTAATTAACTCCGTGCTCTGATAACAGCCAGAGAATAGCGCCCATTTTCTATCGTCTGGATCCAGTAATCAGCTCAACAATAAAATAAACTAAACTAAAATTATGGTGGTGCTTAGCAGATAGGGAAGTACATCACATGTGTACTGTATATTATTTTTCATTTGCGCACGAAAACCATTATAATTCAAGACATTTGGGTAACATTTCCAAGCCCTTGCAGCTGTTTCTTTATTGCACTTGGAAGCTAAGAGCGCTTCGAGGAGTCTTGAGCTGGCATGGCTGAGAAATTAGAGATATTTTTCTAACCAAAACTATTGGGTTTTAACACGCTCAGCTGTGAGTGTTCGTGAAGGTATGGGGGTGTTTGAGATGACACTATGTTGTGTGCGTTGTTATCTTTCCTGCCAATACAAACAAAATACCACGTCGTCAGTTGGCTTATCTTCAAAAATTAAGACAACAACCTTCTTATGCTCCCTCCCCACTCTTTCAAATATTCACCACTCTGTAAAACTTTTGGAACGTGGTAGCACTCGTGTGCTCATAAACACCTACTCATCTAAAGTGAAATACGCTTACACGTGTGACTCACGAATCAGCATGAGTCCGTTTGGAGGTGAGTTCACAGCACTGATGGCTCCACTGTTCACACTGGGAATGTTCGTGACCAAGGCCTGCTCCAGTGTCAGCTACAGGACTCAACAGACGGCAGCACTTTGCATGAAGGTGCTTACTTTAATTATTTGTCACTTATCAACACAGCTCGAGAATACATTTAAAAGTGATCTCAAATTATATTTGCTGTTTTAAGCATGTACAGATCATAAGGGCTATAAAAATACCAACTTTGGGTGTTGTTGTTTATTTTTGGACCAGCTGGGACTTAAAAATACCGGTGGTGCTGGTAGAAAACTGGTCAGGTGGCAACCCTAACTGGCTCGTTTATTTACTGTTGGGGTTTTTGTGTACATGTCACTTTAGCACAGTCTGTCTGTGATGCAGAACCCCCCTGTGTTTTTTGAACAACCATTGCATGTCTTCGTAAGCAAGTGACCAACCACCGGACAAAAGAGGAGAAAAATGGAAGTACTCCAGAGGCCGGGCTTACATCCCTGCCACCCGAAAAATAAAATGACATAATGGGGAGCCGCGGACAACTGCCAATAGATAAAGGGAGCCACGGGTCGAAAAAGTTTGGGAACCACTGCATTAGGATGTATTCTCATCTCTTTATCTCTGTTCCTCCTAGGTAAATTAGCTATTTGACTATAAGTTGTTTGGATTTTCCTTTCTTTCCCAGGCTGCCAATGCCTTTTGACCACGATCAACATTGATCAGTTCAGGCTATTAAGCTTAGTCCCTCTCTTCTTTGCTGGCTTGTGGTGACACCTTCTTTCTCTCACTCATGTTTGTTCAGCAGGCTGAAACTAAGGAGGTGTCTTTTTCCCTCCCGCTGTTGTGCTGATATTTTTCTGTGCAATGGTTTGAGGGCGTGCAAGAACTGTTTGCAAAATACGGTTTCAGTGTGCTTATAAACAGAGTATACTGGAGCAGTTCTTGCTGCAGGTGAATTTTGATATAGCTAAAGGAATAGCGTCTGTAAGTACATAGTGATCTGACCAGAATTCAAGGTAAGTAGACCTTTCGCACAGTGTCAAGGCATTGTTGTAGTGCTTATTTTTTGTGCAAAGACTGTTTTTTGCTTATCTTGCCCTTAAAATGTTTTGGATGCTTGTGGTACTGTGACAGCAGCTCTGGGCTTAAGTTATTTAAGAGTTTGAAGAGCTGCAGAGGGTTTTTTAGTTGCTTCTCTGATCTTTTCATAGGCATCCTTTGGAATAAGTTATCCCATATACTTTTAGTGTATTTTATACAGTTACAGCTTTTATGCAAGATTGATGGCATTTATGTATCCTTGCGATAGTCACCTTTTGGCATTCACTCTCAGTATGGAGGCCCCTCAATCAGTGGATCTAAATTGGTAAAATTGCTGCCACAGTTTTCAGATTGCTGCAGCTTAATAGGTTTGCATGTGACAGCAAGTAATATCTTTTCATATATGTGGACCCCCCCTCACCCCCGATGATATAAACAACCTACTTCTTCAAGCTTTAAGAAGGTGTTGCTACGTAGCTGCTGCGAGTTTTTTAGTTGTGGAATTTGTGTTCATGAAAAAATGAAATTAAGGTGCCATTTATGTAAAGTTTGTCTGCGCTTATTAGTGGTTTTTTTCAAGGTACTTGAAGGTAATGCATACTTTGTAAAGTCAACTTTATTTTCACACCCTGCACTGGTGCAGAGGATTGTTTGTTTCTCACCAGATGCAACCAATGAATGTTATTCATAGTGTTTCTGCTTTGAAGAAGCAGTTAAAATAGCTGGCTCAGCGAGCTGAGCATCAATGGCGGAGATCTGTGTAAAAACTGTAGTTCATTAGTTTAAATGCTGACTGTCAACCTAAATGACGTTGATAAAAGGACATCTTTGAGTTGGATAAATAAGGCTCCTTTGATTTAAGCTTGGACAGACAATTTGGTTTATGGCCGTACAATCCAAATGGCTATTATTTCTTTCACAAAAGAATAATACAGATTTTTTTTTGTAGTCTATTCCGCATGAATCAAATCCTAACAAGTAGTTGCAGCTTGTTTAGTAGCTGTGTATTGAGCTTTGTAAATGATTGATGAACACTGATTGTCATGGGAGATACCTGTGAATATCTTGCTTCAAATGTGTATTTTCAGACTTGTGAAATGTGATCTTTCAACACAGAATACTACAGATGGATGGCTAGAGGAACTGTCTGGGTTAGAGAGTGGACTCTTAAGTGGCTTGCAAATGTAACATAACCCAGCCCCATATTAAAGTAACCTCACCTGCTTTAGTCAGATACACCCAAATCTGATGTAGGCAATGAACAATTCCGTGGCTACTCTCCCCATATATTTAAAATAACTTTAATAACTTGTATCACCGAAAGCATTAGCCCATTACATAAAGTTGTCTACAATCCGTGAAGTAAGCGCAGTGTAACATAGGGTTTTGTGCTGAACGTCAGTGCCTGCAAAGTAGCTTAATCCTTCCTTTTTTTTTTTTTTTGCAGATTTTATATAACGCGAACTTGACCCGAAGGAATCGGAGCGCTTTACATGAGCACCAGTTGCGTTACACAAGGCCACATTCATTTTGTTAGGCACGGGGAGATTAAGTGATTTTCCCAGAATCACAGGATGTTGCGCGTCCCTGCCGAGACTCAAAACCGGTTCCCCAGCTTTGAGGTCGACTGCTCTAGCCGTTAGGCCACATCCTCTCCCATGCAGGGTCCACCTTTTCAAGAGACTGACACCCAAAAAGGATTTACACTGTTGGTCTCGCCCCCTGTCAAGGACTTGCCTTGACCTGGTCCTGTTTTCTAGATGGAGATGACCTTTATGGTCGGTATAATGTGCTGCAGTGGGCTTTAAGGATATTGTAGTGTCCACGGGGACTGTGCTTAGTCGGAAGGTGGTCTGTGTTTAACTGTTACCTGTCAATAAGCCCAAAATTAGTGAAATCTTCTTGGTGTTATTGATTGTGTGTTCTCTTCTTTTGCTTACTGAGTGGCCAAAACCCACCGGTAAGTACAAGCAGATAAAATATTTAAATGATGAATACGTTATGGCTTGCGGTTTAAATTGATCTCTAGGCTGTCATGTCCTAGCGCAACGTTCAACATATTGTTTGCAGGAAGCCAGAGAGCAAGTGTGCCAAAATACACAAAGTGTGTTAAATGGTAGCAGGATGGGTTCAGTCACATGCCTTTGTTGCATCATTGCTCAGATTTTTCGTACAGATAGGTTCAAGGTTATCTGGTAGGACGTGGATGTTGGTGCCAGGAAATCAGACAACAATGCTTGTTTTTGTCTGGAGACAGCACTTTCAGCGCTCTATTGCAATATAAGTTTACATTGCGGACTTGTTGTAGTAATCTTGTGAGTTGCAGGATTGTCTTTCAGCATGTGCCCATGCAGTGACAGCTAAATACCGTCTGGATATTTTGATAGATATAAAATACTCGAGGCATATCCTTTAAGGTAGCAGAACGCACTACATGGATAGTAAAGGAAATTTGTGGTACGGTGCAGTAAAAATAGACCTGTACTGCTATTTCAGGAACTTGTCAATTATTTCCTGCAGCATATTTAAATCACATAGCGGCTATGACAGAGACAAGCACGTAGAAGAGCGACGCAGGTACCTAAAGAGTCTAGCAGAAGAATTCAAAAGATGAGTTCTTGCGAGCCTGTGTATACTGGGTTTTCAGTGCATTTTATTTTCCTAGATTAGATTCTGACTTGAGCATGTACCGTCTGTGGACTGGTTGGAACCATGCTCGCCTTCTAAATGCAACTCAAGTGAGTCTCATGCAACTCAAGTGAGTTACTGGTAAGGAGTGTAGTTGAGTTATTAACATGGCTTGAATTAAACATTCTTGTAAAGCAGTCCTGAACTTGTCTTTAGTTATATTTGCGTATTTCTTATCGCCAAACTTGCAATATCTGCAGCGTGTCGTACTGCTGATCTGCAGTTAAGAAGCATGCCTTTTAAGCTGTGACTTGGAATGATCTGAGATAGACATTGTGGTGGGGACTCTAGTGAGGTTATTCTTATTTAAGGATCTGGAATTTACCCTTGGCTCTCTGAACGGGTCCGAGTGGATTGCCTCAATTAGGCACACATTATCTGTGTATGTTGGGTCATATGAGAGTAATAGGGATAGAAAATCCTTGTTATGCAGTGGGTCCTTTACTCTGAATGGCCGAGAGAGGTCGTAAGGGTGGGGTGAGGTTTTCCATCTTTGGTTTGTAGAGGCCACTAATGGTGAGGTCCCAATGGGTGTGGGGCTTGCAGAAAGTCTAGTGCCAGAGTTAGTGGGATGTGTGTGGTTGTGGCACTTAGTCTTCGGAGACCAACTTAACCTCCGATTGTCGGATAACTCGGAGGTGAGGTGTAATAGGATCTGGCAAAGTAAATAGTCCCTATTATAGAAGCTATTGGCTTTGCCAATATGTTTTAGCCATGTTGTACACCAGCTTGACAGCTGTTCAGCATGGCTAAAAGTTAGTGGCGTAAAGGAGAGTGGCATGGAGTGTCGTAAAGCATAGGAGTTGTGTAGAGCGTCGTACAGTGGAGTAGTGTGGGGGAGCATAGAGTAGAGTAGAGTTTAATTGAGTAGGGCGTCGGAGAGTAAAGTGTTGCAGAGTGGCCTAGAGGGAAGTGGCATAAAGTACAGTGGTGCAGAGTAGATAGTATTTAGTGCAGTGGCTTACAATGCGTTGGTTTTGAGTAAAGTGGTATAGAGTCCATTGGCATAGAGTAGTGCAGAGTGGAGTGGCGCAGGGTGGAGTGGCATAGACTGCAGTGGCGTACAGTGTATTGTTTCAGAGTAGAGTGAAGTGGTGCTGGATAGAGTGCAGAGGTGTGGAGTGGCATAGAGTGCATTGGCATAGAGATGAGTAGTACAGAGTAGAGTGCAGAGCAGCGTAGAGTTTAGCGGCAGAGAGTGCAGTCTTGCAGAGTACGGTATCTTAGAGTGCATTGGCATAAAGTGTTGCAGAGTAGAGTGCTGTAGAGAGCAGCAGCGTACAGTACAATGATGCAGAGTGGAATAGAGTGGCGTAGAGTGCAGTGACGTAGAGCGTAATGGTGTAACGTGGCACAGTGTGCAGTCGTGTAGAGTGCATTGACGTAGACTGCAGTGATGTAGAGTAGAATGTTGCATAGTAGAGTAAAGTGGCCCAGAGTGCAGTGGTGCAGAGTAGCTGGCATAGAGTGCATCGCTTTTGAGTAAAGCGGTTTAGAGTACATTGGGTAGAGTGCTGGGGTTTAGAGTAGAGGGGCGTAAAGTGCAGTTGTGTAGAGTAGAGTGGCGCAGCACAGAGTAAAGTGGCACAGAGTACCGTGGTGTAGAGTAGATTGTTTCAGAGTAGAGTGGGGTGCTGCAGGGTAGAGTGGAGAGGCATAGAGTAGTTGTGTAAATTGCACTAGCGTGGAGTGGTGCAGACTGTAGTGGCCTAGACTGTAGTGGTGTAGAGTGCAGTGGTGCATAGTAAAGTAGAGTGCAGTGACATAGAGTGGTGCAAAGTAGAGTACAGAGGTGTAGAGTGAAGTGGTGTAGAGTGACGCAGTGTAGTGTGTCAGAGTGGCTTAGAATGCAGTGGTATAAAGTAGAGTGCATTGACAAACAGTGCAGTGGTGTAGAGTGGAATAGTGCAGAGTGGAATACAGTGGCATAGTGTAGATTGTTTCAGAGTAGAGTGAAGTGGCATAGAGTGCAGTGGCATAGAGTAGAGTGCCGTACAGTGCAGTGGTGCAGAGTAGATTAGAGTGACTTAGAGTGGATTGGTGGAGTGCAGTGGTGTAGAGTGGAATGGTGCGGGGTAGAGTGCAGTGGAGTATAGTAGTGGCATAGAGTGCACTGGCATTGAGTGCAGTGCAGTAGTGCAGAGTAGAGTGGCATAGAGTACACTGGTGCACAGTAGAACAGTGTGGCATAAAGTGCATTGGTGTAGAGTACAATGGTGTAGAGTGCAGTGGCGCAGAGTGTTGCAGAGTATATTGGTGTAGAGTGCAGTGGGGCAGAGTAGATTAGCATAGAGGGCAGTGGCTTAGAGTGCATTGTTTTTGAGTAAAGTGTAGAGTGCATTGGGTAGAGTGCAGTAGTGCAGAGTAGATTGTTTCAGAGTAGAGTGAAGTGGTGTGGAGTGCACTGGCATAGAGTGGAGTGGTGTAGTGAAGTGGCCTAGACTGGAGTGGTGTAGAGTGCAGTGGTGCATAGTAAAGTAGAGTGCATTGGCATAGTTATGCAGAGTATAATACAGAGGTGTAGAGTGAAGTGGTGTAGAGTGGTGCAGTGGCGCAGAGTAGAGTGCAGTGGTGTAGAGTGGTGCAGAGTGCAGTGGAATAGAGTACAGTGTAGTGGCGTGCAGTGGGTAGAGGGTATTGTTTTTGAGTAAAGTGGTGTAGAGTGCATTGGCATAGAGTGCAGTGGTATCAAGTGGAATAGTGCCGAGTGGAACACAGTGGCGTACAGTGCAGTAGGTAGTATGTATTGTTTTTGAGTAAAGTGGTGTAGAGTGCAGTGGTTAGAGTAGAGTGCAATTCGTAGAGTAGAGTTGTACAGAGAAGAGTGGAGTGGCACAGAGTGTATTGTTTGAAAGTAGAGTGAAGTGGCATAGAGTGTAGTGGCATAGAGTAGAGTGCAGTATCGTAGAGTGCAGTCGTGCAGAGTAGATTAGAGTGATTTAGAGTGGATTGGCGTAGAGTGCAGGGGCGTACAGGAGTGGTGCAGGGTGGAGTGGCGTAAAGTGGAGTGATGCAGAGTCGAGTAGCTTAGAGGGGAGTGGTGCAGAGTAGACTGCAATGGTGTACAGTCCAGTGACAGAGTGGCGTAGAGTTCAGTGGCAGAGAGTGCAGTGTTGTAGAGTAGTCTGTCGTAGAGTGCAGTGGTGTATAGTAGAGTGGCATAAAGTGCATTTAGTGTAGAGTGCAGTGGAGTACAGTGGCGTAGAGTACAATGGTGTAGAGTGCAGTAGCGTAGAGTGTTGCAGAGCAGATTATAGTGGCGTAGAGTGCAGTGGTGCAGAATAGATTGACCTAGAGGGCAGTGGCGTAGAGCGCATTGTTTTTGGGTAAAGTGGTGTAGAGTGCATTGGCATAGAGTGCAGTGGTTAGAGCAGAGTTTTATACGTAGGGTAGAGTGGTTCAGTTTAGAGTGGAGTGGCACAGGGTAGATTGTTTCAGAATAGAGTGGAGTGGTGCACAGTAGAGTGGAGTGGTGCAGGGTAGAGTGCAGTGGCATAGAGTGCAGTGGTGCAGAGTAGATTGTCATAGTGATTGTCATATAGTGCACTGGCGTAGAGGGGAGTGGTACAGAGTAGAGTGCATTTGCATGAAGTGCAATGGCATAGAGTGTAGTGGTTTAGAGTGGAGAGTTTCAGAGTAGAATGGCATACAGTGGTGTGGTGTAGAATGCAGAGGTGTATAATAGAGTAGAGCAGCATAGACTGAAGTGGCGTAGAGTGGATTGGTGCAGAGTAGAGTGCAGTGGCGTGGAGTGGTGCAAAGTAGAGTGGAGTGGGGTAAAGTGGAGTATGCATGGTGTGGTAGTGCACTGCCATTACAGACAACATATTTGCACAGACATACAGCTTTACTGATAAAAGTATACAGCGCACAAATTATAATGTGTGGAAATGTCACCTAGTGTACTGATTTGTTTTGATGGTTTTAAAATAGGTGTTTCCACCACACTTCAGAGTTACCCCCAGTAGCCAGCCTGATTATCAATCACATAAATCCTCTCACTTTGAAGTCCGAGAAAGAAAAGTACACACCAAGCTCCCTCGGAAGTCGGAGCCTGACATTTGACCTCAATCTTTGAATGCACAGCCAATTTGACAAGATAAGTACAAGATTTAAAGACCTGTTTACATATAAGAAGCACTAGGAAGGATACTGTAAATAAGGTTGGGGGCAAGGAAGGGAAGAACTAAAGCTGGACAGCCTAAAACAAATAAAGCCAGCAAATAGCAAGCATGAAAATGTGAGTTACAAACCAAAAAGCCAATGGTAAGCAACGGGCAGAAAGCATTCCCAGGGAAGCTTTCCGAATGTCCCCAAGATGTTGTTAGCAAACCAGACAGCTGTGCTGTCTGGTAGGCTTCGACCTAAAGGAGATGTGGAATTTAATATTATAAGGAAAAATATAAAGGCACTACTTTGCCTACCTCACCAAGGCTTATTAATTTTTTCAAGTCTTCCGAATATTTAAAAAGCCATTTACAAGTGCTTTTTGGGGGGCACTGTGTCCACCCTCACACTTCCATAAAAATGCAATGTGCATTTTAGCCTTGATTACAGCCCATTGTTCTTTCTTTTTAGGTTGCAACTACCAGACCGCACAAGCTGTCTGGTTGCAATAAAAAGACCTACTGTGAGCTTACAGGGGCTTACAATTCACCCATTGCTTACCATTGGTTGGCTACAGTGTCACTAATTTGTTTGTTTCTTGCTCAATGGCTTTAGTTACCACAGAGTGTCCTTCTTGTGTTTGTCCCTCCCCTGCCGCATTTGGTGGGAGAGATGCCCAACAAGAGGGAGAGCTGGAAACCGCATGCACTTTCTTAAGGTGGTTAAGCAAAATTAAAAAAAATAATTCCTTAAGAGTAAACAGTGGGTGAGCCAATCCGAGAGATGGTAAAAAGGCTATGCGGCAGGGGAGGGACAAACACAAGATGGACAATCTGTGGTAATTAAAGCCATTGAGCAAGAAACAAACAAATGAGTGACACTGAAGCCAACCAATGGTAAGCAATGGGTGAATTGTAAGCCCACAGTAGGTCTTTTTATTGCAACCAGACAGCTTGTGCGGTCTGGTAGTTGCAACCTAAAAAGAAAGAACAATGGGCTGTAATCAAGGCCAAAATGCACATTGCATTTTTATGGAAGTGTGTGGGTGGACACAGTGCCCCCAAAAAGCACATTTAAATGGCTTTTTAAATATTCAGAAGACTTGAAAAAATGAATAAGCCTTGGTGAGGTAGGCAAAGTAGTGCCTTTATTTTTTCCTCAGAATATTAAATTCCACGTCTCCTTTAGGTCGAAGCCTACCAGATTGCACAGCTGTCTGGTTTACTAACAACATCTTGGGGGCATTCTGAAAGTTTCCCTGGGAATGCTTTCTGCCCGTTGCTTACTGTTGGCTTATTGGTTTGTAACTCATATTTTCTTGCTTTCTATTTGCTGGGTTTATTTGCTTTAGGCTGTCCAGCTTTAGTTCTCCCCTTCCTTGCCCAACTTTATTTACAGTATCCTTCCGAGTGCTTCTTATATGTAAACAGGTCTTTAAATCTTGTACTTATCTTGTCAAATTGGCTGTGCACTCAAAGACTGAGGTCAAATGTCAGGCTCTGTCTTCTGAGGGAGCTTGGTGTGTACTTTTCTTTCTCTGACTTCAAAGTGAGAGGATTTATGTGATTGATAATAATGCTGGCTACTGGGGGTAATTCTGAAGTGCGGTGGAAACACATTTTAAAACCATCAAAACAAATCAGTACACTAGGTGACATTTCCACACATTTGTGCACTGTATACTTTTATCAGTAAAACTGTATGTCTGCAAATATAATGGTCAGTTCAATTGCAGATGTGTTGTCTGTAATGGCAGTGCACTACCACACCATGCATACTCCATTTTACCCCACTCTGCTCTAATTTGCACCACTCCCCTCCACGCGACTGCACTCTACTCTGCGCCATTCCACTTTACGCCACTTCAGTCTACGCCGCTCTACTCTCTTATGTACCTCTGCACTCTACACCACACCACTCTATGCCATTCTACTCTGCAACACTCCACTCTGCCACTGCACTCTATGCCAATGCACTCTACTCTGTACCACTCCCCTCTACGCCAGTGCAGTCTATGCTAATCACTCTACGCCACTCTAATCTACTCTGCACTCTATGCCACTGCACTCTACCCTGCACCACTCCACTCTACCGTGCACCATTCCACTTCACTCTACTCTGAAACAATCTACTGTGCGCCACTCCACTCTAATCTGTACCACTCTACTCGACGCATTGCACTCTGCTCTAACCACCGCACTCTATGCCTATGCACTCTACACCACTTTACTCCAAAACAACGCGCTCTACGCCACTGCCCTCTGCCAATCTACTCTGCACCACTGCACTCTACGCCACTATAATCTGCTCTGCAACACTCTACGCCACTGCGCTCTACACCATTGTACTCTACACTACTCTACTCTGCACCACTCTACTCCACTGTTTTCTACGCTTAATGCACTCTATGCACTCTACTATACACCACTGCAGTCTACTCTGCAACACTGAACTCTTCGCCACTCTACTCTGTCCCTGCGCTGTACACCATTGCAGTCTACTCTGCACCACTCCTCTCTAAGCCACTCGACTCTGCATCACTCCACTTTATGCCACTCCACTCTACCCTGCACCACTCCACTCTGCACCTCTCCACTGTACGCCCCCTGCACTCTATGCCAATCCTCTCTAAATCACTCTAATCTACTCTGCACGACTGTACTCTACGATACTGCACTCTACTCTATGCCACTAGACTCTATGCCACTTCACTCTACTCTGAAACCATCCACTCTGCGCCACTCCACTCTTCTCTGTACAACTCCACTCTACGGATTGCACTCTACTCTTACCACTGCACTCTACACCACTTTTCTAAAAAACAATGCACTCTAGTCCACTGCCCTCTATGCCAATCTACACTGCGTTCTGAACCACTATACCCTGCTCTGCAACACTCTATGCCACTGCACTGTACACCATTGTACTCTACGCCACTGCGCTCTACACCACTTTACTCAAAACCAATACATTCTACCCACTGCACTGTACGCCACCGTATTCCACTCTGCAGCATTCCACTCAATACCACTGCACTCTGTGCCAATGCACTCTATACTACTTTACTCAAGACCAATAAGTATTACCCACTGCACTTTACGCCACTGCACTGTACTCTATGCCACTGCACTCGGCGCCACTCTACACCACTGCACTCTGCTCTGCGCCACTCTACACCTCTGTATTCTACTCTGCATAACTCTATGCCAATACACTCTACTTTACTATGCACCACTGCACTCTACACCACTCCAGTCTAGGCCACTTCACTACACTCTGCACCACTCTATGCCAGTGCACTCCACACCACTTCACTCTACCCAATGTACTCTAAACCACTTTAATCAAAACTGATGCACTCTATGCCAACTCCACTGCACTCTATGCTACTTTACTCTACTCTGCAACACTCTATGCCACTGCACTCCCCTCTACACCATTGCGCTTTACATCACTGCACTCTACCTCACTCAAATCTACTCTGTACCATTGCACTCTATGCCTCTGCACTCTACCCAGCACCACTCCATTCTACGCCATTTCACTCTACTCTGTGCCACTGTACTCTACGCACTGCACTCTAACTACTGACTCTATGCCAATGCACTCCACACCACTTTACTCAAAAACAATGCACTCTAAGCCACTGCCTTCTATGCCAATCTACTCTGCCCCACTGCATTCTACGCCATTATCCTCTGCTCTGCACCACTGCACTCTAAACCATTGTACTCTACACCAATGCACTCTATGCTACACTGTTCTACTCTGCACCAGTGTACTGTATGCCACTGTACTCTGCACTACTCTACTCCACTGCATCTCAATGCCAGTGCGCTCTATGCCACTCTACTATACACCACTGCACTCTACAACAGTCTACTTTGCAACACTGCACTCTCGGACACTGAACTCTACGGCACTCTACTCGGTCACTGCACTGTACACCATTGCAGTCTACTCTGCATCACTCCACTTTACGCCACTCCACCCCGCACCATTCCACTCTGCACCGCTCCACTCTATGCCGCTCCACTCTATGCCACTGCACTCTACGCCACTTCACTCTACTCTGAAACAATCTACTCCACGCCACTGTATTCCACTCTGCACTATTCCACTGTACACCACTGCAGTGTACGTCCATGCACTCTACTCTGCCACTGCACTCTAAGCCACTCTACAACACTCTACTCTGCACCACTCTACACCACTTCACTCTACACCTCTGTACTCTACTTTGCACTACTCTGTCAATGCACTCTACTTTACTATGCACCACTGCACTCTACTACACTCTGCACCAGTCCTGTGCAGTCTACGCCACTACTCTATGCCACTCTACCCTGCAGCGCCCCACTCTACTCTGAAACAATCTACTCTACACCACGGTACTCTGAGCCACTCTACTCTACACAACTGCACTTTACGCTCCTCTACTCTAAACCACAGCACTCTACCCAATGTACTCTAAACCGCTGTACTCCAAACCAATGCACTCTATGCCAGCTACTCTGCACCACTGCACTCTGGGCCACTTTACTATGCAACGCAATACTCTACATCACTGCACTCTATGCCACTGCATCATTGTAGTGTATGCTGCTGCTCTCTGCAGCACTCTACTCTACAACACTCTACGCCAATGCACTCTACACTACTGCACTCAAAAATACTATACTCTGCAAGACTGCACTCTCTGCCGCTAAACTCTACTCTGCTCCACTGCACTCTATGCCACTGCACTCTACTCTGTACTACTCCTCTCTGCCAATGCACTCTACGCCACTCTACACCTCTACACCTCTGCACTCTATCCTGCACCACTTCACTCTACTCTGAAACAATCTACTCTATGCCACTGCACTCTATGCCACTCCACCCTGTGCCACTCCACTCTGCCATTGCACTCTATGCCACTACAATGTACGCTGCACCACTCCACTCTGCACCTCTCTACGCCAATGCACTCTACGCCACTTTACTCAAAACCAGTGCATTGTACTTTATGCCACTTCACTCTAGGCCACTCTGCTCCACTCTACAACACTCCAGTCTCCGACGCTGTACACAGTTAAACTCTACTCCACTCTATGCCACTCCACTCTATGCCACTCTGCGACACTACACTCTATGACGCTCTACACAACTCCTTCTATGCCACTTTACTCCACTCTTTTCTACGACGCACTACTCCACTCTATGCCACTCCACTCTACGCCATTCCATTCTACTACACTGCTCCACTCTCTGCCACTCCACTATACAACAGTTTTCTCCACTCTACTCTACAACACTCAACACAACACCCTCTACACCATTCCACTGTGCTATACACCACTCCACAAACTGTGTGCCACCCGACAACACTGACACTATGCTCCACTCAACTCTTCAACATTCTATTCCACTCTATGCCCTTGCACTCTACAACACTCTACAACACTCTACTCCCTCCACGACACTCCACAACACTATGCCACTCCATTCTACGCCACGCCATGACACTCAACTCCACTATATTCTACACCTCTCCACGCCACTCCATAACACACCACTCTACTCTACACCACTCTACTTTACAATACTCTACAATACTCTATGCCACTCTCCTTTATGCCACTAACTTTTAGCCATGCTGGACAGCTGCCAAGCTGGTGTACATCATGGCTAAAACATATTGGCAAACCCAATAGCTTCTATAATAGAGACCTATTTACTTTGCCAAAGCCTTTTACACCTCACCTCAGAGTTATCTCACAATCTGAGGTCAAGTTGGTCTCCGAAGACTAGGTGCCACAACCATGCACATCCCTCTAACTCTTGCACCAGGCTTTCTGCAAGCCCCACACCCATTGGGACCTCCCCATTAGTGGCCTCTACACACCAAAGATGGAAAACCTCACCCCACCCTAACTACCTCTCTCAGCCATTCAGAGTAAAGGACCCACTGCATGACAAGGATTTTCTATCCCTATTACTCTTGTATGACCCAACATACGCCACTACCTCAGATAATATGTGCCAAATTGAGGCAATCCACTCGGACCTGTTCAGAGAACCAAGGGTGAACTCCAGATCCTTAAATAAGAATAACCTCACTCGAGCCCCCACCACAATGTCTATCTCAGATGATTCCAAGCCACAGCTTAAAGGCCTGCTTCTTAACTGCAGATCAGCAGTACGGCATGCTGCAGACATTGCTACCGTTATCCTTGCTCATAATCCTGACATCTTATTGCTGACAGAAACTTGGTTAAACTATTCATCTGCACCAATCCTCTACATACTAGTGCCTCCTAGCTACGACATCATTAGGCTAGATAGATCTAGTGGACAAGATGGAGGCATCACATGTATACATCGTAACAATCTATCAATTAGATAATTACAATCTGCTTCCCTGTCGTCATGCAATACCTGTGCATCGAGGTTACATGTAACAGGCAAGCATGTATATTCCACGTACTCTACCACCCTTTACGAGAACCTCCCTTTCATAGAACAAATCATGGAAATCATCTCAATTAACGGAGAGTGTCACAGCACCCTGATCTTCCTCAGAGATTTCAACCTCCACTGGAATGACACAAGTGACTCGGCAGTCAATAGCCTCAAATCCTTCTTAGTAGACCTCAACTTCACCCAAATATGTGACAGCCCTACTCACATCAAGGGAGCTACCTTAGATCTAGTCATCGGTAAGGCCAACTCCATTCATCTTGAATCTATTGCCCCTTGTGACTGGACGGACCACCATTGCATCACCTTCCTCATCACAGAATCTGTGAGATCTAATAAAGTTCAACTAAGGAAACCCAGACACTGGCAAAGAAGTCTGCAAAACATTAACTTGGGTGATATAACTTTCCTCAGTGATAACATCCTGCCTCCTCCTGTGGAGATGTCAGATGTCCGTGACCTTACAGACTACTATAACTGCTCCATGACAAAAATTTTACACTCAATAGCTCCTTTACAGCAAAAAAGAATGTCCTCCAAAATCTCCAAACCTTGTTACAATGGTAGTTTAAATACAGAAAGAAGAAATCTGAGACTAGCGGAACGATTGTGGAGATCCCCTTCCTCCCTCGACCACCTTAATCAGCTGAGATCTTTTAGAAATATATTTAACAAATGCATTAGATGCTCTAAAGCTGGTTACTTCAGAAACCAACTAGAGCAAGCCAAAAAACGAGCAAAAAGATTGTTTGAACTCATCAAGCTTCAATCAAACAGTCAACGTAGCCTTCCTTCAGTGGAACTCTGTCTGCAGCCTAACTGTGAGGAATTTGCCTCCTTCTTCCGTGAAAAGACAACAAAGATCGAATTGGAACTTCGGTCAGCTTTGGAGAATCTACCGACCACACCACCTACCACCCTCCCTCCCCCTAGGTTTGGAGTGCCCCCACCCGCTCTGGTTCTCCCCCCAAAAACAATGCTTCCTGGAGCCTATTCAAAACTTTAGATGAAAGCACTATTCTCAAAACTCTTGCTGCACTGAAACCATCCAACCAGTTTAGTGATCCCTTGCCATCGAACTTCTTCAATGAGATCAGATCATCCATACTCCCACTTTGGACGAAGATAGTTAATGTCTTTCTACTTCAAGGCTCTATTCCGGATTGCCTAGTCTGGGCAGTTCACCCTTCTTATTTAAAAAAAAAAAAAAAAACTGCAAATCACACTAACCTTCACAATTTTGTGTCCAATTTCCAAGATTCCTACTCTGGCAAAGCCCCTCGAGAAATGTGTCCACACCCAGCTATGCAGCCACATAAAACAATTCCAACCTGGCTTCCGGCAGGGTCATAGCACTGAATTTGCTCTCACTCACATTGTAGATGATGCGCTAAGAATACTGGATCAAAATGAATCGTGCCTTTTGATCCTCCTCGACCTATCGTCCGCTTTTGATGCGGTTAAACATGACAGTCTATCGACCTACTGGAACACAGGATGGGGCTATCAAGGACCGTGCTAAACTGGTTCTCCTGATTTCTACCCAATAGAACCCAAAGATTCAAGGTGAATCAGTCTCTGTCTAATCCCTCACCGCTCACTCTGGGGGTGCCACAGGGGTCCACGCTCTCACCCACTCTCTTCAACTTGTTAATGCAGCCTCTAACAGAAAACTATCCAACATCCACTATCGCATGTATGCCCACGACACCCAACTGTACCTGAAAGTCTCCTGCCCGGAGGACATCAGGTCCCTCAACTCAGCACTACAGAAAACGAAAAGTTGGATGACCCTTAATCACCTGAAATTAAATGCTCTCAAAACAGAATTCCTCCTAATCTCACCATCCAAACAGTCTCCAGACATCGAAGAATGGATTAATCAACTAACCGCTCTCAACTGCATTCCAAACATCATTGATTCCACAAGCTCATTGAGAATAATGCTAGATAAGCGTGAATAATAATGCAGAAGCACATTAGTGCTCTCACCAAAGGAGTGAACTTCCAATTGAGCATCCTAAGGAAAATAAAACCGTTCCTACCGCACAACGACTTCAAGGCTGCGGTGTAAGCCCTAGTGATCTCTAAGCTGGATTATGGAAGTGCAACCCTCTGCGGCCTTCCCAGATCGAAGATGGCGTCACTTAGGGCCTCTCTCAACTCCACTGCAAGGCTTATCACAGGTTCAAAATGTTACAATCACATCACGCCTGAGCTGAAGTCACTAAATTGGCTCCTGTATGAAGCAAGGATACATCTAAAAATTGCATGCATGACCCACAAAGCTTTACATTTCAACACCCCAATATACCTTTCACAAATACTTGAGCTTTCTGGTGGCTCCAGATCCTCTAGGGGCTCCAGCACCTTACTGCTCAAGCCACAGAAATTCCATAAAAAGAAAACTTACAATCGAGCATTCTCGGGTATTGCACAGAGAATTTGGAATTCCTTGCCCCCTGAAATCTGACTGAATCATTCCACGGCTTCTTTCAAAAGGGAAGTTAAAGCCATACTGATGAAGACTTTTCTGGCCTCGATCCCCAGCCCCCAAGCACTCTAGGACTCGCTTGTTTATATCTGTCTATAGTGAACTGTTATGATTGTAGTTTGACCGGTTGGTTTACTGTTACTACTTCCTGTACCTTCGTGATTGCCAAACTGTAAAGCGCTCTGATACCCCCAGGGGTCATGTTCGCGCTATATAAATCTTTTGAAATAAAATGCTTGTTAAATTCTGCACCAATGCTTAGACTTTTTTATTTTTTTATATAGATTATCAGAAATAAAACATATTTCCAGTGTACAGTATGCACCCCACATCTGGATGCTCCCTGGCACTGGCTTGCTTTTGGTGTTTACTGGATATCACTATGAGAATGAGGAATCTTTAACAAATTAAAAACAATTATATTTGTGTTCATTATCTCATTTGAGCAAATAGGTTGCCATATATATGGTGACTCCCAGAGTTCCTTTGGCATGCATACAATTTTAGCTCCTTCTAGGCTGCATTAAATAGGATATTGAAAACCTTGAAGACATGTCCCAGGCCATATCTGTGACTTTCTCAAAATTGATAATACCTCAAATTCATTAACTTCTGCTTTTTTTCTGAATATCACGTGGACACCATTTAAAATTAAGAGAGTTTTTAGGGTCTAGTGCATTGTGGATATGGATCCGAGATCTTTGTTTTGATTTTATGCCCCCAAAGAACATGATTGGCAAGCATCTCTCAGTTGCAAGAGTGATATCCCCACAGACCCAGTGTTTTTGTGAGCAAGCACTGGTTAACCACTCCTCACGTTTAATATCTTTCTCTCATTATTTTTTCATCAGACTCTGTGATTACCTTGCTTAACATGTGTTATGATATGTGGATTGTGCTGCGTGCTAATCACCTGTGAGGATATCCAGGCGCTTGAGCAGGTGCGTAGACGATATGACCCGCAGCGTTAGTTGAAGAGCTAGTTCTTCAGCTTTTTGCGCAATTAAAGAAGCGAGGAGGAGGCTCTGATATGTTGAGGGTGGTCGTTCCATTTTTTGAGTATGATGTAGGATAATGAGCGACCTTCAGTTCTACTTCTGTGGATGCAGGGTGTGTGTGAGAGTGTGGCTGAATGTAGGTGTCTGGTCAGCTGGTGAAAGTGTTTGCGGTTTTTCAGGTATTCTGGCCCAATGTTGTGCCGTGCTTTGTATGCATGCATGATGAGTTTGAATTGGCTGTGTTTGTGTATGGTGAGTCAGTTTCGATGTCTGAGGTGTAGTGAGATGTGGAATCTACGTGGGAGGTTGAGGATGAGTCTTTCTGCGGGTTCTGGATGGTGTGGAGTCTGTGTAGAAGCCGTTTGGAGATCCTGGCATAGAGTGCGTTGTCGTAGTCAGATCGGTTTGTGATGAGCACTTGTGTGATGGTACATCTGGTGTTCTGGGGCAGCCATTTGAAGATCTTGCGTAGGATGTGGCAGCAGGAGGAGCTAACTGCGTTGACTTCTACTGTCATGTTGACTTTATGTAAGACGTACATGTTTAACCTTTAAGTTCATCTGTGCTATACAAGGAATCTGTTTCGTTTTGGATTCCAGTCCCTGAGCTGTAAGTAAATCGAGTCCAGGCGCCCTACATGAAAAATACTAATTGTTTTCTTCAGTTTGTAGTTGATGAGTAGCATTCTGCACTGGAGTCTCTAGATGCATATTGGAATACAAGATAATTCTATATGCCTTTATAATTTTGTTTTTAAAGGAAGTATATTGAGTTTGGATGCTATTAAAGATGATTAAGATCACTTGGGTTCTACTCTGAGAGACACAGTTAATGTTTTTAAAGCCAGTAACCTCTACCGTTACAGTTATTAATTAAGCAGTCTGCCAATGAATTGTTTTTGGCAGTGATGAAGTCAAGCCATTTTCTCTCATTGTGCTTCTTTAACTCAACTTCATGCATCATGGTGTGTCGCAAGCGGTCCTGTGTTGTCCATGCAATTCACTATGTACATTTGCCTCCTGGCCCAGTTCATTGAGTAACACTACTTAGTGTTGCAAATTTATGTTGATGACACATTTATACATCCCTGCAGAGGAAATTATGTAGAGTGTGCTACAAAATAGCTCAGTTTACATTGTACATGGGCTTTGGCACTGCCAAACATCAACATGGATCTGAGTTGTAACCAATGATGCATTCAAATGGAAGCATTTGACATAGAAGGTGTTTCCAATGGAAGTATCCCACCTGATATATGGGGAAAGTTGGGCACTATTCTCAGCTAGTGGGGCACCATCCGCTCAAACGTTGGGAAGAAAGCAATTCCTTTTTGTTAGATAACCCTCACACACACTAGTAGTCTCATGCTTCATCATCGGGTTCACCCTGACTCCTAAAGGTCAGGGTGGGCTCGACCATCTTCCAGGGAGCACTTAGGAGAAATAGGCCAGGGGGTTTTAAAGATTAAAAATCCTCCTCTGACTCCAGGTATCCCTTTTATTAGCGAAGTCGTCAGGGATATTAAAAATTAGAATGAAAAGGGGTCGTAAGGAGGTAATGGTCCTATGACCCTAATGCCAACATGTATCAGCCCTTTTAATAGGCCTGAGAGGGTCCTGGGCTTTCTTCAGGGCAATTGGATTTCCCTCCCTGGTTCTGTGAATAGGCAAATGCTATATTTCAATGTAACGTGCAGAAAGCTGCACTTATTAGGATCGGTAAGTGGTATACTTATATCTGATCCGGTAACGTGGGATATCCTGTCCGTCTGTGAAAGAAACATTGATTGTGTTACCACATGTGTCCAACTCGCGCTGCGCCTATATCACCCAGAAACTTCAATCGGGATGGGTGCTATAGAGTGCGTTCATCCAACATGCTATATATGCTCGTGAATTAAACGTGCATCCTGGGGGTATCGCTGCCCCAGGCAACTTCTGTTTTTGAGTGGAGATGCAATTTACATTTCACCACCCATACCATGGAAATCCGGTAAACATCGGTGTAGTGTTTCTACATCCATTCATCATCAACCTGCACCTTTACACTCATACCTCCGGGTGTTGATATTACCAGTATCTTGTCAACTTACTGTCGGTGTTACTTCCTGCATCACATGTTCTTACCCTATTGTGGAGGTTCAATATTATCTCAAGAGACTGCGGGTCAAGGGTAGCCAGTCACTCTGCATGTCTGTGAGCCAGAGATAAAAGGAGGGAGAGAAAAAACAAGAGACACTCGCTTATTATTATACTGCGGCCGGTTGTCTCGCGCATCTCTAGATCGCTTCTAGAACAGCAATACTCATCCTCGCCTTTTTCTTACTTCATGAAAGGTCCTGCCCCACTTGCTCACATACTTGGGTCCGCGTCTCCCGGCATTTCCGACACCATTTGCCGGGATAGCGTCTTATAGCGTGTTTGGGAATCAGCCTTTCCAGATTGCACAAGGGTGAAGCCCCGCCCCTGGCGCTTATTACTGGCGTCATTCCTTGTGTCTCGGATACAGGACTACAGATTTATGACTGCACATTGGGATACGTAGTCCCAGAGCACATCTAACCCATTTCCTTGGTAAAAACACGGACGTATGTTATACGCTGGTGTTGGGGATAAATGATGGCTGTTTTGTCTGACACCGCTCCGTGGCGATATGTTACCAAGTGTATGGCCCTCATTCCTCGATTCTAATTCTTTATCTCGGAAAGTGGAAAGAATAGTTTCTCCATATATTATGGCACATGGCCTCTTGTTCTCAGCGTATGTTCCGTATGTTGCAATTTGTGTGGTCTCGCTTTTCCCACGGGTGTGCAAGGCCCAGGTCAATGTGGGTGGTGTGGGAAGTGAACTGGCAGACAAGACAATACATGAACCACACGGATAGTGCCCCATCACTTACGGTTGGTTCCATATGGTAGTTTGTGTATTCTGATTTGGTTTCCAACTGTCAGTGTTGACCAGTGTATTCCTGAGGCTTTTGTTGCGTCTAAAAGAGAACATAGGTTTTGCAAACTCTAGTTGGTTGGAGGCAAGTATGTGCCACTTGTTGTTAACTATTTTCTTGACAGCGTTAGATGATTTGTAGGTAGTGACACATATCAATGAGTCAGTTTCTCTTTTCGTGGTGGTCTCGAGCAGGGCAGAGCATGGTGTGTTGCGTGATCTTTTCCGGGCCTGTTCTATAACATTTTTTGGATAGGCCTTTTCCTGTAGTTTCTTAGTCAGTCTGTCAGCTTCTTTATTGTACCTTTCAAGATCAGAACACTTCCTTCGGATTCTTAGATATTATCCGACGGGAGGTTTTCCCTCAGTGAGTGTGGATGTGCACTGTTGAAGTGGAGCAGACTATTGCGGTCTGTCGGTTTGGTGTAGAGCGTGCTTTCCAACTTCCCGTTCCTGGCTATGATGTTGACATCCAAGAAAGATACCTTCTTGGTGGGCGGTTCTTCAAGCCAACCGCCCACATGGAAAAAAGGGAGGGGGAGTAGCAGCTATAGTGCACCAAAATCTTAAATTTACGGCACTTACCCCCCTAGACATTCCTCAAGTAGACAATCTAGTGCTTAAATTAGAATCTGATTCCACTCCTTTGGTCTGTGTGCTACTCTACAGACCACCACAGAATATGCCACAGTTCCCTAAATCCCTGAGTGAACAAATGTCACATCTTGTAATAAATCATGCTAAAGTACTGATGGCCGGTGATTTTAACTACTGGGCCAATGACTCAGCAGAGGGACCTCACTCTGTCGAATTGACGGACCTACTGGTAGGACTCAATCTCAATCAGTGCATCTCCACTGCTACACATATCAAAGGGCATACTCTAGATCAGGTTTGGTCCAGTAATTTGTCTTTAACCAATCTAGAAGTTACCCCTTGCGTTTGGTCCGACCATTATTTGATTAAATTTACTATAAGTATCCCTTTCCGTTCAAAAATAATATCAAATGATCTTGGATTGCGCAGGAGTTGGAATACTATTGACAAAGGACAATTTCTGGAATCACTGATCAATACTATTCCCCCTGGCCAACCATCTATTGATCAAACCGAGAAAGAGCTCTCGGACTGGCTGATGACAGCCAGCAATAAACACGCCCCTCTCAAAAAATCTTATCGAGCACGACGCCATGAAGCCCATAGATGGTTCTCCCTGAATTAAAGAAATTAAAACTTGATCTACGCCATGCAGAAAGGAACTGGAGGAAGAAATATTTACCTGATGACAAAAGCGCTTACTTAGAAGTACGCGGATCTTATAAAAAGGCTATAGTGGCTACCAAGGCCAAATACTTTTCATCTAAAATCATTAACTCCACAAACCGTTCTAAAGATATCTTTTCAATCATTAATGAACTATGCAATCCAGATAGAGTAACAATAAAAACTGCTCCTTCTCAATCCCTATGCGATTCCTTAAATAATTTTTTCATTGAAAAAATAAAAAACATTAAAACAAGTATCCCCAGTTGTCCGAGTCCTGTATGTCCTATAAAAGCTAAGAACTCATACAGGCTGGAACAATTCCCAATAATAAATCAAGATATATTTACAGCTTTACTGGCAAAAGTTAAATCTGGATCTCCAAAGGACTGCTGCCCCCTGGATCCTGAAGGAAGCATTCACTGCTTGCCCAAGCCCAGCTGTGACACTTTTAAGCGAGTCATTGCTCCAGGGTCAGGTACCGGACTCCTTTAAGGAGGCCATCATTATTCCCCTCCTAAAAAAGCCAGGAGCTGATCCAAAAATTCTAGCCAATTATCGACCAATTTCACTGCTTCCTTTTCTAGCCAAATTGCTCGAAGCACATGTGGCCAAAAGCCTCTCAGCCTTTCTAGAGCAGTCTGAATATTTGGATGCTCATCAGGCAGGTTTCCGCCCAGCCCACTCCACAGAATCAGTGATACTATCAGTATTGGACACTCTGAGGGGAGGAGCGGATACAGGTCTCCCTCAAGCCCTGGTGTTATTGGATCTCTCCGCTGCCTTTGACACGGTCGACCATAACATCTTGATCGACCGTGTCAGGGATGCGGGTATCGAAGGAATAGCCCTGGAATGGACTAGATCCTTCCTAACAAATCGATCTCGGGCGGTTCAGCTTGGCGGTTTTACTACCCCCATGATTAAAACTACTTGTGGAGTCCCTCAGGGATCTTCACTTTCCCCTCACCTATTCAACTTATATCTACTTCCCTTGATTCATGCATTAAAAGAAAGGAATATCCAAACCTTTAATTATGCTGATGATTTTCAATTGGTATTTTCCATCAATGACTCCCCGGCCTCCATCTACGAATTCCAGTCAACCATGCTGTTCATCCGTGACTGGATGAACAGCAACCAATTAAAATTGAATCCAGACAAGACAGAACTGATCCTCACGGGAGGTTCACTTAATCCCTGGAGCTCCAAGTTCTGGCCTAAAGAACTGGGACAACCCCCGACCCCATCTAATCACGCTAAAACTCTGGGAGTCGTGATCAATAGTGACCTCACCATGAAAACCCAAATAGGATCTGTAATTTCTGCCTGCTTCTTCCAATTAAGGAAAATAAAGAAAATAAGTAGATTCCTTACTCAGGAAGCAAAACTGCAGGCAGTTCTTGCCATGGTGATCTCGCATATTGATTATGCTAACTCCCTATATTTTGGAATCCGGCCTATCTCATTCATCGTCTCCAACTGATACAGAACCAGGCGGCCAGACTGATTCTACAGGAAAACAAACGTCAACATATCTCTCCCCTTCTGAAGAAACTACATTGGCTCCCTATAACACAGAGATGCGCATTCAAGATGGGATGTATTATCTTTAAATCCTTGAATGGCAAAAACCCCAAATTTATTGATGGCATGATTAACAGATACAATCCAACTCGCAATCTGAGATCCGCCCACATGCACCTCCTGGCAACCCCTCCTTTAAACAGAAACGATTTGGTGGATCCAGGTTTTCTACACTGGGTCCAAGATACTGGAACTCTATGCCCCTAGAGATTAGATCCTGTACCGACTTCATAACATTTCGTAAACTTCAAAAAACATGGCTATTTAAACAGGCTTTCGCGTAACTCGTGGATTTCGTATATCATCTGAACAAACCTGCATCCATCACCTTCCTGAGGAGCGCCAAGAAACCAATCTGGTGTACGAGCGCTATACAAATTAGATATAACATAACATAACATAACATTATGAGTGGACATGGTGAAACGGAGGAATGGATTAAGTTGGTTTATCCATCCTTCAAACGCTTTAGTGCTTTCCTCGTCTCCGTGCCAGATAATCAGGATATCGTCTATGTATCTCAACCAGCTCCGGATTCTGCCAGAGTATGGATTATTCGTCCATATATGTTCCTCTTCCAATTGGCTTATGTACAGGCATGCAATACTAGGGGCAAAAGTACTGACCATGGAAGTCCCATGTATTTGTAGGAAGAGCTTGTCTTCGTACCTGAAAAAGTTCTCAGTTAGAGCCATGTGCATGAGTGTCATGATCCATTCCACAGGTGCTTCCCAGGGCTAGTCCTGCGAGCGCAGTATGTTCTCAATTACACGCAGACTTTGCTCTTGTGGAATACTGGTGCATAGAGCCTCCACGTCCAGACATATAATTGTTTCTTGTATGGGATCGTATTCAAAATCTGCTAAGATATTTAGCAGATGTTTAGTGTCTCCTACATACGACCTGATATGAGTGACCAGCGGTCGTAGGAACCAGTCACTATATTTGGAGAGAGGTTCAAAGATCGATCCAATTCCGGACACGATAGGCCTTCCTTGGGGAGGGGTTCTTCCCTTATGTATCTTGGGAATAGTGTAGAACAATGGTGTTCTGGGTTCCTCTGTGTTAAGGAAATCCCTTTCATTTTTAGTGAACCAATTTCTCTCCAATGCTTCTGCTGTTATAGTGGAAATTTTCTTCTGTAAGCATGCTGTAGGATCCCTCTAACTTCTTATAATGTCTGTCATCTGAAAGAGTGAGACATGCATTCCAGTAGGTGTCTTCGTCCTGTATCACAATTGCTCCACCCATATCGGCCGGTTTTATCACAAGGTTATTCCTGTTGCTCAATGACTTCAGTGCTTTCTGTTCCTTTCTGCTGAGGTTGTTATAGGTATTTCTTCTGGGTTGTAGTAGTTCTACCTCATTAGTGACTGCTTCCTCAAACGCGAAGACCTTTGGTTGCATCATAGATGGAGGAGGACAAAAGGTGAACTTCTGCCGTAATGTCGTGTAACCCGTGTCTTTCTTGCTGAGGTTTCCCCTCAAAAAATGTCTTCACTCGGATTTTTCTAAAAAAAACTCGTTCAATTCACATTGTGTTTTGAATTTTTCTATCTGAGTTGTAGGTACAAAACCAAGTCCCTTGTTAAGAACAGCCAGTTCATCTGGAGTGATACTCTTGTTCGTGAGATTGATCACCAGGTCTACATTGAGCTCTGGCCTGGTTGTTGGTCCCTCGTCTGGCTCCTTGTATTCATCCCTCCTCTCATCGTGTCGTCCCACTGGCCTCTTCTGTTGCCTCTTCTGCCTCGTCTCCTGCCCCGTCCTAAAAAATATTGTTGGTTCTGGTTGGGTTGGAAGTATGGTATGTTCTGGTATTGGGGGGGGTCCTTGAAATTGTTGTGGTCCATATGGTACTGGCCATGGGTACACCTGTGGTTGGGGGTATGCGAGATTAAATCCCCCCTCTTCTCTGTCGTCTTTGTTTCCCTCTCCAGCTTTTAGATGAATTATCGCTGGACCAGTCCTCCTGATCTGAGTAGGAGGAACCTGAGTCTCTCCTATAGGATGATCCTGTATCTGTGTCATGTTGTTTGCTATAATCATTCCTGATATACGGATATACTTTCTCGTGCGCGAATGTTTTGAGATCTTTTTGTTATTTATTAATATTGCTTTGCATGAGGTACTCCTTGTGTTCACTAATTTCCTTGTTGACCTCTTCAAGTTTCTTTTTGAATACTGTTATTTTAGTTTGAGTGTTTAATGCATCCTCACTTGTTTTTATATTGACGAGGAGGGCTTTGGATAGACGCTTGGCGGTATTAATTATTAGGATCAGCCAATCTCGCGTGCACCTCCATGCAATTAGTGACCATTCTTTTTTTTAAAATCGGACCCTCCAAGAAAATTCTTGGCTCGCTGGTCACCAGTAGTCCAGTGGGTGCTGCATTCCCACGTAAATATTCGGTCATTATGGCCCCATGTAGTAGGATCTTCATTTGGTTCCTTTTCAACTCCTTAAGTTCATCCCAACTCTAGGATTGGTTAAGGCATTGGGTGATGTTAGTATCTTGCAGCAGAGATGGAGCTGCTAGGATTGCTGACGCCATATTGTCGGAGTAGCCAATCCCTAAAAGTTCAGTCATCTTGAATATCAGGAATGTATGTGTGGATAAAGAAGTAAATGTTAAGCTCAAGGTGCAGGTAATCATATGACCCGGGATCCAGGAAATCAATTGGAGATTTTCCGTGTAACCCTACAGCTGCGCGCTGCACTATTACTATTGAACCTAGGCTACAGGAGAAGGGAACTTATTCTGAGCCGGAAGGGTAGAGCGGTATTTCTAGGAGGGATAAATCCTTCCAAATCTAGATCCTAAACCGAGAAAGTATCCCACCTGATATATGGGGACAGTCGGGCACTATTCTCAGCTAGTGGGGCACCATCCGCTCAAACGCGGGGAAGGAAGCAATTCCGTTTTCTTAAACAAAATTTGCTTCCTTCCCCGCGTTTGAGCGGATGGTGCCCCACTAGCTGAGAATAGTGCCCGACTGTCCCCCATATATCAGGTGGGATACTTTTTCGGTTTAGGATCTAGATTTGGGAGGACGTATCCTTTCTAGAAATACCTCTCTACCCTTCCGGCTCAGGTTAAGTTCCCTTCTCCTGTAGCCTAGGTTCAATAGTAATCGCGCAGCTGTAGGGTTACTCAGAAAATTTCCAATTGATTTATTGGATTCCAGGTCATATGATTACCTGCACCTTGAGCTTAACATATACTTCTTTATCCACACATACATTCCTGATATTCAAGATGACTGAACTTTTAGTGATTGGCTACTCCGACGATATGGCGTCAGCAATCCTAGCAGCTCCATCTCTGCTACCAGATACTAACATCGCTCAATGCCTTAACCAATCCCAGTGTTTAGATGAATTTAAGGAGTTGAAAAGGAACCAAATGAAGATCCTACTACATGGGGCCATAATGACTGAATATTTACGTGGGAATGCAGCACCCACTGGACTACTGGTGACCAACGAGGATCCGATTTTTAAAAAAGAATGGTCACTAATTGCATGGAGGTGCACGCGAGATTGGCGGATCCTAATAATTAATACCGCGAAGCGTCTATCCGAAGCCCTCCTCGTCAATATAAAAACAAGCGAAGACGCATTAAACACTCAAATTAAAATAACAGTATTCAAAGAGAAACTTGAAGAGGTCAACAAGGAAATTAGTGAACACAAGGAGTACCTCTTGCAAAGCAAGATTAATAAATTGCAAAAAGATCTCAAAACATTTGCGCATGAGAAAGTATATCCGTATATCGGGGATGATTATAGCAAACAACATGACACAGATACAGGATCATCCTATAGGAGCGACTCGAGTTCCTCCTACTCAGATCAGGAGGACTGGTCCAGAGATAATTCATCTAGAAGTTGGAGAGGGAAACAAAGATGACGGAGAAGAGAGGGATTTAATCTTGCATACCCCCCACCACAGGTGTACCCATGGCCAGGACCATATGGACCACAACAATTTCAAGGACCCCCCCCAATACCAGAACATGCCATACTCCCAACCAGAACCAACAATATTTTTTAGGATGGGGCGGGAGACGAGGAAGACGAGGCAACAGAAGAGTCCAGTGGGACGACACGATGAGAGGAGGGATGAATACGATGAGCCAGACGAGGAACCAACAAGCAGGCCCGAGCTCAATGTAGACCTGGTGATCAATCTCACGAACGAGAGTCTCACTCCAGATGTACTGGCTGTCTTAACAAGGGACTTGGTTTTGTCCCTACAACTCAGATTGACAAATTAAAAACACTATGTGAATTGAACAAGTTTTTTTTTGAAAAATCCGAGTGAAGACATTTTTTGAGGGGAAACCTCAGCAAGAAAAAGACACCGGTTGCACGACATTACAGCAGAAGTCCACCTTTTGTCCTCCTTCATCTATGATGCCACCAGAGGTCATCGCGTTTGAGGAAGCAGTCACTAAGGAGGTAGAACTACTACAACCCAGAAGACATACCTAGAACAACCTCAGCAGAAAGGAACAGGAAGCATTGAAGTAATTGAGCAACAGGAATAACCTTGTGATAAAACCGGCCGATAAGGGCGGAGCAATTGTGATACAGGACGAAGACACCTACTGGAATGCATGTCTCACTCTACTTTCAGATGAGAGACATTATAAGAAGTTACAGAGGGATCCTACAGCACGTTTACAGAAGAAAATTTCCACCATAACAGCAGAAGCATTGGAGAGAAATTGGATCACTAAAAATGAAAGGGATTTCCTTAACACAGAGGAACCCAGAACACCGTTGTTCTACACTATTCCCAAGATACATAAGGGTAGAACCCCTCCCCAAGGAAGGCCTATAGTCTCCGGAATTGGATTGATCTTTGAACCTCTCTCCAAATATAGTGACTGGTTCCTACGACCGCTGGTCACTCATATCAGGTCGTATGTAGGAGACACTAAACATCTGCTAAATATCTTAGCAGATTTTGAATACGATCCTATACAAGAAACAATTATATGTCTGGACGTGGAGGCTCTATGCACCAGTATTCCACAAGAGCAAAGTCTGCGTGTAATTGAGAACATACTGCGCTCGCAGGACTGGCCCTGGGAAAGCACCTGTGGAATGGATCATGACACTCATGCACATGGCTCTGAGAACTTTTTCAGGTACGAAGACCAGCTCTTCCTACAAGTACATGGGACTTCCATGGGCAGTACTTTTGCCCCTAGTATTGCATGCCTGTACATGAGCCAATTGGAAGAGGAACATATATGAACGAATAATCTATACTGTGGCAGAATCCGGAGCTGGTTGAGATACATAGACGATATACTGATCATCTGGCACAGAGACGAAGAAAGCACTAAAGCGTTTGAAGGATGGATAAACCAACTTAATCCATTCCTCCGCTTCACCATGTCCACTCATAATGTGAAGGTATCTTTCTTGGATGTCAACATCATAGCCAGGAATGGGAAGTTGGAAAGCACGCTCTACACGAAACCGACAGACGGCAATAGTCTGCTCCACCGCAACAGTGCACATCCACGCTCACTGAGGGAAAACCTCCCCGTCGGACAATATCTGAGAATCTGAAGGAATTGTTCTGATCTTGAAAGCTACAATAAAGAAGCTGACAGACTGACTAAGAAACTACAGGAAAAGGCCTATCCCAAAAAGGTTATAGAGCAGGCCCGGAAAAGATCACGCCACACACCACGCTCTGCCCTACTCGAGACCACCACGAAAAGAGAAACTGACTCATTGACATGTGTCACTACCTACAAATCATCTAACACTGTCAAGAAAATAGTTAACAACAAGTGGCACATACTTACCTCCAACCAACTAGAGTTTGCAAAACCTATGTTCTCTTTTAGATGCAACAAAAGCCTCAGGAATACACTGGTCAACACTGACAGTTGGAAACCAAATCAGATTACACAAACTACCTTATGGAACCAACCGCAAGTGATGGGGCACTATCCGTGTGGTTCATGTATTGTCTTGTCTGCCAGTTCACTTCCCACACCACCTGTCGCGGTCTAGGAGCCCAAATCGGAATTACCAATATCCACGGGAGCGAAGATAGAATCTCTCCTCTCCCCTGAGATACTGTCTCCGTCTATTCATAGACTCAGAGCGGTAGAGCAGTATCCCCAGGGAGCGAGGAAACAGGGAGGGACCACCAGGGGCTTCCAAATCAAGACACAGAGGTAGAGGGGACGTCTCAGTAGATATGAAAGAACCTGCAGTAATAGAAAATGAGAAAGAACAGGTTAAGGAAAACTCTATACTTTCCCCACTAATATCTTCTATGAGACTTAGGTGTGTTCATTGTGCTCTCACATACTCACGAGGGGGTTATTGTCAGGGAACTTGTTCGTGGCTTTTATACCCAATTCCAAACAGCAGAAAGCAGATAAATCAAGCCTTCAAGAGACAGGAGGAGTTTGATGTGCCACTAGTTTCTCCACCAAGGCACAAGCCGTCGCCACCTCTGTTTTGGCAAAAGTCACTTCAACAATTTAAAAGTACTCACGTTGCTCTACCTCCGTAAAATCAGGAGCAGCGCGTCCGAGCACTGCGACGAAGGTTTCGTTTAAGGTGTTGGAAAAGGGGAGGCGTGAGAGTCCCTTCACTCCGTAAAATAGGAAACAACAAAATAATTGAAGTATGACAACGCTTCCTCGCGTTTTGTGGTTAAGGAATCAAAAATAAACAGAAAGGGAAAGACAAAAAACAGCTCTTCCTCGAGATGGTGGGAGAGCGGTGAAGGAAACAGCGCGGGCTCGCGCTGGCTTCTGTAATTAGAACCAGGTGAGAGTAGCGAGTCAAGGCGCTGATAGAAGCGATCCGTAGAGGTTGAGCACCACGCTTCCTCGAGATGGTGGGAGAGTGGTGAAGGGAACAGCGCTGGCTCGCGCTGGCTTCTGTGATTAGAACCAGGTGAGGGTAGCGAGTCCAGGCGCTGACAGCAGCGATCCGCAGAGGTTGTGCACCGCGCTTCCTAGCACTGGCGGTCACAAAGGTGATTCCACGAAGAGGCAGATTGTGGTTACCGGGAACAGGAAGGTCCGAGGAAATCCAAACAGGCAAAGGGCAAGGTCCCAACTGGAAGTGAAGCCAAGCATCATAGATTGGGTGCTCACGGCTTATAAGCCGAGTTTGTCAGCTGATCAGTCCCTGTGCAGCATGGGAAGGCACAAAGCAACACACCTTTCTGAGGCATTATGGGAGATGTAGTTTCTGGAATTATACCTGGAATAGGGTACAGGGAACCTGACGTCTAACACCACCCACATTGATCTGGGCCTTGAACACCCGTGGGAAAAGCAAGACCACACAAATTGCAATACTGAAAACGTTGTGTATATGATCACTTGTCCCTGTAAAGACAGATACATTGGAATGACTACCAGGAAGATCAAAATACGGATAAGTGAACATAGGAGCAAGATCCGGAGAGCGGTCACAGCTACCAAACTCACTTCTCACTACCTCGAGAAGGGACATTCAGACAACGATCTAGAGTGGACCGTGCCTGAGAAACTGAAGGGTGATATGGGCATACCACAGAGACTGCTAGAAAAAGAACAGCGGTGGGTTTATAGACTTCAGACCCACGTATTAGGACTTAACGAATCCATTCCATGGAACCAGCTGAATCACAAATGAACTCCCATTAGGAGCATCCTGTTGTATGAAGATCATGAGGGCTCTCTTTAATTATCAATCCCTATTCTAACATTGTGGTACCCGAACCGATAGGGAAGTCCTGAAAACCATGATAGTGGCAGAACCAATACTAATGAGCATACACATATACCGGAGTGAGGCAACACTAAGGGCTAGTATAGCTCACTGATTAATTGTCTTCTAACCCGGGAGATATGTACTTACACCGAACTTACATGTGTTGGGAATGTGTCATTGTTGACATTTCATCACCTAACACAGGGCACCTCCTTTTCTTATGCATGTCAAGAGCCATGTGACATTATAGCACGATATCTCTTCTGATTCGTGCTAACCCTATGGTTTCCAATAATGATGCAATAATAGTTAAAACACATGCCATTGCTAATGATTGAGGCGCTTCACAACGGAACATACGCTGCGAACAAGAGACCATGTGCCATAATATATGGAGAAACTATTCTTTCGACTTTCTGAGATAAAGAATTAGAATCGAGGAATGAGGGCCATACACCTGGGAACATATCGCCGCGGAGCGGTGTCAGACAAAATAGCCATCATTTATCCCCAACACCAGCGTATAACATACGTCCGTGTTTTTACCAAGGAAATGGGTTAGATGTGCTCTGTGACTATGTATCCCAATGTGCTGTCGTAAACCTGTAGTCCTGTATCCGGTACACACTGAATGACGCCAGTAATAAGCGCCAGGGGCATGGCTTCAACCCTGTGCAATCCGGAAATGCTGAGTCCCAAACACGCTATAAAACGCGGTCCCAGGAAATGGTGTCGGAAAATGCCAGGAGATGCGGCCCCAAGTAGGTGAGCAAGTGGGGCAGGACCTTTGATGAAGTAAGTAAAAGGGGAGGATGAGTATGAATGTTCTAGAAGCGATCTAGAGATGCGTGTGAGACAACCGGCCGCAGTATAATAATAAGCGAGTGTCTCTTGTTTTTTCTCTCCCTCCTTTTACCTCTGGCTCACACACATGCAGAGTTTGACTACAGGGCTACCCCTTGACCCGCAGTCTCTTGAGATATTGAACCTCCACAATAGTGTAAGAACATGTGATGCAGGAAGTAACACCGACAGTAAGGTGGCAAAATACTGGTAATATGCGTGTAAAGGTGCAGGATGATTATGAATGGAAGTAGAAACACTACACCAATGTTTACCTGATTTCCACGGTATGAGTGGTGAAATGTAAATTGCATCTCCACTCAAAAACAGAAGCTGCCTGGGGCAGCGATACCCCCAGGATGCACGTTTATTGCACAAGCAAATATAGCATGTTGAATGAATGCACGCTATAGCACCCATCCCGATTTGAAGTTTCTGGGTGATGTAGGCGCAGCGTGAGTTGGAAACGTGTGGTAACCCAATCAATGTTTCTTTCACAGACGGACAGGATATCCCACGTTACCGGATCAGAGATAAGTATACCACTTACCGGTCCTAGTAAGTGCAGCTTTCTGCACGTTACATTGAAATATAGGAATTGCCTATTCACAGAACCGGGGAGGGAAATCCAATTGCCTTGAAGAAAGCCCAGGACCCTCTCGAGCCTATTAAAAGGGCTGATACATGTTGGCATTAGGGTCATAGGACCATTACCTCCTTACGACCCCTTTTCATTCAAATTTTTAATACCCCCGACGACTCCGCTAATAAAGGGATACCTGGAGTCGGAGGAGAATTTTTAATCTTTAAAAACCCCCGGCCTATTTCTCCTAAGTGCTCCCTCGAAGATGGTTGAGCCCACCCTGACCTTTAGGAGTCAGGGTGAACCCGATGATGAAGCTTGACACTACTAGAGTGTGTGAGGGTTATTTAACAAAAAGTAATTGCTTTCTTCCCCACGTTTGAGCGGATGGTGCCCCGCTAGCTGAGAATAGTGCCCGACTGTCCCCATATATCAGGTGGGATACTTTTTCGGTTTAGGATCTAGATTTGGGAGTACGTATCCCTCTTAGAAATACCTCTCTACCCTTCCGGCTCAGGTTGTTACCTTCTCCTGTAGCCTAGTTTCAATAGTTGCCAATGAAAGGCCAGCAGAACAAGTGGGTGACGTTTTAGTACTGCTCATAATAGATATATATATCTGCAACGTCTTTCGCCGTTCACACGTAGTCCACGTATTTACGAGAGAATTCTTTTTTTTTTTTTTTTTAAATCTATTGAGAGCCCACTAGGGCGGGATTGCGATGGTTCTGTTACCGTTGGGATAAAGGTTGATTTATCAAATATCCGGGAAATTGACAATGTTGCCTGAAAAACAGTACAATTTTATTTTTAACCTAATGAAAAGCAAAAATGTGGCTCTATGATTAAGGCTAAGGATGTAGCCGAAACGCATCGGAGATGGACTGAGGTGCTTGCCCAGTCTGTGATTCCTCTAAAGAGCCTATTGTTTGCAGAATCTGGCGTACAGCAACTTCTTTGTTGGAGGAGTGTGGTAGTGATATATATATATATATATATATATATTTAAAACTACCCCACATTCCTCTTCAGTATTGTTTTTTAAATTATATTTAAGGTGGTAAAAGAATAGGACTAAAAAATGAAAATGCCCAGATTGAAAAAGGTAGACAGGAGTATGGCTCCATGATAGTTATAATGTGAAACCCCAGGTAGATCACAAAGCCAGAACAATATTTTAAACTAGTTTTTACATTAAAAAAATAAATAAAATGCTTTTATTGGATTTTAGTTAATTTATAAACAAGACAGTTGTATTAACACATTTGTATGTCAAATATTCTAGATCCGCTTTTGGTACACGCCTAATTTTAGACTGTGTGAGTTGTTAACATGGTGGGTTGCTGAAGATATTAGTTACAAGTGGTGGGGCTAACATTAGAAACCAAATATTGAGAGCGACCTCTCAGGATCAATGAGACAGGTTCTTCTTAGAGAAAAAAGCAAAAACCCCTTCAAATCTGTTAAATCTATATGAACGATAGAATCGGACTACTGTGCAAAGGGACAACCAAGGATAGCACGTATACAGAAAAATATAGTTTCTTTCTATGAATAAAAATGTAGAACAAAACATAAATATCTAAAATGCATTAATTGCACAAACAAACTGAAGAATAAAAACAAGACACCATACAACTTATTGGTTTACTGACACCTTGAAAACCCCTTGGTATATAGAACACTATCTCAATCACAAGGAGGGAGACGGAAGCTTTTTTAGTGAATTCCCTCCGCTTCACGTTATATGTCAAAGGAGAGGGATCACACTCTTTATGGGGGATAGCAACGAACTTGTACTCACCCAGGCTGTTCTCGTTTTTTAAAATTTTTATTTAATATAGACTCTTACACATTTCTTTTTTCTTTTTTAGCCCTTTCCCAGATACAGAAAGGTAACTGGGCGGCCTCAGCCTTGAAACTCAAGGGAGGTCTTTGTTGTATTTTTTGAGGAATCTACAATTAAAATTGCCTCAGGGTGTCCTCAAATGTCAATTGGTGTTTTTATTTAATTCATGCCCCCCCCCCACCCCCCCCACCCGGCAAGGTTAGAAACCAAGTTCAATGCTGTTGGAGGAAATGATGTACTCCAGCATCTAGGATCTACATGGTTCAGCCTAAATACGCCTCAACTGGTCTGTTGGCTTTCATCCGGACCGAGTATCCAGATCCCTACTACTAATACAATTTGGAATTATTGTATCTGTGCATCCTGCTCAGTGTCACATCATTCACAACCATGCGCTCATTCAAGCATGACACATTTGTTACAAAGCTTCCTGAGGGACTTCCTCAGTTTAGTTCCTGTGGATAGGAGAGAGACCTTTGTGTTGTTAGCTATCACAATTACTGGTCCTTGTTTTCTGCGTTGCATTCTGTGAACACTAATCATAAATGCCTCGAGTGTTTGGGCCCCTTAGAGGCAAATAAGATCTACTCATAGGGCGGATGTGTTTTTTTTTGTGTGTATTTTAAGTGCCTTGTGGCCTTGGGAAGACCATTTTGTGTCCTACTATCAGGAGCTCCATCACTGGGATGTCTGCAAATATGACCTGTTCTGTCGGGTAAATTGGGTCTTCTTTATACCTAAACAGCCACTTACCCACTGTAATAAGCTGTGCCGCCGAGTAAGGTGATTGGATGTCTACCATCCCTGCTCACCATCATATGTGGATTGGTAGGATTGTCTCAAAATATTAGTACAAGTTCTAGTTGGTGTTAAACATAACTTCATGATCCTCCAGTTGTGTGCGGCGGAAGTAGGATGTTTTATTTTTGCAGAGATTGTCTTTCTGTGCAGTTGTTGCATCCTTGAGTCTTCACATGAGCTGGAAACTTTTCTGCAACATGTTGCCAGCATTCATATTGCTGTCTCCTCACTGTAGCACTCTGTGACATAGCTGGTTTGTGAACGGATAAGAGTTATTTTTCTCAGGTCCCTTGCGTGAGTTGTCTATGCAGTGCACTTCTGTGTTTGTTCGCTTGAAGGCAGATTAAGTTTTGTGTGTCAGTGTCCGTATGTTTTATTTTGTTGGCATAGTAGTAATTCTGATTTACAAAATTTGAATTGGTGTATAATTGCCAATCCTTCTCCGGATCGACCTTTAGTATTTTGTAGCTTGTCGTTTTCTGGTAATTCTACTCTGAGTATAGAGTCAGATGTATAATTAAAGCATGTTCTGACAAGGCAGTCAACGCATTGAAATTGTAGGAAGTTCTGAATGTCTAAGGTGTGGGCAAGTGTGCTGTTTCATTACAGGTAAGTACTCCTTTTTTGAAGGCAGCATTTTAAAATATGGTGCCGGTTTGCTTGAGGGTACTGACGTAAGGGAGTAGTTGCCTGAGGAGTATTGTTATTTCTGTACGTGTTCAGCTCAGGGGTTTACCTGGGCGCTGGATTATTGAACCGTTCTTGTAAATTGTGTATGATATGCTTGGAAATATTTTGCTTGTAGCTTTACACAAGAGGATTCAAAGGTTTAAAAAAACTAAGGAGACATAATCTTGTGTATGTTTGTGTGCGTGAAGCTTCGTGCAGAGTGATTAGCGAGGGGGGTTTGTAGACGTCAGGTTATAACCTGAAGTGGGGGGTGCGAACCTTGAGCAGTGTGCTGTTTGGAAGGATTAATGTTATATATTTAACATTTAGCGGAGTGAAGTTCAGTTTGGAAAGGGGCACTCTTTCCTATTGCTGATCTGCACGGGATTTCATTTGATATAAACTGTTGTATTGTTGAGGTTGAAGGGTTGAGCTTAATCACATTTGGGGGGGGGGGGGGAGAGGAAGGCGACCTAGCCCGTGCAGTCTATACAAGCCTGCACATTCAGATGATCAGATAAAGCTGTAAGGCATGTACACATTTTGAGTTTTAAATTTGAGAAGCTTTGGTTAAAAAAGGCAGATGTATTACATTTCAAAAAGACATGGTGAGGAAGTCTCAGTAGATAAAAGAAACATAGGGGCCGGGCGTGCAAATCATGGTGCAAGGTGGCAATGCTTTGGTCCTCGATGCTAGTAAAGAAAGGGCTGACACAGAATGGGATGATCTAGAAATAGAGCAGAGTGACCGCACACACGTTGCTGTTTAAAGGGGAATTAAAAGACACACAATTGATGGACGGAATGCAGAACAAATCAAAACATTCACCCCCAGTCAAGAGATCTGGGTTAAATCCATCATTCTTTTGCTCACCATGCCACCCCAGTTTAGTCCTGGCCATATGCAAATCAGTCTTGACCCTGTGCCTCATGGGAACAGTCCAGCCCGAACGAATTGGCAGACCGATTTTAAACTGTACAAGCCTTTTTTCTTTCTTCTTCAGTGTGTGCCGTAATCAAGCACCACATTCAGAATTCATAACCGGGACTTGTAGTTGATGGAGCAAACATACAAAATGCCAGAGACTCACATCATTCGTAGAACTGAAAGAAACTCCGGTGCATAGGGAGGGAATATTGCCAAATGCTTTACTGCAAGCCATGTCAAAAAGCAATTTTTTCTTACACTGTTAAAGTATTTTGTGATTACTTTTAACAATTGTTGGTAGAAATCTAAAATGCATTCTGTGTGAGAATACAGGCATTCTAACTATTGATGGTTTGCTTAACACACAAACAATGAAGTACAGTATTCCACTTGTCTTACACACAGCTGATGCAACAAAATGTTCAGGATGATCTTCATCCAGCCCGTGCATCGTATCTTAAAGAGTTGGAATACCAAGGGTCTTGATACTGGTTACGACTGCCAAGCACCCTTTCAAAGGAGACTCCACTATGTCTGTATAAATCTGGCACCATGGAGATTCAGGTTGGCAGCATACACTTGTCTACTGTTGGATCCTGTTTATCTGGCCACCTGTGGCATTCCACATGGGCATGCTTTGCGGAACAGACTTATGGCAACCAAATCTTCAACAGAACACAAAGAGCAATGACAGTAGAGAGGGTTGTGTAATGTCGCAGCTGAGTCGAAACTGATCATAATCCAGAAATCAACCCACAGTGCACCCATATTGGAGCAAGCTAAACAATGGAGAGATGAGACTCACCCGCACCCGCAGTTACTCTCAGCCGCCCCTCTTGCAAAAGAATGACTAGGATCTGTAGTGATACATTTCTCTTCTGCAGTTGCTCCATTGGCCACAGCGAAACCTGCCAGAATGACCTTTCCAAGCCTCACGCACAATCAGCCTCCAAAATGTCCTTGATACACGACTTACTTGAGGAAGAAGAGATGGCTCATCTTATTAATGTCAGGTTTATTAAAATTGTTCCCATTGTCTTGGAAAAGCTACTACTTCCTCAGTACTAAAGAGATGGAAATGAAGAAACTGGTAGAGGAATAGGAATGGAAATGGTTATCTTCAACATACAGCCCCTAACCCTCACTTAGGTAATTGCTCCATGCTTAAACTCCTTCATAGAGGTACCTTTACGGTTCTCCACCAACTCACTCTTCTTTCATCTGAGCTGTGGTTAACCAGAACATGTAATCTAGCCATGTACATTACCTTGTTGCAAAATCCCGCCGAAAGAAGAATCCCATTCCTGGTCAGTCATATTCAAGCTTGTGAAGCTGTCATCTGCATGAGTCGTTGGATCTGCCCAGCTAATCTAGCAATTAAACTCAGTCAGTAATAATGCAGTGTGTTGAAATTGCAGACCATGGCCACCTGATATTGTTTCTGGGGCATTGGCAGATATTACCTGCAAACACTTCAGTTAGCCAAGTTAGTTGCTTCTGGTTTCATGCAGAGAAACAGCTGAGATGCATCTAGCCCCACCTCCATCTGACGCACATCTGGACCGGTTAATAGATATCCTATATGCCAGCATTTCCTCTGACTTTTAATGCAAATGCCTCAATTGGCTTAACCAAAACCACTGGCCACGATGAACAGGAAGTGATTTTGCCTAGAACTAGAGGAGATGGAACACATAGGGCTGTAATGCAGTTGTAAAATAAGTCTCACCTGAGATGACCTGGTGCAAATTGCACTTGAATAGATACCAAAATACTGCCCAGAGAATGAAGAAGGCCCACTTGGGCATCAAATTAAACTAAGGAACGCTTCAACATTTTTAGACATGTAACTGGACAGAAACTAACCAAGAAAACAACTCCTGTACACTCTGATCTCCCCCATCCCCTTCCATTGCAAAGGCCTCTTTTCCTTATTTGAGGGAAATATAAATTAAATATGGGACACCATACATATGGGCAAATCCTGAACAATCCACATTTCACCTCTGTTCTCCAGCATCTGGGGCCTTCACAATGAAGAACCACCTACAATTTCTGCTTGCTTCATAATATAGCAACCATTTCTTTGAACAGAACATTGTTTAGCTGTGAGAGGTAAGGACCATGTTGGCACCGTGGCTCTGTACATTACTTGGCTGATGAATCAGTACTTTGGACGGGAATTAAGTCTAAATGACATGCATGCCACAAAAATTCCTGTTTTTATATAAAACGGCGAACTCATCTCAAAGAGCTTAACTAGCATCCATGGTTTAAATAAGCTAGTGGAGAGGGGCATTTGAAGTCTGCTTCAACATCATCTGGAAGCAGTAACATGCTTCCTGACCGCCAGTAGAAGTTCTGGTAACACTGCCAGGTCCTCTGCTGTAGGATAAGCGGTTTTGATTGGATAGCAAGGACTGGTCCGGACTGAAGTAGGGAGACCAAATCATCTAGGCTAATTCTTTCAGAATTCGATGTGGGTATAGCCCCTTAACTCTAACAAACACACTTTCAGACAGAGTAGTGGTTAGTTCTTCTGCTCACAACTTTTGTTCCATAGTATCTTGACAGGGTAAATTGTCTGGTAATCCTATGATTATTATATGAGTCATAAAGAGATATGCTCTCTAGAGAAAATGTCATTTGTTTATGGTGAAGTCCCCTCCGTTAAGCAATTGGATACCATGTTGAAAGAGTCACAGTACACCTTTATATCTCTTTCTGCTCTGTATACCTAGGAATTAACTATGTCCTTTTGTTTAGCAAGATATGCCTGGATCATCTTGAGTGTTGCATGTACTGGATTAGAAGGCAAATGTTTATCAAGCCCCTATAACATTCTGTTAGTTCAAAAGTCAACAAGGGCAAATATTTTCTTTCATATGTAAATTCGGAGCAACAAAACATGTCGATTTTGTCATGAAGTTCATTTTAGTTCCTTGTATGATTGGAGAATGGTCATCTGCAGATTAGGACTATGAAAGTTACGGTGTTCAATTGAGGCACATCCCTTGTGCGGAATAAAGGAGCTTGTCTCTCACTGTGGGCAAAGCTAGGTTCTCCATGCATGAATGCCTAATGTGCAGATCGAGATTAGCTCAACAATCTGTTGGTGGTATTAAGTATTCATCTTTCTCAGTTCTCCTTTTCTTGCACCTACTACACTTTATAACACCTAGATGTGAATTTGGTTTCTACAGCCGGGCAGAGCTACTTGTTTTCTGGAGTTTTACAGTGCACGCTACGTATTAATTTAAAGAATCTAACCAGGAGCTCTTCTGGACTGTGATTCTTAGTCGCACTCCTGCGACTTTTATATTGGTTGCAAATTGTACTGTCGCAACCATTCTGAACCCCTCCCTCACCCTCCAGATAATCACATCTGTTAGAATTCTGGTCTTGGACATCATGCAGGAAGGGCTGTTTCTCAGTTAAATATAGAGGTGTTTGCACACTGAAAGCCTTTCAAAGCTGGATGGCTTAAGTTAAGCTCACTCGGTAAGAGGGCTGTTGGAGAGCAGCTGCTTGAACACTCTACAGGAATCTATCGCTGGGACGCCCCTTTGCTGGGGCAGCTATGCGCTCTATAAAACTATATAACATAACATCCTCCTTTAAGGACGGGTAGATAATATGGCAGAATTGTGTGACCCAGGAACACGAGTGAAAAGCTTGGTTTCAAAGGCTTCCGGCCCCCGTTCAGCTGGATTTAAAGTACACGGGCTGTGCAAAACTCTTTAGCTCACAAAAGAAAAGTAAACTGAATATACTCCTCACATTTATTGTCCTCTGATTCCATTTTGTCTCACATGATGGGTTTGGTGGATAGGGGTGTGGCTCTGCATCAAGCCTCAGTAAGTACATTTGTCCACCTCAAGGCTTAACAAAGAGACTGCTCCTCTCTTCAGCCACTGTACTCTGCATGAGTTCATCAAGTCTTGCCTGCTTATTCTCCTAGAAGTTTCGTCAGCCTTCACTACTGTCAAACACTGCTCACTGCTTAACGTGCTGAAATAACGACTAGGCTTTAAGGGAACAGTTATTACCTGATTTACCGCCTATCTCTCGAACCCCTCCTAGGGAGTCAGAATAGGGATTTCCCTATCCAGCGAAGCCAGGCGCCACAAGAGGTCCCACAGGGATCAATTCTGTCAACTTTTTTTATTTAACTGCTACTTTGAGCCATTTGGAGCGATCCTCTAAGAGATTCTGATTTATTATATCACCAATATGCGAACAATATCCAAATATAATTTAAGATCTTCTCCCTGAACTACATCTTCCTGTTCTACAACCAGATCAGAAGTGAATGTCTGACCATCACCTAAATAAAACCAAACGCAATAAAAAACAAGCATTGGCATAGCCAATAGGTCTCGCCTTTGGGACCTTATAAGTGTTTAGTTATGCAGCACGATATCCTTGGTGCAACAACATCAAGTGTTGCATGGCTAAACACTTATAAGGTCCCAAAGGCGAGACCTATTGGCTATGCCAATGCTTGTTTTAGTAGTACTTAATTCAATAGCAGAGTGTCAACAGGGGCCTCGCTCTACAGATATGCATTTCTATAATGAATACTGCATATTTTGCATTCAGGCAGAATGCTTAGTTGTTTTGTAATATAAAGGACATAGTTTTACCAACGTCTGAAGAGATGGGGAGGGCGTGATTTGTGGGCGGTTTATATTTTATCGATTTAGGTTTGTTCTTTCTTGGTGTGATGTACATTCCCGCAAAGGCTGCGTTGCCGCCAATGTTTACTTACATTTTGACAAGTTTGTGTTGATGACCAGTGGTGAAAAGCATAGCAGCCACGTGGTCCTTTACTTGTAGACAAAAAAACTTTCCTGTTCCAGTCTTGAGTTTTTTTCTTCAGTCAAAAGTTGAAGCGATTGCAACTTTTCAATGTCTGACATTCGAGCGTTGGAAAGTTGAAGACGTTACAGTTATAATATTGCACATTCGGACTTTTTTTTTTTAGTAAATTAAGTCAAAGCACCACAGAACTCTACAAATAATGTGTGGTTTTTTTTTTTTGTAAAACTTTTTTTATTAATCAATATCAGCATATCAAGTACATTACATAGGAAGCAGAAGAGCACGCCACATGGAGACAATAGGCAAAATCAATTAATACAGCAAAATACTTGGAGGGTTTAGGGCAAAGGGAGGTCATCACTGTCAAGGGAGAGGGGCGGTTGACATATGTCTCCACGATAGGAGTTCCACAGGCCCCATACACGGGTCCATTTTTAGGGCAGCCCCGGGCAACATACACTGTCTTTTCCTGAACATTGCCCAATCCAGAGCTTTCTTCCAGTCACCCACCGTTGGAGGTTGAGACGCCCCCACAGCTGAGCAATATTTCTCTTAGCGAGCATAAGTCCCAAAGTGACCCATTGCGTTAAATAGACATTCAGATCCGTCGGTTCCCATATGTTCAACAAACATCTACGAGCATCTGGGCTAAGTTGTGTTGTTAACACTGTGTTGGTGATATCATGTATTTTACGCCAGTAGGGCTGAATTTTGTCACATTCCCAAATTATATGTATAAAAGTACCCATCTGGCCACAGCCCCGTCTACAGTCCCCCCATCTGTTCTTCCCATCCGTACCAGCTGCGGTCCGGTCACGTAAATCCTATGGAGTACTTTAAGTTGGACCAGGCGTAGGCGCGCGGGTATTGCCACTACTCTGGGCGAGGAAACGGCCTCTTGCCAGTCCTCATCGTCTATCTCGATTCCGTCCCTGGACCATTTCTCCCGAAGCGACTGGAGAGGGTCTGGCATGCTGTTGATCAGCTTTTTATATATCAATGAGATAGTGCTGTCAGGGATGTGGCCGTCCAAGACGCGGTCCTCCAATGGGGACGACTCTGGAGGGGCGGTACCACGCTGTATATGGGAGCGCAGGGCATGTCGGACCTGCGTATAACGGAAAATTTCAGAGTCAGCTAGATCGAATTGCTGTTGCAGGGTAGCGAATGACTTGATATCTGATTTGTCCCACAGATCCCCTATACGCGAGAGACCTATGAGATCCCATTTGTCAAACCCTTTGCTTTTCCACAAGCTACCTAGCTGTTCCGAGTCCCATAACGGGGTAGCAAGTGTGAGCCTACGATTCCAGCCAAGGCATTTAGTGGCAGTGTGCCAAACATGGACCGAGTGTTTGGTGGGGCCTGTGAGTTGGAATCGGTGTGGTTTGGAGTAAAGGGCTCTGTTATAGTTCCCACCCGAAAGGAGCCATCTATCCATGTTATGGCCTGGATCTCCGGGACGTAGGTAGGTGCCATGATTAATGGCAGCAAGATGTGCCGCCCAATAATACTTCTTGATATCGGGAGGCTAATGCCCCCGTCATACCAATTTAAGGTGAGCTTGCTTAGGGCAATACGTGGCCGTCCACTCCACAACAGGTCCCGCTGAAGGCCCTCTATCTCTCTAAAGTAGGACGCTGGGACCGGATCCAAGGAGTTCTGCAGGGCGTATAAAAACCGGGGCAAAGACCTCATTTTAAAAGTGCCGCTTTTCCCAGTAGGGAAAGCGGGAGCGACTTCCAGCTGATTATGTCCTTACGCAACCTAGTCAAAGGGGGAAGTAGGTTCTGGGAGTAGCGGAGCGACGGGTCTAGGGTGAGAAAAATCCCCAAATACTTGAAGCCGTCTGCACGAATTTGAATGGGGCAACCCTTCGGTGGGATAGGCGGTGTTCCAGCCAAAACGAACCACAGGGATTTACTCCAGTTAATGGAGTATCCGGAGTACCTGCCGAAGACGGCCAGGATATCCAGGACCACATTCAGGGACCGCCTCGGAGAAGTCAGATAGAGCAGGATATCATCTGCGTAGAGCGAGATGCGGTCCTCCCACTCCGAGGACCAGCGCATGCCCCGAATCCTCGGGTCTCTACGTATCCAGGCCGCCAGGGGCTCCAGGGCCAGGGCACACAGGAGAGGAGACAACGGACAGCCCTGCAGGGTCCGCCGACCCAGCTCAAAGGTATCCGATTTTTTGTTATTGACTACTACTTGTGCCAACGGTTTAGCATACAGAAGCTGTACCCATTGAATATATTTCGGGCCAAACCCCAACTTCTCCAGAACTGCCCAAAGATACGACCATTCAATGGTATCGAATGCCATGGTGGCATCGAGGGAGACTATTACAGCTGGTTCTAAAAGTGAGGTCGCTCTGCCTAGTACCCCATGCACCCTACGCAAATTAAGTGCAGTGTTGCGATGCGGAATGAAACCAGATTGGTCTGGATGGACCAGGGTTTCGATCACTGTGATCAGGCGGTTGGCCAGAAGTTTGGCCAAAATCTTGGGCTCTGCATTCAGGAGGGAAATTGGTCTGTATGACCCACAGTCAGTTCTCGGTTTCCCCTCTTTATGGATGGTGATAATAGTGGCCGTTCTCTGATCTATCGGCAGGAGCCCTCTCTCCCTTGAGTCCTCGTACATAGCCCTGAGATGTGGGGCCAGCCCGTCCGGTTTAAGTTTATATAATTCGACCGGAAGCCCGTTGGGGCCTGAGGCCTTTCCTGATCTAATGGACCTTATTGCCTTCGCTATTTCGTCGTTGGATATGTCACTATCTAAAAGTCACGGTCATCAGCTGAGACCTTGGGCAGCGTTATGTCAGCAATCATCTGGCGGGAGTCCTCTACAGAATAGGAAGTAGTTGAAGAGTAGACCGCACAGAAGTGGGCAGCAAATTTATCTACAATGTCTTGAGGATCTGTGAGGGGGCTACCTCCCTCCCCTTGGAGTTCTGGTACTAGGCGGTCTGCCCATTCTCTCTTGTCTAGCCATGCTAGCAATTTCCCAGCTTTATCTCCCACCTCATATAACCGTCCCTGCGCAGCTCTACCCAAGGCCCGCGCCTGGTCGGTCGCCAGCGCTCTGTACTCCTGCTGCCGGAGCCGTAGATAGTGGAGTTTATCGGGTGTGACCTCCGAGTCCAGGTCAGTTTCTAAGTGGCCAATCTCCGCCTCCATGGCCACTATCTCTCTGTGGTGGTCCCTTTTCTTGCCCGAGATTAGGGATAGGGCCTGGCCCCGGATCACCGTCTTAAAGGCTTCCCACAGCGTCTGCGGGGAATCCACTGATCCCTCATTGTCAATAAAGTAATTATCTATGGCTGCAAGGAGCGCTTTGCGAATTTTGGGATCTCTAAAATACCACGGGTTGATGGGGGCCACCCTTCCCACTTGCTTATTATCAAGAACCATGTGAAGCCAAACCGGAGAGTGGTCGGAGATACCCCTGGCCAGATGTCTAGTCTCATGGATGTGGGAACTAGAAAGTAGTCGATACGTGAGAGGCTCCCGTGCGCCCCCGAGTGAAAGGTGTACTGCATTGTGTTTGGGTGATAGGTCCGCCAGCTATCCACCAACCCCATGGTCTCGAGAAATTCCGGAAGCCAACTGGAGGTGGGGCTCAATGTACGGGGGGATAACGATCTAGCGCGCCCGAGACTACTGAGTTTAAGTCCCCTCCCAGGATTAACAGACTTTCTGGAATAGCTAGCAATATAGTTCCTAAGTCCCTAAAGGTGGCGGCCTGCAGGCCAGGTGGTACATAAACCGAAAGGAGTGTGATGGGGTGTCCCGCCCATGTTCCCGTGACTCCAATGTATCGTCCCCGATCGTCTGCCCAGGTTGCGCTTACCACCAGAGGAAAGGATTTCTTCATCATAATACCCACCCCTCTTGAGCTGGAGGTGAATCCCGCATGGGCCAACATTATGTAGCCTCCTCTATGTAGTGCCTTGCATGTATTGCCAATGAGATGGGTTTCTTGGAGTAATACAATGTCGGGGGCCTGACGTTTGACGTACTGGAGAACAACACTACGTTTTATCTTGTCCCCTAACCCGTTGACATTCCAGCTTAACAATTTGATTCCTACGTCTCTCCGTGTAGCCATAATTGATTAAAAGATATCTCTACTCTTTCTACAGGGGTAGCAGCGTGTGTCTCGGCCCCCTCCTGAGGCGGTACTACTAATGATGCTGATACAACAAACACAACAAAAACCAAACAAAACATTCCCTCCCAACAACCCCCCACCCCGCTGCCCTGCACTCTGGGCCTAGAACTGCCCATCGAAAACTTGCAGAGTGCCTGTCGCCCTTGGAATGAACTAAGAGTAGAAGAAAAGGGGGAAATAAAGCGCTCCGCCTCCCTGTCCCCCACAAGTCAAGTGTACATCCTCCTTGCACGAGTGTGCCAAGTCTAAGAGGGTCCACAGCCACGAAGGCTCAGAGAGAGAGAATACCCACCCACAACCCACCCCACAACAGGCCCAACATATTCCGTGCAAAGATGCATGGCGATACAGCCCTCTCTTCAGACAGGGCGCGTGTCCTCACTCTCACTTCGGACATGGCCGCCTGGGCTCCGCATTCCCCGGCGCTCGATCCAGTCAGCTGCAGCCTCGGGCTGCTCGAAAACCAGGCCCGTCCATCCGCCTCGACCCGAAGACGTGCTGGAAAGAGCATCGCATATTTCAGTCCTCTGTCTCTAAGCACTTTTTTACGGAGAGGAACGACCTCCTCTGCGTCTGCACCCTCTGCGTGAAACCGGGAAAAAGGTTATGTCTGCGTTTTCGTAGCGGAGGGGGCCCGCGCCCTGGCGTTCTGTAGGACGACATCCCTGTCCCGGAAGTTTAGAACTCTGGCCAACATTGGCCGCGGGGCGCGCCCGGCCTAGGACGGCCGCCCGGGACCCTATGTGCCCGTTCGATGACAAAGAACTTACTGAGGCCTTTGGGCTGAAGCTGTGTCAGGATGAGGTCCTCCACGAATAGGTCAGGGGATTGCCCCTCCGATTTCTCTGGAACACCCAGGATGCGGAGGTTGTTGCGCCGCATGCGGCCTTCGTAGTCGTCCAGTTTTAGGTCAGTGATGTTACGCGAGTTTTGTAATTCGCGGACTTCTCCTTGGAGTTGGGCGACATCTCCGACGAGGCTCGTGGCGGTGATCTCCACCTGCTTCACCTTCTCGTTCAGTTTTCCCAGATCCGCCCTGATGAGGTTCACTTCAATAGCCATGGTGTCCATTTTATGTTCCAGGGAGGTTTTAACTCCAGTGATCGCGTCCATGACGTCTTTTAATGATAATTCCTGCTCTTCTTCGCCCAGGCCACTCTGGGAGGCTCCTCCGGATAGTCGGCTCTGGTGCGTGTCTTTGGGGACAGTGTAGCGGTCCAGTTTGTTAGTTTGCGTCCCTCTGGGCCCCCGGGTCCCAGGGCCTTTACTCCGATCCATTACGCCACTGAGCAGGCCTTCCCCGATCACTCTGGAGAGTCGGCTGTCTGGGCCTCAGGCTGTCTTCCGCCAGACGGCGAAGCAGTGGTCCCGCTGGCCCCAATAGGTCAGGTGGAGGGAGAGCCAACACAGGCTCTGAGATCCCGCCGGGAGCTCCACTCTGTGTGGTGGGGCTGCAAATGTATGTTCTGGTTTCAGGAGTGGGACTTAAGCCTCCCCAGGCCTGGAGCGTCTTCTCCCTGGGTCGCCTTGTACGCTTTCTGTCTGCCAGGGGGGTGCCTTCCCCACTGCCCACACTACCGTAGCTCTCCCTAGGTCCTGTCGGTGGTATGCCTGTGATCCCAACACAGTGGGCCTCCCCGCTCAGGGTCCAGTGTCTGGCTTCGTCGCAACTCGTGGGGGAGCGGGATGGTGAGCCACCGGCCCTCGCGTTGCAGCCCTGCCGCTCGCCGACTGCACCCCTAACGCGCAGGACAGGACTGTGCCTGGGCCTTTCCTGCTGGATGAAGTTTCTATCCCGGCCCCACTTGCCTGCGAGTTATGGCGGGGTCCCGATTTGTTTGGGGCGAGTCGCAGTCTCTCTGCAGCGATGATGTATCCCGGGCCTCACGCCGCGAAAAGTCCCCGACCCGGCTGGGCCGTTCCCGGGCCTCTCGCCGCACTGTGTGTCCCGGCTTCTGGCTGGACGGTAGGCCTCACCACTTCCGCCCCCGTAACTTTGGTGCCAGGCGTCTGACACAAGCCGGAGCGGGCGGGGTGGTAACCGCTGGTGTTCCGATGCAGGGATCCTCTCTCGGAGGACACGGATCTATGTGCCGGATAGGTGTTTGGGAAGGGTCGGGCGGCGGAGCTCTACTCTACGCGGCCATCATGGATCGCTGCTTGGCCACGCCCCAATGTGTGGTTTTTATACCGGACTCCACATACCGTATGTCTCTTTGCACTTAATAAACGTAATTGTTGGCCCAGATAATAGTACTTGTTTTGTCGACCTCCGAAGGAAGAATCGAAATATTTGCTCTGTTAGGATTCCCATCTGTGATTGCAGCGCTCGGTGGGGACCGGATCAGGTTTTTCCTGATTTGATGTGCGTTTCAGTGTACTTAGTAGTTTGACATCTCATTGCCAGTATAGAGTATCAGTGGAGGAATGCATAAATGTTAAACAAATTTTTTTTTAAAGGCAACAAGCGAGCCGTTTTACATATAGATCTCAGGTTTTCAATTAAAAGCTAGAGTGGCATTGCAGTGTCTGAGGGCCGACGGCTCCACTGACAGGTTGAGAGCTATGGCAGTACTCTGGTATTAATAGGCACGGTTTTTATCTCTTGACACATTTGTTTGGGAACTAGTGCTCTACATTTTGGGCTCCCAGTGGCCATACTTCGCAGGACCGGGATAGAGGGTGATTGATCTCGTTGTGCGATCTTGGTGATTTGGCTGCCTTTCTATGTCCGGTCCCCTTATTTGTAAAATTGGATGCGGTTTTGTGCAATGCACAAGTAAACTAGTACAGGTAACTCCTCGCTTTTGATGTTGGAATTACATTGGCTTGCATGACACAAGTGTAGTTTGTCTGGTCACATGCATGCCAATCGGAATGCATCTTTATTTTTCTGGGCGAGATTAGAAGAACTAGTTAATGTGGTCTTTAAAGTGATGAGTGGCACGAGATGAAAGGCGCGCGCGCTGGAGGGCTCACGGTGAACAGACTGAGTGGGGGAGGGCGGCCGAGCAGCACATAGCGTATTCTCTTGCGGGAGCGAGCAGGGGCACCATCTGTTTGAAAGTTAATTACAAACCGATGTCGTCAAAGCTCGCTCCCGCAAGGGAATCGCCAAACGTGCACGCGTTGCCATTGAAAGCAATGCAAAGCGTGCACGTTTTTGGGCGAAAAAGTGAATCGATTTCAAGAGGTCTCCTCCTATGCAGCGCATGCGCGCTGCGTAGGCGAGACCTAATGAATTCCTACTAATCCTTCAAAAAAATGCAGCCTAGTTGATTGCCTCTTCTCCTTGGAGTTTCAAGGAGGATATTTTGGAGAATGCCAAATCACTTGGATCCCTACTTGACAACCGGGTAAACCTATGTAGCCACATCTTCAGGATGGCAAGAATGCACAATATTAACTGGAGCTACTTTGGGGCATCAGGTACTTCTTTCACGACCAGCATCTAAAGTCTGTCGTCCAAACTTTCCAGACTAGATTACGGAAACTCTCTTCCCACCGGACTCCTCAAAATATACCCCCCCCACCCAAGATTTGTTTCATACAGTCGTCTGCTTTGTATTGGGTTACACTAACTTTTACCACAACTCTCCCACACTGCTTGCCTTTAATGGCTCCACATTGATGCAAGAGCACAATTGAAGACTGAATGAATTACTCACCGAGCCTTTTATAACCCCACACCTGCCTATCTGACAAAAAAGAAAATCTCAGGTACCCAGCAGGGGTCAAGGAAAGCAGAACTGTCCTCCTACAGACTCTCACATTCAAGCAAGATTGGTAGATGAAGCAATCATTCTCTGGCAATATAACTGTGATGTGACACTCTCTTCCAGCCATTCACACTAACCCATGTCTTTCTCCCTTAAAAAAACAAAAAGGAACTAAAATCAATACTTGTCAAAAGACACTTTGGCAACTGGCTTTCACAATCTCCATCCCCTAATTTCCATTGCCTCTGCAGGACTGTCTAGTTCTCGAACTTACCTTTTCTTATGTTTGAGTGTGATGTTTACCTTGATGCTTTGAGTGAATGGCTCCAACTCCTAGTCTCTGGTGTAGCACTTTAATGCCCTTTGCCCAGGTTTGCGCTATAGAAAAAAGCAAATATAAATAATGTCTGCAGCAACAGAAACCTTTCTGGGCGGTTCCAGGTGTGCTGCCTTCATTTAGGTTTGTCTTTGAAGCAAATTGGGCCGACCGCTGCGTTAGTGTGAGGACTTCATCTGGTAAGGGGGGAGGAGGGCATCCCTTCCTTACAGAACTTTGCCCAGCAAGACTGAATCAACATTGATTTTTCTGTTCTTGCTTGCTTATGTTAAAGCTAGCATAATCTCAAACTGGCATTGTCCCACAAATCTGCTATACGGTTAAATAAAAGGGAGGTGTGGCATTACCGAAAGAGTATCCTGCATCCGACTAGTCAAGTCTTTTACTTGTTTTATTGTTTGCTCTTCTCAGTAGTCGGCAGTTTTTCATCTCTTCAAAGGCCACGCCGACACGGCAAGGCAGTCGTGAGCGTGACCACTGAAGTCTTCGGGCGGTCCATCTAATCCCAGTGGAAGTAGACTAATAGCTAGTTTACACATTGGAAATAAAAAATGGCATCTTAATGGGCTGGTTGTGCCTGTTGTATGTTTAACTAAGCTGACATATGTCTCCTATTAGAATTATTTGTGTGTTGCTTGGCTTAGGAGCATATCAATCCAACAAAAAAAAAATCCCTATTCATATTTTACTCGCATCAAGTCAATATTTCTTGGATTCAGTGGTACACACATCCTCGTTTTCCGCCTACTCAAATATACAAATGGCCATGATCGTGGAAAAACGTCTGTTTAGCTGCACATCAATATGAGAACGCTGGTGTTTGTTTAATTTAGTGACTGGCCACTGTTTATGCATCATTGTGTGCTTCATATAGTTCCCAAGGGGTTGTGGTTCCCTATGTGCTGTCGTCGTTGGGGTGACGTGGTCTGACTATCTTGAAAATTGCCTTTGTGTGGCACGCAGGACACTCCAAAGCATCAACCCACGGCCTGTTCCGAGACAATAGATCTCTGCGCCTGCTGCTGTTACAATAGGAGCTTTCTTGAACCAACCACTTAAAACAAATTCTTTAATGTCATTCTTCAGGAAGTGACATAAAAATCGTTAAAGTGCTGCTTGATTTATAAGCTGCACTCACTCCGGTCTTGGGGCCTGCCCTTTGAGGAAGGTCAGCCTCGGAGAATGACAGTGTGTACATTATTTAGGGACAACACATCGCCTATGAGCTTCTGGAAACGCTTAACTAGGTTCTTGTCCTGCAGCCAAAAATCAGGCAACGCCAATTGTTTGTGGTTTTAATTAGTCAGCTGGGAGGAAATAGCTAACTAACAAAAGCCCTCTGCTTGCATGCTAGGTCTGTGTAATGTCTGTTGTCTGGCTGTGACACCATAGGTGACAAAGCGTTCCCTTTTCAGCATGAAACCAACATTGGCTTTCAGGCTGTCCGGCCCCTTACATGCATTTGAAGAATAGTTTTCACGTGCGCCTAGAGCCCTTTTTAGGTCGAGCCTCGAGTAGCGCGCAAGCGCTGCTTAGAGGCGAAGACTTATTGTAAGCGAGTTTGAAAAGCAGTCCCAAAAGCGCTCAGAGCGCCGTGGCTGGCCTTTTGGGATGGTGCACGCTGCTGCAAACATGTGTTTCCAACTATCGTGCCCAGACACGGGCGCGATAATTGAAGCACATGTCTGCCGCGCGTACCCATCAAAAGGCCAGCCACGACGCACGAGCGTTTGGTCAGCTCTGCAGCCTGCCGCGCTCGCCGCCCCGCTCCCTGCCCCCGATGCGCCCCGTAGTTTCCGGCTTCGCTCACCTTCTGCGGCTCACCGCTCGCGGCCCCGCTCCCCACATGATTTCCGTCGCTCGTTTAAATTTGCACTTCGCCCACTGACGGACCTTAACCCAGAAAACCTGCCCCTGCATACCACCTTCATTATCATTACTACTTCGTCAGCCGTTCCCAACACAATATCGGTCTGTTAGTCTTTGATGCGAGAGAAGCGCGGCTTCTTCGTGGTCCAGCTGTATAGTGCTGTCTACTATAGCGCTGTCTGCTGTGCCACCGTTGGAGTGAATGTGAGCACTGTGGAGAGAAGACACCTGTTCACAGCATATAACCTTCCTGCTCAGCAAAGTTATGCTGCTGCCGCCTGGTGCTCGTGCCCTGGCACCCCCTCTATCCTGGGAGATTGATTCACGGGGTCTCAGAGACAATTTACCCGATTCTACGAGATGATGGCCATCATTTATCGCCTTCTGAAGTGTCGGCGCGCGCCGCTGCTGGTAATAGGCTGCCTAAGGGACATAAATAAACCCAGCGTCTGTCTGTCCTGTGTCAGGGCGCTGTGATGGGTGACCAAGCACAGCAGGGACCGGCTCCCCGGGGGTCCTTGACACATCCGTGGCTCTTCGTCCTGCTCTTTAGACACCAGGGCGCTACTGAGGCAGGGTTTGGAAGAGCACAATAATGTTTGTCACTGAAAGTGTTTGTTTGACCATAACTGGCCTCTAAGATGCTGGCCCTATGCGACATTAAGGTAACTGTATAAAGCTGCAGAACACCACCACAAATAGCAAGTCTCAACAGGGTGCAGTGCTTTACCAACTGTCCTAAAAAGAGAACTTGTGCTAGGAGAAAGAGAGTGCCCAAACAGCAAAAAGTAATTTTACTTCTTACTATACTAAATTTAAAATGAATAGGACAGTGCTTAATTTGAGCCGATGCTTGCTGGTGTGGACCACCGGCACTCATTTATGGGGAACGGCACTTATGTTCCTACATCAGACATTTACAGAGAGTAAAAGAGGAGGAAACACACAAAAGGGAAAGACAAAGGAAGAGAAAGACGGAAAAACCGTCACAAAGAGAGAAAGCAGGAACCCGCAGGAGTTATTTATAGGGTCAGGGAGTGTCTGGTAGTGGATTAAAGAGGCCTGAGGTGGATGTAAGACTGCCTTGGCGCACTGACATTGAATGGCACCAGGTGCTGGCTTCGGAGCAGAGCTTTGGGCACCAGCTGTCGGGTTCTCCTGTGTACTCGGTAGAGTGCCAATTTCCTCGGGAGCGAAGAAGGACCTCCACTCTCCCCCGGGGTATCACCAGATCAGGATATTACCGGATTACTAGTTGTCTACCCACAAGGGAGAGAAGAGACATCTCAGGACCACCAGAGTGAGGGCAAGAGCAAGGTTTTCCACAGGACTCTCAGAAGGGGCAGAGAAGAAGCCTTGAGGTGCTACAACAGAATAGACAAAAGAAATGCAGATGAGTGACAAATGTATGTTCCTATTTTAACCACCCACCTCCTGTTTAGATTATAACCCCTTCACTAGTTGTGTACGACCCCAGACTCACCAGTATAACAGCCGTTAATCGCCGTAAGTTTAGACCAACTTCTAGCCAGCAGGTATCCTCACCAAGCAACGGTTAAGTTCACAGCGACTCAGTGTCAGGAGTTCAGGCCATCCAGAAGTCCAACTTCCAAGGATCCACTCAATCCAGGAGGTGCAGAGGGTTGAATCCAATTCCAACAGGGTAGGGGGAATTAGTGCGAGGACTGGATACTAATAAACAAAGACCGCTAACTATCTAGTAGCGGTAAAACCTTTCCGGGTTTAGAACACAAAAAATAAGAGGTAGTGCGCGCACACGACACTCATAAAATTAGGCGAAGGAGAGCAAATAAATCCTGCTCCCTAATAGGAACGATAGTGTAAATATATATCAGAACGTGAGACTCGCGAAACATGAATAACTCTCTCGTCGAACTGCGAGGGAGCCTAGAGAGAGCCGTCCGGTAAAGCAGCAGGCAGGAGAGCGTTCAAACCACGGGAGACCTCAGATAGACAAACACTCGATCTCTATTCCTCGAACAGGAAACAAGGCACAGGTGAAGCAAGGCGTGGTCCAGCAGGTAGAACGATTGCCAAGCACCTGCGCTTGGGAAGGGGCTGTCTTTATCCCCCCACAAGGTCACGTGGTGAGTCTGTGAGCGCACACAATCATTCTCCCTAGTGTTGCATTCTGGGTAATGTAGTGTCTACGGTGTGCCGTGTCTAACCAGGACCCTAAAGTGTAACACCAGCACTCATTCATTTACAAATTACGCCCTGAAATGGAACCTAATACTCCCTCTTCAGTATGTTGGCATTTTAAGAAATGTGTTAAGCGCTATTCACCACTACTCACATATTTCACGCTCATTTGCTCAGCATCACAAAGGTGAAAGGCAGATCTCCTTTCTATTCCTGGTATCCATCTCAATAGGAACCCACTCCTTATTTCCCATTATCCATCTCTACAGGAAGTGACTTCACTGCATGACCATCATCCCACATAGCAGGAGGTTTCCCACTAAAGCCATCTTTAAAGGAAGCAGACATCATTTCCCAGCATCCATCTCAACAGGAAGCCATCTCTGGATTTTCCAGCATTTATCTTTACAGGAAGTGACATCACTGCTTTTCCCAGCATCCATCTCAATAGGTAGTGACATCACCTGTTTCGATCTGTCATTTCCTGCTTTCTCTCCTACTTTAGTCAACTCTTCAGGGCATTCAACCACTCCAGGCACCTCAAGCTGTGGGTAGACACTGACAAGTCTGTGACCTTTTTGGACTTTTCCAGACCTGGGAGATCCTTAACTAGCTCCATCATGTGCCTCACAAACATCGTAGTTTACACCATATGCAAACTTGCACCCAGACCACGCAGACACATCCACCTCACGTGTAGATCAAACTCCTCTAATCTCATCCACGTACCACTCACTAGAATGCACTCTCCCCCCACAATACACTCGATTGATGCTCATCAACACACTGCAGTCATCCACGCATCATTTTTATTAATTTTATTTATAAAGGTTTATATAGCGCGAACATGACCCTAGTGGGTTTCAGAGCGCTTTACATGAAGGGGGAGGTAGGATATAGGTGAGACATCAAGAATCAGTCACATTGATGAACGAGGAACAGACTTTGATGATTAACAAATTAAGAAGCTTGCCCTCCATAGGGAGTCAGCAATGTAGTAGTCAAAATCAGCAAATGAATAGCACACAGGTATAAAATCAATAAACACAAGCATTGGCATAGCCAATAGGTCTCGCCTTTGGGACCTGCTGCATAACTAAATACTTATAAAGTCCCAAAGGCGAGACCTATTGGCTATGCCAATGCTTGTTATTTGCATATTACGGCAAAGGTTAAGCTACTGGGAGTGGATCAGTTTTTAACTAGCAGCTGCATGGACCATACAGAACCGTGCAGTAGAAAATTGTAGTGGTTGCTAGTTGGAATACAAAAGACGGTTCAGTGAAAACTGGGTGGAGACCTATGACGCAAAGATCAGAGGTAACAGGAGACTGGATAATAATGTGCTAGCTGCGGAGTTTGCTGCACTCTGCCACCTCAAACAGGGTTCTCTTACGAGGGCTGATTATACAAGCTATCCCAGACTCCTATCATTTGTGGTGCATCTGAAAGCACTGGGATATATGGAAACTGGTAAAGAAGCTTGCATGTGCAGGCCAATATATTTTGAAGAACATAGATTCATTCTGCTGCTGCAAGTAATGATTACAGCGACCTGTGATCTTGTTTTAAAGTTGACCATCTCCTTTTATCACCTTATAGATGTCACCACAGGGGATCACACCTAAAACCCTCTCAGAAAAGAAAAACTCGATGACCTTAAACTGGAATGCACTCTAACTGAGAAACAGTTCATGCTTCCCTCACAAAACCAAACACACAGGGTCAAGACTGATTTGCATATAGCTGGGTCTGAACTGAGATGGCGAAGTGAGCTAAAGAATGATGATGGATTCAACCCAGATCTGTGACTGGGGGTGAGTGTCGGAAAAGTTTCAGCGCTCCGTCCATCATCTCCTTGCCTCATGGGAACAGACCAGCCCGAACTGCCAAGCCAGATCTTCCCTGAACCGGAAACCAGCATCCTGGGACCGGTTTCGGGGTAACACCCCTCATCAGCCAGGCTAGCTTGAATTCATTGGCAAAGTGAGCAAAGGACCCACATCTGGGCATACCCTGCCAACTTAGGGCGTACAAAGCAAACACAAGGAGATGATGAACGGAGCGCTGAAACTTTTCAGACACACCCCCAGTCACAGATCTGGGTTGAATCCATCATCGTTCTTTAGCTCACTTCGCCACCCCAGTTCAGACCCAGCTATATATCAGCTATATATCAGTCCCTCACAAAACCAGCTTCAAATGTAAAACATGCAGCTGGTCATGCAGCTTTACTACCCACCAATGTAAGTCCCAATAGAGATTAGTCCCATTTGAAGAAAATTAAATATACTCTACAGAGTTAATAAAGTTGAGAATTCATACAATGAACTTTCAAAGTGTATGGAATCGGTAAGACCATTCCAGGACCCCGTGGTTCAAACTTGTTTTATTAGAAGAGTGCATTACATCTTACAATATTTATATTGGAAAGAGTGACAATATCGGGTATAAAATTATTACAAATGCACCTACACAATTGAACTGCAGCATATAAACCAGTTTAGAAATATTTTTAGTTATATCCTGCACGATTAGTGTGTATTAATGAATACAATGCTTTGCAGTGACAGAATAACAGCAAAAATACTAAACAAATTACAAACGAATCAATAAAGTAGAACTAAAGTGTGATCAAATCATGACGACAATTTTGGTTCAAAGAGTTCAAATAGGGTTTTTAGATAGAGAAGAGCTTGTCATTGAGACCCCTCTTCTAAAATAATTGAAGACATTATTGGGTTAATTGTTTTCATTGCATTCAGACTACCAAAAACAGCCATGGATTACTCCCTGGCTTAAAAGCAACCTTTGGAATTTTCCAGTTGCTAGTAGACAACCAATTGCATGGTATATGACCTAACTAACTTAACCACTGTGTTCTGCTTGTTGTGGATATTCTCTTCATTGTGCACTTGGTTAAGAGTCTGCATGTCTCCTGACTCCACCTTTGCCCCACACTTATTTGGACACAGCCCATGAGCTCGAGTGCCACTATTCTGGCTTGTTCTATGCTTGCCTTCATCGCCTTAGCTAATGCAGGTTAACCTGAGTCTTCCTTCTTATTGTATCTGTAAGCTTCTTGACCCGTGTAAAGAGACACCGGGCAGGCTTTGGTATGGAGAGCAAGGCAGGATTAGTGGCTGCAGTGCTGACTGTGAGTTTACCCCAACGGTCTGAGTAATGTGCTGAGCTTATGTGATTCTAGTCCAGCTCAGCTATGTAACAAGCCTGTATCTCGTTTACATTCGGAGAATTGGGAGTTTGGCGAAGATGGGTGTGGAGTCGCATTACTTCTCAGTGGAAAGCATCTGGAGAATGCTTAAGTTCTTGTGCTGTGAAAGGCAGCGAGTCTTCCAAGACCCTCAATGCTGCCCGGTGCAGGGTTCCACCTCTAATTCACTTTGGGTTCGCTATCAAAATAATGAGGCAAGCGCTGGAAACTGGAAGACAAGAAAAAGGTTTATTTCTCATGAGGAGATCACGTCAACTGCAGACACCGGGATGTCTGAGGGAGGTGTTCTGCTGATAACTCCTTCGGCTCTTCCTTTTATACAGGTTTGACACAATGCATTGGTTTCATCAACATGGTTACACAAGCTTGGGGTCCCCGCCCGGACAGGTTGTCACCACAAGCCCAACAGTAAATCTCTTCCCACCGAGGTCAAACAGACAATCTTATCTTGCAGCTGGACCTTGCTTCAGGGTCTCAAAACATGTGAGACCGGCCAGATCTAAGAGTCCGTTCTGTTGATAAAAAACAGGTTCCATTGTTGGTAACAACAAGTCTTGCTGTTTGCAGTGCAATAAATCATGTTGCAAGAGTCTTTTTGGTGTTTGGAACCTGTTTGTGTAACTAGGTGCAGTGAGGGGTAGAGTGTCCAAAGGTTTGCCTGAAAACAGAGATGAGAGGAAAAACGAGTTTGTGGCAGCAAGTGGCGCTGAGGTTTGTTGTGGCTATAGAGTTTATAGCCCCCAGCACAGTACCAGGTCGGTCAGAGGGATGCTAGTAAGGGCAGGGTGAAACAAAGGTGACCAACAGAGTACAAAATGGCTGTGCTAGATTAAAATGACTGCAACTTATGTGCACATAGAATTCCACCAGACAAGATGGCGCAGGTAATGTTCACGATTGTCGTTTTGCTTTTAACAGTGGCCCCTTTGAACATAACTAGCCAGCTTGTCAGTCTATTTCGATCTCCATAATGTCCTGTATCTCTTGATCATACATTACTCTCATTTTTGTTAGCTGAGTGTCCATAGTCTTAGGGTGCAAGGTAGTTATGCGGTGGTATACAGTGTATACCCAAACAACAACCACATATTGTCAATACTGGGCCCAAGAGAATCATTGATATTTTCCAACCCCACTCCTTCAAGATGCCCCAAAGCCAACTTCCAATTGTCCAAGTCTCTGATCCTTGATGAATTTCTGAACTGTGATGAGGCAGAGTCTGCTTGATCAATGTCTTTAGAACGCTTTTCCTTCGATGATGCTCTGCAGGGGCTGTGTAGGTTGGTGGCAAAACAAAGGCGATGTAGCACGTGCCCGCCCAGTTTCTTGGGAGCCAGGTGTAGGCTTTGGTTCCACAAACAAAGTACATATTGGGTGATGCAACAAGCGCTGGGGGTTTGGCAGTGTTCAAAGTCCTTTCAGTGCTACAGGTGCTGTGACCCACATTCTCTAGTCCCACGACCTTCAATGCATACAAGGCCAGAGGCGTTCACCACAGATAGGGCCACAGTCAGTGTTGCAGCAGTTCTTTTCTTCAGGTAGGAAAATGTGGCTCTGTTCGGATTATTGAACACTTTGCATTTCCACTCGTTCTTTGGAGGGGACATTAATCTGGAATGTCGCATTGAAGGTGTGAGGGGCAGAAGGGGCGACTGTCCTTCCTGTTTTGTTTCGCCAGAACTCGTTGTAGAACTGGGCGATTGTTCCGTCGGAAGTGGCATTGTCTTTGTAACTTTCTTGTAGGAGCATCATCCAGGCAAGGCAAGATCCAGTGAATAGAAAAGGGCGAAGGGATGAAAGGGATGGAATGTTCAGTGGCATGTGGTAACAGCCCACAGACCCAACAGTTGGTAGCATTGGTGGCAAGATTGTGCTGGTGCAACATCTGCACGAAAGAATTATTCCAGAATTCTTTGCGTCGTTCTCGGAGATGTGGCGGTAGTGATACCAGGTAGTGTTCTTTCTTGGTGGTTGGTTGCATGGTGGGTGACAATGTTCTGTATGCAGGTGCATTCTCTTCAATGATCCAGAGTGCGACCATTAGCAGGAGACAGGTGAGAAATGCGGCTACAAGTGCAATTGTCTTTGTGCTGTGCAGGTTAGCAGTCTTGGTGTCTTTGCGGTGGTTTTGCAGGTGTTCAGTTTATCAGGACTTGCCAGGGGCCCGTCCACCTAGGCTCCAGATTCTTCGTTCTTTGGAAGTTGCGAATCAATACATGGTCACCTGGCTTTATTTCATGTCCCGTGCCCCTGGATACGTCAGGCAAGGCTTGCTGCACCTGTTGGTGGATAATTGTTAGCTCGTTTGTCATTTTATGCAAGTAATCCGACATTAATATGTTCGGGACATCGTTAATGGAGGTGGGTCTTGGTGCCGCCCAAATGCTCATAGGCCTGCCGAAGACCACCTCATACGGGGTCAGTCGGTGTTTGGTTGGGGTGGAGCGCATCGATAACAATGCCAATGGGAGGGCGTCGGGCCATTTCAACCTGGTCGTGGCAACTATTTTGGCTAGTTTTAGTTTCTACGTTGCATTGTGTCTCTCTACCAGGCCCGCTGATTGGGGGTGGAAGACGGCATGGAACTTTTGTTTTACCCCCAACCCTCTCAGTATGTTCTGTATCACCTCGGCTACGAAGTGGGGGCCGTCGTCGCTCCATAAAATTCTGCAAAGGCCGTATCGGGGGAAGAATTCTTTCAGCAATACTTTTGCAGTGGCTAAGGCGGTATTGTCGCGGGTGGGATATGCCTCCACCCATTTGCTAAAAGCGCACACAACAACCAGGACATATTTTAGACCAAGGCATCTCTCTAGTTGAATGTAATCCATTTGAAGGATTTCAAGGGGTGGTCAGGGACCCCAAACCCTCCCCGTGGTACTACTGTCCCCTTCCTGGGTTGTGTTGTAGGCAGACTATACATTGTTGTACTAGGCGTTTTGCAGATTCTGCTATCTTGACGTTATGCCATACTCTGGTGATTAGTTCAATCATGGGGGTGGAGCCTATGTGTGTCTGGTAAATGTGCCATGGTCAATATGGGGATGAGGTAGGCATTGGGTAACAGCCATTTATTTCCGTCTTTAGTTCTCCAGCAATCTTCCTCGTCTTTTAGTCCCACCTTTTCCCACTCGGTCAATTCGTCTTGTGTGCCTGTAGTCTGTATGTCCCTTACAGTGGTCTAGCGTCAGTCCATCGTTCAGCTTGTGACCTGGTCACATACATTCGTGTCGTAGTTCTGTCTCCTGCCGTGGCTCGGGCAGTAACGTCTGCTAGTGCATTTCCCTGTCCAATGAGATCAGTCACTTTCCTATGTGCTTGGCATTTTATCACTGCTAACTTCTTGGGGAGGAGAACTGCTTGCGTCAAGGCGGAGACTAAATCTCCATGCAGGATGGGTGTACCGTGTGAAGTCAGGAACCCTCTTTCTTTCCATAAGATCCCAAAATGGTGAACCACCCCGAAGGCATATTGGCTGTCGTGTATATGTTAACTGTCGTGTCAGTCGCTAAGATACATGCTCGTGTGAGGGCAATGAGTTCTGCAGCCTGGGCTGAACGTTGGGGAATACGGGCTGTTTCTAGAACGGTTCGGGCTGTGGTGACAGCGTATGCAGCTGAGGTGGTGCCGTCGGGGAGTTTGATGCACGAACCATCCACCCATAGTTCTCCATCTGGTTCTAGAAAGGCGGTGTCTCTGAGATCTATTCTACTCTTTGTTTGTTCATCGGTTAGTGTCACACAGTCGTGCAGTGGAGTCACGCTAGGATCATTTTCGGGTAGGGGGTAACAGTGTGGCTGGATTGAGGGTGGTGCATCGCTTTAGGGTAATGTGCGTTGCTAGCAGGGTCAACTCATATCCTGTCAGTCGGGAGCTAGTCAAGTGTTGGGTTTTGGTCTGGTTTAGTAGTGTGTCGACTGCATGGGGTACTAAAACAGTGACTGGATTGGAGAGTACTATTCCTTCGCTCTGGCGTATCGATACTGCTGCAGCTGCCACAGCGCGCAGGCACGCTGGCAGCGCTCTGGCTACTGGATCGAGGGTGGCAGAGGAAATATGCACAAGAGGCGTTGTTTGTGACCAATTGATTGTGTTAGGACCGACAATGCACATCCTTCCCTCTCGTGCGTGTAGAGGAAGAATGGTTTTGGAGTAATCCGGGGTTCCTAGGACAGGCGCTGAACAAAGGGCATTGCGTAGTTCTTTAAAGGCTGACTGGCATTCGGGGGTCCAGGGGAGAGGTGAGGGGATGTCTTTAGCTAGGAGGAGAAGGAGTTTGACAATGAGGCTAAAGTTCGGTAACCACTGTCGGCAAAATGATGTGAGACCTATCAAAGAGCGGACTTGTTTCTTGATCTTTGGGGACAGGGGTGTCTAGAATTGTCTGGATCCTGTCAGGCGTGAGTTTCCTCCCTTCTTTGGATAAAAGGTGACCCCAATAGGTCACTTGTGATTTACAGAACTGCAATTTCTTTCGGGAGACCTTGTGACCATTCTCAGCAAGAAAATGGAGTAGTTTGATGGTGGCTGTGACTGCTATTGGTATGGTGTCCGCTGCTAGAAGGATATCGTCTACATATTGTATTAGTGCCACTCCATCTGGCAATTGTATGGCGTCCAACTGTCTTTTAAGCGCCTGTCTATAGATGCTTGGGCTCTCAGTGTACCCCTGAGGTGCTCTGCAAAATCTGTACGAACGGGAGTTTAGGGTGAATCCAAATAGATAGCGGCTATCCTTGTGTATAGGTATGGAAAAGAATGCGTTTTTGAGGTCAATTACAGTGAAGGTGGAGGGGATTAAAGTCAAAATTGTCGTGATGTCGGAAACTACTGGGTATTGTGGCACTACGATTTTGTTTATCTCCCGCAGGTCAATGATGAAGCGGTAGGCTTTTCCGTCTCCCTCTCCCTGTCTCTTTACAATCGGTAGTATGGGACTGTTACAAACGTTGCTCACTACTTCCTCTACCACCCCTGCCTCTACCAAAGAGTGTATGATCTCTGTCAGTGCCTTCTCACCCTCTGGCGATATTTTGTACTGCTGTACTTTCGGTAGGGTTGCGTCCTGTCGTATTGTTACGTGTACTGGGTCAATCATCATTTGTCCTACGTCTGAATCAGCCCTAGCCCATAAGTGTGATGGCAAAGTGTCCAGTAGGGATGCGTCAGTCTTGGAGATGGGAAACATGTGCTGAGAAGGGTTCTCTCTATGGCGCTGGGGGTTGTCATACAGGACGACACGCACTCCGTCTGGTGAGCATCTGATAGTCGCATGGAAGTGTTTCAAAAGGTCGAGACCCATAATGGCGTCTGGGGTGTTGGAAGAGAGGAGGAATGTCGTTTCGACGCTATTGTTGTCAAGGTTAAAAGGGATCGGTCGGGACAAAGGGTTGGTGGAGGGCGTACCGTCAAATCGTATTGAGGTCACATGTGAGCCTGACAAGGGTGCCCTTGGAATCAGTCGTTTGGATAGTGCACTACGTGTTGCTCCCGTGTCTACCAGAAATGGCGACTTTGTGCCCAGGACCTCAGCGGTAACATAAGGGCCTTGCTGATCAACATAGAGCTCGACTGGATCCCTCCCTTGCCCCTGGCTGTCCTATGCAAAGTCGTACGTATTGTCATAATCTGTCTGTTGGTACTGATTCTGTTTGGGATGGTCAAATGTGTTCACTCTTCCTGGCCTTTCCTCGCTTGCTTCACTCGCGTACCCTCTCCCTCATCCTCTCTGTCCACTTGCTATTTCCCTCGCCCCTCTGCCCCTACCAGCTCCTAACAAAGCCGGGCATTGGGTTTTCCAGTGTCCATATTCTTTGCAAAATGCACATTGATCCTGTCCTAGGTCTTGGCGTCCTACATATGATGTCGATGAATTGTTTCTAGGTGGCTGTACTCTAGGGGTATTCTGCTGGTATCCTCCCCTATATTGCTCCCTTCCTGTATTCGCCCCCTGGAGTTGTGCTACGATTACCCTTTCCTTCAAGTCCTTCTTTTTCCTTTCTGTAGCCCTGTCATTTTCGTTTCTCTGATGCTCATAGTACTGGGCCATTTGGAGAATGGCCGCCGGTTTAGATGCTGCCCAACTACTTTCGCTGGCTTGTAATTTCTGGGATACATCTGGCAGTAGTCCTTTGACATAGTTCTGCACAAATAAGTGGTGTCCGGTTGCGGTGGACATGTCTTGTCCACTGTAATCGGAGAACACCGTTTCAAATCTGGAGAAATACTCTGAGACATCCTCTTGTGGTTTCTGGCGGCACGCGGTTACTATGGACCAGTCTATCTTTTTCTCTGGGATCAGCGTTTTCACTTTCTGCACTATTTTGTCAGGGAGGTCCAATATTGCTTTAACCGGTTTTTGACCAGGGTTCCGCTGTTTATCTAATGTGTTGAGTTGTTCCCAGGTATGACCAAGCAGTTCGGTATGGTCTATTTTCCTAATCTGTTTCCACACATCTGCTGGCAAACATAACCCGAAGAACAAGTCTATGTCGGCAAGTGTCATTATTGTTGATCCCAGAGCGGTACCTAGCTCGGTGTAAAAGGTGGTGGGGTTCTTTCGTAAATCCGGTAAAGATTTATGGAACGTCAAAATGTCCTGTCTGTCCCATGGTTGATACACCCAATTGTAGACCACCCTTCCTCTAGCGTCTTGATGGTTCATATCGTCATGAGTCCCTTGTCCTCTAGGAGGTACCCAATAAGGGGCAGCTTCTTTTATCGGCATCATGCTATCTTGTTTTTCCACCAGGGGTCCTGCTATCTTAGATGTCCTGTCCTTATCTATCTGTCCTTGTTCCACGAGGTGACGGAATACCTCCAGTGTGGATGAAAAGAGTTCTGTAACATCGTTGTCGCCTTCATCTCCGGTGTCTACCTTCCTATAGAGAGCCACTAGCCGCTCAGGCCCTACATCTTGGTACTTCTCTTCATATGCAGTAAGAGTGTGGTAACAGAGACGTACAATAAAGTATCGTTTGCGGTTTTCAACATAGGAGTTGCATATGTCAGTTACATACTCTTCTGTCTCCTTCCTATCTATGAGGGATTTAACTATTTTATCAATGCCTGCTCGCTCATTTTTACTTAATCGCGGGACCCTGGGCTCTCCTTTTTCTTTTGATCCTACCTCTACTACTGTATCCTTTGATGAGGCATTTGGTGTGGGTGACTCGGTGGGAGCAGAGGCGGTGGAGACTGAGGCGATCGTGCCATCTCCGGCTATACTTTGGTGGTCCTGGCGTTGTACTACGGGATGAGTAGGGGCGTAAGGGGTGGCATGTATATGATTGGGGGACCTAACAATAAATCATCATCTACCCTTTGTTTTGCTGGTAACTTGGGGTAAAGAGTCGAGGGCGTTCTAACAGGGCATTGACCTGATATTTTTGATTCCTGTTCCTTTTTATCGATTTCCTTTTCTTTTAGTTTTTCTTCTAATCTTTTACAGGCTTGGTAAGCTGATTTTCGCGTTTCTTTATCTTGTCTAGCTTCGTCCCTTTTCTTTCTTTGAGCTGCCTCTTTTCGCCATAAACCAAAACTGTCAAACATGGCTGGTCTAGTTTTCTTTTTGTGGAGAGCTAATTCTAACGTTTCTATTTTAGCGGGATCGAAAGATCCCGTCAGTGGCCACTGATTTACCCGGTCCTTCCTAGTGTATTTATGCCATAGTTTGCTATAAGCTACGGTGGCTAATCCATACTTTATGTACATGTCCTTGTTAGGGGTGCCTTCTGGTGGTGCCGGCTGACTGACCTCTAACGAACGGTCGGGTCCAAAACAATTACAATCAAACAATCTAGAGAAAACAGGCATGACGTATTTATCGGTCAAAAATGAATATCGCAATCAATCAATTTAGACAAAAAGTCTGCACTACCTGTACTTCGCTGCCTGCAAAGAGAGAGAATATTCCTATTCTTCGTTGTTTGCAAGCAGGGAAATGTCGCAAATAACTCAATATCAAAAAAGGAATACTAGTATTTCAATCAAACTATTCAATCAATCAATTTAAGTCGTTTTTTCACGACCTTACCCGGACCGTATGGACGGTTCTTCGTCTTCCCCTTCCAGCGCCTGGTTGTCCTCTCACTCCAACAATCAATGCGGTGTTCCTCTAAGGTCCCAGTCAGGACCGCAGGTCACTCGAGAGAGGTCCGTTCGGAACCGGTGAAGTTCAGTCGATCGGCAGCCAGACAAGGGTCTTCTCAGGCAGGTATACCCCAATCGTTTAGTCGTTCACTCCGTCGTTAGGACATCTCTACCGGACCCACGCGTCGCTGATGGGCCCCCACGTTTGGGCGCCAATTTGTGAAAGGCAGCGAGTCTTCTAGACCCTCAATGCTGCCCGGTGCAGGGTTCCACCTCTAATTCACTTTGGGTTCGCTATCAAAATAATGAGGCAAGCGCTGGAAACTGGAAGACAAGAAAAAGGTTTATTTCTCATGAGGAGATCACGTCAACTGCAGACACCGGGATGTCTGAAGGAAGTGCTCTGCTGATACTCCTTTGGCTCTTCCTTTTATACAGGTTTGACACAATGCATTTGTTTTGTCAACATGGTTACACAAGCTTGGGGTCCCCGCCCCGGGCAGGTTGTCACACAAGCCCAACAGTAATTCTCTTCCCACCCAGGTCAAACAGACAATCTTATCTTGCAGCTGGACCTTGCTTCAGGGTCTAAAACATGTGAGACCGGCCAGATCTAAGAGTCCGTTCTGTTGATAAAAACAGGTCCCATTGTTGGTAACAACAAGTCTTGCTGTTTGCAGTGCAATAAATCATGTTGCAAGAGTCTTTTTGGTGTTTGGAACCTGTTTGTGTAACTAGGTGCAGTGAGGGGTAGAGTGTCCAAAGGTTTGCCTGAAAACCGAGATGAGAGGAAAACGAGTTTGTGGCAGCAAGTGGCGCTGAGGTTTGTTGCGGCAAATAGAGTTTATAGCCCCCAGCACACGTACCAGGTCGGTCAGAGGGATGCTAGTAAGGGCAGGGTGAAACAAAGGTGACCAACAGAGTACAAAATGGCTGTGATAGATTAAAATGACTGCAACTTATGTGCACATAGAATTCCACCAGACAAGATGGCGCAGGTAATGTTCACGATTGTCGTTTTGCTTTTAACAGTGCTGGCAGTTGAACCATAGGACATTGAAAGGGCCATGTTTGGTTCTGAACAACTTCTTCTGTGAAGCCTCTATGGTAGTTATGATGTACAGCAGTGCCAACACTTACCAGTGCCTTCAAGAAGGCGAACCAGAAGATCTTATTAAAGCATCTTACAGAGTTTCCCAGAATAGCATCTTACAGTGTTTAGTTTTTTGAGGGACTTGTGTGATGAGGTATTTATGAAACCATAGGCCATCTCACATTGTTATATCTGCAGGGATCACCGTTGTTACACTTGATTTTTGTCTTTTAGCGTAAGATATATCACATCCGAAATACATGATTCCACACCATGCTGACAACCTGCATATGCTTTTTGTGTTCAGCAAGGTCTTTAAGAAATAGTTCATTACTACTTGGTTGGATCTGATATGGGGAATGTAACCCTCTGATCTTGAGGAATGCAAAAAAATGTTAGACTGACTCAATGATGTACTTGCCCAGAATAGAATACATTTCTATTCCATTTGCCATCTTTAAAAGCCTTCGGGTTAAGCTTCTGTAAATTCTTAATTTAGTTGCAAGGCATTGCAAGATTGCAGCAAAACTGGGCTAAAATGTCAACTGTTCGAGGAAGAAGAAAAGGGCTACTAAAAGCTGACAATATTATTGCCAGATGATAAACTAGATTATTGTAGGGCTCTGTTAATAGCTCCTCTCAGAAACGTATTTGTAGACAACAATTCAGTATCAAGAACAGCGTTTACCATATTCCACTTTAACATCGATCTACTGCTGTACCCGCAATGCATTTGCTGTTGGTGAAAGCAAGAATAAAGTTCGGGGTATTTCCATTGTTCAATATGTTCTCTAGTAAAATGCACACAAACGTTGAGACAGAAAGAAAGGTCTCCACTCTGCTATTCTTTTATTGATTTTAACTACTTATCTACCAAAGGTGGCACAAGACCAGTAGTAAAGCAGGGTAAAGTCATAACAGTACACAATAGAGAGATAATCAATCGTTCATTACATTGTATGTGTAAGCAAGATCCAAAATGTACCCCAGCTAGGCGGCCCCGGGGACTCCGCTTTCCCATCGCTCCCCTAATCCATTCCGCAGAAGTGCAAATCGCCACCCATGAACAATGGTCTGGCTGAGTAAGGCTCCAGCAGTATCCCCCTGTAGTTGGCCCATGCTTTCCATGTTTTGTGGTGTTTCTGGGGGCACCCTGTCGCTAAGTAAATTGGGCGCATCAGACCCATGCAATGATCCATACCTTTGGCCCATTTGTCAACCGATGGGGCTTCACTAGCCTTCCACGCTTGTGCTATGTCTCGCTTGGCCACCATCAAGCCGAACCAGAGCAACTCTCTGGTACTTGATCCCTTCTCTGCCTTCAGTAATATGTAAAAGGATCAATTTGGGAACTGTAGATATTCTTCAGCACAGCCTAGTGAAATATGTACATTATAGCAGCTTGAGTTAGATCAGTTGAAGCTGGGAGGCTATCACCACCTCTTTAGGGGCAGCTACCGCCGCGTTCCAGTCCTCGTCTTCCAATGAGCAGAGGTCCCGCTCCCATAGTTACCTCACCCCCATCAACGGGTCAGGCAGATTGCGAAAGTAGTGACTGGTAAATGGTGGACAGTTTAAGATCCTTGATATATAGGTAAGAAGGACCTTTTTTTCCAGGGGTGAGAATTCAGGTATGTCCACGGCTGACTGTAACTAGGGAACAAACACATGTCGAAGTTGGAGATATCAAAATAATTGAGTATGGTGCAATTAGTATTCAACTTGTAAGTCTTGAAAGGACTTCAAGGACCCACGATGAAACACGTCACCCTATAAGGAAAGGCCATTAGTATCCCTCGGAGATCTGCGGGAGTCTAGTCCCTGTCCATAACTCAGTCTCCAGAGTAAGCCTGCCTGCCCAGCCCATGGATTTTGCCACATCCCCCCAGATTGTCAGCACAACTTTTGTGGCAGGGGAAGGGAAGTCGGTATATTGCCCCAATAAAGCAAGTGGGGAAGACTGCTGCGGCTCATGATCCAGCCCTCTGTCGCATAAGCCGGGTCTTCTAATCCCTCAAACCTCCAATTGTTCAATACAAGGAGATGTGCAGCCCTATAATATAGAAGTACGTCAGGAGTAGCTATCCGCCGTCATAGGTGGACTGACTGCATTTGTCGAGGGAAGTCCAAGGGACTCCCTCTCCTCACAGCAAGCTTCTGAGCAGGGCGTTGACCTTAACCCAAAAAATTCGGGTTCACCGGGAACGGGTAATTTTGGAGCTGATAAAGAAGTCTCGGAAGGGAGACCATCTCAAATATGGCCGAGCGACCCAGTAAAGACAGCGGGAGAGTGGACCAGAACCTCACGTCTCTCGTGAGAGTTGATAGTGTAGATTGGACTCGTACGCCTGAACCTCATCATTTGTAACGAAGACCCCCACGTATTTAAAACCCAGTGGGAGCACCCGCAACTCAGGTGCCTATGACCTAGTCGGAGGGCATGGGGCAAAGAGGTATATGGATATTTGGCCTTGTTCGTAAGTAGGCCGCAGTAGGACCTGAAAATCTGGAAGGCCCTAGGTCCTGTCTCCTCCAGACTGTCCTCTTATGTTGAACTTGTATGTACTGCTGGTCCTACATGCGATGCAGTCTGGCACACCAATGGTATTCCTAGGCACTCGGACGTCTTGTTGAGTTAATGGCTTTAGTAGTCCGTTAACTAAACAAAGTGACACTTCTGATGTTTGCAAATGCAGTGACTTCCTGTTTTATAAAGTGTTGAATGGCAAGTAGTGTTATGATGTTGGCAAGTAGGAAGGGCTGTGTAATTATCTTCGTACTATTTCAATTTATAAATCTGCTCGCTTGAGAAGCAAAATGTTTGCCCTATTGTCTGTCACCAACCCTTTGGTCTGTATGCACACTGTGAAGAAGAAGCATACCATAATTAAAAAAAGACATCTGTGAAGGTCTAGATTTATCTTCTGGGACTCTTGACTCGTGCCAGTCCTTAATTAAGAACCAGCAGCTCCCTCACAATAGGTCTGTATTTATAGACGGCACAGAATAACTTTTCACTTTTCTTGTGCAAATTCTAGATTCAATTCAGACGTATGAATAACAAGACCTCCACACCTAAATACTTGCTAACCTTGCAGACAAGTTGTTTCCTGCACTGCTCCCCTCCACACCCTCCTACCCGCTCACACCCCCCTCCTCAGTCACAATCTGTTTCTAACCAAGACAACATTTCCTTACCCTAGCCTACAAAATAACAAGCATTTGCAATGCAATAGGTCTCGCATTTGCGAGAGTTTGAGCTATTGGCATTGTAAATGACAATGCCTTTTATGTATGTGCAGGAGGAGATGTGGCCTAATGGCCAGAGCTGCCGACTGTGCAACCAGGCTGGGTTCGCGACGTTGGCTCAACATCCTGTGCTTCTGGACAAAATATTTAAATCTCCATGTGCCTAAAAAAAAAGTAACCTGGCGATGTGTGATGTAATCTGCTGTTGATGTAAAGCATTCCAATGTCCTTGCGCCGAGTTCACGCTACGTAAAACTGCAACAACAAAAAAATCTTCGTGAGGGGGAGGGGTTATAGAGGCCATCTACCACAAGGCACTCTCACAAGGCGAACATGGTGTCACATGGAATTCCTTCTAGCAGGAGGGAGGGCCAAGCTGGGGCTGTGAAGAAATCTTAGGGGAAAGTTCTTTATGCGGGAACGGAGGGCAGTCCCCCCCCCCTCCCCCTAAAAGAAGAATGCTCGCACAACAGAAACCGAAATTCCAGAAGGAAGAGGTAGAGATATGTTCTCACTTCCTTCCAAAAGGTAAGGCAGAGAGCGGCTAGACAATAGGAACTGCTGCTTAGAAGGGGCAGAAATAAAGTCCGCAGAGAGGGGGCGGCGAGAACCTCGAGATTAAGGGAATGGTCTCAACATACATTTAATAAAAGCCATGGGCACAGAACGTGACAACACTGCTTCGACAAAGCGCTTTCCTTCGTCGGAGTACGCCGAGGAGCTTCACTGCAGGCGGATACCTTCACCGCAAACATGGACCCGCTTCTGACTGAAGGCCACGCCCAAGAACACACAGACACTGGAACTTCAGCCGCCAGGACTCCGTATAGCGTCAGACGGGGCCATTTGTACAGGGAGGGGAGGCGGGGGGAAGCTTCTCAGGGACGGTTCTGCGAAAAGAAGTGCTTCCGACGGAAGCACTATGAACCTGAGAATGGTGGAAAGAGACGGCAAAGGTCATGTGCACAAGTCCCTTAAAACATAAAAGCTGGGAGGCTAAAAGCCCAAAGCACCATATGTAACACACGATTCCGCAAATACTTTCACCAGAACAAGCAGGGTTCCTTCTGTCCAGTGCCCCTCTAGCGGGTGATAATTAGTAAGTACTTCGACGTGGTCCATGTGAGAGAATGAATACTTGGGACACGAGAGCTCACAGCCCTTGACGCGGTCTCTACCCGAGTGAACATGGGCGTAGGAACCATGGGAGGTGGAGGGGGATAGGAGATTGGATACGTCTATTGCTAAGGGTAGTTACCGTTAAGCCCAAGGAGTTATCCAAGAAGTGACCGCGAAAGGACAGCTATCTTAGAGGGGGGTGGGGAGAGGAAAAAAAAAAAAAAACACGTGTGGGGGGCGAGACAGATAAATAAAATTAAAAAAACACGGTCAAATGTAGCAACTGAAACAAATGGTGCAGAGAATCGAAGGGAGGAGGTGGCTCAAAATATAGCGCTGCCGACTTTGGAGCTGGAGAACAGGGTTCGAGCCTCGGTGTGGGCTGTATTAATAAAAAATAAACTGAGATCTCGGAGGGGGGGTGATGAGAGACAGATAAACTACCTCTCCGTGTGCCTAGCTCCAGCCGCTTGTTTATATTTGCGATGCAAAACTAAACACGCGGCCGCCTTTGCCAAAGGCGACTGAACCAAGCTGTTGCCATTGCGATTAATAAAAAAAGTGCTTACCCACTAATTAAAGGAGACTGTATAACGCCGCAAGTAAAAGATCCAGTCCGAATGGGCCGTCCCAAAAGGAGACAGGGCGGTAACAAAGAAGCCTCATTTTCAATCGGAAGCCAGCGTTTACCATAAACGATGACGCCAGCCAATGAAAAATAGGGGCGGGGCTTCAACCCCACTTCTAAAACCTACCCTACTACAATATGCCTCGCAGAGCGAGCAGCGCATGCGCGCTGCAACGCTAGGTCTGCGAGCCCTAAAAAGGTTAGTCATTTAGAGTGGGTATATCGGGCTGGCGGAACACATTAATTGTTCCACATCACTTTCAGAATGCTATAACGTCCCTCTGTTGGTAGGTCTTTCATTTCCTAGATCGACATTCTACTTGGCTGACCTTAGGACATTTGGCAACCCACAACCCAGGTTTACCTAATATCCGCTTCTGAACTTAATCCCAGATGTGGAAGTAATACCTGTGGGCCCGCATCAACACACCAAGTTTCCCAATACTATATTTGTGGTGACCACTCCTATCTTAAATATTCCAGACATTGTCCATGTTGTCCCTGTCTCCTACATCCAGTATTGTTTGTGGAATGTAAATGCACCTTCTGACAAACTAGATCATACTTTTAAATATACTTTTCTATAGTTCGCGGAGTCTCTTTTTCTATGTCTTTTTTTTCTACTTAAATATGGGTCTCCACCTTTAAGTGCAGTTCAGTGCTAGACATATTTTATTCCTGGTTTCACATTCATTGTCATTTACTCATTTTCCCTCATAAATTAGACTTTTAAGTAAACGCACAATCAATCCATCGTTTTGGTATGAAACAGCATAGATAAATGTAAAAATGAACTGATGCTACGTTTGTGGTGGGGCTGACAGATCATGGACAAAGAATGGTCTGGAAATACGAAATCACATTGCCAAGAGAAAAGACAGACGACTACACACTAAGGCAAAAGAAGCCGGTTTTATAATCACAATGCAAATGTTCAAAAATCAGTTTTCAATGAACTTCTGTGCTGGAGAGCCAACTGAGCGTATAATAATGATCATGCTCATTGGATGTCATTGATGAGTTGGTACTTAATAGGGAACTGACTACACATGTTACAATTGTGGCAGAGTATAGGCAGAAATAGTATGGGAGTTGGTACGTTCTAGCAAGGTGGTGTTAGCCATGAGTGTAGATGTTAGCCCGAATTGGGCAGTAGCTTTTTTTGCGGATTGGGTGGCATACCCCTGTAACCCATGTCGCTCACACCGCGGGTGAACTCGGGTTGGGGTAATGGGGTTCTCGGTGGTTGAGGCCACGTGGGAGACTGATATAAAGTCATGTCTCTATAGTGGTTATGGTGGTGTCAATGTGGCCTTATGGGTGTGCAAATATCACTGATAAGTGTGGTACAAGGCGCTAGCGATGGGGAGAGGGGGCTCGAGGGAAAAGAATCAATTAATGAATTCTTCCCAGGGTATGTCATCATTTAATCCCCGAGTGTTGGATCGCATACGGAGCACCCAGCGTTGTTCCTGAGTGAACAGGGTTCTTGCTGGCTGGCCGGTTGGGGTTGGAGTCAATAATGGTCCAACGTAAACTGTCTGGTGTGTGGTGTGCCTCAAGGAAGTGTGTGCACATCTTAGTATTTGGTTTTTTGCAGCGGATCGTGCTGCGGTGCTTGCTAATTCGTATCTTGACAGATCTTGTTGTCATCCCCACATAACTAAGATGGCAGGGGCATGTAATCAAGTAGACACAGTTTCTGGTGTTGCAATTAGTGTGCCGTTTTTGTTGCCATGGTCTCTGCAGCCCCAGGTCTATGCTTTTAGTTGTAGTGGTCAGGGGACAAACTGAGCATGATCCACAGGGAAAATGACCCTCGACTGGTGGAAGGGCCCATAGTTTGGGTTACCTAGTTCGATGGATACGAGGGCGAGTGTGTACAAGGAGGTCCTTCAAATTTTGTGTGCGTTTGTAAGCAAATAAGGGAGTTGGTCCAGGAGTGCAGTTCCCAGTGTTAAGGATCGCCCAATGTTTCTTGATGACTTTCTGTATTTTGTTGGAGGAAGGGGTAAAGGTCGTAACACATGTTAGTGTATCAGTTGGAGTTCTATTCCTACTCTCTAACAAACTCTCCCTGTGGTTGTTTTTAGCCCGCTTGTGGGCCTAGTGTATTACCTTGTGTGGGTAGTGGCGGTCCTCTAAATTGGATCTCAGGAGGGATGCCTGCCTTTCATATTCGTTGGTAGTGTTGCAGTTCCGACGTAAGCGGAGCAACTGACCTACTGGTAGATTATCCCTTAGTGATTTTGGGTGGTGGCTATCGTAGAGTAACAATCTGTTTCTGTCAGTTGATTTTTTTTATAGTTTGTTTTAAACAGTTGACCCTCTTGAATAGAGATTGATAGATCGAGAAATGGTATGGAACTCTCTGATCTGGTGTTGGTGAATTTTAGATATGGGTCCAATGTATTGACTAAATTGCAGAAAGATACACAGGTTTCTGAGTCGCCACTCCAAAACAGTAAAATGTCGTCAATATAACGGTGCCTCTGGTATGTTGTTGTGAAAAGGGTTGCTCTCATGTTCAATGTATTTACTTTCGAAGGCTGCCATGTAGATGCAGGCCAAGCTAGTGGCAAAGGTGCTTCCCATGCATGTGCCTTGTATCTGGTGATAGAGTTGGTCTTGGAACTCAAAGAAGTTTTCTTTGAGGGCGAGAGATGCACATTCAACGATGAATGTGAGGGGGGTCTTGAAAGGCCAAGGGGCCCCCTGGTGAAGGATGTCCTCCAGGACTTCTAAAATGGCGTCCTGGGGAATACTGGTATATAAGGCGTCGACGTCCAATGTCACCAGGAGGTCTATTTTCTCAGGTGATGGGAAGGCCTGTATCAAGTTGAGAACATCTGCAGTGTCTCTTAGGTATGTGGGGGTCTTCATTACAATCGGTCGCAGGAAGAAATCACAGAATTTGCTGAGGGGTTCCAGAAGTGACTCGATGGCCGAGACGACAGGACGTCCAGGTGGGGGGGGTTGACTCCCTTATGAATTTTGGGGAGGGTGTAGAAATACGGTGTCCTAGGTTGTTCGTTATTCTGGAAGTTGTCCTCTTGTTTGGTAATCCATCCCTCCGTCTCGGCCTCTGTGATGAGTCCTTTGATTTTGATGGTCAGGTGTTCGGTGGGATCCGTCTCAATCGGAAGGTAGTATCGAGTATCAGCCAATTGCCCCCGGCATTCATTGTTGTCGGTGGTCACATCCTGAAGAACGATGGCACCGCCTTTGTCAGCTGGTTTCACCACTATGGTTGTGTCGTCTGTAATTCCTCTGCGTAGGTTTCTCTCTAATTTTGGCATGTTGTTGAATGGAGGGGGTCCACTTGTTAGTGCTACTTCTTTAAGGATAGCCTGCTCGAAAGTGAGTATTTCGTTATGGGTTGTCACTGCCGGAGGCATAAAACGTGACCTATTACACAATCCTGTGCCTTGTTCTAGGGTGTAGGGTTTGTTTTGAAAATAGGGGCGTAATCTGATTTTGCGGTAAAATTGGTGTCGTTTCTGGTGGAGGCGGAATGTGTCCTACCCTCGTAGCTGGAATCGCTGCTAACCAAACCCGATCGCCTGGAAAAGCCGGTTGAGCTCTTGTCAGATGATGTGTCGTTCGTAGAGAATTGATAGTCCTCTTTCGTATAAGGGTATACCTTCTCTTGGTCGAAACGTTTGACATCTTTCTGCAGTTTATTGATTTTCTGCTGGGTGAGATAATCTTTGTGCTCGTTCATTTCCTCGTTGATTTCTGGCAAGCGGGATTTAAAAGCTGTGATAGTTATGCCTGTTTTTAGTGCGTTCTCTGCTACTGTAATCTGAATTAGAAGGGCATCTGGGAGGCATTTGGCTGTTTTGATAATTAGGACGAGCCAATCGGGCATGCATTTCCATGCTATTTTCGACTAATCCCTGCGGAAAGTGATGTCTTCGAGGAAGATTCTAGGGGTCAGGGTGACGAGTAGGCCGTTAGGGGCTATGTTAGCCCTGAGGTATTATGTCATAATTGATCCGTGGATTGCCGTCTTGATTTGTTGTTTTCTAAGGGCTGCTATAGCTTTCCAGTCTTCTGTTTTGCTGCCTGATGCCGTGTTGCCTTCTGCCATCAGTAATGATGGTGCTCTCAAGATTTCAGCTATGGTGTCGTCATCAAAGCTCAAGCCCAAGTTGTCCGTCATATCGGGATAATGTCTCCTTTATGGAGAACCTAAGGGTTTGTGAGGGAGGGGGGGAGGTTGTGTGAAAGAGGGTGGGTGGAATAGCCCTCACGTTCTACTCACAACACCTACGTGAGGCTGCGAGAGTTGGGGTCTTATGTATTGTGTCCACTATGGGGTAGGGTCTTCATGTATTGTGTCCTCTATAAGGTGAGTGATGCACTCTAAGAGTGGAAAAAAAGGCAAAGATAGATATACAGTGTCCCACGGCTGGCTGCCATACTAAATATCTAATGCACAAAGAGGGGGATGGGGAGCTAATGGAAAAAAGTGTCCAGTACCTGTTGTCCCAAGACAGGATGTGTAAATCATTGGAGGGTCACTGTTCCTAATATAGATTGCTATCCCAATCTGCAGCTTGAAGTATAGGTGAAGAGGTACCTATCTTCATGAATGGTTAAAGGTTGGATACAGAAGGGGAATTCCTCCTAATGGGTGTCATGCTTCATCATTGGGCGTTTTGCTCCTCGTGGGGGTGGCGCTGCAGTCCCCCGCGAGAGGGCTCTTTGGCGGAGATCTTTTCAGAGGAACGCCGCAGTGGTGAGTGCGCGTGTGTGGGTATTGGTATGTGAGCACAAACACAAGCTGGCGATACGAAGCTCCGACCTTAGAAGCACTTCGTGCAACTATATAACCCTCCGTCGCCCTGTCACTTCCCCCATCTCTGTTTTAGGTTACCTCTTGAGCCGCTTCCACCGCCGTGGAGGCCGACCTGAATAATACTTGGGGTAGGTTTTTGTGTTTTTAAACTACTCACAGTGTGTTTGTGCACACACACCCCCTGTTAACAAAGGGGCCCGCTAATTTGTCACAGTTGCGCATTTTTAAGTGTATTTTGAACTATGCTAAGACTCACCAAGTCCGCTACGATTATGCATGAAATGCACAAGCTGGCCGGTATCTCAGCGTCTAAAACTTGCTACATTGATTACATCACTCATAGCGCCATGAGTATATACTCAACAAGTATGTTTTTGTTTATTTCTTCATCTCTCTAGGTTGCCTTCATATACTAAGGTGGTCGATACCAATTGAGTGCAGAGCCGCCCCGACCACATACCTGATTAAGTAAGGGTAATATTACAGGGTGTATTGTGTGCCTCTTTCTCAAACCCCTGTACCAGTATTTTTCTCCTAAAAAACACCCACGGTCCTGACGAAACGCCATAGGATCCACTAGGGACCATACAGGCGTGAAACTTATCGACCTGATTAGACCTAACTAACCCCCTATCACCACTATTTCACTCGGAAATTCAAAAAAAAAGGAGCACACCCTCCTCATTGATAGCAGGGTAAATTGTTCTTTTCTACCTGTTTTTAACTATACCGTACGGACCCAAGAATAAATACATTGGCAGGTACCAGCACTGTATTTTTAACCCACCTGCACCTATCCCCACTCACCCACACTCACCACTGCGGCGTTCCTCTGAAAAGATCTCCGCCAAAGAGCCCTCTTGCGGGGCCCATGGGGGACTGCAGTGCCACCCCCACGAGGAGCAAAACACCCAATGATGAAGCATGACACCCTCAGGGTGTGTGAGGGGAACTCTCGAAATAGGAGGAATTCCCCTTCTGTATCCAACCTTTAACCATTCATGAAGATAGGTACCTCTTCACCTATACTTCAAGCTGCTGATGGGGATAGCAATCTTTATTAGGAACAGTGACCCTCCGGTTTAGGTTTAGGGATTTATAGCGCGCATGGCTACCCGCAGGCATCCCAGCGCTATAACAGGTAAGGCAGCTATCTGGAGTGAGAGTTAGGGGGACAGCCAAGTCTTAAGTTTCTTTTTAAAAGACTGTTCGTTTCCGATCAGTCGCAACTCTGGGTCCATGCTCTTCCAGAATTTCGGCACCAAGTGTGAGAATGATCTGCCACCCCACCTTGGCCTCTTAATTCTGGTGGTGCACATCAAAAAATTCGACCCTGATCCGAGGCAACGGCGGGGTGAATAAGGGGAGATCAAGGTTTGTAGCATAGCTGGGCCTCTACCATGCATGGCTCTGTGTGCCAGGCAGAGGGACTTAAATTTGATCCTGGTCTGCACGGGGAGCCAGTGCAGCTCTCTCAAAGGCGCTCTAGCTGACTGGTTCTTGGGTATCTTGAGAAGCAGTCTAGCTGCCGCGTTCTGTACAACCTGTAGCCTATTGGTGACGTATTTAGGTGACCCAAGGTATAGCGAGTTGCCATAAGAGTCTCGAGACCACCAAGGCTTGTACCACCACCATCCTTCTTGAGTTCTCTGGGATTAGGCTCAGAATTTTCCTAATCATCCGAAGGATACCAAAACATATGGCCGCCAATTTTTTGGCTTGCGTCTCCATAGTTAAATTCTGATCGAGCCACATACCCAGATTTTTTATGGAGCATTTAGGGGTTGGGGGGAGGACCCCAGTTTGCTGGCCAAGGAATCTCTAAGCGAGGGCTGAAATTGCTGCCCAGGATCATGAGCTCGGTTTTGTCCCCGTTCAGCTTGAGACTGCAATCAGCCATCCAAGTTCCTATTTTTTCCAGACACGGAATTAGTTGCCTATGGTTGGAATTAATAGAGTCGGCTATTGACACCACTAATTGGGTGTCATCGGCATATGACACTATAGAGAGTCCAAACTCCTGTACTATGTCAGCCAATGGGCTCATAAAGACATTAAAAAGGGTTGGGCCCAGGGAGGATCCCTGAGGTACTCCCCAAGGGGCTGAGAAAGTGTCTGACAAGATGCCGGCCTCCATACACTGAAAAGATCTGTCACTCAGAAACGAGGCCACCCATTGGTTGGCTGTACCTCTAATCCCAATGTCCTTGAGCCTATTGACAAGAATTTTGTGGTCTACAATGTCGAAGGCCGCGCTTAGATCTAATAACACAATAGCCGCGGCCCTTCCCTGATCTAGTATGCTTTTTATTTTTTCGGTGACCATAAGTAGAGCTGACTCCGTACTATGCTCCGGCCGAAAGCCCATCTGGGTCTGGTGTAAAATGCCATTATCTTCCAGAAACTGTGAAATAGCACTGTTCACATGTTTCTCCGTGATTTTTCCCAAAATGGGCAGTAATGAGATCGGGCGATAGTTTGCCATGACCGCGGGGTCTAGTTGAGATTTTTTTAATAGTGGTTTTACGATGGCATGCTTCCACTCTTTAGGTACTATCCCTTTTTCAAGAGATGGAGAGATGAGGCTGGTAAGTTGCGTCAAAACACAATTCCCCCCTGGATTAAGAATGTGGGGCGGTGCAGGGTCTATAGGGGAGCCTGATTTAACCCCTTCGGTGCTCACGACGGCCCCCGGCCGTCACGCGTCACGGTGGGCGTGTGCGCACGACGGCCGGGGGACGTCCGAATCCCGCCCACTAATAGAAACGCCCGCACAGCGCGAAAATTCACCGCGCACGCAAGGGGTTAATGTTCCGTAGAAGGGAAACCCGCCTGTTCTTCGCTTAGTTTAGGATACGAAAACATGGCTGGGGGAGAGAGGGTTGTTGTCTGCTCTGTGCTAGAAGAAAGTACCTGGATGCTCTTAGGGACACGATTAATTTAATACCTGACCTGACCTGACCTACGGCAGTTTTCACACAAAACGGACTAACTACTTACGACTGGGAAGATCCCCAAGGGTCAGCATTTTTGGGAGAGAATTGGTTGTAGATCCAGTTGTTGTCCCTGGAGGATCAGCAGAAGCTGCAGTTTTTGTACCTAGAATAAAACATTTAAGAACATAAATGATAAACAGTTCAACTAAGTGAAAGCTGACCAGTGATAAAAGTAAAAAACAGTCCATCATAGGTATTATTCACAAAGTAAACCTCGATGCATGATAAAGGCTCAAGATAATTCTAAAAGCTCTTCAGCTATCACAGTACTCTTCTACAAGTTACGTCAATTTTTATACTTCACTTATTTACTTGCTAGTTCTGTATTAGTTCTTCAGGCCCAAGAACTGTGATGAAGCTAACCAGTAAGTATGAACAAATCACTGCAAAAATGTACACATCTACCATTACCCTGTTAGCATTGGTGAAACCTTATCAATCATCACAAAGTTGTAAAATTAACTTCGTAATTAGGGTTCTTCGTACAACATGTGTAAACCTCTTAATATTTTTGTTAAATGTGGAAGCTTCTTAGATCCTTTTAACAAACCAGCACTGGCAAAGCCAATAGATTTTGACTTTTAATGGCATTAACCAATCCAATCTTTTAGGGTTTCCCTGGTAGTCCCCAATTTTTTTTTTTTTACATGAAGAATTAGGCCTAGGTTTTGTGGAAGACCGTATCGAGCTTGCACCACATCTCCTCTGGATAGCAGTCTAGGGGAATACTCGCAACATATTTAATAAGGAGATTATTTCTGACTGTCTGGCATGTGAGCTGGGCTATGAAATTGCATGGCTAAGCTGTATTGGCGCATTGCCAACAGATTGGGAAGGCCGGAGTTGTTTTTATCTCCACGTTTGCTGAAAATAAGGGAGGCTGGTTGGGCTAAAAAAAGAGTCTGTGAGACTTGTATCTGCTGCTACGGGAGAAGGAACTTGAGAAACCATCCATGGGTATCTGTATTATGTATAAGACATATCAGGGTATTGAACCTTATCTCGCCCACGTTAGTAATGTTTGGGAATGATCGCTCTTGACCAGGTTCCGGCTGGGCTCTGTCAGATGCAATCTTTGCTTCCCTTTTGGGTCAATACAACACTAAATGCATATTGTTGTGCCCCTGTGATGGTACCTCACCTCAAACACTTATGCACCTTACCCTCTTTTGTAAATGCTATGAACTTTTTAGACTCTGATTTGTATTACCTTTTTAAAAGCTTCGGAGTTCCAGCAATGTAGGCCTGCATTGTACGGTCTTTGTATAGTAACTAATCCTGTTGTGTATTCTTCTGTGGGGGCTTTTAAAAAAAATGCATTGCGTTGGCGTAACTCTGTGAACTTTAAACATTATCCAGTGTAATTTTAATCTGACGTTCATTGTGTACTTTGTGATGGCTGTACTTTTATGATTATTTTCAATAATTGAATAAAGATGTTTTGATGATGATGAAGCTTTTATTTACTTCATGTAAAAATCAACCACATTACAGTGCAACGTAGTCTGGTATCATTGTGACAGCTGGAGAGGGCAGAGGGAACCACCTGTTTTCATTATGCAAGTTGTGCTTTTAGCAAGTTCAGAATATCTCCTGTTGAGTTTTGCACCAGAATACATGCGGAGGGACAAAAAGTTTGAAATCCGAAGGCCGTTGTTTTCTACTTGGAGACCGGTTAGACAGCCTCCTGCGTGTGTTGAATAGGACGCATTCCACATTACAGAAAGGATTCTGTTGCTAGCAACATCAGTATACTTTGATGCTAAACCAGCCATAATGTCACGCCCTTCCATGTGTGTCAGACCGTTGTTTGTTCATCAGCAGCTAGAAATATTTTTGTGTCCATCAGTGTGCAATTTGTTTCGTGCAAACTTGATTTGAACTTAAAGACTGTGATTAATTTGTCCTTTCAAGTTGTTGAACAAAAGACTAGTGGCTCCCCGGACTGCTTAAGTTAATTATCTAATGAAGGTACAGAGCCAGTGCATATTTTACCTTGGTGCCTCGTGGCAGTATTGCATTTTCAATCATGCCAGTTCTAGGCAATGAACTGATTTTTCTTAATGCTTGCTCAAGTTACAGGAATGTAATACAATTCTAACAATTCAATCTCAAGCCATATTATCCATTTTTGATATGTAGTCCTTTCGCCATGACCTATCCACAATCTAAGCCCGGATACTTTGGGTTGTTTGGGATATTATTTTTCTAGAAAGGGTGAAAAGTGAGTTTAGCAAGGCTGGTGCTGGTTTGTCAATTGCCACATTGAAGGTATTTCTCAAGCCATATAATTTAATGCTCACACATCCGGAGGTGGGATGGCCTTCTTAGAGGATTCAAGTTGTTTGGGAGAGACTTGATGTTCACACAGCTGACATGGGAGGTCTGAAACTTACAGTACGTTAAGGTTGCAAGTATTGACTGATTTGTAAATTTGTTGTTACTTGAAGTGACTGACTGACTGCTCATTATGTCCACACTTCATTCCTGATGTAAGCTGTGGCTCTAGGGCTCCAGACCAGGTTTGATAAGCAGTACGTTACACTTTTTTGACGGTGGGACAAAATAATTTCTCACGGAGTAAAATAATCTGCATTCCTGTTGAAAGTATTTTGGTTGAATTAAAATATAATTTAAACTTTGAGTATTCAGTTGCAAACCACATGCTGTGTCTATAGCTGGAAATTCCTTTATCAAAATGTGTTCTTTACCGTAACAAACTACATCCTATTGGGTTCAGTGCCGTTTTGTTATATAACACAGAGCAGGACACTTTATAGCGCTGTCGTCAGTAATATTGGGTTGAGTTCTGTGTATGCGCTACTCCATTTTTAGGTCGAGCCTCGAGTAGCGCGCAAGCGCTGCTCTGCGAGACTTTAAGTAAGGGGCATGAAAAAGCTGACCACACGCTCGTGCACAATGGCCTTTTCCGTGCGGTTACCCGCACGTTTCAGGCACGATGCACGAGCGTGTGGTCAGCTCAGCACGCTGCCGTGCTCACTCACCCCCGCTCCTCTCTGATCCGGCAGGGTCAGTGCCACGCTGTGCTGCGTGTACAAAGGCTGCTTGTTTAAGCTATCTGTCGCCGTGCCCGATTGTCCCTGACTTCAGAGGACAGCGTTTCCTCGTCCGTAAAATCGGCGCCGTAAACACCGCTTGACTCGCGAATTCCTGTTGTTTGGCAACACCCCATGTGACAGGATATTTTCTTATCACCAAGAGGCCACAACTTTCCAAAGATTCCCATGCAGAGGTGGTTTAGCTGGGACTCTTGAAGCCGGACTGGTGAACAAACACTTCTGTATTTATGGGAACTAATTTATGAAATAGTTATCATGAAGGCCTTCCTGTTGGCGCTCTTCCTGTGCTTGCAGCAGCCTGCACTTCAGCTGGGTAAGTGCCCCCACTTTCCCGAGTGCTATTCTAAATTTACAGCCTCGCCGAAAATGTGACCTTAAGGTTAAAGTCTCCATCAGGTGAATGATGCTACAATATGTCTCAACTCCCGAGCAGACGTCGTCTTACAAAAGAACCTTCCAGAGTGACTTTTGTTGGTGATTGTTAGTGATGGACGACTGGAGAGAGAGGCCCTTTAATTGCCTCAGATAGTTAGCATTAGTGTTTATTTTGTACCTACCATTATGTTTGTTTACCCGTTGAATGTACTTTGATACTAACGCACCACTGATTGTAACATATTATTTTAATGGTACTACTCTGTTTTTAGTTACTATGCACGAGTTGCTTTTTTTGAGTTACATCTCGCCTTTCCAAAAATATGCATTAACTCTAGCCAAAAGGTCGCTGTTAACATGGGTGGAGGATTGTCTTCTTATGGCAGGGAACTGCATTTGCTGAAGACCCCACGCCAATAAAAGATAATCAATATTCATTCTGAACGCTTGCCTAGCGAGAATTATTGGGAAGTTTCCAAGAATAACAAGTTCCACTTGTTTACCAGGAGATGGCGCTGTAGATTATGATGTGCATAACAAATACCTACCAAGAAGGAAAGAGAACAAGGGGGTGGGGAAAGGGGGGAAACAGAAAGGGAGGGGGAGTGACTGGTAGGAGAGAGAGAGAGAGAAAATAACTTGTGAAAGTCAAGGATAGATGGGTAAAAAGGAAGAAAGAGATAGAACAAAAAAGGAGCGAGTGTGCCAGATAGGCAGGCAAGTGGTTAGTTGAGGGATAGAAAAATATGGCAGACAAAAAACAAGAGTTAGAGAATGAGAGGAGAGGGAGTTGAGAATGAGAGAATATAAAAGACAACTGCGAGAATCGCGACCCTTAATACCGATTTAAGAATAATGTACACTGATTCATAAGGTTGAACAGACTGTTCCTGAATGACAACTATAGCCCATGACTCATCAAATAACGCGTGTACAATAAAACAATAAACGAGATTGCTTTGGAACGTGGTTATTTGAAGTAGTAAGAGCAGCTGCAGTGAAGAGCAGAGCAAATAAGTCGAGTTTCCCAGGAGCTGTCAAGTGTTTCCAAAGATACTAAACACGGAATCAACTATTCCTGCATTGGACACATTTAAAGCATGGATTCCTTCTGCTGATCTGTTGCTGGTTCAAAATGTGGAAACAGGTCAAAAGCCGAAAATCTGTAACATAATAAATAGTATATAGATTAAGGCCTCCAAGTTTCTATCAAATCATGTTCTAATATTGTAACCCTCCTGCAAGCCTCAGATCAGATTTTGTCAGCCTTCCCTTTACACACAGATCCTGCGCTCTTAAGCAGCCTTCCCGCATCTCATTCACTTTCACAGTCTAACAGATGCCACCAAGAAACAGTTTAGCTGGTGTGGGTGGATTCTTGGCCTCAGGAGTTGCACAAGTAACTATTACCCAATGCCACGGTTCTGATGTCAGTACTATAGCAGACAAAGTAGGATTATTGAGTGTTATCAGTGGAGGTGAGCCGCACAGTGTCTACCTGCACTGATTGTTCAGGGGCACAGTGACATATCTGCTCTTCCCTGTGCACTTCATGACACCCTGCTGGGACGTTGTCATCAGCATGGATGCCATCTGGAGCCATGTTATAAGGAGCTCGCCCTGGATTTTCAGACGACAGCACCAGGCGCGCTGTAAATTAATAGATTTACCCTTCCTGTTAAAAGGCCCCGGCATGCATGGTGGATAGAAAGCATGACTGGCAGAAAATTACTCTTGTGACATTGGAGCCAGGTGACAGCTGTCTACCAAACGAAAATATTTGAATGTTTGACTTGAAGATGCAAAATGATACCAGATGATCAAGTGCCATGTATTGGTGTAGGGTGAGGGAGGCTTAGAATCATTTGAGACTAACCCCCTCCGACAGGTTTAGCGCAGGCCCGTTTTATATGCTATAATCTGAACAAGCATTGGCGAAGCCGAAAGATATTGCTGTAATGTGGTAATACATGCAAAAGGGAATGCACAAGTGCCCACAGGTTATTTATCTGCGTCTTTGCCAATGCTTGTTGTCAATGTGTGAAATAACATTTCTTTCTCTGGTTTAGCGTCAAGAAGTTCTGTTAAGGTCCCTGTTTTCAAAGGAATGAAAACGCGGTATAACTTATCCAATTTGAGAGGGCTATTGATTTGCTTGTGGTATTTCTATATGAACACCAGGGCTAGGATAGAACCCTTATTACGGGTAAGAAGGACACGGTGTTGTAGTAGGTTGTCCAATAGGATGTGTTTGAAGAGGATTGTGAGCATCTGTATTTTGGAAACTCAATTCTCCAAGGACAATCTGATTACAGGAGGATGTGAGTTGATCAGTGCTGTTATGATGCAAACTATCTAGAAAACTCATTTTGCTGCCCGATGGCAGCTTAAAATGTTCAGAATTGGTGTTCTAGGAGTTGTCTTTGCAATATCCATACCGAAATGAGAAGGCATTTATTTCACGAATCTGTTTGCATTTAAGATACTCTTTGTGTACAAAGGCAATACCTCACATTTCTGTACTATCAGGGTCGACAATGTTGTATCCTAGTGTACGATAGGGTTATGAAGGATGAGCAGATCCCGTTTCCTGTAAGTGCAGAAGCATCATGGCCACAATATGAATGAGGGGAGCTATGAAAGTTGCATTAGAGACTCCAGGTGTCAATTCAGGAGGGCACCTCTAAGTTGATGTGTAGGACATGGGTCTCTGGTTTGAGAGCCGGTGATTCACCTGAGATTTCTTGTGCACATTGTCCTTTGTGTGTTAAGATGACTAGCTGAGGAGATTGGAGTGATAGGAACACGATGTGTTGTGGGATCTATAATCACATAGTATCCAGGTATGCAGTGTGTGTTGGAGATAGGGTGAGCAGAAGCCTGCTCTGACCCATCAGGTGTGGGGTGCATGCTGGGCTCTTCGGGGGTAGGTCTGTTTTGTGAGCTGTGATCGAGAGCTTTAAGCGAGCCGTCCATGGGAGGAGCGTGCTTGCAGAAGAGAGATGGAGAGTGTGGTTTGCAGACTTGCATCATCAAATGCAGGTGATCCAAACTGCTTTTGATGCCATGGAGTTTCTTTTTGGGAATGGATAAGGGATTTGCTGTCTGGTCAGTTGTAAGGGAATGTAATTAAATATGAGATGTATACTTAAACCCCTCTGATGTGAATCATTCCTATGAGAGTTGCGTCCTCTGCGGAGATTAAGTTTTTGTGATGCATTGTTTGGTGCACTGCAATTGGACCTGGAGTTTTGTTGACACAAGCTGCATCGAGAGGTAGTTGTAGGTTCTAGGAGGACTGTGGGTTTGGCCCTTGAGGCTACCATTATTGTCTCTGGTCTCACTCCATGAGTGTGGCTGAAACATGGGAAATGGGGTTGTGGAGGAAAGAGAGCTTGTGGCACAGTGAGCAATCAAGATGGTAGATGTGGTATCAGTGTCAATTTTTCTAGCAATTGTATAAGTTTTTAGGGCCTTCAGGGTATCAATAGGGTGGAGATATGGAGATGCAAAGCTAAAGATTGGATAACCGCTGCCCCATTTTCATTCGGGGTGATGTAAAAGTTACATTTCTAGTTATGGTAACCTGAGATAATATGTTTTTTTCTGTAAGGGAGTTTTGTGTTTTTGAGGCCAATAAGGAACAAAATAGTGTATCCTTCCAGGAAGGTATGTCCTCGAGTAAAAAAGGCTGGGTCCAAACTGGAATGGCATGGTGAGCAAAAAAACAATGGATTTAGGCCCATATCTCTGTACTGGGGTGAATGTATGACATTGTTCTGCATTCTGTCCATCAATTGTTCCTTTTGCAGCAGGCACATTAGTAGCATTTAATTTACAGGCCCTGGGCCATGTAGTGCACTTTACTTGGGATTTATAAGTAAATTAAATATGCCAGTTGGGTATGAGCCAATATTACCATGTTTAGAGGAGAGAACACAAGCACTTTAGCACTGCTAGGCAGTGATAAAGTGCACAGAGTCCTAGTACCAGCAAAAATTAGGTCAGAAAAGTGGAGGAGGAAGGCGAAAATTTGGGGGAAGACCACCCTAAGGCTCTCAGATCTAACACAAGGCACCTGGTGATTTAATGGCATCTAGGAGCGTTGGCTGTGCAAGCACAAATCACATCAAGGTGCAGGATAAGCGTTTAGCTGCAAATTCACTTTTGGATGTAAAATCAGTAATATTGCAAGCAGCATTATGGTATCACATTTAGAAGCAAAATCAGACCCACGTGTTAAATCACAGTAATGCGCCAAATCACTTTTGGTAAAACATCAGCAGGAACTTGGAAACACTGTTAAGGAGCACAGATCATATTCAGGAGAACAAGCACATTTTAGTGCAAATTCACATTTAGGTGCAAAATTGTCATTGGTGTGCAGCATTAAAAAGAGTGTGCAGAGATATCAGGAGGAAAAAGCGAGACACCGGCCCTGCACGGCTATGGGTAGCACTCTTTGAGCAGGTAACTAACACATCTAATAGTCAGTAGCTAATGGTGAAACTAAAATGCCGCTTTGACCTGATCCAAAATGGGAACAAATGAGAGTGACACTTCCTTCAAGCAACAACAACAAGCATTGGCATAGCCAATAGGTCTCGCCTTTGGGACCTTATAAGTGTTTGGTTATCCAGCACAATATCCTTGGTGCAACAACATCAACTGTTGCATGGCTAAACACTTATAAGGTCCCAAAGGCGAGACCTATTGGCTATGCCAATGCTTGTTCTTTTTGTGCTAGACTACTTAATCCGCTTAAGGACAGGACCAACCGTTATTCCACCTGTTTAGTGGGCTAAACAAAACTATTGTCTTTTTTGGTCCATTTCTCCTTTCTTTTTCTTTAAAAGTCGTTTAAAATTAGTATGTGAATAGTTATGCAAATATATTTTAAATAGGAAAAGTAACATTACCTTTCGACAATCTGTGTTTAACGCTTTGAATATGAGAAATGTAGAAAATAAGCCATATGGATCAGTGTATGTTTCTCAATTTTTACACAGTGGGAAGTTGTTTTGCTGTACTTTGTCTTTTTTGGTAGACTATAAAAGTGTGTCTTTTAGGTGCATTGGAGGCTGTAGATGTACAGAAGTTGTGGAGTTTACATTCGAAAGGAAAACACGGTGCAGGGCTTTCAAAGGATCCTTGGTCCTAGTGTTTATTGCTGCCAGGAACTTCCTGACACATGCGACTGCCGGTGTTATCCTGTTTTTTTTTTAGGTCTCGCAGACCTGCGTTGCAGCGCGCTTGCGCTGCTCGCTCTGCGAGGTTTTTTGTAATCGGGATATTTCAGAAGTGGAGTTGAAGCCACGCCCATCATTTTGATTGGCTGGCGTCATCGTTTATGCTAAACGCTGGGTCCTGATTGAGAATGAGGCTTTTTTGTTACCGCCCTGTCTCCTTCTTGGACTGCCCATCCGGACTGGATTTTTTACTTACGGCGTTAGTGCTTACCCCTTAGTTAAAGGGGAATGTATATTTGTTTTCATTAGCGTAATGGCGACAGGTTGTTTCACTCACCTTTGGCAAGGGCGGCTGCGTGTTTATTTTTGCATCGCGCTTTCACTTAAAGTGAAAGCGCGATGCAAATATAAACAAGCGCTGCCTTTGCGCAATGGCGAGAGCTTGTTATTTTAATGTCTCCTCTTTTTCGCTGGGACTCTGGCAGTGCACGCAGACACGCTTTAATCCCGCTGAGGCCAAACCCACTGCCCACCTCCAGCAGAAGGAAGCCCGGCGCGCCCCTGCACTCGCGGATCGCCAAGCTGAGGCTGCGGGGCTTGCTGCACCTGCTCTGAAGCTGGCTTAGAGCACACTCTGACACCGACCGAAGCGAGCTACTGTCGTGAATACCATCTGCGTAATGGCCTCCCTGGTGGCAGTGTCTGGCCTCCTCCCCGCCCTGCTGAGCTGTCTGGGACCCTGGGCTGAAGCGAGTGACGGTAAGAGCTAGTGTGTCCTGGGAGGTGCACAGGGGGCGTGAACGGTGAATCCCCACCTGCTGCTCACTACACAACCCGGCGCGTGATGTCTCACGGAAATGTTCGGTGCCAGTGACTCAGCGTGAAGCACTTTTAATAGTTTTCAACATGTTGCATGCGCTGCTTTCACACTGTCAGCGCATTTCGTTGCCCATCCAAACCATCTCCCTCTCACCTCCTGCCGTCACCCACCAACCCCTTCCCCCAGCAAACAACATGGCTTCAGGTGAGTTGGGAGGGGGGGAGGGTTAGGGGGTTCAGAAACCAGTCACTGCTGTATTTAGACAGGGACTGAGCTGCGAACACGAAGGGGCACATTGCTGCCACAGCAGCAGCGAGGGCGCCACATATCTTTCTGCCCAGGGCGCTATCCCAGCAAGGGCTGGACCTGCATCCATGTGATTACAGGGGCCACCACTGAGGTGAGTCAGTGCGAGTTTCTCTCAATGCCTGACAGTCGGGCAAAAAGGTGTTCAGAACACATGGACATCCGATTCATGGCCTCTATGTAGCGTGCCCAAAGCAATGCCAGTTGCACTTGTGATTCTCTGCAAACTTGTGGGTAGGGTGGCACTCGTTGGAAAGTGTAGTTCACATGTTCAAGCCACGCTGATGGAGCAAGAACTCAAAATGAGACTTGCTCGTAAGCAATCCTCACAGTATTAATTAAACGTTGTAATGTCTTTACTAATAAATGCATACACAAACACAGTATCCGAGAGAAGCTTGCCTATGTGTTTAAACTAATAAGTAATGCTTGTTTGGTTCTCACACTCTTAGGTAACTATAAGCATAAACCTTAGCTGTACTGCTGTCTCTATCGTCTCTTTTCTGAGGGACTGTCATTTGATGCAAATAGGTGATATAGTATATTTCCTCCTTGATATGCGATTAAGTACTAAGTGCTTTGTAATTTACTCTGCTAAAGAATGTTAGATAAACATTTTAAAACTTCCTAAGTCTGTGATTATTTCAGGTTTATGAATTGTATTGTATGTCTCTCATTTTAAATTTTCCAATTATCAAAGGGTCCATTGGTAAGTCATTACTCTTCAATCAGAAAGGTAATTGGTAGCAAGGATATTGATAAAGAGTACAACTGACCCACCAGCGGAAAATTGCTAGCGTAGTATGAATGAATGGGCCCAGGTGAGTATTCAGTGTATGAATGCTTGTTGCTAGTAACCCGCTGGATCAGTTTTCTGGTTATCAGAGGATGGTTGCACTTTGTTAATTGGGTAATGAGAATTTATTTTTTATAAACGAACATCTGTTTTGTTTAAAAGTTTTGTTTTATGTTGTCTAGAATCCCCGGGGAAATTTCAATAGCGGATGGTAAGTGGAAGCCATACTGCAGTGAGGTTATCTGTCAGGCAGAAATAGTACTGAAAAGTTAAGCCGGGCTATCAGTACTTGTTAGGGACTATATGTGTATGAGTGATAGCAAAGGGAATACACTGGTAAAAATTTGATGTTATATCACCTAGAAAGGGTAACATTGAAGAAGTAGCAGGTATTTCTGAAGCTTACGTGAAGAGTAAACGGAAGGGCTTTACTCGTAGTGTACATTTAGTAAACGGAAAGGTTTTACTAAGTATGAGAGAAACTGGCACGATAGCGAATGTTTTATGTTACTGAATTTTAATAAGAAGCGTAGAGAAAATAAAGTTTTGCGTACGATTTTGTAAAGGGAGGGTCAGCTGAGGGAGTAAAGCTGACGTCACAAACGCCGCGCTGGGATTGGACGACACAGCGGGCGTGGAACGAGTCTTGTAAAGGAGGGGTCAGTAGTCAGGAGTAATACTGACGTCACAGGTGTCGCGCTGGGATTGGTTGAAACAGCGAGGGACAGAGAAGCACAGATTGTAAAGGAGGGGTCGTCAGACAGACGTCACTGAAAAACCGTGCTAGGATTTGTTCAGAGACAAATGTTAGCTGGAATTTAATTGGTTGTCAACATAGAAGTCGAAATCTTAGTGGACAGTGGAGATTATATGTGGAAACGTGATCCGACTTTAACAAGAACCTGTCCAGACAGGAGATTCCTAGGTTTTGCAGAATATAATTCAATACATCAGTGGTTCCCAAACTGTGCGCCGCGGCACCCCGGTGCGCTGTGATGAGAAGCCAGGGGCGCCACGCACGATGTGGGAAATTGTAGCCGCATCGCAAGATGCCGGGGGGGGGTTGAAATGCCACATCCCTAAAGAGCCGACCCGGTGTGGTACTCACAACCTGACGAGTCAGAGGAAGGAGTCGGCGATATCCGGGCTCAGTCCTGACTGACACTGCAGACAAGCCAGTCAGGTCCTTCCGGATGAACGTCACGGTGCACACCCTGGCTCCCTGCCTCCGGGGTCTTCTCACACAAGAGCCACCCAGAGTGGAACCGGCCCTCATCCCGGCTCCTGGGTACACCCCGTGCCCCACTTTCACTTGACAACCGGGTGTGACTTGAGTGCAGCGCCCCTCCCGCGCCTCCCAAATCCGTATCCCGAGTAATTTTTTGAGATGAGCAAGCAGGTAGGGAAGTTATGAGGCTGCAGGAAGAGGATGGGGCAGTACTGGGATGGGGTATAAGGACTGGCTGGGCGACGAGGGAAGAAGCAGAGGAAATATGATAATACAAAGGTCATTTCGCTTTCAGAAGTTCCAATTTCTGCAGTGTCTATCGGGTGTGAAACTACTATATTGGGTTTCCCGGTGAATTCAGAACGATTACGGTTAGTGCTATTTTGCGGTAACAACAATCGATGTCTATATTGTAATTGCATTTATTTAGCGCTTACTACACTTGTCGAAGCACTATTTCAGCGAGTAGCACTCATCCAAAGAGGATTAGTGGTGAATTAGTATTGGGAGATATGAAATTAAATTGCGGGGTGGACATGTGAGATTTTAATTTGGATTGAAAAAGGATAGTGGAAGGATTGAAGAGGACAGATATAATAATATGCACAAAATACACACAGCAGCAAGTTTTGGCTTCCGGTAAAAAAATGGTGGGGAGCCGCGGCCAACTGCCAATTAGGTCAAGGGAGCCATGGGTCAAAAAAGTTTGGGAACCACTGCAATACATAGATATTTACCCAAAATGTATGGAGAAAAGAGAAAAATGTCATTTTTACAAATGATTAAGAATTATTTTAAGAAGGATAAACCCATCAAAACTAGGGAAGGAATTATCATTCCACCTGCAAAAACACCCGCTTCATTCATTGATGATGATGGAGAGGGGTTATCATACATGCGTATGGTTAGAAAATTGGATAGAATATACCAAAGATGACGGAATGTTAGCTTTCCCAGAGAATGGTACTTTCAATGGGAGAATTCTACAAAACTTAAGAATAAGAATGAATGACTTCGAACCCAGACCAAGATTAACGCAATACGAAGCCCTAGAAGAATGGGAAACAGAGGCATTTGAACGTGACCGACCGAGAAGCAATAGGGGATTTTTCCCTAGACACCAAAGTGAGTCAAGAGACAGTCAGATGAAACAGTGGAGAAGAGCGATGCTTACCGAGGGTTTGTATCCAGTTTTCATGACAGATGAACCGTTAGGGAGCAAATGCAAAGAAAAGACAAAACATTTGACAGGGTTTGGAGATTCTGAAGACTAATTTATGGAAGAAATATTAAAGAACCCGCCACCATATCAGGAAGGGACAAGTGGATGTACTCCAAGAACACCATTGGTACCGCAAGTATTGCATAATCCACCAGTTAATAGGGTACTTCAGGATAAAGAAAGAGAGGCTATAGACAGAAACAGAGCAGAATTGATACAGAAAATAACACAGCTGAATGTACATCCTGATTCCCTGACCATACCTGTAACAATTGGTCCAGTGGTTCCCTTATATGGTGACAAAGTAAATTGTCCAAAGCCTTTAACTATGCCTATACCTGTAGAGCACAGGTACTCATAGTACGGCCCGCGGGCCGCCAGCGGCCCGGCAAGCCTTCCTTGGCGGCCCGCGGACCTTGCAGATATCCTACCTGTGTTTTTTCTTTTTAAGTGTCAGCAAACACCGCCAGTTGCAGTAGCGCTCTATGGGGGCCGGGCGATTCTTTAACAAACCATTCACTTGTTAATGAGGCTTTGTTGTATTTCACCTCTTCTTAGCGCCCTGCATCTCCACTCTGAGTGGAGATGCAGGGCGCTAAGAAGAGTGAGATACAACAAAGCCTCATTAACAAGTGAATGGTCTTTTAAAGACCTGTGAAGTACTCGGGTGCGGCTGTGTGTGTGCCCGGGAAGCTGTCTCAGCCCGGGCTGACACACAAGCGGGGTGAGGAGACAGAGCGAGGGTGACAGAGCGAGGGTGACAGAGCGAGGGTGACGGAGCGAGGGTGACGGAGCGAGGGTGACGGAGCGAGGGTGACGGAGCGAGGGTGACGGAGCGAGGGTGACGGAGCGAGGGTGACGGAGCGAGGGTGACGGAGCGAGGTGACGGAGCGAGGTGGCGGAGCGAGGTGGCGGAGCGAGGAGGCGGAGCGAGGAGGCGGAGCGAGGGAGGCGGAGCGGGGAGGCGGAGCGAGGAGGCGGAGCGAGGGAGGCGGAGCGAGGAGGCGGAGCGAGGAGGCGGAGCGAGGAGGCGGAAGCGAGGAGGCGGAGCGAGGGTGACGGAGCGAGGGTGGCGGAGCGAGGGAGGCGGAGCGAGGGAGGCGGAGCGAGGGAGGCGGAGCGAGGGAGGCGGAGCGAGGGAGGCGGAGCGAGGGAGGCGGAGCGAGGGAGGCGGAGCGAGGGAGGCGGAGCGAGGGAGGCGGAGCGAGGGAGGCGGAGAGAGGGAGGCGGAGAGAGGGAGGCAGAGAGAGGGAGGGCGGGAGAGGGAGGGCGGGAGAGGGAGGGCGGGAGACAGGCAGACGGAGGGCGGGAGACAGACAGACGGAGGGCGGGAGACAGACAGACGGAGGGCGGGAGACAGACAGACGGAGGGCGGGAGACAGACAGACGGAGGGCGTGAGACAGACAGACGGAGGGCGTGAGACAGACAGACGGAGGGCGTGAGACAGACAGACGGAGGGCGTGAGACAGACAGACGGAGGGCGTGAGACAGACAGACGGAGGGCGGGAGACAGACAGACGGAGGGCGTGAGACAGACAGACGGAGGGCGGGAGACAGACAGACGGAGGGCGGGAGACAGACAGACGGAGGGCGGGAGACAGACAGACGGAGGGCGGGAGACAGACAGACGGAGGGCGGGAGACAGACAGACGGAGGGCGGGAGACAGACAGACGGAGGGCGGGAGACAGACAGACGGAGGGCGGGAGACAGACAGACGGAGGGCGGGAGACAGACAGACGGAGGGCGGGAGGCAGACAGACGGAGGGCGGGAGGCAGACAGACGGAGGGCGGGAGGCAGACAGACGGAGGGCGGGAGGCAGACAGACGGAGGGCGGGAGGCAGACAGACGGAGGGCGGGGAGGCAGACAGACGGAGGGCGGGAGGCAGACAGACGGAGGGCGGGAGGCAGACAGACGGAGGGCGGGAGGCAGACAGACGGAGGGCGGGAGGCAGACAGACTGAGGGCGGGAGGCAGACAGACTGAGGGCGGGGAGGCAGACAGACGGAGGGCGGGAGGCAGACAGACGGAGGGCGGGAGGCAGACAGACGGAGGGCGGGAGGCAGACAGGACGGAGGGCGGGAGGCAGACAGACGGAGGGCGGGAGGCAGACAGACGGAGGGCGGGAGACAGACAGACGGAGGGCGGGAGACAGACAGACGGAGGGCGGGAGACAGACAGACGGAGGGCGGGAGACAGACAGGCGGCGGGAGGCAGGCAGGCGGCGGGAGGCAGGCAGACGGCGGGAGGCAGGCAGACGGCGGGAGGCAGGCAGACGGCGGGAGGGAGGCAGACGGCGGGAGGGAGGCAGACGGCGGGAGGGAGGCAGACGGCGGGAGGGAGGCAGACGGCGGGAGGGAGGCAGACGGCGGGAGGGAGGGAGGCAGACAGACACAGGGAGGGAGAGGGAGGGAGACAGACAGACACAGGGCGGGAGAGGGAGGGCGGGAGAGGGAGGGCGGGAGAGGGAGGGCGGGAGACAGGCAGACGGAGGGCGGGAGACAGGCAGACGGAGGGCGGGAGACAGACAGACGGAGGGCGGGGAGACAGACAGACGGAGGGCGGGAGACAGACAGACGGAGGGCGGGAGACAGACAGACGGAGGGCGGGGAGACAGACAGACGGAGGGCGGGAGACAGACAGACGGAGGGCGGGAGACAGACAGAGCGGAGGGCGGGAGACAGACAGACGGAGGGCGGGAGACAGACAGACGGAGGGCGGGAGACAGACAGACGGAGGGCGGGAGACAGACAGACGGAGGGCGGGAGACAGACAGACGGAGGGCGGGAGACAGACAGACGGAGGGCGGGAGACAGACAGACGGAGGGCGGGAGACAGACAGACGGAGGGCGGGAGACAGACAGACGGAGGGCGGGGAGACAGACAGACGGAGGGCGGGGAGACAGACAGACGGAGGGCGGGAGACAGACAGACGGAGGGCGGGAGACAGACAGACGGAGGGCGGGAGACAGACAGACGGAGGGCGGGAGACAGACAGACGGAGGGCGGGAGACAGACAGACGGAGGGCGGGAGGCAGACAGACGGAGGGCGGGAGGCAGGCAGACAGAGGGAGGGAGGGAGGCAGACAGAGGGAGGGAGGGAGGCAGACAGAGGGAGGGAGGGAGGGAGGCAGACAGAGGGAGACAGAGGGAGGGAGGCAGACAGAGGGAGACAGACAGACACAGGGAGGGAGAGGGAGGGAGACAGAGAGGGAGGGAGAGGGAGGGAGACAGAGAGGGAGGGAGACAGAGAGGGAGGGAGACAGAGAGGGAGGGAGACAGAGAGGGAGGGAGACAGAGAGGGAGGGAGACAGAGGGAGGGAGACAGACAGGGAGGGAGACAGAGGGAGGGAGACAGAGGGAGGGAGACAGAGGGAGGGAGGGAGACAGACAGACGGAGGGAGGGAGGGAGACAGACAGACGGAGGGAGGGAGGGAGACAGACAGACAGACAGACAGGAGGGAGGGAGACAGACGGAGGGAGGGAGACGGACAGACAGACGGAGGGAGGGAGACAGACAGACAGACGGAGGGAGGGAGACAGACAGACAGACGGAGGGAGGGAGACAGACAGACAGACGGAGGGAGGGAGACAGACAGACAGACAGAGGGAGGGAGACAGACAGACAGACGGAGGGAGGACAGACAGACAGACGGAGGGAGGGAGGGAGACAGACAGACAGAGGGAGGGAGACAGACAGACAGACGGAGGGAGGGAGACAGACAGACGGAGGGAGGGAGACAGACAGACAGACGGAGGGAGGGAGACAGACAGACAGACGGAGGGAGGGAGACAGACAGACAGACGGAGGGAGGGAGACAGACAGACAGACAGACGGAGGGAGACAGACAGACAGACGGAGGGAGACAGACAGACAGACGGAGGGAGACAGACAGACAGACAGACGGAGGGAGACAGACAGACAGAGGGAGACAGAGAGGGAGAGAGATGGAGGGAGAGAGAGATGGAGGGAGAGGGAGAGAGAGAGGGAGAGAGAGAGGGAGAGATAGGGAGGGAGACGGGGAGGGAGAGAGAGAGGGAGAGAGGGAGAGATAGGGAGGGAGGGAGACGGAGAGAGAGAGAGAGGGAGAGATGGCGAGGGAGGGAGACGGAGAGGGAGAGATAGGGAGGGAGACGGAGAGAGAGAGACAGAGGGAGACAAACAGTGAGTGAGACAGAGGGAGTGAGTGAGACAGAGGGAGGGAGAGAGAGGGAGAGATAGAGAGAGAGGGAGAGATAGGGAGGGAGGGAGAGAGAGAGGGAGGGAGGGAGGGAGACGGAGAGAGAGAGAGAGGGAGACATAGAGAGGGAGACATAGAGAGGGAGAGATGGAGGGAGAGATGGAGGGAGAGATGGAGAGGGAGAGGGAGAGAGAGAGAGAGAGATGTGTGTATGCTGGGTCTGGTGGCTCAGTGGACGAAGGCGTCCGCTGCAGGGGCCTGTGTTCAACCTCATGGGCATAGTTATTTTTTGCTCTAGCCCCGCCCCCTCCCCACTGACCCCGCTCCCATCGATGCGGCCCTCGGCCACAAACCACACTGTAAATTTGGCCTCCGAGAGAAAGTTTGTGAGTACCCATGGTCTTAGACCATAGGTCTTTAACCCCTTGACCGCGATCGGAATTCCGCTCGTGTGCTGGACATTCCGATCGCGGGTGCGGTCGTGACGAGCTCAGCTCGTCATGCGCACAGCGCTACCGCGCAGCATGACGAGCTGAGCTCGTCACGCGCACCGAAGGGGTTAAACAATACACCATTTTAGAACCATAACACTCGGAATGTGTTTTAGCATGCTACAAAATCATTGAGACAGCAGAGTACATGCAAACAAGACTTTTCTGGCCTGGGTGGAAACAGTTTGTTGTAGTGTATGCCACTTTCCAGATGGTACTAGAAAATACGGGAATGCAGTTCAGCTTGCCTGATGTAGTTTGAAATTTGTAAAAGGCAACAAAATGTTGTACAGTGGAAATTAAATGCTGCAATTTTGAGTAAAGTCTCTTTCAGTGGAAAATGTACCTCCAGATGTAGGATGCCTTAAGAGATCCGGCGCCATGTTTTAATTTGGTTTATAATAAATGAGTGTGTGTATGTCATAGTATTTTGAAGGCTCTAAAACATTTGAATGTATTCGAGCCTTTGAGGAAGTCTTATGTCCATACAGGCAAAACCTGGAGTAAAGTAGGAGTTCTAAAAAAATTAAAACAAAAAGTGCCTTAATATTATTGGTGTGCGAAATTAGTGCAATTTGCGGAATTACGCAAAATTATGCATATTTATTTGAACGGCGATTCTGTCTTTCAGCACTATAATTTAGCTCGAAATGTGTCCTTATGTCAACTTGTTAAACGAGGGCGCATTTCACACTAAAATAAAGTGGGTACAAAAACAACATTGTGAGCAAGAGCCACTTGCTGTCTGGTGTTCCAGTGTATTTTTAATCCGAATAGGTCGTAATTACTCAAAACTGGTTTGATTGTGTAAATTATGGAACTTTTGGTAATGAGCGTATCTCAAAATTCCATAAATGACAATAATTGCACCGGCATAATTTAAATTTAGCCCAGGCCTTTCACAATACATACTTTGGCCTTTTGCTTACCTCTTTCTGAGTGATGGCATTCTATTCTTGCACAGTGTGCACTTACACAGAAAAAGTAGTCCCCTTGTGCAATTTTATAGAAAGCATTCACAAACCGTGGCAGGTCCAAAAGTAGACAGCCAAGGCCAGACCGATTGTCTTTGCCAGTGCTTGCAGTTATATGGATTCATGTAATGTGGTCTTTTCAGTTAACTCTTACTTGAGCAGAAAGCTATATGCTGCCAGTGGAAGTGCACAAAGAGACCAATTTGAGCTTTCCATGGGGGTAGGCAGTAAGGTTAAGAAAAGTAGTATCTTGTGAATTTTATGTCCTGTGACACTCCCATCACCCTAACGTCGCTTTAACTTTATTTTTTTCAGTTAACACTAAGGATCTGCAACGATCTTTGACCTTTCTCTTACTCTGCCACTTGAGAGGGTGCTGTAATTTGAACGAGGCTTGCTGTGCCCAAAATTGACTATTTGTGTGACTATAAATAGATTTTGTTCTAGCTCTGGTAAAATGATTTTGTAGCTGGCAGATGACAGCATGTTTGTTAGCTGCCAAGACATTAGGAAGAGCAGCCTCCATCTCGTATTCCAATGCCTGTTTAGCAAGCATGTTTGTATCCGCGCGTTATATCACGAGTAAGGCTGAATCAATTATGTACAAGTTGAAATGAGGTTTCGCATACTTACTGACATTATGTCCTTTTTACATTGCTTCTATACAGGGCGTTTATTTTTGGACTCTGTGGTGAATGCGTTCATCTCTGCTTGCAGTCTGCATTAGTGCTTCTGTCCATATAAAACCTGCTCCTCCTTGCAGATCTTCAAAGTAAAACTTCCACTAATAAACCTATTGCACCATCGCTCACTTTTGTAATGCCTTTTGATGATTTAGACTTCCCAATGTTGCATTAACTTTTGTTCACAAGTGCTTTATTGGTCACAGGGGTCTAGCTGCACTAAATCAAAACCTGAGAAATAAAATAATAAACGTTGCAGGAACATCTTGTTTGATTTTTATGTTTATTCAAACCTTGTTTTGATTTTACCTGCGGTGTCCTTCTTTCTGCACTGCCCAAATGAATCTTAAATGTCCTGCTACTTTCCTATAATGGCATCTGGGGGTATCAGAATCATGCCCCTGTCCAGAGTGAATAGATCGGAGCAGGAAAAGCAGTTAACTGCATGAAGAAGTTAACTGCATAATGAAATGCTTTCTGGAGTGGATCCCTAGAGGAGCTGTAGTGAGGAAAAAACCCCAATGTGTTTTTATTTTATATTTTTTGCTGTAGCGAGGACCTAGCTCCAGGGAATATTGTTTTTTATTATACATACATATCTATCTCTCTCTCTCTAAGTATGTATGTGTGTGTGTGTATATATGTGTGTGTGTGTGTGTATATATATATACGTGTGTGTGTGTATGTATATATATATATATATATAATATGTGTGTATTACCTACTGGTGGTCGCCAGTAGGTAGTTATAGTTAAGACCATGTTTCCATAGCAAAAGCATTTTTTGACTTGCCTATAACTTTGGCATCGTTGGACCAATCTTCATGAAATTTTTTTTTAAAAAGTGTCAAGGTAGGTTCTGGTTGTCATGGAAAGTTTGGGGGTGATCGTGCAGTGGGGACCGAGAATTTGGGGCACGAAATAGGGATGCGTTTGTAATGTTAATTCCGATAGGAACCTCTAGCCACACCTACAGCCCTAACTGCTGAACGGACTTGCACCAAATTTGGCAGGGAGGTAGATGTTGGTTCAAGGAAGTGCCTTTTGCCTATTTGGTGTAAATCTGTTCAGTCGTTTTTGTGAAATTTAAGCCGAAAAGTATAATATCTCTGGCCGCGGATATTTCGCGACGGTTTCGCGAGTAATCGCGAATGCTGGCGCCAACGGGAATGCTCTGATTGGCTGGATGCAACCTGAACAGAAAGTTGCGGCCGCCATTTTATGTATCGGGAACGGTTCCCGGGACTGAAAATTTGTGTGAAAGCCCACATAAGGGGTCAGACTAGAGGTACTCGACCCCATGTTTGAGAAATGGGGGGTGTTAGTGACACAAGTTATGTGTCCAAAATTGATTTTTTTAATTGCAAGCGATATTCACGACGACTCGACCGCCAGCGCGCCCCCGTGTACTGTTGCGGGGACGTCGTGATTATCGATGACGTCGCGAATATTGGAAATATTTAAAAAAAATCAGTGAATCATTAATAACCCATTGTTAGAGATATTGAGATTTTGTTAAATGTTTTTATAGATATATTTATATAGTGAGTTATGTACTGTGATGATTAGAATTAATTATATAGTTATAATTTTTTAATGTGGTGGTGGCTATTGAATTCCTGCTTTTGCTTTCTGCCATCGCGATGTAACTGCGGGGATCGCGATGACCAACATCCTCACGAACCCCGGCCTCACCGCAAAAACGGAAAATAGGTTTTAGAAATGGTTGTTGTAGAAATACTCTAGAAAAACAGGATTTTGAAGTGTACAGTAATAAACCCCTAGTGTGTAAAATACTGTATTATGTGTACATATGTTTCTTCACTTTATGAAAAAGGTGTGATCGTCGCGGTTAACGACGTCATCGTGACGACCCGAAGAACGGCAAAAACTGAATATAGGTCTGAAAGATGGTTTTTAAAGAAACTTAGTAGTAAAACTTGCTTTGAAAGAAGTATGTATGTAGTAATGTGTGTAGTGCAATGTTTTTACATATTATTTTTGGATGTGTTGGTGGCCATTGAATGTCTGCTTTTGTTTTCCGCTTTCGCGACATGTCCGCGGGCATCGCGATTTCCGACGGCATCGCGATCTCCAACATCACCGCAAAAAGATAAAATAGGTTTTAGAGATGGTTTTTATAGAAACTCTCTAGAAAAACATGACTTTAGAGAATAGTGTAAAAAACCCCCAGTGTGTAAAATACTGTAATGTGTGGATATGTGTTTTACACTTTATGGAAAAGGTGTGATCGTCGCGGTTAACAACGTCATCGCGACGTCTCGAATAACCACGAAAATGGAAAATAGGTCTGAAAGATGGTTTCTAAAGAAACTTAGTAGAAAAATATGACTTCAAACATGCTTTGAAAGAAGTATGTATATAGCAACATGTGTAGGATAATGTTCAGAATGGATTTTTTTACATATGATTTTCGGATGTTTTGGTGGTCATTGAATGTCTGTTTTTGTTTTCCGTTTTCGCAACATGTCCACTGGGATCGCGACGTTGTCGCGAATATAAAAAATGTAAAGGAAAAAAACCGCTTATTAATCCACTGAAGAAAATACAAGCTTATAAAAATACCTCTTATAGAGCCACTTTAGATAGAAAATACAATTTAAAAACCTTAAAAATTCAATAAAAAAAATCATATGTTGCGTGGACGTTATAGTTGGGAAATAGAATTTGAAAAACCTTACAAATTCACTGAAAAAAAAAAGATTACAGGGATGTTATAGTGAGGATTTAGCATTTAAAAAACCTTAGAAATTCACTGGGAAAAAACCGAAGGTTACAGGGATGTTATAGTTAGGCTGACATTTCACTCATACAAAACCAGAGAAATTCTTCAGTTATAGTTAGCTGAGCTAACTATAATTCGCACCCCGCAATGCACTGCTTATGACCTCACATATTACATCACTCATGACATGGTCAGTGACCTCACTGATGACATCTCAAATGGCATCACTCATGACATCATCCACAGAATCTCTAACACACCCCAATATAACCTTTAATTCACCCACTCCAACTTCCACACTACCATTCTCAAAACCATTGACACAACCATGCCAGTACGTACACACTCACTCACTGATTCATAGTCTATACACACATCCACTCAGTCACCCATGCAGCCACTCGTACACCAAACTCACTCACTAATACATACAGCCCCTGATATATCCACCGATACAGCCACTCACACACTGTCACCCAAAGAGCTACTCACACACCTACTCGCTCACCCATAGTCAATCACACAGCCACTTACCTGTACAGTTATACACACACCAACTCACTTATTCATACAGATTCTAACACCTACTCACTCACCTACAGTCACTGACACAAGCATACACTCGCCCATACAGTCACTCTCACAATCACTCACACATACAGTCACTTATATACTCCAACACTCGGCTATACTGCCTTTCACATATGCAGTTACTCACCCATATACCACTGACACATCCATACACTCACCGAGACAGCCATGCTCACACTCACTCACCCATACAGCCCCTCCCAGACGCACTCACGAACCCATATACCCACTGACTCATTCATCCATGCAGGCAGTCACACACACCCTCACCCACACAGACACTCATACACCCATACAGATACTCCGACAACCAATCAATAACCCATACAGCCACTCACGTACCCACTCATGAACCCATACAGCCACTTAGGAACCAACGGACAGACTGATACATACATTCACACAACCTAGTCACTCACTCACTCACTCATTCACTGAGACACCTAATCACTCACTTATATAGTCAGTCACACACCCACTGAATATATTTATTTATAATATATATATATATATATATATATATATATATATATATATATATTTTCACTGAAAAAACCATAGGTTTCAGGGCGTTATAGTTAGTTGGACATTTCACTCGTACAAAACCATAGAAATTCCCCCGTTATAGTTAGTTCAGCTAACTATAACTCGCGCGCCCGCAATGCACTGCTGATGACGTCACATATTACATCACTCATGACATGGTCAGTGACATCACTCATGACATCTCAAATGACATCACTGATGACATCATCCTTGTGATAGAGTGGCAGACCTCCTCTCACCCTAATATAACCTTTGATACACACACAAAAATACAAACTAACATTTTCAAAACAATGGACATACCAATACCAGTTACAACACACCTATTCAGTAATTCCAAGATCTACACACACATCCACTCATTCACCAACAGTCCCTATACAGTCACTCATACATGTACTCACTCATCATATGTACTCATACACCTATACATCCTGTTACACACCGCCACTAATCTATAGAGTTACTCACACACAGTCACACATGCAAACAAAGTATCAAACATCCATTTACTTGCATATACAGTTATACACACACTACCACACTTACTTCTACAGAAACTTACACATACTTACTCTCTTAAACAATCACTTATAGAAACACCTACTTATTTGTACAGGAACTCTTCCAATCTCTCACTCTCACATATACTCACTTATATACACCAATACTCACATATACTAGTTTAAAACATATGTAGTTACTCATAAAGACACTATTGAGACAGTCATTCACTCACTAACACACCCATACACATACTCATCCACCTATACAGTCCTGCACACATGCTGTCTTCAACACATACAAACAGTGAGTCACTCATTCATGCATCTATGCACTAAGTAATACCCCCCACCGAACCATACAGACACTCAGACACTCCTACTGATACTCAAAAAACCAACTAATAACCCATATAGACACTCATGTAGCTACTCACCAACCCATGCAGCCACTTATACACAAAGTGGGAGACTAATACAGATATTTTCATATTTAAACATTACTCACTAACCCATGTATTCACTAAGATACACTTAGTCAGTTATACAATCAATTTTACAAAAAAATCATCCATTTAGACACTTATATACCCATTTATTCTTCCATCGACCTTGAGATATACATATATAAAACATATTTAATTTTCAGAAAAACACACATTCACTGGATGATGTCATCAGTGATGTCATTTGAGATGTCATGAGTGATGTCACTGACCATGTCATGAGTGATGTAATATGTGACGTCATCAGCAGTGCATTGCGGGCGCGCGAGTTATAGTTAGCTGAACTAACTATAACGGGGGAATTTCTATGGTTTTGTACGAGTGAAATGTCCAACTAACTATAACGCCCCTGAAACCTATGGTTTTTTCAGTGAATTTCTAAGGTTTTTTAAATGCTAATTTCTAACTATAACGTGCCTGAAACCTATGGTTTTTTCAGTGAATATATATATATTTATTATACTATGTATACATGTGAAAATGTCTCGGTCCCCTGTTTGCCTCGGTGGCACGGAAAAAATGGGTGGAACTGACGTCAGCACGCCGACGAGGTCCTCTTATGGCTCCGATGACGTCATACGGTGTCGCGAGCGGAGCCGTGCTATTATGACGTCCTCGTTGACGTGGGAGAGCTAGGAAAGAATTTCCGTGGAATGCTGGTGCAGGGGATATTCACCTAAGTGTTCAGGCTAGTCCTTTTGGAGCAACTGTTTATGTTGCCACTCCAGAAACCGAAACCAGTGATCCGAGGGCAGAGGCCCTGCAGATGGCACACGAGGTGGGGTGCCCAGTCGTGTGCACCGGCGGGGCAGCGAAGTGACATGCACCACAACCCACAAAAAAGGTAACAAGGGCACTGAATAACACAGGATCTTCTCTTTGTATCTGGCAGGAACAACGAAGTTAAAATGCCCTAGTACCAAAATGTAGAATTAGTGCTACAACGGTCTTCAAGAGGACCTGCGATGCCGCTTCTGCCTCCCGTACCCTGGAGGCGGCACATGGGTCACGCGGTACGGTCATACTGCGGTGGGACGCACACTCGTTGACCTCTCATGGCACTGCTCCACACTTCAGGGAGGACGCTTTCCATTAGCTATGTTTTCTGATGACATGTCGCGCCGGCCCCGTCCAACAACAGAACTCCTTTAGATCCAAACAGACTCTTCCACTCTCTCACCGGAAGTGAAACCAGGCCACGCGGACACTTTCACAATACAACAGCCGGGAATGCACTTTTTGGTAAAAAACCACATTCCTTCCTCCTAATTAATCAAATAAACATCTCACTGAAGAACAGGGGCCAGCTTCGATCGGTAAACAGCCGTTACAACGACTTTTTTACTTTGCGATACCATTACAACGCATGCATTACCACGCATGCGTTGTACATCACGAAGTCATTACTACGCATTTTTTTAGAACGCATGGTCATTTACCACGCATGCCTTTACAACAAATTTTGTTGTAAAGGTATTTATGGTAAATGACCATACGTTCTAAAAAAACATGTAGACGATCAATGTCGTTGTAAGGAAACAGAGGCTGTTCCGTTTCCTCACAACGACGTGCACCGCCCCTCAGACGACGTGAAGCAGGAACCATGAGGAGAGAGGAACCACGAGGAGTGAGAGGTAAGGGGGATTGGGCATGCGGTGGGGGTTTCTTTTCTAGGGTTTAGGGTAGTGCAGTGGTGTTTGGGTGGTGTAGGGGGTCGTGCTGGGGGTAGTGTTTTAGGGTTTAGGGTAGTGCAGTGGTGTTTGGGTAGTGTAGGGGGTAGTGTTTTAGGGTTTAGGGTAGTGCAGTAGTGTAGGGGGTCGTGCTGGGGGTAGTGTTTTAGGGTTTAGGGTAGTGCAGTGGTGTATGGGTAGTGTAGGGGTCGTGCTGGGGTAGTGTTTTAGGGTTTAGGGTAGTGCAGTGGTGTTTTGAGTAGTGTAGGGGGTCATGCTGGGGGTAGTGTTTTATGGTTTAGGGTAGTGCAGGGGTGTTTGGGTAGTGTAGGGGGTCGTGCTGGGGGTAGATTTAGGGTTTAGGGTAGTGCAGTGGTGTTTGGGTAGTGTAGGGAGTCGTGCTGGGGGTAGTGTTTTAGGGTTTAGAGTAGTGCAGTGGTATTTGTGTAGTGTAGGGGGTTGTGCTGGGGGTAGTGTTTTAGGGTTTATGTTAGTGCAGTGGTGTTTGGGTAGTGTAGGGGGTAGTGCTGGGGTAGTGTTTTAGGGTTTAGGGTAGTGCAGTGGTGTTTGTGTAGTGTAGGGGGTAGTGCTGGGGGTAGTGTTTTAGGGTTTAGGGTAGTGCAGTGGTGTTTGGGTAGTGTAGGGGTTCATGCTGGGGGTAGTGGTTTAGGGTTTAGGGTAATGCAGTAGTGTTTGGGTAGTGTAGGGGGTCGTGCTGGGGGTAGATTTAGGGTTTAGGGTAGTGCAGTGGTGTTTGTGTTGTGAGGGGGTCGTGCTGGGGGTAGTGTTTTAGGGTTTAGAGTAATGCGGTGGTGTTTGTATAGTGTAGGGGGTTTAGGGTAGTTCAGTGGTGTTTGTGTAGTGTAGGGGGTCATGCTGGGGGTAGTGTTTTAGGGTTTAAGGTAGTGAAGTGGTGTTTGTGTAGTGTAGGGGGTCATGCTGTGGGTAGGGTTTTAGGGTTTAGGGTAGTGCAGTCGTGTTTGTGTAGTGTACAGGGTCGTGTTTTAGGGTATAGGGTAGTGCAGTGGTGTTTGGGTAGTGTAGGGGGTCATGCTGGGGTTAGTGTTTTAGGGTTTAGGGTAGTGCAGTGGTGTTTGGGTAGTGTAGGGGGTAGTGTTTTAGGGTTTAGGGTAGTGCAGTGGTGTTTGGGTAGTGTGGGAGGTCATGCTGGGGGTAGATTTAGGGTTTAGTGTAGTGCAGTGGTGTTTGGGTAGTGTAGGGAGTCGTGCTGGGGGTAGTGTTTTAGGGTTTAGGGTAGTCCAGTGGTGTTTGTGTAGTGTAGGGAGTCGTGCTGGGGGTAGTCTTTTAGGGTTTAGGGTAGTGCAGTGGTGTTTGGGTAGTGTAGGGGGTCGTGCTGGGGGCAGTGTTTTAGGGTTTAGGGTAGTGCAGTGGTGTTTGGGTAGTGTAGGGGGTGGTGCTGGGGTAGTGTTTTGGGTTTACGGTAGTGCAGTGGTGCTTGTGTAGTGTAGGTGGTCGTGCTGGGGGTAGTGTTTTAGGGTTTAGGGTAGTGCAGTGGTGTTTGTGTTGTGTAGGGGGTAGTGTTTTAGGGTTTAGGGTAGTGCAGTGGTGTTTGTGTACTGTAGGGGGTCGTGCTGGGTTCTAGTGTTTTAGGGTTTAGGGTAGTGCAGTGGTGTTTGTGTAGTGTAGGGGGTCGTGTTTTAGGGTCGTGCAGTGGTGTTTGGGTAGTGTAGGGGGTCGTGCTGGGGGTAGTGTTTTTGGGTTTAGGGTAGTGCAGTTGTGTTTGGGTAGTGAAGGGGGCCGTGCTGGGGGTAGTGTTTTAGGGTTTAGGGTAGTGCAGTTGTGTTTAGGTAGTGAAGGGGGTCGTGCTGGGGGTAGTGTTTTAGGGTTTTGGGTAGTGCAGTGGTGTTTGTGTAGTGTAGGGGGTCATGCTGGGGGTAGATTTAGGGTTTAGGGTAGTGCAGTGGTGTTTGTGTAGTGTAGGGGGTCGTGCTGGGGGTAGTGTTTTAGGGTTTAAGGCAGTGCAGTGGTGTTTGTGTAGTGAAGGGGTCGTGCTGGGGGTAGTGTTTTAGGGTTTAGGGTAGTGCAGTGGTGTTTGTGTAGTGTAGGGGGTTGTGCTGTGGGTAGATTTAGGGTTTAGGGTAGTGCAGTGGTGTTTGGGTAGTGGAGGGGGTAGTGTTTTAGGGTTTAGGGTAGTGCGCCCAACCAGCCACAATATCCGTGGACAAAGGGGATCCTGACTCTTTGGAACGCTCCGTCAATTGAATAATTTGGGTCAAGGGCCCTACCACGTCCAAGACCTATCAATTCCTTTCTTGGGATCCCTCATATACTTGGAGAAAAAGGTACATAGTTTCTCATCAATTTCAGGCGTGTGTGCCACCTTCCCCTTCAGTGAGGGCCTGGGGCATTCTCCCCTCATCCTATTCCTGACCTCCCTTTCAAGGGGTTGATGGATTTTCCCCACCACATACTCTGCCACTTTGGCGTTAGGTGTCCACTCCGTCGACCTAGGATGGTAAATTTGGGCAGGCTCGAACATGTCCGAGTGGACCCCGTCCCCAACCGGGGACTGAGAGGAGTAGGACTCTTGACGCCAGGGACGCCCCGAGTCCTTATCCTCATCGGAGGAGAAATCGTCCTCCGATACACCCTCTCCCTCTAAGGGAAACCCGCCGTCGGGGTCTACAATAGTGGTGACAGTGTCGCAATTTTCTCTGGGCCTCTCCTCCTCCCGGCAGGGTGCATGTTTTAGCGTTCGCGCACTCTTGAGGAAGGTCTCCGTAAGTTTATCAAATCCTTCCAAGTGCCCCGCGTTATGCTTAACGGCCCTTTTATTCCCCATCTGGGAGCTACTGGGACCCGCCACCACCAGATCTGGGTCACTGAACACCCCAGGGATGCTTTTCGCCAGCTTATCAACCTGATCCCCAAGAGGAGCCAGCGCCCTAGAAATAGCCAGAGAGAGGGCTTGGTCCACTGCTGGAGGGAGAAGTTGGGGGGCCATTCCTCCTCCACTTCCTGGTAGGAGGAGTAAAAATGGTCTTCTGGAGAAGACATGATAGCAGAGGGTGTGAGCACAGAACAAATGCCCTTAAAATCCTTAAGGCAGCCCCTCGCCGGTGCTCCAACAGCTGGGCTTTCCCCGAAGCTGTTATAAGAATAGACTGAGGCGCAGTACCAATTACCACCACCAGGTGGCGCTGGTCACTAACGTGGCCGTGTGGGGAAATCACCGCGTAGCGGTGTCAAAATTAGGCGAGGGTTGGTCGGGAATCAAGCGGACACTAAAGGAGTGACCGGATTCCCAAACGCGCGTAAAGACCAGCGGGAGCGCTCGACGGAGCTGCCTCGCTCGGACCAGACGCGCCTGACAGGATCTCACCGCGCACAGAGCACACAGCGGGAGAAACTGCGAGGGGAGAACGCGCTCGGGCAAGAGCCTGCTGCGCAGGGAATATGAAACAATACCAAGGCAATAATGCTAATAACGTGCACAAGAAACCGCTATACAAACAGCAACAACGTCAGATTAAGCCAGGAATGCACTTAACTGACGAGCAGTGAAGAAAGGGGAAGCGGAAGGGACGTCACGATATTATATACGATGGACTGTGATATGATTGGACTATAGTTGCCTTGGAGACTACCCCCCTAATGGTTCATGGGTTGTGTAGTCTTTTGTTTAATAATAGTTGTGTTACGTTTTCTTTGAACTGCTATGCAAATAAAGTGAGGAAAGATATGCATAATCCTTGCCTCCGTCCTGCCATAGAATTCATTAAACTTTATTTGATCTGATTTAGAAACATAGATCATAAAAGTGTACATAAAAACAGTAAATCCTCTTTCCTAATACAATACAGTGAGAATTAATTAAAACCAGTAGGTAAAAACGGGTGTTACAAAGCCCGGTTCAGAGCAACTTCAGGTTAACAGAATCGTAAAGTTCAATGTTTCGCAAGATCAATCTCATGTACTTCGTGCAAAATACGCAATAAGGGGTCCAAGTAAGATGTAACGCTCCAATACCTGACCAGTTTGCACTATATAAAACTGCAGAAAAACTAAAAATAAAAAGTGTTTTGCACCCTTCTGTCATTGGGCTATATGTGGGCTACATCTGGGTGATATTTGTGCTACATTTGGGCTCTTTTTTCTCTGGTGGCCATCTTGGGAGACTTATTTGTTATGAAGTGTCCTAATTTCGTCATTTACTGCAGTCTCCTCAGTAGGAAATGCTTTCAGTTTTTTACTTTGATTCCATCAAGAAGGCATTCAGCTGTGTCACACATTTGCCATAAATTCAGAATGTTAGCACTCTGGTTGTTCATTAGATCACTGTAGTAAAGCTACTGCTCACCAGGGAGTTAACTGGAAGTCTGCTGCTGGTATTGAAAGTGATTGTTTCAGTCTGCATGTCAGAATTTTCTAATGAAATAGAAGAGGATTTGAGATCTCACTTAAAACATGCCCTAATTTTTCTTTCTACAGCACTAGCCATAATTTCTATGGCAAAATGAACCCCCTCATTTTGTTCCTTTTTAAATTAAATGTTTTAAGTGTTACCAGTTTATTCCAATCAAGATGGCTTCAGGTGTGCCATACTTTTGTCATAAGTAAGACTGTTAGCGCTCTAGTTGTTCTTTAGAACACTCTGGGAAGCTGCAGTAGAACACAAAGGCATCAACTGACAGGCTGCTCCTGTTGAAATATAACAGGAAGATATTTGAGATCACACTTGAAACATGTCCTCATTTTTCTTTCTACAGCACTAACCATAATTTCTATGACAAAATGAACCCCCTCATTTTGTTCCTTTTTAAATTAAATGTTTTAAGTGTTACCAGTTTATTCCAATCAAGATGGCTTCAGGTGTGCCATACTTTTGTCATAAGTAAGGCTGTTAGCACTCTAGTTGTTCTTTAGAACACTCTGGGAAGCTGCAGTAGAACACAAAGGAATCAACTGACAGTCTCTGCCCTTGTTGGATGTACATGTTTTACTGAGAATGTCAGACTTCATTCTCACATGACTGAGAAAGATAATGTGAATTTACAGAAAATATGCTCTCATTTTAGCTTCTGGAGCACCTTCCAAAACTGTATGGGACAAGCATGTGAAAATAGTTTTCTCTCAAACATGATTCATGATATCCCAGCAGAAGGTTTTTCACAGGGTAAAATCACCTTAGAACACACCACAATTCCTGAAATTAGTATGGTACCATCAACAAATGAATTCTAATGTAACTAAAGTCTGTTATCACCCTTTATAGTTCTCCTTTTGGTAACCCTCAAAATCTTTGATTCACTACAAGGCATTTCAATGGGGTACTATCATTTATATTGGTCCCAAGATGGCTGCCAGCAATTCCAGGATGAAGTGCTGACAGCCAATCAGATCTCACGATGACATGTGTGGTTAGGCTCCGCCCAGATATCGATATGTTTTCTTTTTCAAATTTCTCAGGAACTACTGAACGGATTTACACCATTTAACAAAAGGGTTCTTTCTGAACCAAGAACTACCACTTTGCCAAATTTGGTGTAATTCCGTTCAGCAGTTCGGGCTGTAGCCGTGTCTAAAGTTTCCTATGGAAAATTGCATGGGGAAAACACGTTTTGGGACCCCCCTTTTTTCTCGGCCCCCGCTTGCCGAATCACCCCGAAACTTTCAGGATAGGAGCAGACCGGAGCGCCCCACGAGGTTTGAAAATTTCGCGAAGATTCATCAATCGGCGCCAAAGTTATTGGAAATAGAATGTTGTGAATTTCCTATGGAAAATAGATCCGAACTATAACTACCTACTGGCGACCGCCAGTAGGTTATATATATTTATATATATATATATATATATATATATATATATATATATATGTGTGTACATATGTGTGTGTGTTGTGTATGTATGTATGTATGTATATATATATATATATATATATATGTATGTATGTATATATATATAAATAAATAAAAAAATGTGGTCATTCTGCGCTCTTTCGACCAGACATCGACTGCCATATAGAGCGTGATGTGTGGGTGGACTACTTTTCTAAAATTTACTTAGTTAATGTTACAAATTCTTTGTTTTTATCAGATCAGGTTCCTATCTCTTTTAAAGATTTAAACCTCACTCTTGATGAAGTAACAGTAGCGATCGTGCAAAGTGCGGGGATAAATCACCGGGCCCGATGGAGTCCCCATCGATTTTAATAAAATGCAATTTGGCCATTTGGGCTCCCCTGTTGACAAATGTTTTTAGCAGTATGACGTCTTCTTCAATACCAAGTTCCTGGGAGAACGCTATTATAGTTCCCATTTTTAAAAAAGGCGATTGTGCCAAGCCCAACTGTTAACACCCAATTTCTTTAATCAATATACTGGCCAAAATGTTTGGTTGTGTTCTTTATAACAGGATTCAGGACTGGGTACATGAAAACATCCTGGATCCATACTAATACGGCTTTCAAGCTGGTATTGCTATGGTGGAGCAGTGCTTAAATTTTAATTTGGTAATTTGCAAGTACACAGTAGCTAAACAGTCCACTTTGTATCTGGGATTCATGGATTTATCCATGGCCTTCGATATTTAGTGGGATTCACACGCAGAGGCCACTCTGTTAGAGTCGGTAAGCTCCCTACAATGGAAATTGGTGTTTTGATTATATATTTGAGAACAAGGAAGGGGATCCTGCCGAAACGCGTTACAGCCCTGATAAAGAAGAAATAAAGCTTACCTAATCACTGGAATGGCGGTGTCGGAGTCTGGCACTATGATGTTGTATGCCGGAAGTGTTTGGATATATATATAGTTGCTTACAATTGTTGTGCTGAACATTGAAACACATGTTGTGTGGGTTTAGTTGTAAAAGTGGGAAAACAAATTATAAATCTGATGGGACTAGGTGGATGGATGTAATTGGATATCACATCACATATTTGAATTTGCGATATTTACCATTTCAGCCGCAGGGAGATGTAGTTATTTTCTCATGATCATGTGCTTTGCTGGTTATGAGCCATCCCAAGATGTGAACCGGGAACTTTACCAACAGGCTCTATGGTCATAGAGTGTATAGTTTGTAGCTACAACAGAATTGACCCTAGTCGTGGATATATTACTGGAGTACCTATGCATGCACTAGGTGTGCCACTGTGCCTGCTTATACTAGTGCTGATAAATAGGAGCATTTTATGGAAAAGAAGCCAAACTGAGAAACCAAGCAAAGATAGCTACTTGAAACGTATCACTCATAAAGCCTGTCTTTGTGTCCTCCAAACTTCTTAGAGAATTATCTTGCTGAATCATATTTGCTTTCCCTAATGTGCATATGGCGTAGTTAGATATAATTTATATCACAGCCAAACCACAGCCAAAATGATCGAATTCTACATTGTGAATATTTTATTTTCTTGGCTAATTGTTGGATAGTGCATCAGCCAAAACCGCAGAATACTACATTATAGATTGTATCCTTTGTATAGTTGCAGCATAGCCCCTTCACTTCTGTGTTCTGTGAATATTTAATTTTCTTCAATAGTGTTGGACTAGTGCATTTTCAGTATTAATTTCAAACCAAAGCACAATTTTTCATTTGTACTCAGCTAGCATACCATTTATTTTATGATAAGGTGTCCATGTACTTTCAGCTACATGAAGCAGTTGGTTATCGAGAGTATATGTGATGGCTAATGTACAGGTTTAATAAAGAAAAACAATGAACCCAGCCTGTGTGCTTGCTATACGCATGTCTCTTATTGCAATGTCATTTTTTCCCCCTCTCTGCCATAGCTTTTTATAGGTGGCAGGGCATTTGGTCCTGACGTGTGCGGAAAAACGGGGGGAACTACCAACATGAACGCTACCAAGGGTGGACTGATGCTGTTCTCAGCTAATTCCAATCCATCGTGCATGGAGTTAGCAAAACGGATATCTGAGTGAGTACAGCCCGTTGACAGACGCTGGAATGTTGAGACTGGGCCTGTCAGTCAGAAGTTGTGGAGCGTGAGCATTAACTGCAGATTTCTATTTTTTTCCTGAAACTTAATTTAAACAATGCTCATCTTCATGTGTAGAGTTGAAATTCGATTTGTATTATTTGCTATTTTGAAACTATCTTTCTAGTTTATGCTGTAGGTTTTTTTAATTTATTTATTTGATTTGTGTTTTACAAGACATACAATGCAATACAGGATATCTGTTGGTACAGATCGATCGACGTTGCATATTATAAACTGCGCCGTATAGGCATCTGTTTAATTGCTTCAAGTCAGAGTATTAGTCAATTACTCGGGAACATACAAAGCTTATTTTTCAATTAAGATGATGTTGATCTTGTAAATATATAATCAAAACTCTAATGTTAAAGTTGAAATGAAGAAGTTTTCAAATAACGGGGGAGTCAATCATGGGGAATCTCCAATATCATTTATTCTGCTTCCGCTGCAGTAGTGGAGTCTCTGAGCATTCACCAGAGAGTTTGTTTCAGCTTACAAATTACTCAGCTTATATACATTTGTAGTCACATAGAAAATAGCGAAGAACAATTATCTCAGCACAAATATCATAAAACACACAGGTCCTTGAGAAATGCAGCTGTAGCTGGAAGTTTTCAGACAGCTTGCCATTTATCATCAACAGCAGTTGATTGGTTTCCTTCCTTTCTCGCAGTGCCTGGTTACACTTTAAACAATAATCAAAGGGGAATGGATCACTTCTACCTGTATTACAACCAGGGTCATGTATGGTAACCGTCTTAAAAACCCTCATTCACGTACAGGGGTGGTCAAGCGGTATATCTTGATTATCCGCCTATTATTTCAACGTGAAAGCATCAATGGGCAGCACTTTCGCCCCTAGTGTGGCAGGGCTGTACGTGAGTAATTTCGAGAATACACATGTACTCAATGACAACAATCCCTTCATTTCCAAAATTTTATTTTGGAAACGTTACATAGATGATGTGATTATGTTCTGGAATGATACCCCAGACAGCCTGCCAGATTTCCACGTTTGGATCAACTCCAGGGATGAGTTTCTGAAATTTACATATACAGCAGATGATCACAAACTGGATTTTCTGGATATCACAATCTACATAGAGAACAATAACATTCATACCAAAACATTCTACAAACCTACCTCAAAGAACAGTTTGCTCTCATACAATAGCTTTCATCCTCGACCACTGAGAGACAATTTACCATACAGCCAATTTCTACGCCTCAGGCGTAACTGTAGTAAATTAGAAGACTACAAAACACAAGCCAATGAACACAGTCAAAAACTAGAAACCAGAAATTATCCAATCAAAACGATACATAAATGTCAGAAAAGAGCAAGGAATCAACCCAGAGAAAGCCTACTCGAGGTCGCACCGAAGGGAATGTCAGATGATGTCCTCACCTGCGTGACGACCTACAGCACAGCATCAAACACGGTGAAGAAAATCGCGAATAAAAATTGGAGAATTCTCACCTCAGGGTCCCTGAACTGGCCCAAGCCGAGATTCGCCAATAGGAGGACCAGGAATATCAAGGATATACTTGTACACACCAGACCCATTATGAAACAAAAAAGAGAGACAATCACAGACTCCTGGAATTTGACCCCCATAATTGGCCACTACCCCTGTGGATCATGCCCGTGTGCAAACTAACCAAAGTTAACAAGACTCTACTCCTCACACCAGACTTAACATGGACAATACGATACCACACAAACTGTAATTCTACACATGTGATGTACATGATCATTTTCCGCTGCCACCTGAAATACATCGGGATGACCTGCCGGAAGATCAAGCAGCGAATTTGTGAGCACAGGAGCAATATCAAGTGTAAAAGAGCGACAACGAAGATGAGCAACCATTTTATTGAATTCAACCATACCGTTGATGAACTAAACTGGGTAGTCCTTGAGACACTAGCAGGGAAAAATCATAACGCGGAACAGACTCTCTTTGAAAAAGAGCAACGATGGGTGTATCGCCTCCAAACCCATGTAAGAGGGTTGAATGATAATATTCCCAGGCACACTCTGTCTCAGTAATCATTGGTCATATATCAGCGGCCAGTAGACGGCCTCGGATAAGATTGAGTGACAAAAACTCTCCAACGACCTTCTCAACCTCAGTAGCACTCCCCGACACCCCCAGACCCTAAGCTTAATTCAAGCAACACACGTTTACCGACTAAAGGCACATAAACATCAATTTACATAGGTAAGATCTGATATCGTTACGAACCACCAGCAAGACTCCAGATCACGCCTGAGGTTCCTTGCACAATGACATCCTAGGCGGGAAAAGAGCACAATACTTACCTGGCGAAAATCAGTCATACTGGGAGCTAAACCCAGACACACTGTAAATGATGCAGACGAGTACAATGGAACCAACACCGTACATTCCACCGTTCCTTTATTACATACACGGAATAATTAACAAATTAGTTCTCTTCTCGTGCACATTTAAACTAATTCATGTTCGACAAATTGACAACTAGGGCCCAATCTTTTTTCTATGCCCTTTGTTTGGTCATTTCACTATACTCCTGTTCTCCCCGGAACACATATGCACATCAAACATTTAATGTGCTCACTTCCAGACATGATCGTATATATTCATGTATATAAGCTATCAACTTTAAAATGATATCTAAAGTCGAGTCTCTCTACTATGCTTATTTAAAAACTCTGAAAATAGATAAAAGATGCTCGCTCGGGCCCGCGTCACTGGGGCACCGTAGATGGAGCGAGCACAAGTCACGTAACCTGACGCCGTCAGGTACTCGCAACGAACATCGGGACAGCTACATCCGTAGACGTTTACTTTTCAGAGCCTAACTTGTTCGCTCCACATCTGTTCTTTCCCAAGCAGGTTAACTGAGCCCGCCGGTCCCTTGAGGAAGCCTGACTTGGGGAATAGAAAGTAATTGCGAGCCATGTGCTTACTCACGCGCACGAGCTTAGTTCATAATAGCACCAACTACCACTGAGCCACACTTGAGCAACTATTGCAGCAGAGCGCCAATCTAAAATCCTCCTGCAGTGATCTTAAACTGATTGTCCATATTTCGCGAAAGCGCCGAGTATTCCCTGGTTCAGGAAGCGAATAATGTAAATTCGCCCATTGACTTGTGGCCACCTTCGTACCATACAGAATGCACATACAACTCTAAATTTCTCCGTTCGCTCATTCACATGCACAAGCACCATCGCGTAATGACTATAAATGTCGCACAATGCGGGACTCGTTCCCATTTTTTCAGAAGATTCTAGTAATTACGCTGACAACAGTACAAACCGTCTGATAATAACCAGCCCGTTCTTTTCGAGGCTGATGTTTGGCTGTCTCTTTTCATTACTTTTTTGTATACAATGTACCTACTACACCGTACAAACGATCAAACCAAATAACATCTAAAGATTGCACTGATTTCATGAGGGGGCACCTTACTCCTCTAGCTAACTGATCACTGAGCCCTCACAATACGTTAACAAACACCGTAACAGTATCTGCCTGCAGCACCACATTATATGTGTATCTGTACTTGTACTTAACCTTGCTAAGTGTCATAGGCGTTCCTCCCTATTTGAGAACTTATAATTAACAATTTGTTTTTAGCATCACCATTACATAATCGAGATTTTGGTTATCACTATTGTGCATAATGAAGATAATGTGTTACCATAGTCTTTTTCTTATCAGTTATAGGTACTATTGACCAACAACAACTAATGAAGAAGGGTAAGTGACTGACCTACCCTTAAAGGCTGCTGAACTAGCACCCTCACTTTTGCACAGGTCCTGAAGAAAGCCCCCCGACCCGGCTGGGCGTAAGAAGGGCTGAAACATGTCGACCACTCACATGGACAAATAGGTGCTATAGATTAGTAACGTTTCTATATGTGCACCACCCTGTTTTTATTATGCCCCATCTCTAACTCAATAAAGTTTTTTGAGTTTAGCGATGTAGGCATTTTTAACTCGCCTCACTCAACTACGTTTTATTACTGATCACTACTGTTATCACCAGATGGTCTACCTCCTGGTGGAGGAAAGCATATTTTCCCCAAAAAACCAATGATGATGCTTTCACGTTGAAATAATAGGCGGATAATCAAGATATACCGCTTGACCACCCCTGTACATGAATAAGGGTTTCTAAGACGGTTACCATACCTGACCCTGGTTGTAATACAGGTACAAGTGATCCATTCCCCTTTGATTATTGATTATCGCTTGGAAGCCAAATGGATCTCAGCTTCTCTCTCCCTCCTTTGATTAAATACACTTTAAACAAACCATTATTCACTGACCTTGACAACATAATGAGGTGTTTGTAGTATTTATAACTAATCTTATGAGAACATCTGTGCAGCGTCCTCTTCCTTACCGGCTCTCAGGCCCTGGTAACAGTTTACAAGACTAAGTGAGAGATACACGCTTTCCTTTAGTGATCTTTGAATGGGAAGAAAAACATTCTGTAGTCGAAGCTTTTCCTGAGGCACGTAATTCAACTAACCTTTCCATGAACCCAACTGCTCTCAGGTAAACTAGATAAACATGTTTATCCCTGGAATAAGTTCACGTAAAGGATCAAGAAAAGAGGAAAAAAGCAATAGTATAAAGGATGATCTCTCTCAATCCTCCCTTTGAATGCCGTATTTCCACGGACAGTCACTCGATTTCTATGTGCATCATCCGCATAATTTCATGCTGATCAGGGTTTATCTGGGACACCATAACGAGGCTTAGGGATACATGCTGAGATATATGCAGGTAATATATTAATGAGAATACATACTGTTACCAATATAGCCAAGCAAATAAAAAGTCCTTTCAATAACCATAAGACCAAAAGAAGGACTCTAAATCATTTCAGAAAGTTCTTTCGGTTCTTTCATGAACTTGATGCCCAATATTATGGAGATTTTCCAATGCTTTTTAAACACTTGGTGCATTAGCTGGTATGTAAAGGCAACAATCGGTTTTAATCATCCTACAGACTGCACCCTTCTCAGCTAATATCATGTCAAAAATTAACTGGTTTTGTAGATCCACGATCCCCATAGCAACCATTTCTACCATTTAGGTTTCCCAATGCTAGTGAGGTTTCATTTACAGTTGGCTCCAGTAAACTGTCAATTTGTCTGGAATTAAGGGCTACTCCCAGCATCGGTATTATTCCTTTTCCTAAGTCACTGTCTTCTTGGGCATCTGTAACAGTCTGATCTATTCTTCTCTTTTCCCTAAGTATGGAATTGGGGTATACCAATGTATGTTTTCATTAGTGATTTTATCCTATGTAACGGGAACCTCCCCAGTCTTTTGGCATCCAGGTGTATGCACTTTCCCCACATATAAAATACACTTGTTTTCCCAGGTCCATGGGGTATCCTAATTAAGAGGTGTTGCTTATGTTAAAGTACTGTTCGCATTCACCGTCTCCCACTTCTTCTCTTCCTTCGTCCACTAAACGGATGCTTCCCTTTAACCTCCGCCTTAATCCCAGAGGTACCTGGACAGGAGGGGCTGTACCAATCCATATTAAATACAGAAATTTGCTACGATGTGTTGTATTTATTATTAAGGGTTCTTCTTCCTTATTTCCTGACATAGCCCATTGTATACAACTAGAAGGCATAGCAACATGTATATTATATTCTGATAATTTCATCGTGGATAGTCTAATGCATTTCTGCTCTGTCACAAAAGTACGGATCTTAAATAAAGACCAAAATGCATAGCATGATCCATTAAATGGTAGAGGCATATGTGAGAAATGGTAACCCCTTTTCACCTCAACAGGCATCTGCATACATATCCAGCAGTCTGAATGTATTCATCATTTGTATTGCAACATTGTTCCTATACTCGGCATGATTGGCTCCCTGTAAGGAAGAGCTTTTTTTTCAAGGCTATTTGCATACTCTTCCTAGCTCTCATCACAAAGGGTCCAAACATCTCTCCTCCCTCTTCAACCGGTACATCCCAGGCAGGTCACTCAGATCTTCCTCAGCCAGGAAAGTCTCAATTCCCAGGTTCTGGAAAGTCAGATGGGGCGTCCGGTCCTTTCCGGGATGCTGCCAAGTTATGGAATTCCCTGCTTGCCCACACTGCTAAACTCCTTTGTCTCATTCAAGAAATCTTTAAAAACTTGGCTTTTCTCATTGTAGGCGCTCTTGCTTTCTGTGCTTATGGGCTCTGTTTTTTTGGGCATAGCACTTAGATACCCTCTGGTTTAATGTGCTCTATAAATTCTCTTTTCATTTCAATCTGCCAGTCATTCTCATGAGGGTTCAATTTAGTGGTGGCATTTGGAGTACTGTGCATCCTTAGAAGGGCTGTGGGCAATGTATCTACTGAAGTGAATTCATTATCTGCACTTATCTTCGCAGACGTTACTTGAAGAATACCATTCCTCTTCTCCATATCTACACAGGGCATTGCGTCCCAAATGTGCAGGACCATGAATTTGTAAGGCCCAAATTATACACTAAAGCATTAGGCAACCTAATTATTCCATTGGGTCCTACCCAAATCCCATCACCCTCGGTACCCTCCTTTTGCCATTCAACCTTTTCTTCATCTGTTGCATTCTGTTGTAACAAATGGGTATCCATGTTTATATTGCATTCTATCTACTTGTAATGCTTGCTCTGGTTGAGCCACATACATAGTACTTGTCTCAGCTAAGGTATTCGTTTTAGCAGTTTGATCAGCATAATTGTTAACCCTACTTACATCATCAGTTCCTTTCTGATGGGCAGCATATTTAATAATTGATAAAGCTTAGGGCAAAGCCAGTGCATTGAGGAGGCGCACAATTAAGGTACCTTGTGTGTGGTTTTTTTTTGTTGTGTTTTTTTTTTAGCACCGCTGGAGTTCGGAAATCCTCTTTTCTCACAAAGCCTACCAAAATCATGCGCAACCCCAAAGGCACATTGGCGGTCAGTATAGATGTTCACTGCCAAATCTGTACTAAATCTGTACTTAATTAACACGCTTGGCGAGGTCTATTATTTCCGCTGCTTGGGCTGACAATTGGGATATTTGTCTTGTCTCTACTACTGTTTGCAATGTAGTTATAGCATAAGCTGCTCTAGTTTCTTCCATTGGTAGTTTAAACATGACCCATCCATCCATAAATCTGCATCTCTTTTCAATAAAAGCTTTGTCTGACATATCAATTCTGCCTTTATTTTGTTGTTCTGTCACCAAAATACAATCATGCAAGTCTGTCAATTGATCCTCTACAGGCATCAATGTGGCTTTGTTCAAAGAAGTACAATGATGCGAAGTAATATTGTCAGCCGACAATAGAATCAGTTCATACCTAGTCAACCGGGTATTGGTCAAGTGCTGTGTGCGAGTTTTATTTAATAATCAACAGAGTGCGGTACTTACACATTCTGTTTATTTCTTAAAATCAAACTCTCACATTGTTCTACAGAGTCTGCTGCCCTCAGACATTTGGGAAGTGCTCTGGCTACAGGGTCTAATATTGGAGACAGATATGCACAGGTTCTGTCCAGACCCACGTGTTCATGTGCGAGTACTGCAAGGGCACATCCTTCTCGCTCATATTTAAAGAGGTGTAATCTGGAATCCCCAATGCTGGAGACTCACAAAGAGCCTTTTTAATAGTGTGAAAAAAATCCTGATGTATCTGCATCCAGGGGACAGGGTCAGTAACATCCTTGTGTGTCCGGTCTTTTAAAGGTTTAGAAATGAGTGAAACATTTGATGTCCACTGCCTGTAAGACCCTGCCATTCCTAGAAATTAATGTACTTCATGTTGTGTCGTGGGAGCAGGATGTTGCATTATTACATTCAAGTGATATTCTCCTCCCCACCTTTGGGAATCAGGTGGCCCAAACCGGACACCTGTTTTCTACAAAACTGTAATTTCTTTGGGTATGCTTTGTGATCATGGGATGCTAAGAAGTTTAGCAAATTTATAGTGGCCTATGTACACTGTTCTTTCGTATCGGCTGTTATAAGAGGATCGTCTACATATTGAATCAGTGCCACCCCGGGTTTCAAAACATGTTGATCAAGGTCTGCCTTTAATATTTGTGAATATATATGGTAGGAGATTCTGTATACCCTTGAGGAGTCTGTGTCCAAGAAAAACTGTGCCCCCTAAAGGCAAAGGGGAATAGATATTGACTATTTGGGTGTAGGGGAATGGAGAAGAAAGCATTTGTCAAATTTATGACTGAAAAATAAGTGGCTGAAGGGGGTATGGTGGTAAGAATGGTGGTGGGGTTTGGCATTACTGGGCTGTACTATCTGGTTAATCTCGCAAAGGTCTTGCACGAGACGCCTCTCATCAAGTTTTGAGGGCTCCTTACTTTGTTTGCGCACCAGTAGAATCGGGGAATTACAGACACTCCCCTTTGTTCGTAACACAACTCCCTCCTTAAACAATGCTGATATTATTTCCTGCTATTCCCACCTCTCCTATAAAATATGGTTCTGTGGAACCCGGAGCAACACAACATATTTTTCTTCAAAACAACATGAATAGGCTCAACATTCAATATTCTTCCCACATCAGATTTGTTTAAAGCCCAGACATCAACTGTTACATTGTTTTGCATTATATCAGGTAAACAATCCAAAACATTAGATTCAACTTCAGTATGATGGACATACATTTCAGATATAAATGGATATTCATCACTGCATTCAAAGAAAACAGCATCTGGTGTACATTTTATGATCGCATTAATCTTTTTCAATAACTCAAGACACAATAAATTGAAGGTACTTTTGTCAGAAACCACAAAATGTTTGTTTGTTATTGGACCAATGGTTAACGTCACAGGTTGACCAATAGGGCTTGTAATTGCAACATTTAAAATCCCCACGGAGGTGTTGGTCATCACCGAGAGGGGTAAATGGGGAACAGTATTAGCGGATACTGTGGCGCAGGTGGCACCAGTGTCTATGTGGAACTTAACATTATGACCATGAACCTCTCCTTGAACATAGGGACCCTTCTGGTCACCTGACAATGCAGACACAATTATTCCCCTCTGGGGGACCTCTATGCTTCATTGTAATCGTCAATATAAGTGCCTTGGGGCATCATTTGATGTGGGGCCTGCTGTAGTCGCTGGTCAAAGATAATTCCTGTTTATTGGACCCAATGGAATCACGGAATGAATTGGGTTGACGTTGCAGTAGTGGGGTAATACCAGATTGGAAATTGTTTGGGTTATTGTGACATTTATTCTTCCAATGATCATTAGCACTACAAATGACATTCTTGGTCTGACTGGGAGGAGTCCCCCTCCCCATCTACCTTGCTTTTTTTGCTTCTCTTGTTGGTCTCCCTGTTGATGTTGAAAATCAAAGCAATGTTGAGCATTAGCCAATATCTTGTTGAGTAGTTTCACAGACCAGCAAGGAATAACTGTCTGTGGAGGTGTTTCTTAATGGTGGCCAGTAGTCCTTGTACAATCACTAGGGCAGAAGTAGAACCAGGGTCATCTATATTTATCCCACTATGGGCCTTAAAAGCCTTCCTCATCTTCTCATAATAGCAGTGAACAGATTCATCCTTCTTTTTAACCACCTGAAATATTTTATTCCAATCAATACTTTTACTAGGTGCCAGTTCATTGAGACAGTCTAGAACCTTTGTGGCAGGTCCAAAGTGTCCCGGGAAAGAGAACCATCGTCTTGTATATCTGGCTCTTCCTTTGGCCACTGCACCTTTTGATCAGTTTTAACCTTAGCCCACAGTTCTAAAGGTATAATTATGGAAACATAGTATCAAGGTCTTTCCAGGTCAAATCAACTAATTTCAATACCTGGTGTACCTTCGAATGCCATGCGGCAGCGCTCTCTTTTACATTAAGAAACTCTTTAGTAAAAGTGTATAGATCCATGGGGTATAAACGTAATGAATCTTCTTAGTTGCCGTACCTGGGACTTCCTCATAGGTAGAACCTTACTAGGACTAGTGTCAGGCTCTAAAACTATCAGTGGACCAGGTGTGTTTGTAGAAGTCCCATCCTCAGACAGTGAGTTGTCTGTAAGTCTGACCTGAAGCGTGTCTGATTTTGCAACTTCAGTCTATTTTCCTTTTGTTGTCTTTTACCTTCCTTTATGTCTCATTCCCATTTGCCCGCCTGATCCCTCCATTCCTGTATCTTTGGTTACAGTTCATCTATCCAACTACTAGCTTCTTCTCTATCCCATTCTCCTTTACCCAGTTCCACACAGTCCTTTATTAATTCAGTGTTCCATGGTGCTACTAATTTCTCTTTATCACTAGGGTGCTGCTGAGCAAATAAAAAGAGCATCAGTATGTGCTTGATATCCCAAATCTCCCATCTCCTGCGCCACACCATCCATTGCTCTTTCCTCCAATGCAACTAGTACTGAACCATCTCCACTTGGTTGCAAATGTTGGGCTAACTCCCTCGAGCTCTGAATCTCTTGGGGTGTCACTCCTTGAACTGTGCTTCTCACCTTATTCCTGATACTACTTTTACATTTTTTCCTTTTGACAACATTCTCTGACCCGTCATCACCTGCCTTAGTCTCACTTTAGAGCGGAGGCCTTTTATCCAAAAGTTCCTCTATTATTAGATCGGCCTCCTCCTCCGGTTGTACCGCCGAAGGCTGTGCCACAAAAGCCTTACTCTCTGCCAAAGCATCTTCATGCCAGTGTTCTTTACTCTTCTGCACACTGTTGGCCTGTCTAAATTCCTGTAACTCCTGTTTCAATGTATTACGTATTGTCCCCTTCATCTGTTTTGCACACCTCAGTTGTCTGGCATATGTCTACCGTCCATTCAAGCAATCAAACTGTGCCAATCTAATCTTCTTTTTACTATCTTTTTAGGTCTCGCGCCTAGCGTTGCAGTGCGTAGCACTGCTCGCGCAGCGCGAGACCTCTAGAAAGGGCTTTGGAAAGCTAACCACACGCTCGTGCGTGTGGTTTTGCTTTCCGCGGCTGCCATTGGCTTTCGCGTGCTTTTTTTTTTCAAAAATCCAGCACGCAATTGGGCAAAGGCGGGCGCATGTCCCGCCTTTGCTCCGCCCATTCCCGTCGTTTTCCAGCACGCGCAGCAGCACGCGTTCGTCTGCTGCCACGCTCCCTCCCCCCGCTCCTCTGTGGTGCGCGCGCACCACTGGTTTTCTTTCGTGCGTGATCTGATTTACTTTTCAAACGAGGACCCTGGTTTTGTTTACATTCCTAATACGCATATATGCTACTGTTTTAGTTTGTATAACCGTTTTTGTCTGGCATCTTTTAGACTGTCCAGTTTATTATAAAGATTTGAGATTGTCACTGTTGTATTCTCAGACTTCTCTGATCCAAGTGAAGAGGGCCCACATAAACAAGCTAGGCTGATAGGGTCTCTGGCAAGCTTGTAGCAGTCTCGATACTGACCGTCCGTCTGAATTACCCCTTGGGTGGGTCAATGACACTATTTACCCCGGTCTTGGATCTAAGGGCTATATGTAGGGCCAACGGAGATCTACCCGGATAGGAAGGGCAGAAGAGAGAAAAAACCTTCTTGGTTCGCATTATAGCCGTGTCTAGTTAGAGGTCAAGTCTACACTCGATTTGCAATGACGCTCCTAAAGGCATCTAGCCTTTGAGGAGTCATTGCAGAGAAGCCCTGCATGTAGTAGAGAGGCCATGACACGGGCAACCGTCAGACTGCCGAAGCAGCCAATGGCAAAGCCGAAGCGCCAACATAACAGACAATGATGGCTTTTGGAGTAACTTCACTTTTTCCAATTCAAACAACCCAAATTATCCTTTTGACAAACATCTACCGGCGCCTTTCTAGCTGTGTGAAAAATGCCAGAAAAGTTGAAAATTTCCATATTATGAATAGGTCAGTGTGAACAAAAAAATACAAAAATATAAAACAAAACCTGGATCTTCACTGTTTGCACGCCCAGGTATTTGTGGAGTCTCTGCCAAAATAAAGAGCTCATGTTTTAAACACACTAGCATACCACTTTACACTAAGAGTGATAAGGAATAGTAACTTCCGGAAACCCCAATTAACAGGGCAATGAATCAGCAGGTGGATGGACTTCTCTTGCTAGGTACCTTCAGAGATGCTCGCTAAGCAAGTTACTTTCCGTAAAGAGGCAGGTAAATACTCGCGTCATTTCCGAGCAGGTGAATATTAAGAGAGGTCACGCTTCCTTATTTAGGAACTCAGCTCCAGGATACACGTAAGCTGATTTTCCTTGAAACCTGTGTTTTGTGCCACAAAAGGTCTGCCTACGCTGGTGGACAAAGAGGAAGAATTAACACCAACTAGGCCAGCTGAGCTCTCTCCCTTAGGTGCAGATGATCTGCTCCCTTCACAAACTTATGACATATCCCTTAGATGCTCTGACCTACCATTATCACCGATTGTTGAGCTCAAAACATTGTGGTGCTAAATTACGACACTGCATGCTTACGAATGTTTTCCATTTTGCTTCCCCTTTTGCATTTTGTATTAGGACAGTGTTCATGCTGCAGTCCTCCATGACTCACCATCTGTACAGATTTCTATTTAATTTACCCCCAAAGAAGGGTCTTAAAAGCCCAGTCTTAAAGAGCCCAATCATTCCCACTTCTTTTCCATAGGACATCTGTTCAGAGTATTGCATCCTGAGGGCCACAAACGGCCACTAGCCTCAACAGAGCTGCATATTTGGCCAGGGATGGGCTTCCCCCATAATTTGGCGAAATCATGGTTTCTCCTGTTCTTAATCTGAAATCAAAGGCATTCTGAATTTAACACCTATATCAGCACGGCTTTGCTTTGGATAAACTGGAGTGTGAGCAGCTGTCTTTCTCTAGGCTAACCCGACAGCCCTTGCTCATTATGGGGCGTATTCAAAATCTGCATTTTGTAGTACTACAATAGGACTACTAAAGTACTTTAGCTCCTTTATTTCGCTCACAAAGGACCATAAGAGGTACACTGCATACAAACATATCTCATAAACATCCATTAAAATATAATTAGGGCTCCCTGTTTTCTGTTTTTACTGATTTTTACAGATAAATACAGACACAAAGCACTGGGTTTCCTGTCTGTATTTATTTTTAAAGGTGGGAAAATACAGATAATTTGGCTTCTTTCGAGTGACTCTGATGGAAATAGAGTTTATAGTGCAAATGGGCCTACATAGCATATGTAGGTAACATTACCTAGATACCTACCCTGTTTAGGTCCCCATTTCAAAATCATTCTGACGGCGGGCTTTGCACGGACAGCTTTATTGATCCAGCATGAAGGAAATTAATAGTTGGTATTTCGAGATTTGTTTATTAAAAAGTGCAGGCCTACTCGTGCAGTTGTTTATGAACATCAGTCTGACCTACCATCACATAAAAGCTGACCAGCCCTTAACGGCCTTGCAGCTACTGCTGTCGTCCATTTACTGCGGAAATGGAAACCAAAGTCAGCCCTGGTAGGGTAAAAATGTCCAGACCAGTCTCACTTTGCAGACGCTGCAGCAAAAAACTGGGCTGGGGGTCGGGGTTGGTCATGGCAGCCCAAGCAGCTCTGAAAGTAGCCTGCACCTTACCAGGAAAAAGCCACAGTTACTTAATGGTCTGTCCGGCTCTGGTCCATTTTTAGGTCGAGCTGCGGGCTCCACTCAGCCATGTCTTTGTAGCTCTAACTCTGCTCAGGCATGCATGTGATTGGGGGCCATTTTGTCCTCGGCGGTGGAAGGGGGGGCTGTATCCATACAACCTTCACCAAACCTATAGGGCTCGGTCAAAGAGGGACATGGCGGGAAGCGTAGCCCCCGGTGGCTTTAAGCAGGGCTTCACGGCACGTTCGCTGAAAAGCCATCTAGGTAGCAGGCTGGTTTCCAGGCGCTGCCTTCTGTATTCCGGCGACACTCGGATGAGGCAGGCCCCAGTCCCAGCGCGTGCAGGTGGGGACAGGCTGTCTATCTCAGTGCGAGGTGCCCGTTTTCATGCCCTGCCATTGGCATCGACTTCCGGATGAAACGCAGATGATAAAAGCTTGAACCTCTCCAGATGCTCTCATTCTGCCCCCTACATATCTCATGATTGACTGATCTACCGCCATAGCTGTAGCCCCCAGGGTCCTAGCACCGTCGCAGGGTATGCTGTGCTCTCTCAAAACCGTGGATTGCTTGAGCATGTGTGTCAGTGTGATAGCTTCAATTTCAGGGGCAACCCCTGTCCCCCAGATCTGCTACTATAATCACACCTGTGCACCCAGGGCCTGACTCCCAAGCCGCCACCGCCCCTCAGGACCTGTAGCTATATCACACCTGTCCCCCACCCATCATGACCTGCTCTTATATCACACCTGTGCACTCTCAGGACCAGACATTCGCCCCTCTCCGTCTTTGTGTTGTGCAATTATTCTCTCAGACGAGGGACAGGAAAAGATTGGAAGTTGTCGGGCTGTTGTATCGTGCATGATACAAGTGGAATTAATTAAGGCAGGTTAGAAATAGAGTGAAGACTTGCAATATCTGTCGGGTAGAGGTCTAACGTTCCTAGATGGCTTAGAATAGCATTAAATGCTGATCGTGGTTGATGCAGGGCGCTGTTGTCCATGTAAAAAGGGCGGCCGTTTTACGTTCTGCTTCTGTGGCCGTTAGTTCTGCCACCATTGACAGGCTATTTATACGATTTAACCGCGCTACATTTGGTTCTTAAAATATTTCGAATAGCTTTTTTGAGCCACACAGCTCCCAAGATGAAAAGGCGGGGACGTGAAGGTTCTGTGCGGAAGGTTTCTTGCTTGTTGTTTTTGTTGCTAGAAACTGTGCAGTTTGTATGTGCAAAAGTATAGATTTTGTGCCTCATCTTGTTCAAGGCATATTTCCCATTAATACTCGAATCAATTTTCTAAGTGTCCGGGTCTGCTAAATGGATTCACGCGTTGGTGAGGATAAATGGTTCTTTTCTGATCAGGAGTGGGACGATTTGATCTGGTGCTGCTGCATTTATTTTTGTATTTGAATTTTACTTGGTTACTCCATGAATTTAATTAAAACGAATCAATATTATTTTTCAATTAATGAGCTAACATATTGCTAGATTCTTTAGCTTAATGTTGTGCCGTGACTGGGGACATAAAGCTAAGACACAGTTCGTGTCAGGACTAGTGTGTGAGTTTCCTTCTTCGTTTTTCCTGCTTAACAGGGAACTGGCTTCGGAACGTTCATCCCTGGTCCAGGATTACGAAAGGAGACTGTTACTGCAGTACCAACTCACTTAGGTATTACTAGAGGGGACATTAACGTGTGCATCTCATTCCTTTCACAGACGTTCATGGCAGACAAGCTCCTCGATTGAATGTTTATTTTGAACTGCAACAAAACCCATGTGTTAATAAGTGCTCCATTATAATAGGCTGACCACTATGGAAATGTACCCACAACATGCCCAAGTGGCATGAGATAAAGGCATAATGCCGGATGCCAATCTAACACCGGTGTACCAGATTAATGATCTTCCAAATAACTGTTTCTTCCCTTGAAGCTTCTGAAACACCTTATACTTTCTTCTATTTCAGACTCTACATCTTTATAAAGAAGTCATAATGACTTTTATCTTGGAAGAAGTTGTTTACCCTTTCGCAGCTCCATGAGGAAGATAGTTGGTTGCCATGGCGCATTGTTATTGTTATGTGGAATGTTCTTTCTATGATGTACCAGGGAGTGGTGGGAGGGATAATGTCAGCCTCCGTTGTCTTTAATGAAATCGAGATTCTCTCTGTATGATAATTGGAGAATCGTCATTTCATTACAAGACCGGAGGCTACATTATGCAAGTTTAAAGCTCTGCAAAGCTACGTTGCTTACATGTTCTACAGGTTTAAGATAGAACTTAACAAAAGTGGAGGCATTTGACCAATCTGCTGCTTTGAGGATATCTGAAATGGAACCACCATTCCAGAAAACCTTACTGGCCATAGCCCCCCGAGAAGAGTGAGCGCCAAATTTGGATAAGTCAATACCTGCTTCCAACATTACCGTTCTGACCCATCTCGAGATAGTAGCAGAAGAGATTGCCTTGTAGGGTTTAACAAAAGAAATCAGTAGTTGATTTTCATTCAAAGGTCTAAAAACACTCATTTTCTGTTCATACACTTTCATGCAACCAACCACACAAAGTTTGGGACAGTCAAAAAAGAAAGGGTAGAAAATGTTTTCCGACATTGTTTTGGTTCTTTTCCATATCTCAAACAACACACCATCAGGGGAATAAAATCTATTAGAAATTTCTAAAGCTTTAACATCTGATACCCGTCTAAAAGAAATTAAGCAAAGTAGTGTAGCTAACTTAATGGAAAGTTGTTTCCTTGAAAGGAAGAGGTTATCAGGCCAGGAAGTAAAAGTTCGAAGATAAGATTTACGTTCCATAATGAATCATATTTAGCTTTAGGAGGACGCTTGAGTCTTATTCCTTTCATCACTCTACGAACTAGGGGGTCAGTACCAATAGAAAAATCATTTAACAAGGAATGCCCTGCAGAAATTGCAGATCTATAACAATTTACTGTTCTATAGGAAAGTCCTGATTTAAAAAGGTCTGCTAAGTAGTTTGCTACTTCTACAACCGGTGCGTCCACGGGATCCAAATCCCGTTCCAGGCACCAACCACACCACTTTTTCCACGAACCGATGTATCTTCTCCTTGTTCCCGGAGCCCATGACTCAACCAATAGGTCTTTAGCCTCTCCTGAAAGGCCCGAGTATCTTCCTGAACCCCTGAAATCTTCCAGGCAAGAAGGTTCATCTTTCCTTCTAAGAGAAGAGGGTGTACCTCTCCGTCTGGGGCCTGAAGGAGGTCCAAACTCCCTGGGATAAGACGTGGAGTCTCTACTGTCAATTCCATCACTCCTGGGAACCATATTTGAGAATTCCAAAAAGGAGTAATTGGAACAATGCGGCAACGCTCCCTTCGAACTTTCAAGAGAACTCTCTGGATCAGTGCGAAGGGAGGGAAGGCATAACAGTTCAGTGAGTCCCAAGGTTGGAGAAGAGCGTCCACTGCAGTTGCTAGCGGGTCTGGTCTCCAACTGAAGAAATGATTTATCTGAAAGGTCAGTCTGCTGGCAAAAAGATCTAACTCGAAGGGACCCCATAGATCCTGAACTCTCTGGAAAACTGAAGGATTCAGCTTCCAGTCGCTCGAGTCTCTTAGGAACCTTGAGTTCCAATCTGCCCTTGTGTTTAGATGGCCTGGGATGAATTCTGCTCTCAGGGTTATTTTGTGATTCCAACAGAAATACCAAATCTTTTGGGCTAGATCTGCTAGAAGTTTTGACCTTGCTCCCCCTAATCGATTGATGAAGGAGACGGCTGTGAAGTTGTCCAGTTTGATTAGAACTACACTGTTTTTGAGGATAGACTTGAAGCTCATAAGGGCGTTCAGGCTGGCTAACATCTCCAGGCAATTTATGTGAAGGGAGAGTTCTTCTTTGGACCATTTCCCCCCCGTTTCTATCTTCCCTAGTCTGGCACCCCAGCCTAGGTTGCTCGCATCGGATTCCAGTGTATAGTCTGGGGTATTCCTGAATATTGCTTTCCCATTCCAACTGTCTAAGTTGTTGCGCCACCAAAGGAGATCCTCTTGAGCTTCCAGGGACAGGGGGACAATGTCCGAGTACCAAAGACCTCTCTTCAGTCCTGAAGATTTTAGTCTCTGTAAGGCCCTGTAGTGAAGTGGGCCTGGAGAAATAGCTTGAATGGATGAAGATAAGAGCCCTACTACCCTCGCTAGTTCCCTCAAGCTCACCTGGTCTTTGGATAAAACATATGAAACTTCTTTCTTTATTTTGACAATTTCTTCGTGGGAAGTTGTAGTTGAGCTAAAGGTGTGTTCACCTGAAAACCTAGAAACTCTAGATTTTGCGAAGGGGACATAATGGATTTGTCTACATTGATGATGAAACCTAGACTCTCTAAGAGAACCACAGTCCAATTCATGTGAGTTAGTAGTTCTTCCTTGCTCTGAGACATAAGTAAGATGTCGTCTAAGTAGATAATCAGGCAAACTCCTCTTCTCCTTAAAGAGGCGACCACTGGCCTCAGGACCTTGGTGAAACACCAAGGAGCTGAGGATAGGCCGAAGGGGAGACAGAGAAACTGGTAGGTTGTATTCCTCCATACAAACCTTAGGTATTTCTGCGAATCTGGATCCATAGGGATTGTAAAGTATGCGTATTTGAGATCTAGTTTTATGAGCCAATCTCCCTCTTGGAGAATATCTCTCAAAAGATGTATACCCTCCATTTTGAAGTGTCTGTACACAAGGAAGGTGTTTAATTCTTTTAGATTTATTACAGGGCGCCAGCCCTTGTCTTTCTTTTTCACCAGAAAGATCGTGCTCACAAAACCCAGACCAGTGTTTGAAACGATGCGAATCGCACCTTTGTCTAGGATCTGACTCACCTCTGCATCTACTAGACTGGACTGTTCTCGGTCTAGGGAAAGTTCTCTGGGTTGTTTGGTCTGATAAGAAATAGTAATAAGGTCTATTTTGAAGCCTTTTACAGTCTCTAGGACCCAGGCATCGTTCGTTATGGAAGACCAATTGTGACTGAAAAGGGAGAGTCTTCCCCCTACCTTTGGGAGGGAAAAACCAGGAGGAGGAGGGGACCTTACCTTGTTGTCCTTAGCCTTGGAATCTTCCTCGATTGTTTCCGCCTCGTGTTCGACTGTTGCGGCCCCTCTGGGGGAGGAAGCTGTTATTCCCCTGATAGTATCTTGAATAACCGTGTTGGTTTTGTTGGAAAAAGGACCTGTTATATCCACGGCTGGCAGCCGGTCCTGCCCTGACAGCCCTTCCAAAAACCCTGCCTCCGAACATGCGTCTCATGTTTGTTTGGGCTTTCAGTGGAAGTATTATGGTATCCAGTACGTTTCTGGAGTCTGGGTTAGAGCATGTAAATAGCCTCTGTACTGGTGTGTTTGACAAGATGCTGCACGTGTTGGAAGAGTGCTTAATGCTGCAGTCTGGCTGGTTCTGGGGCTCGGCATGCTTGATTGTGTATGAATCACTGAATGTAACATACACTCCACACTACCACTCAGTGCCACATAATTACAAGCCACATAATTACACTCTACTGAATGCAACATAAATACACTCCACATAAATGCACTCTATACCACATACCACCAATCAACATAAATGCACTCCACACCATGACACAATTTCACTAAGCATAATTTCACTCAACACCACAGTTCCAGGCCACACAATTCAACTCCACACATTTCCAATACACACCGCATAATTACTCACCAAACAACATATTTCAACTCCAGAACTCCACAATCCACAACGTACCTCCAATCCACACCATATAGTGTCACCACCTGAGCACCAAACATCATTCACCACCACCATTTTGCATCAGTGCACCACCTAAGCATCACGTCACTCTGCCCTTGGAATCTGGCATCTGTTGATTCTCCCCTAGTGTCCGTCCGCTGCTCGTGTTCTAATTAAATTAATGTTTTCCAACCTCCACTTCCCCGTTATTTATGTCCCGCTCCCCCATAACAATTTTTTTTAGAACAAACAAGCATCAGAACAGGCAGGAAGAAGTTGCCAGCAGTGCAAGTACAAAAAAACTAGAAGACATTTTTTATGTTAATCTTTTTTTTAATCAGGTTTTTCAGTTGTATATAATGTAATAATTGCAGTAGTGTGTTTGAATTGTGCTGCCATCCTTCTTTCCTATTCACATTTCCCAAGGAGGAATCATTTAATGGGAAAACCACCTGGTTAGGATGGAAAACGTGCATGAGTTGGTACCCAAGCACCAATACCTACAATTATTTCCACAATTAGAGTGCAAAACCCAGGGCTTTAAGTGGGCCGGGTCTCACTGGTGCTGAGCACCGGCAGTTTTTAGAAGGGGGCCTTGAAACGGGTCTCTATCGGGCTCTGTTTTGTTCCCTGGCACAAAGTAATATCCAAGTATTCCCCAAGCTTAGTTGTTAAAAATATGCTTCATGGCTACACACTTACACGGTCCACACATGCTTTCTTTTTTAAAAGTCGCAGCTTGTTTGGTTTACTTTTGGCCAGTCACTCTCCAACAGAGCATTTTGACACTCCGACACCAACTGCTCCCTCCATCCTCCCTTAGTAGGTAACAGACATTGCCTTTTACAATGCCAATAGCTCTAACTTAAAAAAATGCGAGACCTATTGCATTTCCAATGCTTGTTTTCTCCATGCAGTGTCTTAAATACTGTATATTTGGCATCTGTGGCTGTAGATTCATATGCTTTGCATACTCCTGCCATGTAGTGTTGGGTCCGGATGTGTTCAAGTTGTTTTTCTTCAAAGAAGTCTTTCGCGTCATGAGGTAAAGTGACTCCTCCTCTCTGTGATATTGCGCATAGTCATCGACTCCATTGTTAGATTGTTTTCTTTCTGCGGTCGGGTTTGGACATGTTCTTCAGCGATCCGGTTTGAGACCGCTTTCGGGTTTATTTCGGTTCATTGATCAGTTCTTTACTCGTCAGTATTGTTTTCGTTTGTGTTACCTTTCGAAAACAGAAGCAATCCTTCGAACTCGATCGTCAATTCGACGTTCTCCGGTCACAGCCTTCAGACCTCGCCATTCTGGCCTTTTCCACTTGGGCCTTATTTTCCTATCTCACCGGATTCGACCAACAATGGAAGTGCTGATGGACCGAACTCCATTGCCGTTCTGTCCCAACTGCCACGCAATATACCCTCATACAGACCTTCATCAGGTTTGCAACCTTTGTCTCTCACCTGACCACAACAAAGAAAATAGTGAGGCCTGTCGATCTTTTCGATCAAAGAAAACGTTGTGGGATCGTAGGGCGTGTCGGAAAGAGATTTAGTGCCGAGATCTGGAGGAGACACCTGACCTCTTTGGTGAACACTATGTGGAACACACAGAGGAGGAGCTACACAAGGCTTCGGCAGCAGAGGAAGAGGCCTTTTCTATTTCGGACTAAGCATCCAAACCTGAGATAGTCTGGCCTTCAAATACAGGACTTGCCTTCAGCACAACGCGCACTGAGTACCTATGTCCCTGCCCAACTCACTAAGAGACATTCGGTCTCGACTGAAATTACAGCTCCCCGGAACCACTGCCATCAGGCTATGGTCGGCACCGAGTATCTTTCAAGGCTGCCTCACTCTCTGGCCCGGCACCAAAAGCCAAGCCGGAACGTAATACTTCGAGCCGACCAATCTCGGTGCTGAGTAAACCAGCTGTCGCATCGGCACCGAACGCCCACTCCTCCACTTCTTCGGCTCTGACCACTCTGGCACTGAAACAAAAAACACGTTCAGCACCGAAACCATTCATTTCAGCACTGGAACCTATCCTTGAAACTATGAAGGAGAGGCTAGATCCGAAGCAGAAGTTACATATTCAGCCTTTTACTGGTCGGAGTTTGGAAACTCCATCTTTTTTTGGAGGAGACCATTGATATACCGGTACCTGCTAAGAAACACAAAAAGGACATTGCTACTAGTCCTTTGCAGCCACCTTTGCCTGATTACGCTCCACTTCCTCCCTCACCACACCGCCACCTTCCTCACATCATAGAGACACAGGAGATATTACTGCACAGGGTTTTCCACACTCAGATACAGGGGATCAAGTGGAGATGACGATGATCGCCAGCCCACAGATCGATGGGACAGCTATGACATAGACCCTTCCTGGATAATGGCCCAGACCTTTACCCAGCTAAACCATCACCCCCGGATGATTCAACATGCTTTCAAGAACTTATAGCTAGGGTAGCTGAGTATCACCAGGTCCCCTTGCACAAAGATCCCATAGAAGATTTCCTCTTTGAAACACTCTCCTCTACTACTAGAGCATGTCAATATCTGCCCATGCTAAAAGGGATGCTATGTCACTCAGATGACATCTTTAAAGATCCAGTACGAGCACGCATCATTACACCACATGTAGATAAAATATACTGCAAAGCTAAAATAACTTTGCCCACACCTCCTAGAGCACACTTACTCATAACATAGGAGTATCTATGGCTTTTCTGGGCAATATACCAATAGCTGAAATTTGTAAAGCAGCCACATGGTCAGCCCCACACACTTTCACTAAACATTACTGTGTGGATGTTTTTGCACGGCAACAAGCAAATGTAGGACAGGCAGTACTACGTACTCTTTTTCAAACAACTGCAACACCCACAGGTTAGCCATCGCTTTTTGGAGGGCACTGGTTTATAGCCTATGCAAAACATGTGTATCTATAGCCACACATGCCATCGAACGGACTATGTTACTTACCCTTGTAGGCATCTGTTCGTGGCATGTAGTGCTGTAGATTCACATGTGCCCACCGTCCTTCCTGGACACCTGTGGCTGTTGCAGTGCGTAGTTACACTATCATATGCATGGTCATTCTCACCCGACTGTGGGAAAACAATCTAACAGTGGAGTTGATGCCCATGCGCAATATCGCCAAGAGTAGGAGTCATTTTTCCTCGTGACTCGAAAGACTTCTTCAAAGAAAAACAACTTGCACACATCCGGATCCAAAATTAGATGACAGGAGTATGCAAAGCATGTGAATCTTATAGCACTACATGCCACAAACAGATGTTTACAGGGTAAGTAACATAATTATTTCGCTAAGTCAAAGGTTTCCTCTAAAGGTAATTGGAAATAAATATTGTCCTTAGTATACTCATGTTATTGGTTCAAAAATAAACCTGTTGATAAAGAAACCTTTGCCGTTATTTCATGGGCTGGAGACCCTTCGGCTGGCGAAGGCTGACTGGTCTAACCTGCTACATTTGCTGAAGGCTTGACCCATTATTAAAATTAACCGTAGGCTCTCCAGAAATCCCAACAATCCCAGGGAACTTAAAATAGCCTACTATGGAGGACCCAATCTCCTGAATTGAGGAATAACCAGCTTCCGTGGGAAAACCAACCTCCTTTGTTCCCTTTATCAGTGCCTCTCTGTTTCCTTTATCCTGTCTGCCACCCTTACCCAGTGGCTGACCTCTCAATAGTTCTTTGGGATGAAGCATGGCTCACTCACCTTGTGACTGGATCGTTCAGCTAGTCCCCCCACAGAAGCAGACTCTGGAAACCAGTCCCGTTATTGTGGTGCGCACTTCGGTATTTGTAGGAGTCCATGCTGGCCCCTTCACTGCGGTGCTGAGAACAGACTGGAGTGGCTCCTGTTCATCTCTGTACGGGCCACCAATTGTTAAAGCTGAAATGAAGAAGTTTCCATATAACGGAGAGAGTTTATCATGGGGAATGTCCAATATCATTTATTCTGTTTCCTCTGCAGCAGTGGAGTCTCTGAGCATTCACCAGAGAGTCTGCTTCAGCTTACAAATTACTCAGCTTATATGCATTTGTAGTCACATAGGAAATAGTGAAAAATAATGATCTCAACAAAAAATATCATAAAGCACAAAGGTCCTTGAGGAATGCAGCTGTAGCAGGAAGATTTCAGACAGCTTGCCATTTATCATTAACAGTTGATTGGTTTCCTTCCTTTCTCACAGTGTCTGGTTACACTTAAACAAACCATTATTCACTGACCATGACAACACAATGGGGAATTTGTAATATTTATAACTAATCTTATGAGAACATCTGTGCAGCGTCGGCTTCCTTACCGTCTCTCAGGCCCTGGTGGCAGTTTACAAGACCAAGTGAGAGATAAACGCTTTAGTGATCTTTGAACGGGAAGGAAAACATTCTGCAGTCGAAGTTTTTCCCGAGGCATGTAATTCAGCTAACCTTCCCATGAACCCAGCTACACTCAGCTAAACCAGATAGACATGTTAATCACGGGAATAAGTTCATGTAAAGGATAAAGAAAACAGGAAAAAAGCAGTGTTAAAAAGGATGATCTCTCTTACTAACGTCAATTAACTTGGTAGGTTAAAGTAATCACCCATCAGTTGTTAGTAGAGAGCCCATCACTGACAGTGCACCTAGCATTTTTCCACAATCGTCTTGAATCGAATAAAAGCGTTGAAATCATGCAAGTTAATATCCAGTGTCTTGAACAGGAACATTATAATGTGGAATGGAGGCAATCATTTTCAGCCACTAGCATCTCAGGTGTGACCTTAAGCTACAGTTGTGGTGCATGTCTTATGGTAACACAGAATCTTTACCACACTGCACAGCGTATGCCAGTCATGCTCCTGTGTCAGATAGGATAATAGACTCATCTAAGGTGGGAGATTGTCCTCTTTAGTTATGTTTTGGAATTCAACCAGAAGTGTATCCCATCATTGCAATAATATGCTTTTGCGAAGCCTATGGATTTCTTCCCTTCAATGTGCTTTTCCCCATGTCAGTATTTCTTGATGCCATTCATAAAGGCTAGGGGGACTATTGGCCTTCCAGCGGCGGGTTGTGGAATGTTTTGTGAGTTGTACTGCCAGATCAAGAAATTTTGCTAGCACTTTATGCCGTTTGGTGCGGTAAAACTCGCGCAGTGCACGACTCCCATGTGTTTAGAGTGGTATGTCCCGTAAATTGTATGAGCTGCGACATGACTGTGGACCAGTAATTGGATAGACAAGGACAAGACCATAACATATGCATTAAGTCAACTCCATTAGTTTTGCAGCGTGGGCAGCAAACATTTGGGAAGTACTCCTTTATTTTGGCTGGCGATAGGCTTCATGTAAAATGTTAACTTGTATGAATTTAAACCTGGCCTTTCTGGATACTTCTGAGTGATATGCTAGTATTCTCTCCCATTCCCTTATGAAACGCCCTACTTACCTCTCCTCCCATGTGTCTCGAAGATTTATTAATGGCATGTGTGTATGTTCACCTTTGGCTCTGGCCAATCATCTAATGAGCCTGCGCCAGTTTCCCATAGTATGGAGACATTTTATAATGGTGTGTGTTTGTGGTTCTATAGACACTATGTTCCAAAAGGTATGAAGGGAGTGAGGTAGTGTTGAATTGACCCCTGTTTGTATTAAATGGTTCCATAAGGTAATCAAAGGACGAAAGTGGGCCCTCATGAAAGAGTTTGCCCAATGTGTCAATGCCGGCTGCTTCCCAGATCTTTATGTCAAGGTGCATCTGAGTGAGTGGGCTCCCTATAAGTCCCATCAGCTGGTGCATATAGGACCTCCTTAGCCATGATAGGCAAAGCTCTTTGAAAACATTGGTGGTCTATACATAAGAATTAAGGATTAGACGGAGAATCTTTTGTCTTCTGGGATAAATGTTGTGTCATCTCCGTCAACTGCCAGACAGCTGCTTTCATGGCCATGTCCTCTGGTTGATTTTCAGTCAGCCAGTTACATACCCACTGTATCTGTGCCACTAGGTAAAACTGCTCCTCTGAATGTGAGGTTCCCAATCCTCCCTTGTCTGTTGCAGGCCTTAGTTTTGCTATTGCTACTTTATGGCATTCATTTTTTATTTTTTTTGTTTAAATCTGTTTTTATTGATTTTGTTTTGCATTCTTATGTAAAGGCAACAGACGTTTGGGTAGCTGTCCATGTATACAACCATTAATCAGCAGTATGACACACATTTCACTGCATTTTCGCCGGGCGTACAGTAAATACCATGTAGTTCCCTCCGCGGAGGATCAAGTATAGCCCCTGGTGTTCAGTCAATGGTACATATTGCATAGGGTACAGCTTGAACATATGGGAGTACTGTAGTGATGTTCCACGTAAGTCCTTCCAGTACATTCGCCGTGGGTTTCCAAACAGATGGTACAATAGAGAACAAAAGAAACAACAACAGTGACCGGTGTACGTGTGGTGATCCCTCCCGCTGCCCTCCCGTACGCAACTCCCTAGTGATTTCCAAGCAACCTGTTATGTATCCCCCCTTGCTATTGACGTCTACTCCTATGTAGGCAATCTATCAGTCCACATATGTTCATGGAGTATCACGGCCTGTCCCCGATGGTGTGCGCGTCTCCCTCTGTTTGTTCGCGCCCCTCCGAGCCCTCCTCCTACTCAGTCTGCTGTAGCGCATGGAGGATTCCTCCCCATTGGGCCGCTATGGGCTCTTTACGCAGTCCCAGTGTTTCTTCCAGCTGAATGGCAATCCCTCTGCTTTGGCCCATGCTAACAGCGATCAACGCCACTCGCGCGTTTGTGGTGGGTCCTTCGCTTTCCATCGTTTAGTTAAAAGGCGCTTAGCGACCACTATCCCCAGGTCTAGAAACCTAGATGTGACCTTTGTGGCGGGGGTCCTCCGGAAGTGGTGAAATAGGTATACAGTCCATTCAAAGGGTATGTCGCGGCCTGTGCATGCATGTAGCAGTCTGCTTATCGTGCGCCAATATGTGGATATTTTAGGGCAGCTCCATAGCATGTGTATCAACTCAGCCCCCTGTTCGGCACATCTTGGACATGCCACGTCCGTGCGGTGAAAGTACCTGTTTATCATCGCAGGCGTGAGGTATGCTCTATGAACAATGAATAATTGTATCTGGCGAAATCTCATGTTGCGAGGTATGCGCACTGGACTTTTAAGCATCCTTTCCCATTCTTTATCTGCCAATTGTCGCCCTAAGTCCAGCTCCCATTTACGGCGGAGTGGATCTAAACTTAGCGCCGCATGAGTTCGGAGTGACGCCGCGAACTTTCGTATAAGGTGTCGTCCACCCCCCCATGACGTGCAAATACTGTATGGTGAGGTGCTGACTCGGTTCAGTGGTTATGTCCCCCCATCTGGCCGTCCGCGTTGCCACTAGTGAGCGGTGTGTGAGGAATTTCCCCGGTGGGAGTCCCTCATCTTCCACTAGTGTCACATACGGTATGAGTGCCCCATTTCGGTACAAGTCGCCTAGCGTCTGTATGTCAGCTTCTTGCCAGTCTGTGAGCGACAGGGACGCAAGGACCGTAGGCCCGCTAGGAGAGCCCTCCAGCGGTATAGCTGGCGCGTAGGGGACAATCGCTCTAGTAATGTATAGGCACCTGCGATAGCATTTGTATGCCACTGCTAGTATTGGCGGCGCGGCCTTAGTGGCGGGGTGGAAGAGCCTGACTATTTGCTCGAGCGAGTACGGTGGCAGCGTGGGCCCCTATCCGCGAGCCAACGGGCTATCCACTGCAGTTGGGCAGCCAAATAGTAGTGCTCAAAACAAGGCGCAGCAAGGCCTCCCTGGTCCGTGGGCAGATATAGTTTCGCTAGTGCCATCCTATGTTGGGCGCTCCCCCAGAGGAAGTCCCCAAGCAGTTTAGTGAGTGTAGCAAAGAAGGTTGCCAGAACATATAGAGGCAAATTAGCGAAATAGTACAGAAGTCTGGAAAGGATCACCATCTTGGCTAACACTACCCTGCCACTGACCGTTAGCGGAAGTGTGTTCCAGAATCGCATCTGCGACCGAATTGCAGTTAAGGCCCTCCCCAGATTGCCGTCAAACAAGTCTTTCGGCTGGCGATATATCTGGATCCCCAGGTAGCGGAAGGTGCACTCTCTCCATTGTACTTCTGCACCGTTCAGAGTGTATCGTGGCCTCCCTCACCAAACGCATAGATGCAGGATTTGCCAGCATTCACTCGTAGTCCCGAGATGGCAGCAAAGTCCTGCAGTAGGTGCGCCAGTTGATCAGGTATGTTGTCTATGTCCTTCACGTAGACCAGTAGGTCATCTGCATAAAGTGACACTTGGTGTGTCGCATCCACAAGAGGTATACCTACTCCCAGTGTTGTAGGTATCGCTGCCGCTAGGGGCTCCATTGCAAGCGCGAACAGGAGAGGGGATAGGGGGAACCCCTGCCTAGTACCTCTTCGCACCGGTATGGCATCGGATATGTGTGGCCCCAACCGCACCCGGACCGTGGGATTTTTGTAGAGCAAGTTGACCATCTGAAGGAACCCCAGGCCCAGATCATATCGCAACAACACTGCTGACAGATAGCCCCATTCTAAGAAGTCAAATGCCTTTTCCAGGTCTAGCATGAGACACCCCTCTCTGGGCCATTCCTGTATGGCATCTGTCGCCAGACTGAAAAACCGCCGTAGATTCAGTGATGTGCTCCGTGCAGGCACAAATCCATTTTGGTCGGTATGGATCAGGTCAGGGACTACCGGTGCTAGTCTGACCGCCAGCAACTTAGCGAGTATTTTATAGTCTGTATTGAGTAGGGCTAAGGGTCTATACGAACCCAGGGCTGTGGGATCTCTATCCGGTTTAGTAGAGACACCAAGTATGCTTCTCGCATCGAGGGGGGCAATTCCTGCTCCTCCAGTTCCGTAGTATATAGTGTGTGGAGGTGTTGCACGAGAGATTTGCGGTAGGCTTTGTAATATTCGGCTGGCAGGCCATCTGGCCCTGGCGTTTTCCGGGATGCCATAGACCCAATCGCATCCCCAATCTCTTCTAAGGTGAGTGGGCTGTTAAGCGCCTCCTGATGCGCTCCTGAGGCGATGGGCAGCTGGACGGAGCCCAGGAATCTTTCTAGCTCATGACCTGGGCAGCGCCCCCTAGATTGGTACAGCTGGGCATAATGGTCCGCAAAAGCCCTGTGTATCTCGCGCTGCATGTACACCAGGGTCCCCTCCGACGTGCGTATGGCTCCGATCGGAGCGTGGTTGTTCTCTTGCCTCAGTAGCCAGGCAAGCAGTCAGCCTGCTCTATCAGCCGAGGCATGTATGCGGGCTGTATGAGCTGCGTAGTTGTGGCATCGCAGCCGTTCCAGTAGCTCCGCATGTTGGGCGCGGAGCCTCCCCAGCCGGCCCGAGTCATTGCCCCTCCCTTCTTCATCACGTTCATATTTCAGGAGCTGGGACTCTATCGTCGTAAGCGATGTTGACAGCTGCTTACGTATATTCCACGTGGCCCCCAAACAGTGTCCCCTGACCGCTATTTTGAAGGCGTCCCATTCCACAAGTGCATTGCTCGCTGTACCCTCATTGAGGTCGAAATATGTGAGGACGGCCGTCCCTAGTGAAGAACGAAATTCCGGGTCTTCTAGTGCAGTCGTTTGGAGGCGCCATGTGGGCACGGGGGGACGATCTGCCTCCCAGCTGAGTTGAATCCACAGAGGGTTATGATCGGAGTGTGTCCGCCCTAGGTATTCTGATTTCATGACCAGTGGGAGCAGGGATTGGGAGTCCACTACCCTATCTGGACGTACATGCAGGGCATGTACCGCTGAGTAATAGGAGTAAATACACTCGGTAGGATTAAGAACTCGCCACATATCCAGCAACGCCCAGTGCGAAAGCCAGTCTGTGAGGGCACGATCGTTAGACACAGCAGAGGTGTTGTGAAGAGGGGGAACGATCTATCTGTGTCAACGTTAAGTACCGAATTGAAGTCTCCTCCCAGCAGCCAGGGGAGCCCAGCGTAAGGGGTCAAGGCTTGCGATAACCGCACCAGAAATGAGGGTTGGTCTACATTTGGAGCGTATATCGAACCCAGTAGAATTGTTTGACCATTGAGCCGCCCTCGCACTAAGGTGTATCTGCCCTCGTGATCTATTACCACGTCCTCACAAACAAACGGGGTGCCCGCCCTCACCCAAATTAACGTGCCTCTCGCCTGCGCTGAGTACACAGTACCGTATACCTGCCCCCTCCAGCGCCTGCGCAATCTGTCCAGTTCTGCCAGTGTCATGTGCGTTTCCTGCAAGAGGGCAATGCCTACCGAATGTCGCTGGAGGTAGGCGAAGACCGAGTAGCGCCGCGAGGGTGTGTGCATGCCACGTATATTCCATGTCAGTATGTTAACTCGTGCCATTACTAGTGTATGTAGTCATCTGGGGTGGCGGGAGTAGGTTTCTTGTTGGTGAGTGTGTGTCGTGGGCAAGCAATTGTGTACCGGTCTGTTGTAACAAAAACATTAAGTCAACGTCTAACTTCATAACAGTTAGGGCGAACTCTACGGAGATGTCCGTCCAAACGTCTTTAACAAATTATGATGATAAACTATCCCAGTATATTGCCTGGCGGGGTCGCGTGCACAATCGGTGTTGTATCGTGACATACCCCTCCCCTTCACGGTTAGAAGATGTGCCATCTGATTAAGCATCTAGACTAGTGTGCGGGCTCGGTGCGTGTCGTGATGGAGCATCGCTGCGTATGTGCCCGTTCGTCGCAGCGGTATGCGTGGCATGGTCGGTCGGAACAACAGTGAGCGCTCAGCTGTCATGTGATATACCCTGTGTGGTCGCTATCCCAACAGTGTCGCCCCATGTCTACAGCACGCATTAAGATACATAAGCAAACATAAACAAGTCTCTACTTGCGTGAGCCTCCTGTGATACAGTCCAACGCGACAGTGTCCCATCATATTATGCCATCAGCAGTCTGTGGGGTTACCACCGGCAGGCACGTCTTCAGACTCTTCCGTTGTTGGAGATGATGAGCCGCTAGCCGCCTCCAAGTCGGTGAAGCATGTTTCTGAACACTCCCTGCTGTGTGTGGTTCCGAGAGTCGCAACCGCCTCCAGGACCTCCTGCCGTTCCATCCTGATCTTCTCCGGGCTCGGCGCCGCTGACCCCAGATTCGCATTTCTTCGTGCCCTGTCTCCCTCGTCGTCGAGTTCTTCTACCCGTCGGGTTGTCAACATCTGGGCCCGGGAGGCGCATTCCAGTCCATAGTCCTGACCCCTCCAGCCAGTCCCACGCCTCCGTAGGGGAGTCAAAGAAACGAGTCCCTCCTTTCGTCACCACCCTCAGTCTGGCAGGGAATAGTAGGGAGTAGGGCAATCCCAGGTCCCTGAGTTGGCGTTTCACTGCCGTGTAGTTGCTTCTGCGTCGCTGCACAAGTGCTGTGTAGTCTGGGAACAGCATGACCTGGCTGCCGCTCACTTTGAGGTTTTCCAGTTTTCGGGTTTCACGCAGCACTGCATCCCTGTCGCTATAGTTGAAGAGTTGAAAGAGGAACGGGCGCGGTCTGGCTCCCGGCTGGGGCTTCTGTGCTGGCACGCGGTGTGCCCTCTCCACTGCAAACTGTGGCGACAGTACTCCCTGGGGTAATATGTCCCACAACCAGTGCTCAATCTAATGTTCCGGGTTCCTTCCCTCTTCCCCCTCCGGGAGACCCACCACACGGACGTTGTTGCGGCGGGAGCGCCCTTCCGCATCTTCGACTCTATCTTCCAGTGCATGCATGCGATCCATCATGTCTTGCAGGGCAGCGGCGTGGCTTTGGGTGACAGGTTGAAGTTCCTTAAGCGTCTGGCTGTGGAGGGTGACTTTCTCGGTCCGTTTGCGGTGGTCCGCGTGTAGCAGGGTGAAGTCCGAGGTGACCTTATCGATCCGTGTTTCCAGGGAGGTTCTGGTGTGTTCCAGCGCGGTACCGATCCTCTCCACCGCCGCAAGTACCGAATCCATCTTGGCGGCCAGGGCCGCGGTCGGCGGCTCCATCTCCACTTCCTCTCTCAATCGTGGGGGGGGGGTCTAAACTACCCGCACTTAGCGGTCCTTGCTGCATCTTGGCGCGCATACGGCCCATCACAAGCTGCTGCGCAGTTGGCATTCGCGGTCAGCCTAGAGTGTAAATGAGCTTGTCGGATTTCCAGTCACTATGCGTGTGCCAAGGCTAGCCCGGCGAATGCGCAGGTGGGAAGCACTGAGGCCACGTGCTGGTCTCTGCGTGTTGAAGGTGGCTCCCCGCCGCGTTGCGTCCGGCGTTCAGGAGCGGGGCCTGCGGTGCAGTGGCCCCGCGTCCTCGGATTCCCGTGGCATAGGTTGTCTGGGCGCCAGGCAGAGTGGTAGGCCTCGGTGTCCCCCAGTAACGGCTGTCACCCCCTCTGCCGATGTCTCTCCTCAGCAGCGGGTCACTCGTGACCTTACTTCTGCAGACCTCAGCGCCTTCACGGGGGGGAGGGGGAGGGGGGGAACAGGTCAGGCGAATCCTACAAGCTTCTCCGCCGCTGTAGCTCCCTCCCACAGCGCACAGCGGCCGCTGTGTCAGCGTCGCTGCTCTTCTCTGGGCTGGCTTCACATGGGCCCTGAGGTACACTCCCGTGCCAGACACCACATAGGCCCTGGGGGCGCTCTCACCCGCGCCGTCACTCCCAGGGCAGGCCTCCCTAGTACCGCGCCTCCACTGCTCAGTATATGCCCCACCGGTGCGGCAACAGCAGAACTCCCTCACGCGGCTTGGATGGTGCGCACTCACTGATTGCTTTGCGGTTGGGGGTCGACTGCCACAGTCAGTCTCAGCTACCAGTTCCAGGTCCCGGCAATGAGGGCCCACTCTTCAACACTGACGACGGCTCCAGTGGGGGCCCCCTGGGGCCAATGCAAGCCTGCAGCTCCGAGCGCCTCGGCCGTTGCTCCTCGTGGCGGAGTCCCGCCGGCGAGTGATCCGAGGCCTTCTCCGCGGGCTGCGGTCCGCTGCTCCGAATCGCTGTTGCGGCGCAGCCTCGCAGTCGCCTCCGCAGCGCGTCTCCTATCCGGAGTCCCAGGGGCAGGGCGCTCCCAGTACTATTCTCCGGTCCGCCACTGCCAGCCACCGCGGCCCCCCCACGGTGGCTCGGAACCACTCCGCAGGGGATTACGGTCTTCCTCTTGGCGGCCACTTGTTTCTACCTCCGGTGGGAGTGTGGCGAGGATCCGCCGCACTTGCTGTCGGAGGAACTGAAAGGTCCTCACTCCGGCTGCCCTTGGCGCGGCCTGTCACTGCAGCCGACTCTGGTATGCGCCGCTCCGGATCGGGCTCATATGTTCACCCCCATTGCCGCGATTACTTCGGCCATGCAACCTGCACTCCCGGGGGTCCGACAGGAAGATGGGCGTCCCTGCGCTCCGGTGGATTGTCGTCACAGTCAGAGGCCGCAGCTCCGGCGCCGGCGGCCGCTTCCCGCCGCGCGCTGTCTCCACGCGTCCTCTCGGTGTGCAGGCCGCGTTCCTCACTTCGGCCGTGGCCGCGGTCATGTGGAGTGAAATGGCGTTTGTCGGGACTTTACGGAGTCAGTGGCTCCTCACCTCTCCGGCCCTGCGTGTTTCCAACATGGATGGCACGATTTAAGGATAAGTTTGCCGGATAATAAGGGGATGTCGGTCGGAGCGCTAGGGACCTGCGTCCGCCATGTTGGCTGGCTAGCCACGCCCCCCGCTACTTTGGCATTCATGACGCCAAATTAATTCCCCCCTCCCCCAGCATGGTACCAAAAGTGTGAAAAAATGTAGTCGAAAGGTCTAGCAGAAGATTGCTAAAATAATACAATAACCATGGGACCAACACAACTATTTTGGATAGTGCTACACTTCCCATCACTGACAGTGCCAATATCATTCAGAAAGCCATCTGGCTGAGGAGGACTGCTACCTCCTTGGTGATGTTGCCATCCAGCAAGTTCTGCTCCTGAGGGTGGATATTTATTCCTAGATAACAAAATGTGTCTTCCTGCTATTTTAGTGTCTCTCCGCCAATGATTAAATGTACCTCAGGGGTACTAGGGAGAATGAGAAACAGGCATGATTTGCACCCGTTTAATCTGAGACCCAACACTCCTGCAGGCACATCGGCTGTGTCCCTGTGTTACACCAACTTATTGTCGCCGTATATGGGCACTGAGTGAGTACGATCACCCAACGAATGGCCCAGTCCCCTCCATGTTGTTGGGTTAATTTACATAAAATATTATCCCTGAAGTAAATATTCAATTTGGAGTATTTAATAGTTGCCAGTTTCTCTGAAGCTGTCTGATGTTTGGTGGCTCACCTGGCTCACTACGCCACTGGAGTCAAGCTATCCTGGCTGATGAAGGCTGATAGCCTGAAACCGGTCCTAGGATGCTTGATTCCGGTCCAGGGAAGACATGGCTTGGCAGTTCGGTCTGGACTGTTCCCATGAGGCACAGGGTCAAGACTGATTTGCATATGGCTATGTCTGAACTGGGGTGGCGTGGTGAAGCAAAATAACGATGGATTAAACCCAGATCTGTGACTGGGGGTGAATGTTTGCCAATGTGCAGCATTCCGTCCATCATCTTTGTGTTTTGCATTTCACCTGGTTGAGGCAGAGCAGTAGGAGGTTGTCATCATGCTTGAGCTCACTTAGTGTTTCATTATTCTAATGAAGGTGCAATGAGACTGCAGTCTTCAGAGGATTCTGCACAATCCTAACTGCCATAATATAGACATAACCTTTAGTAAACATCAGGTCTGGTTCTTAATCTAAAAGAAAAGGCCTCTAGCTTTTGTTTTTGCAAATTCTCCGTTCTATTACAAAGTAAAGGTTCTTTGCAAAGAGGGGGTGGTCAGCCAAAGGGTAATGCTATGTGCTGAGGACGGAGTCTCATTTCAGTAGGGCACAGATGGGTCAGGTCCGATGCAGAGGAGGAGCCAGATATCAAAATTTCAGATTTTTCAGAGTTTAAGCAGAGACAGCATGCATGCATTCAACCTGCTACTGCAGATAACCCTGAAAATTGGCTGAGACCGAGGTGTCCAGGTGTTTGAAGGCAAGCATCAACTGGGTGTGTTATCAACATGGGACACCACATTGAAACCCCACGCTTGAACAGATGCAAGGGAAGCCATGTAGATATTAAAGAGACACAGGCTCAAGGCTGATCCCCCTTGGTACTATGTAAATGACCTCTCAATACCCTGATGTAAATGGTGGAGGTAGACTGCCTGCTTACGGTTGGAAAGAAAAAATGTGATCCATTTCCACGTGGTGCAGACAATTCCTGCTTTTTCCAGTCTGCAGGAGAGTGTCATGCGACACCGTGTCTTAAGCCGTCGAAAATTCGAACAGAATCATGGTGGTATTTGTGGCCAAGTCGAGACGGGTTTTCATAAACCTACTCACTTCTAAAAGTGTCGTCTCTGTTGTGAATCCTGATTGGAACTCAAAATCACAACCAAGGAGAATAGGGAAAGAGCCTTCTCTGACTCCCCTTCTACAAGTTCATACTCACTAAACAGAGAAGCACTAACATCTAAAAAACATAGGTCAAGAGAATCCTACAAGGGAAGGTCTTTAATTTCTTAATACTGCCCTCACACACTTTGCAGTGTCATGCTTCATCATTGGGCCGCATCATACGTCCAGGCGCAGACCAACGCACTGGACGGAGCGCATTATTTTTGTAAAAAATGATGAAGAGTGTGAAAGAAGGGCAGAAAAGCAAAAAGACAGATTAAGGGAAAGCAAATTAGAGGAAGGAATATTCCCTCAACAAGGGATCTAAAGTGCAGGAAAATATAGATTAAAACTACCTAGGAGAACACCACAATTTGTTTTAATTATTCCCGTGGTAGGATTAAAAATTAACATGGAGGGGAACTACAGGGGAGGTAACGACCCCTATGCCCCTACTGCCTAAACCAACATGTTTCTGCCATTAGGATGTGCCTCTATAGGTCACGTTGGCATTCATCAGGGTAAAGATCCCTAGGACCAGATATATTAGGGATCCTACCAAGGGAACACGGGAATAATTAAAACAAATTGTGGTGTTCTCCTAGGTAGTTTTAATCTATATTTTCCTGCACTTTAGATCCCTTGTTGAGGGAATATTCCTTCCTCTAATTTGCTTTCCCTTAATCTGTCTTTTTGCTTTTCTGCCCCTTTTTTCACACTCTTCATCATTTTTTACAAAAAATAATGCGCTCCGTCCAGTGCGTTGGTCTGCGCCTGGACGTATGATGCGTCCCAATGATGAAGCATGACACTGCAAAGTGTGTGAGGGCAGTATTAAGAAATTAAAGACCTTCCCTTGTAGGATTCTCTTGACCTATGTTTTTTAGATGATAATCCTGATTGGAAACCAGATTGCGAGGGATGTAGCACATTTGTTTACCTCGATAAAATTGGTAATCTGGTGATTAACTACAGATTCCAACTTTTTCCCACCAGCAGGAGGAAGTGAGATAGATCTGTTGCTGGCAGTACATGAGGGGTCCAAGTTCGTTTTTTTTAAAGTGGAAGGAACAACGACTCCTTCCAACACGCAGGCACTGAACCAGACTCAAGAGAAAGGTAAAGAGGGGGTTGATCAGTAGATTCAAAGACTGAGAAGCCCTTTCGAGAATGTAAGGTGGGCAAAGGTCCAACAGCGAGCCAGTATGAGCCTTCAGGATCAGACTCTCTGAATACTTCAAAGAAATCTTTGCGACAGAAAACATTTGGATGTTTAATGTTTGGGAGGTTGGTCCAAGAGTGACCACCCTAATATCTTTAGTATTTGAAAATTTAGAGTGGATGTTGAACGCCTTATCGTGAAAAAATTCTGATAAGTTATCAACAAACTCCTGTGAAGTCGGTGTAGATTGATTTTGTACCGAAGGATTTATCATGGAGTTGATCATTTTAAAAACTGTACGAGGTGCGTTTTCTGCTTCGTTGATTTGTTTGGTGAATAGAGAAGCTTTGGCATTTTTATGCTTTTTCTGAACTGTTTAAGAGCAGTTGTATACCTAAATGTGTCTTCCTCCAGGAAGTTGCATTGCCATTTTCTCTCTAGAGCATTGCACTTCTGTTTTTCAGCTTCAAGTGTGGCGGAAAACCAGAGTACAGAAGTAGAATACCTCTATTTTTACTCGCTCGCAAAGGCATTATATCATCAACAGTGGTATAAAGGTCAGAATTAAAGGAAGATGCAGCCAAATCAATGTCTGCAAGTTGGTTAACCACTTTTTGTGAGCATACCGTGTTTAGGGTGTAGTCCGCAATGGAGTGCCAAGGGCGATAGAGAGATGGCTTCATGTTTTTTGAAGCCTGAAAGGTGGGTAGCTATAAACTGAAAGGAACTAAGAAGTGGTCAGTCCAAGCTTAGGGGATTATAAGACCAACTTCTAAAGCAGGAATGTTAAAAAAACACACAAAAAAACATTGAGCGTGCTGCCCCCTCCTTGTGAGTAGGACCTTTTGACTCTGCACGAGGCTATGGTCAGAAAGGGTTTCGATAAGCTGTTCTGCAGCTTTACAGCTATGATCATCAACATGTAGATTACACCTACTACCACGAAATTGTCACGTTGAAGGCAAAGGGGCATGATTGCAGTGGACAATAAATAGTCAAATTTAGTGTCAGTGGGATGATAAATGAGGACTCCCGAAACAGCTGTGTGCTTAATCCAGGGCTGACTTGCGCAAAGGAATTTAGACCATTATTAATGGCTTATCCCCCCACAATTGTGCCTACTCTATCTAAATGAGAGATGGAGTAGTCATTCGGAATAGCGAGGGTAGGGTATTAGCAGGGATTAAGCCAAGGTTCGGAAAGAAAAACAATATCCCAGTGGTTATCCTGTAGGATACTCCAAATTTAAATTGTATTTTTGGCAAGGGATCTTACATTTGGATTGATGGCAGCCTTCATGCAGATCATACACACATTTCTTTCTTTCAAGGATTCTAGGATCAGTAGAGGGAAGCTGCAAGAGAGGATTAATTCAAGATGAAGAAAGATATGGATTTAAGAAGAAAACCCCAGAGGAGTCTGCCAAGTCTCCTCTCCCAGTTTTAACTCTACACCTCATGCTTCATGGGATGAATACTGATTAAGTTTATGCCCAGTCAGCCTACACATAAGGTGAGATGGCCATCCTCTATTCTTCCCCACCAGTAATCACTAGAGTAATCTCACGTCCTGTCTCGTTTTGTTAAGCCTCAGCGTCCAGAACAGAACTCGGTTTGGCACCAGCCGACACCTTTCCCACCATTGGCCCACTCTAGTTCTCTTCTTCCCTACAGCACTGAGTGACATTGCAGGACTTGGTACTGACTTCAAAGATAGATAGATCGATAGATCATTTATTTTGTTCGATTAATTAAAATCATCGAAATCTCACAAGCATTTTAGGCAATCTTAATAACATGATACCTTCAATATAATAAATGTACAAAAACCTAGAATAGTCTGAATCAATGTACTTATTAACCCATATAAAAGAAACGTGTAGATTCTGCATTTAAAAACTATGCACCTATTCATTGCCAAACACGGACCTAAAATATGCATCCCAGATGCATAAAAATAACCTTAAAACTATGTTGTGATTGTCCTAAAACATGTGTCAATGTGCAAAATAAATCAACCACTGTTCCCTAATACCAATAAAATACACGTAGGTGAGACATATATTCACTAACAACAATTGATTTAGATAAAATGATGATCATAAAAGTTCCAGACAGACAAAGAATAAAATGCAAGTGCGACTATTAATTAGCACATTGACCACTACTTTCAGCCTTAGCCACCTGTATTATTTCCTAAGTTCTTAGTATGCAGCCATCTTTCACCTTTGGCCACCGTTTTTACTACCAGATCTAAATATTTGATCGGTCGTCAAATCAATTGACAATCGAAGCCCTGTACACACTCAGTGACTGCAGATTTAATTGTTTGAATAACTAGTCTAAGAAAGCAGAGACGTAAAAAATGTCTGTGTAGGTCAAGCAAATATGGACATTAACATATTCTGTTTACTAGTGTCTCATTGTAGTAACCACAGCCTCTACAACATTTACTGTTCCTAGTCATTATCATACTTTGGCCATACTTCAGTGATGTGAGCGGGACCACTAACAACCTCCGTCTCATATACTTGGCTATAATGGAGCGTTTCAGCTTTAAGATCCTATTCTTCTGTGGACCAGGTGATGTATAGGTAGGTAATAGTAAATCCCCACGTTAGAGCTTACTGAACTCTGATATTTTCAATATAGGAGGACGTTACCCTCACCTTTGTGTCGGTGATCTTACAATCACTGTAGCCTGTTGCTCCTTGCCGTACTTCCCTCAAGTCCAACGGAGTTAATATTCTCTGGAGATTAAAGAATCAATTCTTGAGATGTATTTTACCATTGGCAATTAATTCCTTCCAAATATTTTTCTTTAGGGAGACCTCTATAGACCCCCTTCAGTAGTACTTCAAAAACTGCATTTCTTCCTGTACTTCACGGTGTTGAAATAGCACATTTGCCTCAGGACCTTCATGGATTTAGGATTCATCAACAAAATAATTTGAAAACGACCTTTAAACATAGTGACTGTTGCAGTAGTGGTTTTCTGCCTAAGCAAGGGGCACTCCCCGACCCACAAAAACATTGGCAGTTCCTGATGCTCAAGATGGAGGAATGTAATTGAGGGTTCAATTCTGAAGCCTCCACTAAGTCCTTGCGGCCTTATGAAGTACCTTGTGGCACTAGCTGTTCATCTAAATAAGCAGGAATACATACCTGTCTCAATTTAGATGACTGCCTCGCAAAGGCGTCTTTATACAACAAAGAAATTAAAGGTGTGTAAACATATCTGCTGCTGATTCCAGACCTGAGTTAAGCAGTGAACTTCCAGAGGTCAGTAAGAGAACAGTTGTAGGATATATTCTTTTTTGGACTACATTTAAATGTATAAAACATACCAACTCTAGAGAACTATCTTCACAGGTTAAATAACCAATTAATTTACTATAATAGAATAGTCAAGTGAACTAACCAGCTCTTTAGAGGTTGCTATTTCTTTTCAGAAACTGTTGTCGATCATACAGTAATTTATTGTTCAGGGATACATTTACCTAGTGATACTAATTAGGGTATTTGTCAAGGACATAGTATGGTAATGGTCAATCTAGCCTTTTTTCCCTTTTTTTAAATTTTTATTTACGTGGACTATATTTGCATTTTACCATAATTATGACCATGTTCAGAACCAATGACTGCATTTATTCCACAGACAATAAATGGTACTGGGATCTGGGGCATTGTCATCATATCATTTGGGTGAAAGTCAGCCCTGTGGTCTTGGTTGGGATCTTCTGTACTGCAAATGCTTCGATGTTAAAGGGTGCAGCATCTGCGGTACTTCGCCACCCATTCTTACGATGTCATTTTAAAATGATACAAAAATGCGTTCCGTGCAGTAGCATTTACTCACCATAATGCAAATAGATTAAAGACTGTAAAAAAGAATTAGCAGAGATACACGATCTGGGTTATCAAGATGAATTGTGGAGTGAAAGAGGAGAGGCAAATAGTTACCATTAGCTATTTGTGCATCTGTAAATTACCAGTTTATAATAGGGCTGTTTTGGGTAGATGGCTTCATTCTGGCATTCACTACATACAGACTGAAACATTGTTTATATGACTAATCCCTGAAAATGCAGTTAATTCATATCTTAAAATACTTTTATCAGCTAATAGTTTAGACTGAAAAGCTATTGTCATTCGACCTGGAGGCAAGTTGTTTGTACTGCAAGCAGCGCTGAACCATTATGTGAATTTTGTGGTGGTATGGTTACCTTTTCCATTTCAGTTAGAATCATGGGCTTGTGGTGACGTCGATGTGTCATTTCCAGTCTACATAGCTATTTCTTTTGTCTCTATCAACAGGAGGTTAGGGGAAGAACTTGGGAAAGTGCAAGTCTTTCAAGAACCAAACAGAGGTGAGATGTTTGCTTTCAGACTGCTTCTTGCAAAGGGGATTTATCAGTGTTAATAGAACGAATACAGCTGAGATTTTTCCTCAAATCTTCAGTTTTTCTTTGTTTTTGTTTTAAAGGGTTTCGGCTACCATGAACTAGCTTTAGAAGGCTGTTTCAAACTGGTCAGTTTGAATGTTCATTTGTAGCGCTAGAAGGTAAACTAGCAACAAATGTGGATGTGCACTCCATTCTGATCTTCAGTTTACTGCTCAGGGAATATTTGTTTTCTTTCCTAACATATATGTTTAATTTCGCCTTCTATTCAAAACTGTATGCGATCTTTCGAAAATGCTATCAGTCCTAACTTTGCTTCATTTATGGATATTGAGAATTTGTTTTATTGGTTGGGCCCCTCTACACTAGTTCATGAAGCCATTTAAAAACACTCAGAATTAGTATGTGTGAGATGTTGCTTGCCTTTCTATTCATACCTACCTAGCCACACCTCTTGGTGTCTTATTTCCATGATTACCTTCCTCTGTGCAATCTTGGGGAATGAGCTGGCTTCCATTGAAGTTGCTGTAAGAATTTCTCACCATGTGTTGGTATGTTACTCCACACCGTATCTAGCGGTTAATTATTTGATGTATATTTTAACATTTATATTATTGTACAGGCCACCTCTTTACCATATGAAATCTTGAATGTTCACTTGACTTGTTTTCTGAACTTTGGAAAACAGACCAGCTTTATTCAATGTGGCTGCTCAAATAAGGCATTTTAGGTTCTTTTCCTCAGGTAATGCAAATTTGCTTTTACTTTACTATGATGAGAACCGTTTTCTATCCATAAGAATATATTTATAATCTGGCCATTTCTCATTTATCCAAAGAAACAAGAGTACAGATTCAGGAGTCTGTGAGGGGAAAAGATGTCTTCATCATCCAGACGGTTTCCAAGTAAGCTTTTTTTAATCTGGTAAAAATATCACAACATTTCTCAGCGAGTTGGTCATGAGCAATGCCCCCATTAGTACTGGCTCCTGAATGTAGTGTTTGACTAGTATAGCTCTTCCTGGATTTTATAACATTGGTAGCAGAACATTATAAGATACTTTTGTAACTTGATTATGCGAAAATATCCTTTATATCCAAATGCAATTTTCTTTGGTTCATTTGTTTTGCTTGCTGGCTATATTTGGATTAGATCCTTGTCCTGTGTGCCTGACATGCATAATCAGTTAACCAGAGGAACTTCTCTGTAATTGTGCTGGGAGGTTGGGGGTGGTGAAACATGCAGCATCTTTTTTGGTGGGTGAAGGGAGGGTAGTTGGGGGGGGGAGGGGCACACTGTGACAATATAAAGTGTTTCCCAACTCACTCCCATGGCAGTATGTGTATGTAAGCATGTTTATAGTTTACCATTATGGAAATTGGACATGTGAAATTGCTTGAATTTCACCGGAAACTGAGTTTTCAGTCAATCTCTGCCTGTATTTACTTGGGCATCATTATGCAAAGAATAGAACAGCAACTTCCTCCCACTGGTAATGTGGAAACAAAATAGAACTGTGTATACTGGACTGCCACCTATTTGTTTACCCTTGTCAGCGAAAAGTGACGAGCAGAACTGGTAATACCACACGGGTCCCCAGAGAGCACCTCATTAAGTTTCCGTTTACAGTCTCCCACTAGATATTGACTGTTGTGCATGGCCAGTAATCACAACACCACACTGTAAACATTTGAATCTCGCCATTTTATTTTGCAGAGCTTCACTTGATAAAATGACATTATTAACCTCTTTGGCATTTGGAGCCTGTTTTTAGGCTTGAATTATTAATTCATATGATAGTATTTTTTTTTGACATTATGTTTTGGGATAACATTGTGAAAAAAATGGAGTAAAACACGTAGTATTAATCCTCTAGATTGGTGGTCTACAAGCTTTTTAATGCCACCCCCCCTTGCAGAAAAAATAAAACAAATCTGCAGCACGCTTAACAATTTGCTCATTGCAGTTATGTTTAGTTCTTCCTTTTAATACCTCAATCAAATATATTATTTCCACCATGCTATTAGTAGTCTGGTTTCCCTAAAAGTGTAAAAGTACTCGTAGTGTGAGAGACTTTAAGAGTTATTAGGTTCTCTTCCGTTCCCACTTTGATACCTGAATGACAAAAACATTACTAATTGCTCATTAGTTCTTGCACTAAAACACAGCACTATTTTCTTTATAATGTTTGTCTTTGATCCCCAGGAGCATAGTAAATGCTGATCTTGTCCAGAGCTTGGCATAGCTCCCCCCACCCCTCAGAATAACAATATAGATCCTCCTAGGCCCCAGTTTGAAGACCTCTGCCCCAGACTGCAAGCAGTGGTGTTATCACAGGAGGAAATCACCCGATCAAAGTGATGCATGAGATGAGATTGAAGGTTTGTTTTATTGAACCAGTCAACTCCCCAAGCTTTGAACAGTTGGGGTGTTCTTCATGTTTCTGGAGCCAAATACCTAAAATGCTCCCGTTACAAACCCTTTCCATCTTGACCGAGTAGAGGGCCACAGATGTTTGATGCTGCAGGAATCCCTTCAAGATAGCCTCTGAGTGGTACCCATATTGTATTCACAGACAAGTTGCTTTGTTACTTGGCTTGCTGTACAGTGTTTCTCCTAATGCTAATTTTGATTTGTTGATACTTTAATAATGAACATAAGTGGCCCTCACTGCTATTCAATCATAGTGGTTGGAAGCTCGGCAATGAAGCTTTAAAGTTTGGAGAGGGAATAGAAGTATTCGTCTGTAAACCGCTTCCTGTAGCACCAGAACTCCTCCCATATTTGATGTCCTAATTAATTTGGTAAACTTGAGAGACATGTCCGCATCCCCTTTGTTTTTTTGGTGTGTTGGTCTTTAGTTTGGTATATTTCACAAGGTGGTTGGAAGTCGTACAAAATACTGACAGGCCTTAAATACTCACTTGTAAATTAGAATGCTTGCTTTAGAAAATGTTATGTATCTGTAATCCTTCTGCCCATGTTTTTCTGGTATGAGGATTTCGGAAAATACATAGCCATTAGGTAACCCACACCACTGTAGACAAGTGTTTTCCAAAAACTATTTTAGTTTGGTTTATTTTATTTTAAAATCACTTAATCAGCTAGGGCCTGATTAAGAGTTTGTCGGTCCATAGGACTGCCAAACGGGGTGGTGCGTGGCGGTCGGGGACCGCCGCACCAGCAGTAAGACCGCCTTATTCCGACTACGGCGGTTGGATCACCATAGAGCCGCCGCAACCGCCAGGGACTCGCGATCCCTGGTGGTGGCGCGGCGGTGTGAGGCCACAATACCCCGCCAAGCATATTAAGAGTTTCCTCACTGTCAGCTGTCTCATGGCGGTGAGCCCGCCATGAAACTGCCGCCGACGAGGAAACTTAGGGAGCCCTACAGGGTCCCCTGGTGCCTCACTGCACGGGGTGCATGCAGGGGGGCACATGGTGTACTCCCCTGTCTGTATGCACCCCCAGTTCCAGCACAGCATGGACTTTGCACTCCATACCATGCTAGAATGTGCTGTGGCTGACCCACGGCGCTGCCTTTCTAAGGCTCTCCTATAAGCCTTTGGAAGTCAGCGCTGTGGGCCAGCTGCTGCAGGACCACCTGCCCGGATTACAACTTGATGGGCGGTCGACTTGGGCAGAGCGGGAGCGGTGCGGTGGCTTGTCGCCCTGCTCCTGCACTGCCAAAGTCTTAATCAGCCCCCTTGTCTTCTGAATTTGTAGCAAATAACACTGTGCCTTTGCTTAACTTTTTAAAATCTGTTTGCCCCTGATTATGTCAGTTTGTTCTTGGATTTTAGAAGCTGTTCTTTTTTTTTTTTGTTTCATTTTGTTGAAAAGTTATTTAAAAAATGTCTGTCTATATTCAGCTTGCTTTTCTTCGCCAGTCTTTTATGAAAAGCTAAATTTTTTTTTGATTTTTTTTTTAAATCCGAATTACATTTTTTATGATGTGTATGAATGAAGATTGTGATTTTGTCCCAGATTTTTTTCAAGTTGGTGGTCTCTTCTTACAATCCTACGTTCTTCCTGTGATCATTTGTTTCATATGTGACTAAGTGAATGGGGATAGTATGGCGGTTACAGGGAGGTGTTTGTTGATTCTTTGAGAAGTCACAGGTGTGCTCATTTGACTTAGGACCCCAATACTGATAGAGCCTTGAACCTCTGCGTCCTCTACTGTAAGACACCATGCCCTAGTAGGTGAATATGATAAGTCGGAGAAAAGTCTCCTTCTTGGCCCTCTCTGCCAAAAGATTACAGCTGCAACTTGCCATTATGAATCCGACAAATTCTCTTTGCTGATGCTATCTTTAAATAAGTTTGGTGCTCGTCCACCCTTCTGTGCCTCGTGGTATTACCAGAGTTGTTGAGGTCTAATTGGTGAATAGTTTATTTGTGGCTCGAGTCCGTCTGAAAACATTGAGAGGCAATGACAGACAATGGTGCAGTGTTTCTATTGCCACCCACTGTGTAGATGTGCCTCATTTGTCTGTCATTTCTTCCTAAATAAAGACAGATTTATCTTTGTGGGTCAACCATTTGATGAGCAAGTATTACTCCATATGATGTCCACCGTAAACTTACAGCGCCCTGTACTTCCCACCATCATCAAGTTCTATTTTCTGCTGGTGGGGGGGAAACGAGTTGGAGACTTGTTAGTTAAGCTGTTCTTAGAGCAAGAGGCAATGGCAAAGACTGTGTTGCACTATAGACTAATACAACTTGAGTTCAGTCTATCATCAAATCCATTTTTTTCTGAGGCCTTCAGCCACAGGAGGCCCAGGTTAGATAATTAATGTTTTGGGGGGCAATCGTTTCTCTGGGTCCCTTCAATGTGATTTTGAAAAGGTGGATCAGGGCATACACTTAGGGGCTAGCTGAAATGCAGCGTTTTTATTTTTCAATAGTTATTAAAATGTTTTTAGAGGGAGCTGTGAGGTTGTATTCCCTTGCGTACATCCCCTACACCATCATGGAATTTCTTTGGGAATGTTTCAATAAATGTAATTTCCACACAAGCAGCATTAATTTATATATATATATATATATATATATATATATATATATATATATATATATATATATATATGTTCTGAACATACAATCACAAAAAGAGAAGCAAGCAGGATAGACCTGTTCAAAACCCCTGTTTGACACAGCCCATCCTTCTCTACTTCCTTCATTTAGGGAAAATATTCCTGTATAATTTATGCAGAGCATGCTAATCTAGAATAATCTCTTTTGCCACTTACCTGTACAACAATAATGAGTTTAAAACGGTTTTAGATTCACATGTGACCTTTCCACCTCACTGTAGAAGGAAGAAAGTTGATGCAAAATAATTTAGAAAAGAAAATCCGTATGCATGTATGTATACACTACATTAGCATAGTGAAATAATAAGTGTAACTCTAGCATAGGATGAAAGTACAGTACTGCTCCATCCACATACGGCATACTTACTCCAGTTTGTCTCTTGTGAGGCGCATTTCCTGGAGGAATTCTATACCTATACCCCTTCTCTTTAATGTAAGTGTGTATTTTGTAACTTTTGGATGGACTGCCATTCCTGCACATTCCAAGTTACAAAGTTTATACTTGCAATTTGCAGCCATCTGTGTTCACAAGGGGCAGATGGGGTGGAACACAACCCCAGGGTCTTATGCATTGCACTTTCAGTTGTTGCATTTTCATGTACTTACTTGCCCTCCCTCCTGTACTTGTGTGACCATGACTTGTGCTTAATCTCCAACTGTCAACATCCCAAGCTGCCTCCCGCAAACCTACAGGGTCCAGTAGTAACACAATTGTTCCCACTTCAACTCAAATCATAATGGAAAGCCTCCTGTGTCACCCTCCTGTGCCTAAGACATAGGTGGCGTATAGTGGTGTGGTGTGAGGACTCCTATATTATCACATATCTTTCGCATTAATAGGCTATAACTGTGACTCCTAATGGCAATCACTCTCCCTTCCCCAGTGCATTTGTAAATTTTGTAGTTTTACCATGCTGTACCGTAAACAGCTACCCACAAATGGTCAAACTCTCATTAGAAGTGAGCATTACTGTTGATTCCCACAATATTATTCCCATCAATGTTTCTTGGTGAAAATTCAGTCATACTTAAGAGAAAATGTGACATGGCATAATGTATCTGTGTTCTTAGGCAACTAGCTCCTTGGCAGTCATCGGAGTCACCCTTGGGCATGCAGTTATTCAATACAGATTCCTCCTCATCTGTTCTGATTGGTTCAAAGTCCGATGTCAGTTGGAGAATTTAGTTTCATCATACTACTAAGCAAATGCGTTATTAGGCGAAGGTAGGTTACAAGATATCCATACTCTTCCTTTTATAGGCCATTGAAAGATGAGGCCTAGCACTACAAACCCTCTGCACTCTACTGCTTAAGTAGCCCAAGGGCTAGTCTACCAAACTGTGCAGCTGCATTGCAGGTCTTTTCAAAGATACACAAAAGGGAAGATCAATTTTTGTTTCCTGGGCATACAATAATCAACAATATGGCTCCCAATCGAGAGGATGGTTTTCAACTTTTCTCAGTAAACCAGGTAAGATTTATTTAAAAATGTAAACAATCATACTGATGGTACCATCAGTTGATTTCCTGTGCACACACCTTTGGTTCTCCATTGCAGTACTTTCCTTCAAAAGCAGAGAATATCCTTGAAAAGTATTGCAGAATCTTGAATATAGCCAGAGAGAAAAGTTTGTACAAAGTTCATCTAAATTACATGAGGTACAATTGAAAAACTAGCTTAGATGAGCAATGTGGCTGGGACAGTGTTTTTTTAAAAATTTTTTTTTTATATATCTTGCAATAAAAAAGGGATTTTTTAAAAATGTGGGTTAAATAGGCAAAAGCCTTCGTAAAGAGAAATTTCAGACTGACTTTAGAACTCTCTGGGCAGACCGGGCTGCCTCAATGTCTCTCAGTTGAGTATAGTTTGTTACCTCTGTTAAGGTTTCTGTTCTGTAGCTAAGCTGTCTGAACACTGGGCTCTAATCTATTGACCGTTTCCAAATCTGATTTTAAATCTTTGCCTTGCTTCATGCAAAGTTTCTATGCGTCTCATCTTTAGAATAATTTTTTTTATGGTGATAAGAGAATCTTTTCTTTTCTTCACCTCTCTACAGTTTTTCCTAGCTGCTTCTAACCACACATGGAAGAATGAACATACCATGCTTACTGTTAGCCTGCCTGTCGGTCAAACAGTTGTGAAATGTATGATTTATCAGGAAATATTTTATAGGAGGAAACACCTCTGAGCCTTAAGCTGGGCTTGGTTAAGAAGCACTTCTGGTCTCCTACAGGGAGAAAGAAGCTCTGTCCTTTCTGATTTAAGATCTCAGGATATTATGTATCCAGCTCTGCAACAAGATTGGCTAGAAAAGGGACACGTTTGTTCAGCTACACTTTAGTAAAACATCATTCAAAGATTGCCGCCAAATACAAGGATGAATCTAAGATGGCCGTCAAACATGAAAGCTTTTTTATTAAGTCCAGTTCTAGGACCATCCTTTTCTTGTTAGATGGTTCCTGTTATACCGCTATATAATGAGCCTCTGATTACTCTTTAATTAAGTCTCTTCTCCAGCTTTCTCCTTCTGTTGAATTCTTTGCTCTTGCCATATAGTATTTCTACCTGCTCCAGTTTTGCTTTACTCCTGCCTATCTACTCCGTTTCTACCAGCTCCAGTTCTGCCCTGCTCCTGCCAGCTCCATTTCTTCCCAGTAGTTGCCAGCTCAGTCCTGTCAAATCAAATCAGGGGCATTTGTACAGCGCACACATCACTCGAAAGTCTCATGGCGCTAGCAGACGGCTCTGAAAGGAAGTGACTGGCTCAGATGTCAAAAAGCCATGTCTTCAGCCTTTTGCGAAAAGAGTTGTGATCAGAGACATTTCGCAGATGGATAGGAATTTTGTTCCAGGATGATGGGGCGAGAAAAGAGAAAGATCGGCCTCCTTTTCTGGCAGTATGTATCTTAAGAGGGGTGAGCAGAAATTGGTTGCTGGATCTGAGCGCCCTGCGTGGTTGGTACCAACATAATTTCTTGGTCCAGTATCTCGGGCCTTTTCCGTACAATTGTTTGTGGATTAGACAGAGGACCTTGAAAAGGATTCGTTTTCTGACTGGTAGCCAGTGAAGAGATCTTAAGCAGGGTGCGGAGGGGGATCTGGGAGGAAGATCCAGGACCAGCCTTGCCGCAGTGTTCTGCAAGATCTGTAGTCTGTCCAGAAGGTTTTCATTGATTGAAAACAGTAAGGAGTTTCTGTAGTCCATTCGGTTTATTATCAGCCCTTGGACTAATGGTTTCCTGGCCTCCGCTGGTATCCACTTGAAGACCTTCCGTAGGCTACACATTACTCCAAAACACGTGCCGATGATATGGTTGATCTGGTTCTTCATGGACAATTGGTTGTCCATGTGGAAACCTAGGTTCCGCACCGTCAGTTTGGGGGTGGGGCAGAGGCCAAGATGGGATGGCCACCAGTCAGTGGACCAGTGCTCCTGTGCTTTGCCGAAGAGCATGACCTCAGACTTGGCTCCGTTTAGTTGTAAGTGATTGGAGCTCATCCACCTGTCAATGTGGGATAGGCCTTTATTGAAGCGTAGCTGTGTTTCGGTAGGGTCTGGGCCGATAGTGACCAGAATCGGTGTGTCATCTGCGTAGGATATGACATCAAAGCCATAGGATCTGATCACCTTGGCCAGTGGCGTCATGTACAGATTGGATAGGGTCGGGCTCAAAATGGAGCCCTGTGGCACTCCCATCTTGACTGGTCTCTCAAGTGAGAGGTTGTTGCCGATCTGTACTGTTGTCACTCGGTCGGCTAGGTAGCTCTTAAACCACTCGAGGGCAGCGCCTCTGACACCTATATCCCAGAGCCGGTGTTCTAAAATGCAGTGGGAGATGGTGTCAAAGGCTGCGGACAGATCAAGCAGGACAAGGATGGCTGACTGATGTCGGCTCCAATTCCTCTCCTATCCTATCAGATCCAGTTATTTTCATACAGAGGTATAGGTATTTAGACTTACAAGACCACTCCTTCAATTTGGACTCACCTTCTTTGAGTTTTGTGTGCTTTAAGCAAGGATGCAATCTTACTGGACCTGTTAATGCATTATACATTACCTTTTGGGGAAAAGTAATGGAGCTTCTGGATTAAAGCATTATTTGTGCCGAACAAATAATTAAGGATGTTTTTGATGTTTCTGCCCAGTGGATTGAACCTGCAAACCCAGCAAAAAGCCATATAAGTGCAATTTGTAGGCACTTCTGCTTTGGTTATGTTGTTGACTTCAACTGCTAGGACCCAGAAGCTTGTTTGATGCTGGTTTGATATTGGCTGGGTAGAGCTCAGGGCCTGAAGAGAGGAGGTATGTGTGAACCAAAGAAGCTTCCTACTCCCACCTGTGGGCCCTGGAGCAAGTCTTTCGTAGCCTTCTAATACACTGCCTTGCAGCCTCCATAATGTGTCGCCATCACAGTTGTAACCCAGGCGAGGCTGTAGTAAAAAATAAAAAAACTCACTCCTTACCGGATAAATAAAATGTGCATTAAAAGAGGCCCTGTTATATTAGCAGTTATAAGTGTGTTCTTTTTTGACTGGAAAATAATTTAAAATCACCTGAATCTATAAAGGATGCTTACACTTGTGAATCAAAGTCACAGTTGATTCAGTCGTTCTCCCATACTGGGAAGAGATCACCAATAGCACATGATTATTAAAAATGGGGCCTGTGAGACACAGCTGAAGGATCTAGCATTAACCATAAGGACATTTTTAGTCTAATATGTTTGTCTGGCAGATCCAGAAGGATAAAGAGGCTCTTTCCTTAAAGAATGTTCATAGAGAAAGTTCCCAGTGAGCAGCACTTTTGTTTGCAAAGAAGTGTACTAAGTGAGGAGCCTTGCTTTTATGTTTCAGTTAAGCAGTTTACTTGCTTATCACTCAAGTTACAGATTATTAGTAGTCCCTGTTTGTGGTGACTGAGCACTGCTTTGAGGTCAAGGTTAGTTTTGTTCAGGCAAAGTGGCTGCAGTAGATATTTACAATGTGCATGCTGTTGTAGTTGTGCACCTCAGTGCAAGGAATACAAATTGGTGGATATATTTGTACGTGGCCCTGGAGATGCTCAGTTCACTTCTAATCACACCCATTAATCCAGAAAACTTTGGTTCCCATAAAATGGCAAATCGTTCTTGAATGGGATTGAAGGGTGAATAAATTGAACTGTTCCTTTCAGGAGAAATTCCTATATGTTCAGCCCACTTATTTTTGTTTGTGCAATCCATGTCAGTGGCGATGCTAAGTTTCTTGGTCTGATGTTCTCCTGCATTTACTTACTTCGTTGTGCATGCAGGTATGTAGGTGGCCTAGCTAATGGGACATGCATCTATAGTTCAATTATGGATTGTTAGCCCTGTAGTGCTTTTTTTTTTTTTTTTAAGTTTAATAAGCTTTATTGAACCATAAAAATCAATAACATACATTAAAGGCCTAGAGAATAACAATGCATAGAATATCTTATAAGCAAAATAGAGTAGGCAGCAAATCATAGTAGAAAGCTATTTATATTTTGGGAGAATAAGGGAAAGGAAAGAGGGGGAAAGGGAAAAGACTGGGTATAAAATATATTTATAATCATAAACACTAAAATAGATGTCAATGCTGTGCTCATAAGAATCGTAAAATGTAAAGAACAAATAACTGTTGAGTAAAAACTTCGCCAAATAGTAGAGGAAGAGGAAAGATAAAACAAAGAAGAAGGCATTCAAGGGGGTTGGAAATTTTCAGAACGATAATGAGAAACATTAATTGAAACCATATTTAAATAAGTAGTTAATGGCAACCAAAAAACATCTCTATTTACATGTATATTGCATTGGGAGGCATATGCCACATCTAACCTATGGTATTGACATACAGTATTCCACCATGACTTAATTGAAAGTTTGGTCAAACATTTCCAGTTCATCGTAATTTGTTGAAACGCTAAAGCCAACATAAGATCAAACAACCCTCTTTCATAGGAAGGTAAAGGAATGGATTCTGATAGACTTCCCATAAAGAGAAGAATATTGGATATAGGTGTGTGGAACTGAAAGATTTTAGACAAACAATCCCAGATTTGTGTCCAAAAAGAAAGAACAGGGGGACATGAAAAAAGGAGATGTGAGAGATCTGCTGATGGAAAATCACAGGACCAACATTTCTTATTGTCTGTGTGTGAAATTAGCTATAGAAATGGGAGTGAAATATAATCTGTGATATAGAAAAAACATAGATTGAGTGGTGGAAGCGGATCTTGAGATCCTCAGCGACCGAGCCCAAATTCCATTCCATATATATCAGTGCTCCACTGAAAACCTAAGTCTGATTCCCAAGCAAGTTCCACCTTAGTTTTGTCTCGTTCTGGATTTGTGGTGTAAAAGAATTTATAAATTAAAGAGGCTTTTGGATTTGATGCTAAGATTTTAAGAAGTGAGTCCTGAGTGATTGAAGCTTCATCAGAAGGAAGGGAATAAAAAAATGCTTAGAAGTAATTCAATAAGTATGGAAAATTTATGTAAAAAAGATCGAGGGCAATTAAATGTAGCTTGAAAATCAGGAAAAGAACAAGGAGAAGTGCCATCAAATAAATCGTTAACCCAGGCAATCCCCCTTACTCTCCATGAGGCCCAGTACAGAGGTCTATTATTAATGGTTATAAGACGATTATGCCACAAAGGAGAATGTAGAAAGGCATTTCTGGATATTAATTTTGGCAGAAAATGGGGTTTTAGCAAAGAGCAAGTGTGTTTAAATAGTGGAAGGGATGTGAGGATATTTTTGGCAGTAAAAGAAAGAACTTCATTGGTTGAGAAAGGAGTAAACATACAACGTTCAATAGTGACCCATAGAGGAGTAAAAGGAGAGGATTCCGTAAGAAGCTTGTTTTAAGCTAAAAGCTTTGATATAATCGAAAATCTGGAAAGTTTACCCCTCCTACAAGTCTCGGTTTTCTGAGGTGAAGTAAAGAAATTCTGGATTTTTTGTTCTTCCATAGAAATTTAGAAAGAAGTCTATTTTTTTTAAAAAGGTTACGGGGATACGGATAGGAATCATTGAAAAGTAATATAATAAAATAGGAGTAATCATCATCTTAATGGAGTCAAGACGACCCCACCAGGAGAGAAAAAGAGGATTCCAGGATGAGAAGAGTTTGGAGATACGATCTAGGGCTACATTCATGTTCAATTTAACGGAGTCAGTAATAGAATTGGAAAACCAAATACCAAGATACTTGATTTTAGAACTGTTCCAATAAAAGCCAGTAGATTCAAATTGTTGTTTGAGGCAAAATTTTGTAAGTGGTAAGACTTCCGTTTTATCAGAGTTGATCTTATAGCCTGATACCGCTGAGAAATCGGAGATTTCTTGTAATAACGAGGGAATAGAAGAATCTGGATTGGAAATGAAAAGCAAAATATCATCAGCATAAGCAGATAATTTCAGATGATGATCTCCATATGGAAATCCAAAAATAGAGTGATTTTGACGAATACGGGAAAGGAAAGGTTCAAGAGAAAGAACAAACAAAAGGGGAGATAATGGACAACCCTGCCTAATACCTCGATGGAGTGAAAAATGCTGCGAGATTTGACCATTCACGATGGTAGAAGCAGAGGGGGTAGAGTAAAGAAAAGAGATAAGAGAAATGAATTTAGTACCAAAACCATGCCATCGAATAGATTTAAACAAAAAGGACCAATCCACCCTGTCAAAAGCTTTTTCCGCATCGATGGAGATCGCCGCGAGAGGAAAAGATAAAGAAGGAGCTTTATTGAGAACATTGAAAAATAGACGAGAGTTATCAGAAGTTAGTCTGCCTTTAACAAATCCACATTGTTCGGGGCCTATTAAATGAGGGAGGAAGGATTCAAGGCGCAATGCTAAAAGTTTAGCAAAGATCTTCTAATCAACATTTATCAAGGAGATGGGGCGATAGTTTTTGCAAAATTTGGGATCTTTGCCTTCCTTATGAATAAGACAAATAGAGGCTTCTAGAAAAGTACCACTTGCACCTGTGGAGCAAAAATGTTGGAAAAGGTTAAAAAGTTTTGGTAATAACAGATTGGGAAAATGAAGATAAAATTCCACAGAAAAACCGTCAGGACCAGGGGATTTATTCTTCTTTAAGGAATTCAAGGAGGAGGAGATTTCCTGTAATGAAAGATCCGTGTCTAGAGAGGTGAAATCTAGATCAGAAGAGGAAGGAGGAGGAATAGTACTAAGATACTCATTAATGAGTGTATCAGTTGGGGGCGACTCAGGAGTGTATAAAGCGCTATAAAATGTTGTAAATTCTGCTAATATATCTTTATCTTTGAAAAGGTGTTTACCATCGGTAGATTGAATAGACTCAATTAATGTTTTCTCTTTTCTAGATTTGAAATAATTAGCAAGAAGTGAGCCAACTTTATTTCGACCACCATAGTATCTGGCACTGCTACGAAGCATAGTGAAGGAGGCCTTATCAGTAGAAATTTTATTAAATTCCATCTTAGCACGAATAAGTTGCTGCAGAGTAGAGTCCGATGAGGAAGTATAAAACCGATGTTCTAAGTGTTTAATGGAAGATAATAAAGCTTTGTTTATTAAAGGACTTTTTCTTTTTCTTAGAAACAAAATCTATAATAAAACCTCGAGCAGCGGCCTTAAAACTATCCCACACCGAAAAGGAGATATAGAGGTATCTTCATTAATAGAGAAAAATTCTTCAGCAAAGGAGGTGAAAGAAGAGGAAAAAACTGGATCTTGTAAAAGATAATTATTGAATCTCCACCTAGACATTTTAGAGTGAGGACGAAGTAAATCGAAGTCAGCGACCACTGGAGCATGATCTGAAATCAAAATGGGCTCAATCGAGGAGGAAACGAGGTTTTGGGCCAAGGAATTAGAAAGAAATATGTAATCAATCCGGGATAGGGATCCATGTGGAGGGGAATAAAAGGAAAATTCTGATTGATCTGGATTACATAGCCTCCAGGCATCGACCAGTTGAGTCTGTGTGATAGTGTTAAGAAATTGTTTGTGAGTTTTGTGGGGAATAAAACGTACCTGGGATTTGCGATCAATAAAAGGGTCTACAACTTGATTGCAATCACCTCCAAGTATAAAAAATTCATCTTTATTCTGAAAAAACTTGTCTGTAACAGGAGGCCAAAAGAGGAATCGGGTTGAGTTGGACCATAGAGGTTAAACACAGTAAGAGGGATATTATTAATTAATAGTTTAACTAGAATCCACCTACCATCGGAATCAGTATCTTGTGTAACAACAGTGCATTTCAATTTTTTATGGCATAAAAAAAAAAACATTCTTTTTTGTGTTAGTAGGAGAGACCAATACTGAGCCAACCCAATTACGCTCAAGTTTGAGAGCTTCAGCCTCAGATAAATGAGTTTCTTGTAACAGAACTAAATCAGGTTTATATGAGGCTAGATGTGAAAGAATTCTCTTTATAGGATTATTAAAACCTTTTACATTCCATGTAATAACTCTGAATGAAAAAGATTAACATCGTATAAACAACAGTGTAATATTGTGAAAAAATGCAAATGAGCATAAAATGAAGAATGAGCAGTTGAAAATTTGGGAGAAATAGGTGACAGTAATAAGGTGATATGATAAGGAATAAAGAAGTGAAATGAGAAAGGTGGAAAATAAAGGAGAGTTAAGAAAATAGCAAAATCTTCCAGCGTCTATAAAAGAAGAGACAAAAAGTAGTAAGAAAGAAGAAGACAGGATATAAAGAAGAGAGAGTCAGGCAAAAGAAGAAAAGAGAAGAGTATAAGGAAAAAGGGGAAAGGAAAAAGAAGAGAGAACAACAAGAAGAAGAGACAGTACATATCCAAAAAGGACGACTGAAAAAACATACCTGAGGGGACAAAAAACGAAAAAACTGGGGCAAGAACGACACATGAAAAGATGAGATGCCCGAACACAGGGAGTCCGAACCACATCGGGACAAAGAAGAGAAGGGAAACTAAACCATGGTATGGAATACGAAGGGACGGACCTATAGAGAGAAACAAAGGAAAGACGGTAAGCATCATATACACAAGAAAAACTACGCGACTATTGAACCTAACATAGGCAAGAAAGACAAATATAAGCAACAGGTAAAACCTTAATTGAACAATATTGAAAGAACTTCAACAAATAAATAAAAACACAGAGAGCAGCGAAGAGACCACTAATAGACCCTGGGGAGGGTCGGCACAATCCATTACATAACAAGAAAAAATTCCAAAAATTGCATGACTAAACCAACAGAATAAACCATGTCATAAAACATTTCAAATGTATTGAAAAAGTACCATTATAATGAAAGAAGTATAAACTAATCAACCATTAGAGGGGCCAGCAGTGTCCATGTTGCTTGCAGAATGCAAGTGAAGAAACTTTTCAAATTCCGCAGGGTCTTCAAAGGACCAAGTTCGATTTTGAAAAGTCACCTTAAATATGCAGGGATGGAAAAGACCATATCTGGCTCCAAGAGATCGAAGAGGCGGACGAAGATTTAGGAACTCCTTCCTCCTAGCTGCCGTAGCGTTGGAGACATCTTGAGAAAGAAACACCTTCTGACCAAGCCAAGAAATTTGTCGCTTGGCTCTAGCTGCAGAGAGAACTGAAAGCAGATCCGTGAATTTTAAGAAGAGGATGATGACTCCTCTTGGTCTGACCGGAGACGTAGAGAGTGGGGGACGAGGGCCAAGCCTGTGCGCTCTCTGAATGCTGAGGGATGTGGTAGAAGGCATGTCTAAGAGTTTCGGCAAGAAGGTTGTAAAAAAGGAGACAGGGTCGTCCCCCTCCAAAGCTTCAGGTAGACCATAAATGTGTAAATTATTCCTCCTATTTCGGTTTTCCAAATCCTCAGTATGTTGTTTCAAATTGCGAACTTCCTTTTCCAAAGAATAGAGTCTCTGGGAGTCACCCTGGACCACCGAAAGTTGCTGTTCCATTGAAGACACTCTAGTTTCCATTGTAGACCATTTCTCCTCCAGGAATTGCATCTTGTTGTTTGTTTCCTCTACAAACGGCCGCAAGGCGCGAATTTCCTCCAACAGCAGCTCCATAGAGATGGTAGGGGACGTCTTGTCAGGAGAAGGAGGACACTGCTTCAGACGTTTAGAAGCTGAAGATGGCGGAGATGATTTAGATGAAGACTGTGATGAGGAATTGCGATTGGAAGAAACCCCGGCCATCGCTCCTGCGGTAAAAGATGAGTCCAGAGCAGAGGCAGGAAGAGAAGACGTTGATGAGGTACGTCTTTTAGGCACAAAAACAAATTGCGGCTTGCGCAGTATACTCATATATAAGAGTCACCAAAGTAGTGCAGAGGTCGTTGCACGAACTAACAAAAGTCGTGATATTCAAACATTCACAAGAGAGGTGATGTTGGATGTCCACTGGAAATATCTAAAATACTGACCCCACTTGTCATATGATGGAAGGCACGGTATGACTTATAGCTGGAAAGAACCTGACTGAAGACCGCCCAAAAATTATGCAAGCAAAATTATGTCAAGAAATGTAAAGCGGCAAACTCCAGCCAGAAAAGTCATAGAAGAATCATAGAATCCTTGAGAAAATGAAAGATATCTTGAAAAACACAGCGCTGCATATCCTTCAGTAAAGCAGCTGACAGAATATTGAGGACAAAATGGAGGGCACACTGAGGTGAATAAACAACATAGTAGAAGCCAACCAACGCTGTGATTCAAAAAATGTAGTGCACTTTTTCACCAGAAACTGGCTGCAGGCATGAGGGCAATGAGTTAGGGACAGAGCGCTGAAAAAGAGAAAGAAAAACGCAGGCAGTTCATTTTTAGGAATGCGGAGGAGCCGGCAAGCACCTAAAATGGCAGATGCGTTGTGGAAGAGCCGTTCGCGGCTATAAATAATGAAAGCGCAGTGCGCTTAATGCGGGAAACAGCTCACCGGGATCCCGACATCGTCCGATGACTGAAACGGATGCTTCGGGGAGGAAAGGGTGCAAAATAACGCACCGGCGGGTCCTCAGAAGTCCCGATGACACGGAGCTTCCCCTCAGGCGGCCATCTTGACCGGCGCCAAAACCCCGCCCTCCCTGTAGTGCTTTTTAATGTTTTTTTATTGTAAATGTAAATAAATCCGTATTTGTAAAGCGCGAACTACTCACCCTTACGGGTCTCAAGGCGCTGTGGGCTGTCGTGGAAATTAAGTGAGCTATTGCCCAGAGTCACATGGTGCTGAGCTGCCGCCAGAGCCGGGGATCGAACCGTGAGCCCTGTGCTCCGAAGTCAGCTGCCCTGGCCGCTGCACCACACCTCTCCACTTATTAAGGTTTTGGTGAAACTTTGAAAATTGAAAGATTAAAAATGATACATCTGAGGATTCTCATGCATAGGTATTATTAGGAGAACATACTTGTACAACAATCATGACAAGTCATAGATGCCTGTCCTGAATTCAGTTTGAGGGCTAAAGAGCCTAACAATGGATGTGTGCACATTATGGCGAAGAGGTGAAAAAGTGGTAGAGGTATAACTGTCATGGAGAAATGGAAAGAACATGCAGGGAGGGCTGCTGGAGGATATGGGGGAAGGAGGGGAAGATGACCAAAAGGGTTGAAAAAGTAGGCGCAGGGGCCAGTCATAGGCAGGATGCACCCTGGAGCAGGCCTAGAGTGGGAGGGGCATGTGTGAATAAAACTCTTTTGGGGGGACAGTGGCAGACAGAGCTCATCCCAATCTTCTGCTTTGGATATTTCCACAGGCCTTTGCTCTCTTCCCTCACTTCCTTGTGCAGGACTTTGCTTTCGGGCCAAGGCAATCTCAGTAATGTTGACGGGCAGAGTGGAACTGAAGGAGCCGCCGCAAGCTTCCGGTGTGTCGTGATCACCCTTTTTGCCAGTTGAAGTGTTAAGTCCAGGAACCATGAGAATGCTTTGCATTTATGGGGGGCGGCGGAAGATTCCTGGTGCACTCCTCATCATCCAAACCCCGTCAAAATTCAGATTCCCATGCCCCCAAGTAGGCGCTGCAGTGGGAGCTGTGGATTTGGGTTTTGTGATTCTTATAGCCAGGTCACACAGTGTGGTAGTACCCATGTATAAGGTATGGGTCGGTTGATGTTTGTTTGGTTCCTTGTTTCCCACCGCCCGTGTGGTCGGTAGTGTATGTTTGGAATTGTCCCTTGTGAAATTAGTTATTTTGGGCGAGTTCCTAGAAGAATTGGAAGGGGCCGTTATCAAATTAGTCTCCGATGGAGGTCATCCCTGCTTCCACCCAGGGCACCAGGAGCTGGGAGTCTAGGTAAATATGCTGGTATGCGAGGCCCTGTAGCGGGATATTAGGGGCATAAGGAGTTCTGCATTTTATATGACTACGGAGTCATGCCAGGGAGTGAAGGGCCACGTCAATCAGTTGGTGGGAGTCCTCTGGGAATATGCATCAGCCCTGCAGTGCTTAATTTGCATAAAATGTGCCCTGTTGAGTTCCTTTAAGAACCTGGGTCTGAATGGAATGGAGAGAACAAATTATTTGCTTCCATAATGGAGAGTATAGTAGGGGTGTTTTTGATGTAGGGTAAAAGGAGCTTTTGCGCTGTTCTTGAGCTAATAGTTTTTATCGCTATTGGATACTTGCATCCAAAAAGTGGAGCAAGAAGGGCTTTTACGAGGTTACAAGCTCTGCTCATTTGCTATCCCAACTGGTAGAACAGCCTGCTTGTGGTGGAGAATTCTAAAGGCACTAAACATTGGAGGAAACCTCATTAAGGACCTTGAATGCATAAATATAAGTTTCATGCAGAAGTTGATGATTCACTCTTCATCCTTTTGGGAGTTTGGCATTTTAAATGTGTTGCCTACTGCAAGAAAACATGAATGTTGAGACTAGGTATATATTTGTACAAAGTAAGATATCTCGTTAATATCTATTGTCATCAGTTGAAGATAATTCATTTTGGCAGCTCATGTCAGGACATGGAGTCCCTGAATGTTCTGGAAATTGAAGAAATGCAATAGTGTGTTTTAGAATGGCTTTTCTTTTTAATCAGTTGGCAATTCCCCACATCAAGATTCTAAAAAGGCACCCGAGTATCATGAAGCATATTATACACTTAAGGTTTTGCTTTCAGTTGGAGGATTTGTGCATTCCTACATGAATGTCCGCATCAGTCATTAAAGTTAGCTTCTATTTTACTGTGGAGTGTAGAGGAGTGAATGTTTAACATACTTGCACAGTGGACAAATCCATTTACGACTCAGTTTTTCCCAGTCTGTGTCTAGTTGACTAGCCTCTGGATACAATTAATGTTAAATTTGCATTCTGATAGGCCCGAGACTATCCAAACTATTGGGCATCAAACAGTTGTATTTCCAGTGGATTGTCTTTTCCATTATGATTTTCTATTAGAATGGTTACCAAATACATGCAGGTCCCTTCTGGGTTGTCTTTCTTTTTCCAGGACGCTTCCACAACTCTAGTCTTGCTAAATATTATTCCGGCAGAGAACAGTGGGATTACATTTGGACATCTGGCTGCATATTCTGTAAATTATAGTCCAAAGGACTATTGTGCTTCTGTGGATTCACAGGTGCAACAGACTACTCAGAATACAATTGTTTATTTAACTGGGACCATTTGTATAAGGCCTCATGCTACACCATTCTACATGATCATTAAATTCATAACTTTTAGAATTAAACCAAGATCTCATAATGGAGAGGAAAGTTACTTACCTACAACATTGTTTCCTGTATGGGCATCTGCCTTAGATTGATCGACCAACCTAGATAGTTCTCTTAAATATTGAGTACAAGAATATTGTAGTAGATTTACTATTTCTTACTCCAAATGTATGTACTTTGAAGATATATTTATATATATCTTCAGGGTACATACATGTGGAGTTGAGTATAGAAAATCTATACATACTCACAGTTTGATATTTTGTCCATGATATTAGTGTCCCATGATAGCCTGTACTTTATATTCACCAACCTTCTATTTCATTTTGGAGAGATGTTAAGTCCCTTCTTACTGTTAAAATTGACTTGAAGCTTGATCGAATATGTTATAGGAGGATTGAGTTTTGACAGAGCTTGCGTATATAAGCATATTGTACACACTTTATTTTAAAATGACCCAAGATGCTTTACAGTGGGAGAAATATCCAAAGTTTGTGAATCCAAAGAAGATGCCTATATGGGAAAACTAGTGTAACAAGTAAGTAATATTTACTTATGCATTCCAAGACTGTTCCTACACATCAGGCAAGCATCCCTAGAACGTAGCACTTTAGAAATGTGGGTTGTTGTGTTGGGCCTAGTTGCCACTTGGCTTCCTTAAGCATTCACAACTTTGACAGAAATTCTAAAGCATAATGGGGAAATTGAGAGCCTTCGATTAACTCTATTCCTTACAGAACTAGCCGCTCTTCGTGCCTCTTAGGGCACGTTCTTTTTCTCAGTTCTACTGGTTCTGAGTTTGGCTGCATGGTGTATAGATAAAATCAGTAGTAGCCTTGCGATAGGCTGTGGTGTAGGGACTAGAGCTATGCATTCTACTGATTGTAAAGGAAATGTAGCGAAAAATTACTCGAAGGCCCAAGAAGGTTGCCTCAGCCTTGTTCCTCCCCACTGAATTAATCCTAGGTGACCTTAAATATGGACCACAAAATCATACATTATTAGATTATACAGGAGAAAACGTTTGTAGGTGAGAATTGCAAATTCATAGTTCTTTCCAAACTACCCCATGCCTGCCATAACATAGAACCTCTCGTATTTGATCTTCAGAATGTTCCTCAACATCAATTAAAAACTAGTATACAGCTGTCTCATTGTAAGTCATACTTGTTGGCGCCAAGTAATCTAACTTCAAGTGGGCAGAGCTCCTTAATGTTTTACAAGTATAAAGTATATGTTAACCAAATCCTTTCTCTATTGTCCTACACTCCCTTTCCAAATATTTTAGAAACTTAACCTGGAAAAGCTGGTGTAAAAGAACGCGGTTTCAGTAGTCTTTCTGAGAATATGCCATTGTAAGCTGTTTGAGAGGCACGTCCCAGATATTGTCTTCCTGTTTTATCTGTATGTTGGGCAGTATGTAGGGAAATCTTAGCCTCACTCTGGTACACATGTTGTTTACGATGAGCTTGAGGGAATGGCTGGGATGTAGCAACTTCCCTATGCAGGTTACTTACTAAGTCTGTGTTTTGTGTTCATTGAATCGGACAGGTTTTTTGCTTTTTTTGGGAATTATTATAAAAGGTGCGTTTCAGGGTGAATGTGCCTTTTTTTAAAAATTTGCAGGTCTTTTAACAGTTTATGTATATGGTTAAATGTTATACAAATCATTGAGGTGTTTTTCTGTACAACAAACATACGGATTATTGTTTCTGAAATGAATATTTCTGGGACTAAAAAAGATTTTTAACTTGCAGTGTTTAGGTTAAACTGGTTTATTCCTTGGGAAAAGTTAATCAATGAATGGTGCTCTTTGTTCCATTTTTCGGTGCCACTATCTGAAATTCGTATTTTTAAAGTGATAGCTAGCAGGCTTATTTATATGGGCCTCATTCAGTGGGAAAGCTTCTACATCACAACTTGTGGGTTCCTAACCCACCCTCGTCATCAGTGGAATAATCCAAGTGAAAACAGACCTCACTGGTCTGTATTTAGACTTATTTCTAGTCCTATGTCAAACATGTAACAGATCTCAGAATTAACATTTTAGAATACAGCAGCATTCCACCATCCATCCCAATTAATCCCATCTCAACACTTGGCAACATACACATTCCTGCACTTCTCTATGATTCAGATCTCCAAAGTACCTAATCTGTTGGGTCACCAGCTACATCAGTTTTTATGCCACGCAGATGCTTTGGTGAGCCAGACTATAATTTAAAAAAAATAAAACCTTCTGTATTTTTAAATGTAAAAAATCACTCTTTAGCATATTCTAGACAAACTTCTTTCCATGTTCCCTTTATTATTGGGGTACTGACAGAACACCTTTTGGCATAGAAAGGAAAAATTATCTTAAAGGTGGTTGTGCCCATGAATGTGTTAACACATGCTTTTTAATTGTAGTATACAAATACAAGACTGTGAAAACAAGCACTCTTAAAAGGGATTATGACCGGTGCTAAGAAAGTCATCTCCCACAAGAAACATTTTCGTACAATTACAACAGCTCTTGAAGCCAGAGCATCACAGAAACTTTGGTGTATTGTACACAACCCCAGGCATCGTTAAGTACTAATTTGTCTAGCTGCCAAAATGAAATGGTGGGGCCAGTTCCACGTCCTTGTAGACTCACCACCCTTCTGCTACTACTTTGAAGCATGCAGGAAGATCCAAATAAATGCTTTTAGCTCACTGACATAATGAATCTGACACCTTTTCTTCAGGCATCCACATAATATAATCCCCACTAAAACTTCACAATGTCAACCGCATTTCCATTTTACAAGAACTATTTAGCTCTCCGTGTCTTGTCCCTCCCATGCATCTTATTCTTCCTTCCATTGATTCCTCAGCCCACCTCTGAACTGGCCCTATTACAACCAGAAAGTTGTCATGTGTGACAAATGAACCCATGAAAAATTCTCTTTTCAGATATTTGTAAATGCCTCGAGTCCTATTCAGCTCTATGTAAATCTCATATACCCACCCAAAGTTCTATCTTGATTTTTTTTATTTATATATATCTAAGATATGTTAATAACACTTTCTATTCTGTATGATTTATTAGTGCCAAAATTGTGATTGTAGAAGGAAACTGATCTTGTCTTTGGTATTTATAGACAAATCCATTTGACAAGTGAGTACACTGTGAGGCCACCACACCCTAAAACCTACTGCATGGTTCTGAAGTGGTATTGTGTTCTTAGTTTAATCTCTTGACGTATGGTCAGACAGAAGGAAACCATTGTTGAAGCTAAGTACATTTTCTTAATTGGTATTTGTATACTCTTGAATTCAATGAGGTCTAACTGAAAATTAAGACTTTTATCAAAATGCATTTCTTCGAATACCGTGGATATTTAGAAATTTACTTGACTTATTGAATGAAAGTTGTCTGCTTCACAAACGCACCAAAACCTCCGCTACCATATACTGGTAAATCACAGTAGGGTACTACAAATCTGATTTTGGTTATTCTGATTGCAAACCTCAATCTTCTGGAGCTAAACATAAAAAAGTGTTCTTCTATCCAATAAAAGACCTCTCCAAACGTAGATGTTTCAGAGTGATTGACTGCATACACACTGCTCCATTACTTGCATTCCAAGAAATATGGAAATTAAGTAGCAGAGGGGGTGTGTTGTGTCGCTGCATACGGGTAAATTATATCAACTCTTATGATGTATTTAAAATGCAGGCTATGCTAGAGATTTAGTCATGCTTCCCTTCTTTTTTGACAAATATTCAGTGGTTGAACCAGCCTGCTCCAGCGGTTTCAAGTGTGGTTCAGCTATTACTTGTTGCTTTGAGCTTGCATAGTTAAATTTCTTTGAGCTCATCCCATTTAAAAAGAAAAAAACATTTTAAGTATGCATGTCTACAGTACTCCAAACTTCTCCCGTTTCCAGGGACGTGAATACGACAATCATGGAACTCCTGATCATGGTGTATGCATGCAGGACCTCCTGCGCGAGGAGCATCAGCGGAGTCATACCCTACTTCCCATACAGCAAGCAGTGCAAGATGCGGAAAAGGGGCTCCATTGTTTCTAAGTTACTGGCTTCAATGATGTGCAAAGCCGGTAAGACGGAAAGGATGTTTCACTGTAACTGGAAAAAAGGGTGAGAGGGGCGGTACTACTGGTAAGAGGGCTAAATGGGATGCATGGGAGTGGGGAGGGGCGCTACTCACTTTTTGTGATCACTTGAAGAAGAGTTCTGATCCTCACTACCAGAAGTATCAGATCCAAACACAGTTACTACATTAGTACCAACTCAAAGTATTTTCCTTAAGCATTCTTTAGAAACATGGATTCAGCATTATATTTTAATTGGGCTCTGAGCCTAGCCGGAAAGGCTTTTTTCTGAAAGTGATCGATTGATTGAGTGTGACAACCTTGAATTATGTGTACACCTACCTTAAACAAGGCTTTTGTCATAGCATGCCTGTCTTAAAGCGATTGTGAGCAGCACTGCGGCTTCATGTAAATCTGAGACCAGCTCTAGTAGTGACGAATCGGAAAAGCAATTGCAGGGATCCTCTACCTTTTACATTATGTCCTTTAAGCCTGATTGTCCAATAGCAAACTTAAGAGAGAGGGAATTCACCTTTGGTCCGAGTGGTCATGTTTGCTAAGCTATCATTTGTTTTTGCCAGGATGCATTTTCTCTTCAGTCCATGGGGTCCCTATTTTTTTATTTACTAGAAGAAGTTTATTAATCTGTGTTTTATTACCAAACTGTCAGATATATTGCAGACTTCAATTTCCCGTGAGTGGTAACCCCATTGTGGGTTTGGTATCGGGAGAAAATGTGAGCGGAAACTTTAAGACTTGTTTATTACAGCCAATATTGACTTTTCAGTGTTCTCTCTCTACCCTTAATTCCAGCTTTATCCACATTCTGAAGGTGGGCTAACAGAACCACCAAACAGACTATTTCATTTATTTGCTAATTTCAAAATCTGAGAAAAAGACAAAATAAATGTGTTGAAATAAGTCTGCCTTCCCTGACAAATGATTGTAGCGCAACTGTTTAAATATTGGCATGAGTTCCCCATATATTTTCCCATGTATTTCTCCTTGTAATTAAAGGTGATGTACATTTCAGTTAATTCGTGCCCTTGTTGTAAGAAATAGTGACCGTCTCTGCGACATTTAAGTGCTGCAAATCTACAGCTGTCAGGGAAACTGTTTTAAAGGGACTATGTGAACTTCATTCGGCCTCCACATCTTAGAACAATATTTTCTGGCTGTGGCAATATCCCAGTAGTAGTTCTTTTTGCTGAACAGTACCTACCCTCATGTATAGTATTTTGCTTCCCTGAAAACAGGAGCATCTTCAAGGAGAGGAAATAAATGTCCAAGGTGCTCCACTATTAAATTATAACAGCTTTACAGAGTGTGCTTTATTTTTCTGGACAGAGAGCCATTCAGGTGACATCATCACTGTGCCCTGACACCCAATCAGTCGTACACTGCATCTAATAAAAGTTGTAGAAAGCCCTACCTTCACCCTCCACCTACAGAAGATAACAGTGATTACAGTATATCTGATCATGTTTTCCCATCTGGGGGCTGTAATGGCAGACATAGCACCAGTAGCAAACGTTTTGTGTGTATGCCCCTTTAAATGGTTACAGGCTAAAATGATGGCTTTGGAGTCCTAAACATTTTTTTAAGCTATGGCCTGCCAGTAATATAAGCCACCACTCTTGAATTTTCATTTGACTCCCCATATGCACTCACATTTGTTGAGTCTTTAAGTGTAGCACTTGTTTCCTATCCGTTACTGGTTCTTCTTTAATGTCACTCTGCCTTGTTTCAGTTGGCCTCGATCTTCCTTGTGATTGGTTACTATCCAAGCCTGAGTTTCTATTTTTGCTGCATTCCCATTGCTACATGATGTTCCATTTATTTCACATAATAAATACTAATGGGACCCACTTAAATCCAAAATAGCGCTGATTCTTTCCAGGGCTTCTTTTTTGCTTCACTTGTATTTTGTCACTGCACAACAAACAGCACTTCTCCCCAAGATTGACAGTGCCCTCAACCAGAGCAGTCTCACAAAGCAGAAGGTCTTAAACTTTATTTTGTACACAGTGCACATATTTGCTTATTGTGACTGTCTCTATTCATATACGTCAGTTTCTTTGCCTGTAAAGTAACGTGTTCCTCAATTCAACTTTTCCTTTTATGCCTTAAAATTCCTACAGTGATAGACAATAAAGGTTAATTAGCTTGTGCAAGAAGAACGTATGTCAGGTTCGTAAATGTTTACATTTGTACGATTCCCTCCTTTTAACTTCCTACAATGTGTGCCGTGTTCCATCTGCCTAGCTTCCCATACATGTCTTACTGCACCTTCTGCACAGCATCATGATTGATTACTACAGAGGAAGGTTTTAATAAATGTATCATTAAGAGATGTTAATGATCATTGGCATGTTCTTATCTTGCACCTTTCTCGAATGGGTGTACAAAGTAAGTAAAGAGAAGAAAATGCTGCCAGTGTATTATATGTGAATAAAGTGGAAGATGTTGTCAAACTTTAGTAATAAAGTGATGTTGGTGGGTACTATAAGTTATTACTCCCTGCGAAGACTTTTGCAAATTAAGTTCCTGGTAAATAGTTGTGTTGCAGCATGGGCCTGCACTTATGGTTTGGCTTAAATACTAACATTCTGTCCCATTTAGGCCGTGGTGGCTGGGGATATTTTCTTGCAATAGTTGTTTGTATTAGCTGCTATATCCATATTAAATACAAATGTCTACCCGTGTGAAACAAAGTTTGAAACTGGTGTTAAGTACGTTTTGTTTCTGTGTAATAGAAGCAGTATTTTGGTCTGCCCTTGTGAGATTTGCATCTTTTTCAGACCATTTACAGGCACTAACCAGGTTTGCATCTCTCAAAGACTAAATCGAGAACACCAGTTAAATTAGAATTCCATTAAAAACTGATGAATGTGTGTTGTCTGGGCTAGTGGATAGTTGTAATTGTGCAAATTGCCAGCAAAAATGCATATTTTTGTGTTTCCTAGTCGGGTCCAGAAAGTGTTGGGGTGATGATTTCATATGTTAATCACAAGCCTATTTTGGATTTGAACTCTGTCTCGAAGTATGCAATAGTTTAATTCAGGGTTTCATCAGTTGTTTTAGTAGGGATGGTAGTATGGGAAAATGTCAGTTCAAGAAGGCATCTGTATTGAGATCACGCACCAATCTGAAACATGTTTTCAACTTATGTTAAGATCACATTTTGATGGATTACAAATCACCATGCTGATTTTCCTGGGTGTCATGTTCATTTATTAAGTTTTTAACTTGGTTTTGGTTTCATGCAGTAGTTTGGTATGTGATGGATGAAAGACCTAGTATTAAGACATCCTGCTAAACCCCCTGTGAGGACCTCATTACGAGTTCCCCAATGTAGGGTAATTGAAGAAAATGAAAACGTCATGGATTCTAGGTTCAACCCTGAGAATCCCTGAGGAATTATAGGGGAAGTAGGTAATTCATGGTCCGTTTCCTCTGCTAATTCCCTATTCTCTGTAGAAATTTGCTTCAGGCAACCTAAGAGTGATCAGAGTAGTTTGCGGCCCCTTAATCCCATGGCATCCTAACCGTTTAGCATATGTTTACTTTGTGTGTGTGTATTTCAGCTTCAACCGCAGCTCACTTCTTCATCTGTGCTGAGCAAGTTAAAAAGTTTTTGTTTCTCATTTTGATGTCTCTTGTCAAAGGTCTGACTCACCTCATCACCATGGACTTGCACCAGAAGGAGATTCAGGGGTTCTTTAACATCCCTGTGGACAACCTGAGAGCATCTCCTTTCCTCTTGCAATATATCCAGGAAGAGGTAAGCACAACAAATAACAAACCAGATCTGTTTGGACTTCGACTGATTTAGTTTTTTTTTCCCTCGTTGTGAAACGCCTTGCAGAATGGAATCATATCCTCTTGTTTTTCCCCAAGGCTGGAGGACCTCAGTGGAGAATTGCCCCTTTCTAAATGACACGAGTTTTTACGGCACTTCTAGGACCATAATGCTGATGTGATATCAGCTATTGGAAGATACAAGAGCTCAATACTAGTGGTAGAATTATATGAGAGCTTGCTACTAATTGATCAGGTAGAATGACATATCGTAGAGTTTCATCAGCTTGAAAATAATTTTGTTAATGTCCCATTGAAAACCTCAGAACATCTCCTTTCCTCCTGCAGTATATCCAGGAAGAGGCAAGCTAAAAAAAATTACGAATAAACCATGACTGTTTGGGCTTTGACTGCCCTTTTCCTCATTGTGAAAAACCCCCTGCAGAAAGGAATCCTAAGCTGCTTTTCACCAGAGACGGGAGGAACTCAGTCGAGGATTTCACCTTTTTGACTGACATATCCATTTTTATGGAGCTTCTAAGTCTGAAATGCTAGTGTGATATCGGCTAGTAGAATGATATAGGAGCTCAGTACTAATAAAAGGATCATGTTAGACCTTGGTACCAATTGACCAGATAGAATGACATACATCGTGAAATAGCATCAGTCTAATTTTTTTTTTAACCACAAAAATGTTGTTTGACGTTTAGGTCCCATGACCAGGTATGAGTGGTTAATGCTTTGCCCTTTTCTCAGTTCCTCAAGATCCTTCACTAGTCAACATTTCGAGTTTGCTTTAGCAGCACTGTGGAACATGATCACTACTACAGACAACTATGTCCCACTTTAGTTGTCAATTCTTTTTTTCATAGTTTTTACACTTGCATAATACTTTTTTAGAAACTATTGCTAAAAAAAAATTCAATCGAGAGCAGATTCTGTCTGGGTTGTGCCCACGATGTGATTGACCTACACAGCTCATTTTGTTACACCAATAAAAGTAGCAGATTTCTGCTTTTTTTTTTTTTGTACAGCGTCAGTAAAACTTGAATAGTAGGAAGCCTGCTTGAAACATTTTTAGGTGGTGTTTGTCTGGATGTAAAACCATGAATCTACCTAATGCTCTTAACACTTACACCCAAACATCCCAACTCTTATGTAATTGATCAAGTCTGATTTTTTGTTATTCCAAATAGGCATGACTGTAGATTTATTGATGTGTTTTGAGTTTTTAGCTGATTTGCAAAATTGCATTGCGGAGCCTTATACATATAGGGTGAGAGGGATACTTTATACAATTTGCAGGGTATCAGGCTTCCATGGGAGTTTATGTATGAATTTATCAATGAACTATTTAAATCTCACCACCAAAAAAGCAGTTTAGAAGCTGAAGAAGTAAGCCAGTTTCATTCTGCTCTCTGATTATTCAGCTTGTAGATTACTTATGGCGATGCTGGGTCACTTACTGAGACTTAAGAATTTACTGACGGTTAAGATTATGCCTGAAAACCAGTTTGACGTGGTTAGATAATTTACCCATCATTATTATTATTTTTTTATTTTTAAGAAAATGGTCATGTGAGGTGCCAACATTTTTGGAAAGTTTTTAGAACCTGATTTCAAAAGGGAAATGTCTTTAATTAGATTAGTTTTTTCTGGGTTTGGGAGTAGTACAAATGCTGCTTCCAAGGCTTAGTCTATCATCGTCTTTTATCCTGAACTATCGATAAAGCTAAAGTAGGTTCTAATTGCATTGAATCTTTCATTGACATGGTATTTGAATATTCATCTCCACTTCAAGATGGAAATCCTCTGATTAAATAATTCTGCATTCTAGAATCTTCATTGATAGTCATAAACTTTAGACTAATTCTCCACTGTGGGGGTCCTTGGAGCAATGAGGAAAGTGTTGTAATAATTTTGGGTGAGGGCCTGCCAACAATCGTGCACCAGGAGCAGAGTGTTAAGGGGTTGATAAGGCGAGGACCTACTTGCATCGGAAAATAAATCCAACATATCGATGTGTTACAGAGCACCCTCCAGAGACCTGTGACGGACAAGGTTTTCTAAATTATAGGTTGTAATACCAAAGAAACTCATTGCAGCACCTACAATACTTCCTGCTAGGTACATGTCTAAGTAATGAGGGACATTGCAGCCCAGTAACTTGTTTAAAACTCTTAAAGGCTCAAGACTCCATGATCTTCCATTACTCATGATGCCTAGTACTAGTAGTGTCCTCACAGCCCGTTCTTTTATGCTGGCTTGTGTGAGTGGGATCCTGGAAAACACTGGGTGTTTTCTTACCTGTTTTTCTTTTCAGAGAAAGTTCTCTCAGAAGTCTTATGTTCAAGACATATGAGCTGTAGATCATATGCTGTACATAGATCGCCATCTAGAGTTGGGTCCGGATGTTTGCACTTTGTTTTTCTTCGAAGAAGTCTTTTCCAGTCACGAGGTAGGTGACTCCTCCTTTCGGTGATAGTGCGCAAGGGCATCGACTCCATTGTCAGATTGTTTTTTTCCGCCATCGGGTTCGGATGCGAATTGTTGCGCTCCGGTTCTACACCTTTCTTCGGGCACCCTTCGACGCGCAATCCACTACCCTCGACAGTATTGTTTATCGATCGTGTTTCCCATTCTCCGCGTATCGTTTGCACTCGAAAACCTTCGATCAGAAGATTCGTGGAAGGCCGTTGGGCCTACCCTCGCCGGGGTCGGTAGCAGTCGATGGAACGGACTCCATTCAAGTTATGTCCAGGGTGTCGCGGTAAGTTCCCGCGCACCGACTTGCACGAAGTGTGCAACCTTTGCCTATCCCCGGAACACGACGAAAAGGACTGCGACGCGTGCAAAAAGACACTGCGTGACCGTCTGGCTCGACGTCACAAAATGTACCAGCAAAGTGGCTCCGCGCCGGATCTCTTCGAAGACGAGTCCGAACACGAAGAATCACAAGCGCAGGAAGCCGAAATGGAGGAGCATCACATCTCCGTGTCTGAAGCCGACTCCGATGCCGAAGACCTCACACCGGGACAACGGATCATGAGTAAAGAGATTTCCTTACCCTACCATCTCCTCCATAAAAAGGCTCCGGTCCCTCCTCTGCCTTCGGGCCAAGGTCGGCACCGAGAAAAAGTTTAGAGCGCCCCACCTTCGGGTTTGGCGCCGAAACATAAACAACAGCCTTCCGGCTCGGGCTCTACTCGTCCCCACGCCGGTGCCGACCCGAAACCTTCGGTGTCGAAATCCAAACACCTTCTGGTTTCCGTGCCACCAGTGCATAAGGCTAAATCTTCGGAGCCGGAAACTTCGGGGCGGAAACTTTCGACACCAAAACCGGTGTCTAAAGAAAGTACTTCAACTACAGAGCCTCGGATCCGAAACAGAAGGAGATTGTGATTCATCCAGAAACTGGACATATTCATGCCAAACTTCCAGAAAAGAGGAAAATGGGCTTACAAGAAGACTACCACATTCCTCTAAAAAGGAAAAATGTGGGTACTAACCCTTCTCCACCATACATTCCACCTTCTTCACCCATTGATCCAAATTTAGTCATTACACCTACACATTCTCCTCCACCGCCATCACCTGACCCACAGGATACAGGGCATGGGGATATAGATGACTACACACCACAGGATACTGACCCTTGGGATAATTATAATGCTGACCCTCAACCAGATAATGACCCCGACCTATATCCATCCAGACCTTCTCCTCCAGATGGTAACATTGGATATATTGAGCTCGTTAACAGAGCTGCACAATATCATGGACTAGAGCTTCATAAAGAGACTTTAGAGGTGGTTGTTTTGTTTGACACACTAAGTTCATCTCAAAGGGCTACACAAACATTACCAATGTTAAAGGGTATGCTTAAACATACTGATATCTTTAAAGACCCTGTAAGAGCTAGAATCATCACTTCCAGGGTAGAGAAAAAGTACAAATATGCACCCAATGACCCTGTATATATCAAAGGACAGTTACCCTTGGACTCTCTGGTAGTTTCCAACGCTCGTAAAAGAGCTAATTCGCAAACAAGAGGTGAAGCCCCTCCTCCTTATAAAGAGTCCAAATTAATTGCCGCTTCAGGCAAAAGGGTAGCGTCACAAGCAGCTAACTATTGGCGCATTGCCAATGCTCAAGCACTATTGGCAAGGTATGATAGAGCTCATTATGATGAGCTCGAAAAGCTCATTGAATTTCTTCCTGATGAGCATAAGTCTAGAGCTAGTGCCCTGATTCAAGAGGGTAAATTAATAACTAATACCTCTATCAGGTATGCTCTAGATCAAGCAGACGCAGCAGCTCGGGCAGTAAACACTAGTGTACTGCTCCGTAGCCATGCTTGGTTAAGAATTTCAGGATTCAAGCCTGAGGTGCAAGCCTCTATTCTTAATCAACCCTTTGACAAAGAACACCTCTTTGGTCCAGCTGTCGATACATCACACATTCACACCACACCAGCTCCGCTGTAATCAGGCGTCGTAGCACAACCGGGGGGCATTCGGCCACCCGGTTGGGACCCCAATGATGAAGCATGACACCAACTAGGTTGGTGTGTGAGGGGTCTTTTAAAAAACCTAATGGGTCCATGTACTAACCACAGTAGTGATTGTACCATACCAACATAGTGGGTTCGTCCACATTTGTTTAGTCCATCTTAATCTACCGCCAGACTGCATGAATATTATCAAAGAAGCTAGACGTCCTGCCACAAGAGCCTGCTATGCAGCAAAGTGGTAGTGGTTTGTGATATACTGTAATAACAACCACATCAACCAGCTTGATGCTTCTGTACAAAACATTATATGTTATTTGTTACATCTACAACGTTCCAATTTAGCGTACACACGCTTACATCTAGCTGCAATAGCTGCATTCCTCCAGAATAGACAACATCTATCTCTTTTTAGAGTGCCCGTTATCAAAGCCTTTATGGAGGGACTCATAAGAGTAATTCCCTCGAGACGTCCACCTGCTCCAGTGTGAAATCTCAACATTGTTCTCACCAGACTAATGGGTCCACCATTTGAACCATTGCACAAATGTGAACTGCAATTTCTCACATGGAAAGTTGCTTTCCTCGTTATCACATCACCCTTTTTACAAATGCAACAAAATAAAGTGGTTCTTCGGACTAATCCTGAATTCCTTCCTAAAGTCATTTCTGCTTTTCATATCAAAAAATCTGTTGAGTTACCTGTGTTCTTCCCTCAACCAGATTCAGTGTCAGAACGTGCCCTACACACATTAGATGTGAAAAGAGCATTGCTTTATTACATAGAAAGGACAAAACCTTTCCGTAACACAAATCGACTATTTGTCTCTTTTGCTCCACCACACAAAGGCAATCCCATATCAAAATCCGGTATTGCAAGGTGGATAGTCAAGTGCATTCAAATATGCTATGCAAAAGCAAAACTAACGTTAACAGTTCCCCCCTAGAGCACACTCTACACGCAAACTTGGGGCTTCTATGGCATTTTTAGGAAATATACCCATAGATGACATATGCAAAGCTGCAACATGGTCTACACCTCACACATTCACAAAACACTATTGTGTAAATGTGTTAGCAAGACAACAAGCTAGAGTGGGCCAGGCAGTTTTACGTACACTATTTCAAACTACTGCAACAGATACAGGTTAGCCACCGCTTTGGGAGATAACTGCTATGTAGTCTATGCACAGCATATGATCTACAGGTCATATGCCTCGAACGGGAAATGCTACTTACCTAGTATGCATCTGTTCTTGGCATATAGAGCTGTAGAGTCATATGCGCCCACCCGCCTCCCCGGGTACCTATACCTGTTGCAGTAACATCTTACTTAGATACATGCATTCATGGACATCTCCTTTTACTACTCCTACTAACTTCATTATCACCCTCTGCGGGAAAACAATCTAACAATGGAGTCGATGCCCATGCGCACTATCATTGAAAGGAGGAGTCACCTACCTCGTGACTGGAAAAGACTTCTTCGAAGAAGAAACAAAGTGCAAACATCCGGACCCAACACTAGATGGCGATCTTTGCACAGCATATGACTCTACAGCTCTATATGCCAAGAACAGATGCATACTGGGTAAGTAGCATTTTCCTTTTCTGCTTTCGCTCAGCCTCTTTTACATCTGGCAAGAGTGTAAAGCCTTTTTTCATCTTTTTTATAGAGGGCTTTTTCCTATCAGAATGGCCTCCCTATTTTTATTTTTTTTATTTTCTTGTGTGTGTTTTGTGTCAAGCTTCTCATTCCGTAAAGTAGTGTGAGTTATATAAAAAAGATGTCAGAAAGGACCCTACAGGATAGAGAAGGAAGCCGATTGCAAAGCAAGCTAGAAGATATGAGGGCAAAGGAGAAGAAAAGACATGAAGAGCCTGCCACAGAGCTCTCTACTTACACCAGGAAGGTGCCAACAATTCCAAAAGACACCCTTAGAGGGAGATCCAGAGAGAGGAGGTTAGAAAAGTTTGAAGTCGGAGAGACTACATTCCAACGTAATTCTCACCATCAATGGTCCTGTTTGCTGTCGAAGATCACAGTGTCACTGTCGAAAGCATCAGCCCCACCTTGTTCGCAGTCCAAGACCAGCTCAGTACCGACAGGATCAGTTTTGCCACAGTAGTAAGCACTTGAAGCACTCGGTGGCATCTCTTGTGCCGCAAAAGCATCCCAGATGCATGACGATGTCTCCTTCACCCTTGCTCCATACAATACAGTTTCCGTAGCTGCAACATTCATCGACTGTGCTACCGCTGTTTCCCCATCTCTCAGCATTTCCTAGATTGACTTTGAGATTTTCCACTTATACATTTTCGCATAAGCTGAATTAGAAAGTGAGACTGTCCTGCGCCGCAGAGCCATCTTTGCAGACCTTGAAGCCTCATTGTTTTGTCCTCTGGCTGACAATCCATTGCAGACTCTACTGACCTCTTCATCTGCCTTGGCCTCAAAGAATGATGCGTCAGTGTCAATGTCACTGATTGGGTAAGGGCCACTGATGACCTGGAGAGAGCTGCAGTGACATACTCCCCCTCAAGCTTCTCATTCTCTCTTGAGAGACCTGAATTTTCCACACGCATTGAGGGGATGCAAGTCACCTATGCCTCCATCAGTGTCATATTTGTGGTCTTATTCATATGATGGAGATTCCAGATGCTCATACACAGGCCCATGATCTACAGGATCTCTGGCTAGGGTGTCTAGTGTTGGCTATATAACCACTCTTCTAGATGCTGTGGTAAGATATTCGTGCAAAAAGAACAATTGATGGACAGAATGCAGAACAATGTCATACATTCACCCCAGTACAGATATCCGGGCCTAAATCCATCGTTGTTTTGCTCACCTTGCCATTCCAGTTTGGACCCAGCCATATGCAAATCAGTCTTGACCCTGCGCCCAATGGGAACAGTCCAGCCCGAACTGCCAGGCCAGGTCCTCCCTGGACTGGAATCAAGCATCCTAGGACCGGTTTCGGGCTTTCAGCCCTCATCAGCCAGGATAGCTCGACTCCAGTGGCATGGAGAGCACGGGACCCACGTCTGGGCATACCCGTCCCACTCGGGGTGACAAATGCAAAAAGAACAATTGATGGACAGAATGCAGAACAATGTCATACATTCACCCCAGTACAGAGATCTGGGCCTAAATCCATCGTTTTTTTGCTCACCATGCCATTCCAGTTTGGACCCAGCTATATGCACATCAGTCTTGACCCTGCGACCAATGGGAACAGTCCAGCCCGAATTGCCATGCCAGGTCCTCCCTGGACTGGAATCAAGCATCCTAGGACCGGTGGGAAGGGTATGCCCAGACGTGGGTCCCGTGCTCACTACACCACTGGATTCAAGCTAGCCTGGCTGATGAAGGGTGATGCCCTGAAACCGGTCCCAAGGTGCTTGTTTCCGGTCCAGGGAGGACCTGGCTTGGCAGTGCGGGCTAGACTGTTCCCACAAGGAACAGGGTCAAGACTGATTTGCATATGGCTGGGTCCAAACTGGGGTGGTGTGGTGAGCAAAAGAATGATGGATTTAACCCAGATCCTTGTGACTGGGGGTGAATGTTTGCATTGTCCAGCATTCCGTCCATCAATTGTTTCTTTTGCAAGTGGTAAGAGATTCGGCAAAATTAAATATCTCCACAAAAGCACCCTAGGCTGCAGAGTGTGTAATTATGAACACCCTATTACCAGGGGCATCACTAAGGCCCTTCTTCCATTTGTGCTGTTTCTTAGAATTGGTAAAGAAATCTTTCCAACACTGGCCACTATTAAAGCAGCAAAACCATTGCTGCTCAAGAAATGGAAGTCTCTCAATCTAGATCAGTTTGTCCAAGTGAGACCCCAGGCTTTATTGTCACTCATTTGCTTGCCCATTTTCAACTTCCATGAGTTTTCCTTCCTCTTCTGGTGCTCTCCCTTGGAACATTCACCCATTGCTTGTCCTTCCACTGCTCCCTTTTCAGGCACAACCTTTTGTTTTTTGGTTAAGCACCCTACGAGAGTCCATGTCTTTTCCATCCATCTCCCTCATGTACTTTGTGTTCCTCTTTATCGGCTGGGTTTTTCTCCCCTCAACCTCCCTCCCTCGTTTGCCACTCTTGATTCCTCCCTGCCTGCCCACCTTCAGTTCCATTCTTGCTTTCCCCATCCTTGCCTGCTCACTCTGTTTTCTGTATGCTTCCACATCCCCGCTAGGCCTCCAATGTCTGTGTGCTTCCCTATCGCCACCTGCCCAACCATTGTTGTCCGTGTGCTTCTCCAGCCCGCCCACCCTCGGTTGTCTGTGTGCTTTCTAGTCTCTTGCCTGCCCTTCTCTTCCCAACCCCACATTCTTCTCTCCTGCCATCCCTTCTTGTTGCCTCATCCACTGTTTGTACTTTTTTTTTTTTTTAAATAGCATATCTGTGGCATATCAGAAAGTGCATTAGCGCTGTGTCAAAATACAGGGTGGCTAAAAATCCTCGCCAAGCCAGTAGGTTTTGTTTATCTTGCTACTTCTATTCTGATGTTGAAGACTACCACTAAAAATCCTACAATGCAGAAAAAATGGTTACTTATTTGTACTCCGGGTTCTGCAACATACAAATCTTCATTGGTGTCGTAAACAAACCTCTCTCCTCCATGGTTTCTTTTCTCGTGCATCTGGAATAAAAACTTGTGAAATTCTTTCCTTGTTTCCATTATTTGCTTGTAAAGTAACCAACTCTGTGAGCCAACTGCCTGTACAAAACCACAGGCTCTTGGAGCCTTAAAGGAGTAGGAGGTGTTTTTTTAAAGTCTTTAACGCTTGCAAGGTTGCACTTTCCCACACTGCATGGCAGGCAGCACGTTGTGCCATTGGCACTGAAATGTAGTTTTAAGTTTATTTGGAATTCCAGACAGTCTAAAATTCACTCAACCTTGCCTGTGATGGGCTTTGGAGGGTCCTTCGCAACATATGGATGTATTGGATTCTTCACCCTTTGTACTTGTATAGAGGGATATATAATATAGCTGATGTTGCACGGTCCCCGAACTTCAGTGGGATTTATTTTAACATGATTTCAATGAAAATATCTACATTGCAAAACCAGTACTACAAGTAAGTAACCATTTCATGTGGAGCTTATTACTGATTTAAACAAATCCACATAAAGCATTCAACCTGCCTAGCAATGTACAAAGGACGGCCAGGGTAAGTGCCCCTTGATACTGGCCCCTCTTCTTGAAAAGACTCCTATCCCGCCATTCCTGTGACTTCCAATCAATGTTGTGCATTTCATCATCGAAACGCAGCACGATACCAAGGTGCTCCGTGTTGAGAACCATCACCACTGCAGGATCGACAATTGTAGCACGACATAAAGCCACCTTGATGGAAAAGTCCTGCAATAAGTCGATGACAAAACACTTGACGTCATCCCATCTGTCTTTGAGATTGTCACCTTCGAGATAATCGACATGGAGACATTCAACATGGTCATTGATCTGCTCATTGCTCAATGTCAGAACTGTCACTGTTGAGACACTTGATGTCAAGGATATGAATGCACCACATTTGACATCGACTTTCCTCTCTGTCACGGACCGGTAGACTGTCTTTTTTCCAGATTCATCACCTTTACCATCAAGAACTCCAGTAATTATTACACTGACAGAAGACCCACTGCAGGAACTGTTGCAACTACTCCTTCCTCCAAAACTCTGTATGGTGCAATCACCCACCTCTTTGGCCATACTAAACATGACTGATGGATTTTCCATCTTGACCAACCATGAACATACCAGAGGACCAACCACTGCCTGTGGAGTTTTTCATAGACAGAAAAGGAAAAGATCACCATATGTGCCCGAAGCAGGATAGAATGATTAGATACGTCATTGTACTATTCGTCTTACACTCCAACCTCGCTTACAAGCTTACCAACAAGGTAGTTGCCTATTGATGACATCACCTTTCAGGATGTTTTGCTGAAGGAAGTGGCAAAATTTAACATACAAGTCGGTGCCGCTCTTCTCGATCTATGTTATTATAAAGACTGCAGCCTCGTTCATTACCTAGGCTACTTTTGCCTTTGGTATCAGGCTTTGCAGAACTGGCTGAAGAAAGCATCTTGACACGAGTGATGACTAAGATTGCAACACCAAGACTGCTGTAAAAGATTATTTTCTACAAATGGGTGCTAGAGACCATTCAGATCTACTACAGACCATTTAGAGATGTTATGCTCTTCAATTCAAGACTTCCTTCGAAGCCTGTTCCAATCCATGAGCTATTAATTCGGAGGGAAGCTGCCACATAAGCACATACATATTAGTGCCTGTAACTTTCTTTTAAAAAGGAAAAGGCACCAATTCACCAGTGGGGGTTCCTCCCTATGGGCGGAAGAGCGTCGCCCCCCTCCTCGCCGACAGTGCAGCAAGCATGAAAAATAAAATGGTAATGAAGAGATTTCATTACCATTTTATTTTTAATTACATCCGAGCCGAGTGGCAGCACTGGGCGGGGCCTTAGTTGCTGGCTGCTTTGGCCAGCTGTTTTGCAAGTGCCAACCTGACATGTGCCTTTTAAACCTCTCCACGCATCTGTCTTACACAGCTGGGTCGAGAGCAGGTCCAGGCCCCTAGTTCCGGATGGACATCAAGGCAGCTTGCTTGAACCTATCCTGTGCTTCTCTCATGCTGCTGAGGCCAGCATCCAGATTTGTAGAGGGGAGTTAGCTGAGGCTCCGGGCGGACTCACGCTGACTGCATTCTAGAAGAAACCCTGAGCGGAGGACGCGCTCCATGAAGCATGGGTAAGTACATTTCAGGGCAGGCACTTTGAGCAGACTTCGCTTCCGATCCCTGCTACTACGCCTGTACACTTGTGTAGTTTTCTCTGCATGTGTTACAAGTCACCGTAAGTAAGTACAATGGGCATTTTTCTTAGAGTATATTTTCATTACTTCTGCTCTGTTTGCAGTCGTCCAGATCTCCCAGTGTGTGCAATTAACTGTACCAGGTCTGGGCATTTTAGACGTAAATTCTGTGTATAAGGTCCTAACCGGAAATTGATCCCTTTCAAAGTATGATTGCTCTGCAAAGTTCTATCGTCAAAGATCAGGTATAGCAAAGCCACCAGCCTCATATGACTGGATAAGTCTATGCCATCTAAGTTGTGGTTTCTTCTTCTCCCTCATGCTAGTTTAATCAGCAAGATTCGAAGTCTACCAAATATATGTTTGCCTGGGGGTATGTGTATATTCATGAACATGTATAAACACTTAGGCAGTACTACCATATTGGGGAGTGCCATTCTGCCAGACAAAGAGCTGGGTAGCTGGATCCATATCTCCACTTGTGTGCTATTGTTTTCAATTGCGGGTCCACAATTTTGTAGTGTCTCTTTTGCAGTAGCAAAAGAAAAGTCTCCTTATGGTACTGCGGTAACATGTTGCTGTGCCTTCTAATGGAAATTTCCATTGTTTCATTACACTGAAAATTACTAAACTCGGTCATTACACAAATGATATAATACGAATGCCTACAGGATAATAAAAACGTACACAGGTCTGAACAATTCATTTAGCTTAATGCAACCAGCATCGCAACTTTGAGGCGTTAATCGGTTTATAACATAATGTTTCTGGGCTCTGATTAAGTCACACCAGGCCATCGGGCTCCGTGTCTGCACTCTGTGGGAGTGCAGGCTTAATATGTGAGTGACACCACAGCTCTCTGCTCCCACGTCCCCTCTTCCCCCATTCCTCACTGCTGCCTCTGCACTCGCTCCCTGTCCCCCACAAGCACCCCTGTGATAGCTTCAAACAACAAAGCCTGGGGAATATGGGAATTGGCGAGTGCGACTGAGTCTCCGCACTGCCCAGTGTCTAGGTTGCAGTCATGACTGTTAAATTGGCCCATGTCAGGATTAATGGAATGACTTTCAGTGTTCATTATTTCAAGTAACTTCAATGAACATTCGGAACTCGCGAGCTTATAGCTTGTTATACGTAGAGTGAACCTACGAGTCCCAGAATGCTCCGTGTCGTAGACTGTAAAAGCAGGACTGGCTGAAAGTCGCAGCCACGACATGGGTGCTGTTTGACACTTTACTGGGTAGCGCCTCTATAGCTACAGTTTTGCAGCGTGAATCTTTCTGGATTCACTATGCTGTGCATTATTCCGCCATCTTGTGGTTGGGTCCGGAATTGTAGCATTTCTTCTCTTTTTTTTTTTTCGTGGCCCAGGTGGGTGGCGACGTCCCACCATTTGGTGTCCTTCGTGATGTCGACGCGCTTCCTGTGGAAGCTCCCACCTTTGGTCGCCATCTTCAGATTCTTTTTTCCGTCGTTGGGTCTGGATCGTCACCGAAGAGTTCCAGAAGTTTGGAAGAGAAATCAAGGCAAATAGAAGAAAACCGACGAGAATCAGTTTGAAGTACACCGGACTACGAGTCAAGTAGCCGGGACGACGAGGGAGAAGGTTTACGACCGAGATCTCGACGTCCTACAGAGAATGCGCTCGCAGGGGGCAAGACACCGTTCAAGTTTTGCACCAACTGCCACCACAAGTACGCCCAGAAGGACCAGCATCCAGTCTGCAACTTCTGCTTGCTGCTCGACCACAGCAGCGAGGACTGCAACGCGTGCTCGGTGTTTACACCCAAGACCCTCAAGGTGAGGGAGAGGCAGAGAAGGGCGAACCACAACATGCTGGGGCAAGGACCACCCCCATCGCTCCGAGACCTGGGCCTCTCCAATGGAGAGGAGGACAACATCGCCGAAGGACCGGAGGACTGCGCAGTCGTCAAGGTCCAAAAGAAAACGTCGAAGGAGGTAAGGGAGTCGTCGACCCCTAAACACTCGAGCGACACTCGAAAGGGTGAAGCCAAAGCCCCGAGCGACACTCGTAGAAGTAAAGCGAAGTCCTCAAAGGTAGCATTGCCGCCGAAACATTCGTCGAAGGCAACAGCGACCAAGGACAGTCAGCCGAGCGGATCCTTCGAAAAGGACTCCCAATCGGCAAAAACCCTCGAAAAACCAAAGGCGTCGAAGGTTGCCCCTGAAAAGCACACCTCGGCGCCGAGAAGGGAGGGGCAATCGTCCACGTCGACGGCCCCGAAGAGAGCAGCTCCAGCCCTCGACGCCGAACAGGCACAAGAGATGGAGAGGAAAAAGAGGAGGCTCGAGGCCGAAATGGCGAGCATCCTACAGCGGAAGAAGGATTTCGACTGCAAAATGAGCGAATACTCCATCCCGTCGAGACCCGCGCTCGAGAGTCGAAATAGACTACGAAGACGCCGAACCGCCAAACGCCCGAACCGGTCAAGGAACAGGGGAACGAAGACTATTACTTCGAGGGAGAAGGCGACGAAGACCTGCAATCCTACCGGGACTTGACGTCCTCGGAGGCACAAGACCTGGAATGGCAAGACCTCGACGCAGAATCGCCGGAAGGGGTAGACACTTACCCTTCGAGGCCCTCGCCGTCAGATGACATCGGGGTCTACAACACGGTAGTCCTGAAGGCGTCACAAACCTATGGGGTGAAAATGGAAGAAGAGAAGCCCAAGGCATGTTTCCTCCTGGAAACTCTACTGCCTCAACAGTGTGCTGGACCAAGGGAAAGATGCCTTCAGGGAACCAGCAGTATGCAGGGCTGTCACTCCAAGAACAGAGAAAAAGTACAAACACTCTTCACAAGACCCTGCATACATACAAGGATCAGTGCCAGCTGACTCCATAATTACGGCCAGGAAAAGGGCCAATGTGCCCACTAATACCGGACCACCTCCAGACAAGGAGAGTAAGAGGATGGATCTGACAGGGAGAAAGGTGGCGAGAAATGCGGCAATAAAGTGGCGTATCGCAAACTCAAATGCCCTGATCAACAGACACGCATACCATCACTGGGACGAAGTGGGGCAACTCCTCAAGCATCTACCAGATGAGTACCAACAAAGGGCAGCTCACCTGGTGGAAGAAGGCAAAAGCATGGCAAACACATGCTTGAAGTCAGCCTTGGATGCTGCAGAAACATCCAGCAGACTAATGATGATAGGAGTGACCGAGAGGAGACACGCATGGCTCAGGATTTCAGGATTCAAGCCAGAGGTGCAGAGTAACATCCTGAATACGCCCTTCTACGGCGAACAACTGTTTGGCACGCCAGTTGATGAAAAGCTGACGCAGCTCAAAAAGGACAACGAGACAGCAAGGTCCATGGGAGCGCTGCAGTTCAGAGGGATGAGAAGAGGGGCACCCACCAGAAGGCCGGGCGGTAGAGGAGGCAACGTGCCTGCCACATCGCACCAAACGTTCCAGCAAGGCTACCAAAGGAACAACCAAGGCCAGCAGCAGCAAGGACAGCAACAGCAAAACTGGCAGTACCAGCCCCGGGGCCAGTCCTTTCGAGGGCGCGGAAACGGACGAGGACAATCTCGTAGAGGAGGCCAACAGCCCACCTCCAAGTGACTTCACCATCAAGCCCACAACCACCCTAGCAACACCTCGGGGTGGGGGCAACAACAAACAGAGAAACAAAAACCTAGCGATCCACAGGAAACAGTCCCTAGAACACACAACACCGGTAGGAGGCAGGATAAAAAACTTACTCAAGCAGTGGAGGAAGGTCACTACAGACAAGTGGATACTAAACATCATACAATACGGATATTGCATAGAACTGGAAAGACAACCCCCAACAAAAAGACCAAGAAACAAGACCCACTCAGCAAAAGAACTCTCGCTCTTGCAGCTGGAGGCCAAGGAACTGCTCAGCAAAAAGGCAATAAAGACAGTACCGCACAACCAAAGAAACAAAGGGGTTTACTCAACCTACTTCCTCGTGCCAAAGGTGGACGAAACACTACGACCTATCCTAGATCTGAGGTTCTTAAACAAATTCATAAGAACTCAAAGATTCAAAATGACCTCCCTACAGGAGGTAATACCACAAATACAAAAAGGGGATTACATGGCAACAATAGATCTGAAGGACGCGTACTTACACATCCCCATCAACCACAGGCACAAACAGCTACTATGGTTTGTAATCAACCGGACTCACTACCAGTTCACAGTACTAGCATTCGGACTCAAATCCGCTCCAAGGGTGTTTACAAAGTGCCTAGCAGCAGTAGCAGCGCACCTACGAAGGCAAGGAATACACGTATATCCCTACCTCGACGACTGGCTCGTAAAGGCAAGCTCTTACAACAAATGCAAAGAACACATCCAGCAGGTCGTGCAAACACTAAGTCAACTGGGTTTCTCAATTCATTGGGAGAAATCGTCAACCGACCCAGAGCAGATCAAGATATTCTTGGGGGCCGAGATCAACACCATACAGGCCAAAGTGTTCCCCAGCAGGAGGAGAACATTGGCGATACAAAAGGAAACACGTCCTTACCGCAAGGGGCAAGTTCTGACAGTGAGGACGGTGAGCAAGCTAATGGGAATGATGGCATCATGCATCCACCTAGTCCCAAATATCAGGCTACACATGAGACCATTCCAGGAATGGATTCAGCAGCAATGGTCACAGGCAACAGGGAGTTGGGAAGATCTTGTGGTTGTCACACACGCAGTGCATCAGGAAGTGGCGTGGTGGAACAAGGAAAACATATCACAGGGGAAGCCATTCACACAACCAACTCCAACAGTGACCATCACAACGGACACCTCCCAACTGGGGTGGGGCGCACACATGAACAAGCTCAGGGTGAGGGGTCTATGGTCGCAGCAAGATGCGGTCAAACACATCAACTACCTGGAGCTGAAAACTGTTCCTAGCCTTAAAAGCCTTTCAGAAACAGCTGTATGGAAACAGGGTATTGATCCAAACAGACAACACAACCACCATGTTCTACATCAACAAACAAGGAGGAACACAATCAGTGGCACTATCAGGGCTAGCACAGGAAATATGGAAATGGGCCATCCCGCTAGAAATAGACCTACTGGCAATACATCTCCCAGGGAAGGACAATGTGGAAGCAGACCGACTCAGCAGGCAGGCGTCCGCACCCCACGAGTGGGAGCTCAATCAACAGGAAACGGAGAAGCTATTCCAGAAATGGGGTACACCGCAAATAGACCTATTTGCAACACACCAGAATGCAAAATGCCAACACTACGCATCCAGACAACCAGACCATTGGTCACAAGGGAATGCGCTATGGATAGATTGGTCAAAGACATTTGCATACGCTTTTCCCCCGATACCACTGATACACAGGGTACTCAGCAAATGCAGAATCAGCAACATGACGCTAATACTGATAGCACCCCAGTGGGCCAGGCAGTCCTGGTTCTCACAAATAGTAGAAATGGCACAAGAACCAGCACACAGGTTCCCAAGAAGAAAAGACCTGTTAGCAATGCAGAACGGAAGGGTGCTACACCCAGAACCGGAGAGCCTCAGCCTAGCAGCGTGGCTCCTGTAGACTTAGAATTTGCACACCTCCAATTACCACCAAGTACCATGGCAGTACTCAGGGAGGCAAGGAGACCTTCCACAAGGAAGTGCTACGTAGCAAAGTGGAAGAGGTTCTCCGAATGGTGCATCAAGGAGAATCTACAACGGAAGATCACAAGGGAATCAACGGTACTAAAATACTTAACGCACCTGCTACAAAGCGGATTAAGTTACACATCCCTGAGGGTGCACTTGGCTGCGGTAGTGGCATACACAAGAGGAGAGACGGGGAGAAGTTTCTTCACCTCCCAAGTTGTGAAGAGATTTCTGGAAGGGGCGAAAAGAATCGCACCCCCAAAAAGGATGCCGGCACCAGCATGGAACCTCAACGTAGTGCTCACTCAGTTGATGAAGGCGCCATTTGAACCTATTCACAAAACTACACTGCACAGGCTCAGGCTAAAGACGGCCTTCTTAGTGGCTATCACGTCACTACGAAGAGTAAGTGAGTTGCAAGCACTGACACTCCAAGAGCCGTACCTGCAAATACACAAGGACAGGATTGTAATGAGGACGGACCCACACTTCATGCCAAAGGTGGTGTCTCGGTTCCACATCAACCAAACAATCCAAATACCAAGTTTTTTCCAAAACCCTTCCACACAAACCGAAAGGGAGCTGCACACACTAGACGCCAGAAGGGCCGTAATGCACTATATGGAAAGGACAAAGGAGTGCAGGAAAACAAAGCAGTTCTTTGTCTCCTTTGCCAGCAGTTTTCTGGGACGACAGTCACCAAAAATACCATTGCACGATGGATTGCGCAGGCAATTCAACTCTGCCACAAACAGGCAGGACAACAATTACAAGGAGCAGCTCAAGCTCACTCAACAAGGAAGAAGGGAGCAACAATTGCGTTTCTAGCGAACACACCTATCCAAGACATTTGCCAAGCTGCAACATGGTCTTCAGTGCAACCGTTCACTAAGCACTACTGTGTGGATATTCAAATGAACAAGGAAGCACAAGTAGGACAAAAGGTCTTACAACATATTTTCAGTAACCAATGCTCATCTTCCACCCAGCCACCGCAATAAGGGAAAAACCGCTATTAAGTCTATGCACAGCATAGTGAAACCAGAAAGATTCACGCTGCAAAACGTATAGTTTCTTACCTGTCGGTGTAGTTTTGCAGCTTGAAGACTTTCTGGATTCACTAGCGATCCCACCCTCCTCCACCAGAAAGATGAGGCATAAGGATAAAGGAGGCTAAAATTGCATACATATCTAAAGGGATCAAACAAGCGGACAACAGAACAAGAAAGGAGAAAAAAAGAATCCGAAGATGGCGACCAAAGGTGGGAGCTTCCGCAGGAAGCGCGTCGACGTCACGAAGGACACCAAATGGTGGGACGTCGCCGCCCACCTGGGCCACGAAAAAAAAAAAAAAAGAGAAGAAATACTACAATTACGGACCCAACCACAAGATGGCGGAATAATGCACAGCATAGTGAATCCAGACAGTTTTCAAGCTGCAAAACTACACCAACAGGTAAGAAACTATACGTTTCATCCTGCTTTATTCCACATTTGGGAAATGCAGTCGGATATGTGACCTAAGATAGTCCTTTTGTCACCATTCCCATTTTTTCCTCATAAGGCAAATGGTGCTTCGTTTAAGTTCACGTCTGCTCGTTGCACTTTTCCCCACCGAATTCCTCATGGAAGTTAACCTTGCATTGCCAACAGTAAAAAATGTATCTCCAACAACAATACTTGGCTCACATATCCACATATCCATGCAGGGCCCCCCATATAAGGTCACATGCTGGCATGGATTCATTTGCTTTAAGTTTGTGTGAACATGTTTCTAATAAGCATCTTGTGTTCCCCCTCCTCTGGGGGTTCCTCACCCAGAGAGAGAGAGAGAGAGAGAGAGAGAAGAGAGGGCGCTCACAGTACATCTCACAGATGAACAAAGCCATGGCGACCGCTGTACCGGCAGCCCCCGTGTTCAGACTCTGCCAGCATGGTCGGTGGCCACATCCACTGCTTCCCCCCCCTCCCCCCCCAACCTCTATGGTCGCTCTCTGGCACTGGGATATCATTCAGTGGCAGCTGGTACCCTAAATATTTGGTTGCCCCTCCAAATATTTAGAGTACGAGGCACCACTGCAATTCGCAATATTTTTTGTTTCACAGAAAAGGCCCCAAGCAGAAATTCAGACTGATTGCAGATCTCAAGTTAGTTAACCACTGATCAAAAAGCAAATGTTTCAGATGTTGGCTCTCTATCAAATTTTGACACTGCTCAAGAAACTGGACTGGATGTGCGCAGTGGACCTGCAAGATGTGTACTTCCATATCTGTGTGGTAAAGAAAACACAGGGTTTTCTTGAGGTTTGTAGTGGACACCTCCCATTTTCAATACAAAGTTCTACCTTCCTGTCCGAAATCAGCACCTCAATCCTTCCATGTGTGTATGGCAGTAGGGCATTTTCTTTTCTTGCTAGCAGAACATTTTCCAGTACAAAAGCTCATAAGGCAGAGAAACTCATCTAATATTTCAATGAAACCATATTCCTATTTCAACATTTAGGCGTTCATGTCACCTTCTTAAAAAAAAAAAAAGAAACACAATTACTCCAGTTCAAATCATGCCTAACCTAGGAACCACCCTGGATGCAAAAAAAGAGAAATGCATTCTTTGGGGATAAAGAATATGTACCATGTTCCAGAAACATCTTCAGATTCAAAAGACTCCCTCTCGCCAGATGTCTTCCCTCCTGGGGTCAGGGACCTCCCTTCATTTTCATTGTCCTGAATGCAAGGCTTTATATGAGATCTCTGCAACAAAGCTTGGAAGATCAATGGTCTCAAGTCAAGACCTGCTCATAACTTCTCCAACCAAGCAGTTTCTTCGATGGTGTTGCAAGAGAGGAGAGAGAGTTGGGGAGAGGAGTTGGCCTAACGGCTAGTGCGGTCGACCTTGATTCTGGGGAACCAAGTTCGAGTCTCGGCAAAAACGCACAACATCCTGTGATTCTGGGCAAATCACTTAATCTCCCTGTGCCTAACAAAAATTTATGTGTCCTCATGTAACGCAACTGGTGCTATGTAAAGCGCTCTGATACCCGATACCTTCGGGTCAAGTTCGCGCTGTATAAAACTCCGTATAAAAAAAAAAAAGAGGATGACTTTACTGAAAGGAGTCACGTTTTTCTAGGATCTTATATTTCAGTTCATTGTGACAGATGCCTCCTAGCTGGGCTAGTGAGCACATCTTCAAAGTTTGACAGTATAGGGTTTATTGTAAGACAAGGAGTAGCTATATCACATCAATGTACTAGAGTACAGGGCATTCCATCTTGCCCTCTAGGCCTTCTTACTGTCTCTGATGACAAACAAAATTATCATTCAGCCATACAATACAAGCACAGTGCATTACCTCTTCAAGCGTGGGGGCAACATATCCAGAACCCTTTCTCTGGATTCCCAGACTATCTAGAATGAACTCTTAGGGGGAACTTGATGTAAAAAATAAAAATAAAAAAAATCATGTTCTGGGCCTCCAAAATGCCAAGGCACTGGGGTGTGGAATTTAATCAAATATCTACTTTTCCATGGGGCAGGTTGCTTCCTAAATCTACTTGTCCTGTAACAAAACCCACTTGTCCCTTTGGTGCCATGTAGTGCGGCGACAATTCATGGCATCAATCTCATTATATAAGAGTTCTGATATAGCCTCTCTGATTATGCCAGGGCTCATACCATAGTAGTGTTTGAATACTTGCAATCCCCTTATGTTGCCACGTTTCCGCAGATCTACGTACTGGGGCTGAAGGTAGTGGTAAGCAGTAGTTCCAGGGTTAGAATGCCCTTTTGAGTCTGTGCAAACCTACTAACTTGCATGTTTTAAGGGTTTTCAACAACACTTCTCTAATCTTTTCCCATACTGAGAAATGTTGGAAATTTACTCCTGACAATGGCAGACGTAAACCTTCTTCCAGAGTTGGGGAAAAGAGTGGTTGGAGGGAAAGTGAACTTGCAAACACTCTGATTTTCGCATGAGCACATTTACACATGCATATTTGCTCATGCTAAAATGCAGTTCACAAATATTTTCTAAGAGTACTATTTCTTGTCCTACCTCTTTAAATTCTTGGGAATTCACGAAAGCAGTATAGCTGCACTTAATGAAAGGACATATACCATGGGTGCACTTTTTAGACTTTCTTTAATAATTGGGCCCCTAATTTGGTCTGGCGTTGACCATGACCTTTTGCGTTTATTAAAATTCTGTCTCTCTCTGTATCGGCTGACTTCACTGTGAGTGACAGCATTCTGCTCTTTCACAAGGAGCATATCAGCACACAAAGTAGTTTTGTTCAGTGCCAGTAACTACTGTGGCAGTGTGTGCTTTTTGAGACCAAAAACAATTTTTGCTTTTGCCAATGTTTGTTATAATGGTGAGATCCCAGCAGCTCCCACACCAAAAAAGTTTTACAAAAACCATGACAAAACAATTCACACATTGACAAAACTAAAAAGCTGACCACCAATTTCAGACCTACTGGTTTTGCCAATGCTTGTTTATTTTTTCTCCTTAATCTTATTGAAACTAGCTACAGTCATTTTCCAATACGAATATTTTTGGGAAATACTAGCATGCATCAACACATGCTACTAAATGATGCTGCAAAGAAATGGTACCTGAAATTTTACAGTAGTTTAGCAAAATGTTTTTTTTCCTGCTTTCATTTTTTTATTAATATTTTTTTTTTAAAGCAAAGAATCATCAATCTTGCTTTCAAGCTTCTGCAACTATTTGCGTCAAATCAGAGATCATTCTGGGAGCATTATAATACATAGCCTCATATTGCTAAACTTTGAAAACGTGTGTACACATTTTTATACTAGAACCACTGTCAGTAGTGCAGTCTGAGCTTACAACATTTACTTAGAGCGCTGACCCTAATAATCAAGGCTTTCAATTAATGAACCATAAATAAAAGTTTGAACAGCATTAACATATGGACAAAAATATTACCTCAAATGCAGACAGTGCCCTTCCCTGATCCATAATGTGGTACTGCAAACAGGCAGCCAAAGGGTTTGTGCTGCAGGGGGTTGGGCCTACTTGTTCCAAGGACAAAATGCACATGAAAACTTGTTGCCCTTGACCCCAGACAATATGTCCTGGGCGTCGGGCTATAGGAATTCCACATCCCAGAAGGCAGACTTACTTAGCAAGTGCTATGTGGAAAACAACAAATAGGTTCTTGTTGAAGGCGTTTTCTCAGATTGGGGTCTTCCTCAATTAGAATTTGCAAACATGGCAAAATTCCCATACTTCACGACCACAGTGTTAGAAACAAGATCACTAGGCAATGCCCCTTGATAGACCGGTCAGAGAAATGTATTTTCTGTAAAGCCCACTGATCCCATCAGTTCTAGTGACATTCAGGTATGCCAACACAAAAACGTCTTTAGTGGTCAAGGCAGTGGTGGTTCCCAGACCACACAGGAGCCTGCCATGTAAACCAGATTTACTGTCCAGGATGCAAGGCTAACTTTACCAGCCCAATCAACTGTCGTTGAATTTGGGAACTTGTCTCCTGAGATTGTGCAACATGGAAACTTGAATATCTCTCTAGACTTCATGAACATCCAGAAAAGGCAGATGATGGTCAACAGGCCATCTTATGCCTTTAAATAGAAAATATTGTTTTTGTGCCACATATGCCATAATCATTACCCAGTGTCTGCCAAGAGGATGTGATAATTTCATACCTTTTTCAGCTGGCACAGAAAATTAACAGTATTCTTCTATAAAAGTTCATCTAGCGGCTATTGCAGCATGCATGAAATGTCCGACTAGAGATTTTATTTCACAATCTCCCAATATTCCTCAACAGTAGCCTTCTCCTCCATGTGATTTCAATCTAATTTTATCTAAATTGATGGCTGTCCATTTGAGGCAAAAGGTGTCATTGCAGCATCTCAGCTGGAAGATTGCTTTGATAGTGGCTATTACTTCAGCTCACAGAGTGACTGAGTTTCAGGCTGTCTTTCCTTACGAGCCATACACAGTTTTTCAGAAACATATAGTACTTATGAGAGTGCATCCATCTTTCCGACCAAAAAGTAGTATCTGATTCCCACATCAATCAATGGGTATATTAACCTAGTTTATTCAGAAATCCCATGTATCTTGCAGAAAGGTTACTCCATTCCTTGGATGTTAGGAGAGTCTCAAGTGTCTAGATGGAACAAAAATCTAAGGACACCTAACCAGCTGTTTATTTATTTCGGGCCACTTCCATCTAATTTTACCATGCTCAAACAGACCATTTCTAGATGGTTACCCTCACCCATTTCCTTGTGTTATCACTTCGCTAGTAAACCTCTCCTGGGTAAACCCAAAGACCATTCCACATTAGGGGAAAGCAGCTACTTCTGCCTTCCTGGTTGAGAAACATCCCAGTGCTGGACATATCAAGAGCAGCTTCTTGGAAGCTTGGCCATTGTTTTGTTTTGCTGAACATTACTATCTTGTTGCAGACTCTAGAGCAGATTCAGTAGTTCTAAGGTTGCTCTGGGGAATCTTTCATATGTTTTCTCCATTACTTGTCTTTTTAGGTTGACTTGTTCAGGAACGGGAGACCACAGATTTTGCTGGATAAATTTGCCATTCTATTCTACATTTATGCCAATCAGCAAAGATGCTACGATGCAGAAAAAAATATTACTTATAATTCTAGTTCTGCATTGTTTGTGTTTTCACTAAAGTCATAAACAATCCTCTCGCCTCCCCGGTCTTGTATTTTGTGAATGGCAAGTCCACTAGCTTCTCCTCATGGTTTTCCTTAAAAAACAACTGAGCTTGTGAGACAGCTGTCAGTAGAAGGCATGCTGGGATATGAAAGCTGTTGGCTCCTTAAAGGGGGTAATGCATAGTTTCACCTCTCCGTGCATTAGGATTTTCAGTCTGATTTTTCCTTAATATGTTTTCTTTCTCAGTTTACAGTTTTGATGCTTTGTTGCAGCCCATACGAGTAGCAGTGCTGCAATGTTAACTTTTGTATTTTTGAAGGTTAAAGGGAGAATTCAGAAAAGTCTAGCCTGTTGAGGCTTTGGGGATTTTTGTCTGCATTTTAAAACAACAGCTTTACACTTGCTATGGAAATACAAGTTTGTCGAAGTGAAAGTGTTTCAGACAGGAATATTTTAAGTTTATGACTTCAGTGAAGACACTTATGGTGCAGAACTAGAGTTACAAGTAAGTAATATTTCCTTACTCGAGTCATTGTGTATGATGGTGATAAGGGTTAAAGAGATGGGGAGAACAAGAAGTAAGAGGAGAGAGCGAGAGAGAGACTACTTCCAGGAACGAGAAGTGGTCAAAGATAAGGAGAAGTAAAGGGGCATCTGATTGGAGGGAAGAGGCTTTGCTTTCCAAAGTTGAGTAAATCAGGTCCCTGAACCAAACACCATGGAACCTGAGTACACTGACATTTCAGGAGTCCAACCAGGATCTGGGTCACTTCTCTCTGTTTGCCGGCCCCTCCAGGGAGTATCCTGATAACTCCTAATGTGAGGGCAGAAAGGATCATTACAATGAAGGGTTCCCTATCATGTCCCATGCTATGGTGCTGAGGGGGAGGGCCAATACATGTGAGCCATATTCGGCATTACAACTCAGCCTCTCAACTTCTCAGTCTGGCTCCTGCTAGCCTGGAGATCATAATATTGTAGTTGGGCCCAAACTGCTTTGTGACGGAAGTGGCTTTGCCAATGCTACCTGTGATCTAAATTAGATGAGGGTCTGCCCATAGGTTCTCAGAGAAGGGTGTGCATTTGGTGCTGAGTGAGCCTCAGAAAATGTTGACTGTGGCCAAGTCATTCCTGCAACATGGCTATGCCTAGTGCATTTAGTGATGATGGGCAGATGGATGAACATTCATGGCACCCTGCTATTCTAACCTATACTTAAGAGCTGTCTCATGTGCTTAATCCGATATTTCCATCAGTCAAAAAATGGTGCCAAGGTGGTAGCTGGATGTGGTGCCGCAGTGTTTTCTGTCAAAGCTCTTCAAACCAATACATCACCTCGATGATGAATGTAGTGTCAGAGTTGAACCTCAGCCAGACCGCTTCCTTGCTGGTGTTCAAGTTGTTGAGTCTATGGAGAAGCAAGTGCTGCACCGATTAGGTGTTTAGAGATCACAAAGCTACCATATTGCCAGGACCAAATCATTCAGATTTGATTCTTAGCTATTTGTAGCTTTCTGGCAAACCTGACTGGGGCAGATGGTGGGCAGGGTCGTCATTCCGACATGTCATGTGGATTGCAGCTGATTTACAAAAATGGAGACAAACATCTGTCTGGTAGAATAGCAAAAGGACAGAACAACGGCGGACTATAAGAGCCGCACCTCACTGCTAAGTTCCTCGTATAGTAATTTCATACAGTAATCTATGGAAGTGTGCACAACAACTCCTGCATCTGCCGTTGATGGGTGCAAACTGCAACGCAGATCGAAGAATGGATGATTTAGGAAAGGTGCACCACCAAGTTTTCTTTTCCCAAAAGATATGATAAATGGACAAATGTTCCTTTATGTTTTGTATTCTCCTTTATTTCAATTGTATCAAAAACAGGCTGTTTTTTTATACAATTGAAATAAAGGAGAATACAAAACATAAAGAAACATTTGTCCATTTATCATCTTTTGGGAAAAGAAAATTTGGTGGTGCACCTTTCCTAAATCATCCCTCTGTCTGGTAGAATGACTACACATTGAGAAGGTAGGCATTTGTAAGGAAGTCACTTGGTGGTCGGCACAGACCCTTCTGCGTGTATCACTAAATTGACACTTTTGTGACTCTAATTGTTTGGTGCTCATTAACATAGCTGCAATTATCATTCCAAAACCCTGTGCTTATCCTGAAAATAATACAACATTAAAGTCAACGGGAAAGATCAGGTGAACATGATATGAAGATACCACCAAATGGAGCATCATGCCTGATGCAGTACGCACTCACACTCCAGGATTATCTGTGCAGCTCAGTTCAGACACCAAGTTGCAAAATATCCTTTCTGAAGGATACTTCTAACAGCAGATTCCTCACCTCAGTATCTTAGAATATCCCCCAGATGCCAGGCTGGATCTGAAGATTTTTTGCAGAAGTGATCCTGTGTGCCACTAGGTGGTATTGTGCGGCTCTACATTGGCTTCATGTCACCCCAGAAGTGATGGAGCGGAGTCGCATATAACCACTACCCCGCAGGCTGACATCGGAGCATTTCTTTGCTAGGGAACTATGTCTCTACTGAAAACGGGAGGTCATGGACCTGGATTCAGTTGGGGGTCGGAGGACATCCATGTTAGTTAGCTAGTTACACCTTCCCTCCATTGAGATTAAAGCAAATGTTTTGACAGAAATTCTGCAGCTGGGGCCATCACAATATGAGCCCTTACTTTCATTTAATGATGCCCTCACAAGATACTGTATAAGGTGCATGGTCGTAAACCATGTTCTTTCCTGCCTGTGAACAGGCAGGCAACCTATCACTTAATGGGCATTCTTTGCTCCCCCTCAAAAGAAGGAGAGGTTGCATCAGTTGAACACAGAATGGCTTTAATCTTTCACATGGATCATACCAAAGAGTATTCAAAGGGTTCTCTGGAGCCAAAAAACAGAAGGCTGTTCAGAAGAGGACTTGGTCGCTTTAATATCTACTATGCACTGGCACAGAAGAAACACAACCCTCCCTGGAAGTTTCTTAGTGCACATTGTACCAGGGCCAAGGCTGCTACCTCAGCATTGGAACAAGGGGTGCCTGCCCTTGTTTGTCTGCTAGGCTGTGACGGTTTGTGTTGGTACATATGTTATTGAAGCACTACTGCCTTGACAATTTGGTCCGGCATGAAGAACACTTTGCCTGCATGGTCCTGCAAGACTTTTCGGTCTGAGTACATTCGACAGACACTCCAACCTTGGGGTGATACTGCTTTGGTATCTAATCTAAGGTGAGGATTCTGCTGTTAAAAGTATTCATGAGAAGAACAAGTTATTTACATCAATTAATGCTCTTTCTGGGTTTAAAATATTTTAAAATACTAGCTGCCCAATGTATATTTGTGGTGCCACATTGGTTCATAGTGACAACACCACAATATGTAGCTTATTCACTACACCACCATACAACAATACCTGGATAAAGCAGAGATGTGTAGATCTCTACAATTATTTTGCTGAGTGTTATATGAAGTTCTGATCATTTATGTACACCTTTTTTGCTCATTTCTGTAGGGGAGCATGGTGAACAATAACTAACTATTTTGCACATTGTACCACTCAGCTACCCTTAAAATTTGTGTTGCCAAAGTTACTATATGATGGTTAAATGGCTTACATATTTTTTCATACCAGGCACCCTTTTTTGCATTTCATTCATAAGTCTTCCTTCACAATCTCGGACTAGTTTTGAAAGACCAAGGAAGCACGGTTCGACCTGACAGCCTTAGGGTGGTCCTCCCCCATGCTTTTTGCCTTCCTCCTCCACTTTTTCTCACCTCTTTTTTGCTGGTACTAGGACTGCGCACTTAATCACTGATAACTAGCACTAAAGTGCTTGTTCTCTCTCACCTAAACATGGTAATATTGGTTCATCCACAATTGGCATATTTAATTGACTTATAAGTCCCTAGTAAACTGATACTCCCTGTACCCAGGGCATGTAAATTAAATGCTACTAGTGGGCCTGCAGCACTGATTGTGCAGCTTACTTAAGTAGCCCTTTAACCATGCCTGCCATAGCAGAGCCTGTCTGTGCAGTTTACACTGACATGTCAACCTGGTCAAATAAACCTTTTGCTAAGCCCAAACTTTGCCTTTTTGTATGTATGTCACCCCTACTTGGGCCTTGAACCAACCAGAGGGCAGGGTGCAAAGTATTTAAAGGCCTGACATGTACTTTTGAGTTTTGCATGTCCTGGGAGTGAAAAAAACTTGAATTTATTTTTCACTACAGCCAGGCTTATATCTCCCATAGGATAACATTGGGATTACCTTATTACATCATTTTATAAGTGTAATTTGCAAATGGGAAGATATAACTGATTCATGTTTGGTATCTTTGTAATCCTAATTTAAAATCCGAATTTATGGTGAAGTCTGATTTAAAATTACAATACCTAAAATGCCACTTTTATAAAGTTGGCAATTTCTTGCTTTAGCCATTTGGTGCCTTTAACCTGTCTCTGATCACATGACTGGGTGTAGTTGGCAGCTTGGATTTGCTTTGTGTATTTCTCCTAGGCAGCCACACGCAGTGGGAGCTTAGATGTGACTTGATGGGCCATCCTGGATGGCTGGGAGGAGCTGGGTACAGCCTCACTTACACCTGAATAGACTGTCCTGTCCACACACAAAGGGCTGCATACCCTCCTGCAGTGAGTCTGGAGCCAGGGCAGGAAAGGAGGACCTCTGTGCTAAAGGACTACCACTCTGCTGGACTCCTGTTTTGCTATGCCAATCTGCTGCATGTTGCCCTCTTGCCTGGGCGAGAAGGACTGGACCTGCATCACTTGACCCCGGAACCCAGAGTGACTCCAAAGGCAAGCTGGCTGGCCTCCTAATCTGAAGCCTAGGGACATAAGTCTTCCAACCCCTGCATCTAGACTCTGCCATCTGTGAGTTCACCCTTCCAAGTGGTGCCACCCCAGTCCTGGACCCTTGAAAATGGGCCTAAGGGGCTTGCCAGAGGAACCGACACATCTTCTCTGCTGAGCGGCGCAACCCTTGAGCCGAACCGATGCATCTCCGCTGCTGCATGGATAGGACCCGTCGCAAAAGACTTGCATCGCCGCCTCCCGCATCTTGGGACCGATGCACGCCTCCGGAACAGCCGCTGTGCGATGCTTTACCCGGCGCAAGCCCCTTCTGTCCCCTGACGCGGCGGAAACCCAGTATTGCAGCTTCCCCGCTCATTGGAATAGACACATCGCCTCTGCTGCGCCTCGCAACTTCGACACCGCACTTCGCATCGCAAGCCCTGTAGACAGAATCCGTGACGGTGAAGCAACAGGACCTCGCGTCGCATCCCAGAACCGACGCATTGCCTCGGCTGCGCGACGCATCTTCAACACAGATCCACTCAACTCTCCGCAACCAGGATTTAAGTTACTTTGTTCAGCAGCCCAAACTGGGGTCCCTTTAGCCGACCCACTCTCTATGGTCAACCTGAATTGTGACTTTATCCCTGTCTGGTGCGACCAGATATCCCCAATAGCACTTTATGCTTTTTGTTCTGTTTTTCACTATAAACTTTTAAAATCAATATCCCCATTTCTACTAATTGTTTTTTTGTTGTTTTGCTCGTTTTATGTATTAAAATCAGAGTTTTATTTCTAACTTGGTGTGAAATCATTTTGTGTGGTGTTTTCACTGTTTTACTGTTTGAAGTGTTGCACAAATACTTTAAACACAGCCTCTAAAGGTAAGCCTGACTGCTCTATGCCAAGCTACCAGAGGGGTGAGCACAGGTTATTTTAGGATTTGGCTGCCACTTACCCTGACTAGGATTGTGGTTGCTGCTATACCAGGGCTCATACCCCAGTCAACCACCAGCCCAATTTCTAACAAGCACATATCCAAGTGCTCATCTAGAACCTAGGTTTTATCTGGCCAGCCTCTTCACCTCCTTCATAACGGTCCTCTGTGTCAACCATGGCTAACATGGTGCCTGAGCACTCTCTCATCAAGATCAAAGGACTGGAGTCTTGTCCACCTCTAAAAGTCCCCAGTATCAGTCTGAGTTCCCATCTTCACCATGGTTCATCTGATTGTCTTTCCAACGGTCAACTCCTGTAAGACTTGCTTAAAAATTGCTGGCATTCACTGTATTCGGAATTCTGACCAACAAGGCATAGTCTTCTGATGATGCAAACATCACATGGAACATAGTCACTAGCCATTAACTGTCAAAGCACCTCTTAGGTAACACATACTAAATGTACACCTCCATGTCATGAAAATCAGAACTGACATGTCTCCAAATCTAAAATGAACAGCAGTGTTTCTCCTGGCATCGTACTTTTCATTCTAAAAGTGAAGTGAGTAAATGTGTAGCATATTCCGTTTCAGTTAGTAATGCAGTGCTCCATTCAAAATAAACCATATAAGCGTTAGAAATAGGTGACACAAATTGCTTATTATAGTCACTTTTTATACTCCTGTACAAACCACAAGTGAAATACACTTGAGACTGTGCTGTGTATATATATATATATGTGTGTGTGTTTTAAATGCTGGGTGCTGGCAGTCACCTTCTTCCTGAGTAATGTGTGTTTTGGGAACTCTGTTACTGGTTCTAAGCAGGTCCCATCTGACCTCAAGTCAGCCGCTTCAAAACTTCATTAAGCAAACTGTTGTATCCCAAAGGGGCTAGCTTTCCCCGAAGTAAGTGTTCGCACTCTCTTGGGTGTGGTCAAACTATTTTTATTGGTTAAGTCTTGGGTTTATAACAAAAAGGAAAGAAAGGAGTCCGGTTTTCGGGAGCTGCTCCTGTTTTTCACCGGTTCCAGGAAGGTCAGGAGGGGCGGGAAGTCCCAGTCGGTAGTCCGAAGACGTCCAAGAAGATGTGGGCAGGATAAGACTAAAAAAACAAAACAAAAAAACAAGCCACGGGTCAGTGGACGATATCCGATACTCTGAGCAGAGGGAGGGGAACGTGAAGGATCACCGAGCGTAGCCGATACGTGGAACCCAGAGAAGACGGTGATGAGCGGTGACCACCCCACAGAACTACCCGTTCCCTCCCCGTGACTGTGTGAACCCCTGTATGCGATAACGCACCTCTTCCAGCAACCCTCCTCCTGGAGTGTGGCAGGGCGTAGCGCAGTGCTGTTGTCCTCTGGGTGTGTGTCCGCGGCCAGGGACCTCCGCTGAGACATCTGGTTCACCGGAAGCGGGATGCCTTCCGAGACTTCCTTCCGCGTTTTCTTCTCTTCCTGGTTCACTCCTCTCGGCTCTTCGGCGTGCGCCCCAGTGCTGTTGGTCACTTCCTTTTTCTCCCGGCCGGTCTCTCCCGATAGGAACTTGAGGCTGACGTCACGCCCTCGGACTCCTCCTCTCGCCACCTCCGCGAATATTTAAAGGGACCGTCCTCGTCCCCGTACCTGTAGCAGCAGGATATCGGCGTCAGCAAGAGCCCCGAGTCCAGTTCCCCAGGCACCTCCCGACACAAACTTACTATGAAAAGTGACCATCCATTTAGCGTCTTGCCCATATCTTGGGTACCTTCACTATAAAACATCTGGAAAAAAAATAGTTACATTGCAAATGCAGGAGTTTGTGAAAAACAAGTCTTTTCCCGAGGTGTTCGAGGCTGCCTTGCAACTAAGGTACGGCAGTGAAGCCTTTGTGACTTTGGTTCTGGATGATCCCTGGAGAATCGTAGATGATGCCTTACCAGCGACCCTCTCTTGTTCACCAAAGTGATGGCGGTGGTTGCAGCTCATCTGCGGAGATCAGGGGTGCCAGTCTTCCCCTAACTCGGCGACTAGTTGCTAAAGACAGACTCATCCCAGGCGGTCGTCTCCCACCTCAGACTACGGCGGACCGCCTGCACAAGCCTGGGTTCACTATCAATGTGCCAAAGTCACACCTTACTCCTTCTGAGACGCTCCCTTTCATTGGAGCTGTTCGGGCTTATCCTCCTGACCTCACGTCCAAGATACCGATGTTTCAGCCTCTATCCTGGATTTCGGTGAGACTGACTCGGAGGCTGCTGGGCCTCATGCACTCCTGCTTGTGACATTTGCCCACTGGCATATGCAGGCAATGCAGTGGGACCTGAAGTTCCAGTGGGTGCAGCATCAGAGGAATCTCTCAGACATTGTCCAGATCCTTGAGGGCACTGCAAATGATCTGCAGTGGTCGTTACCAAACTGCGATTGGGTCAGTGACAGACCCCTCTCCCTTCCCTAACCAAATCTAACAGTAGTGAGAGATGCATGACTCCTGGGCTCAGGCGGCCATCTGGGAGAGGTGGAGATCAGAGGACTCTGGTCTACCGTGAAATCTGGACTCCACATCAACCTGGTGGGGCTCCAAGCGATTCGCGACTGGCATTGAAAGCCTTTCTACCCTCCATCAAGGGAAGGTTAGCGCAGGTATTCAAGTACAACACTACCGTCATGTGGTACTGCAACAAACAGTGCAGGGTGTGATCGTTGACCCCTGATCAAGAGGCACTGCGTCTCTGGACAAGACTGGAATGTCAGGACATTTACCTGGTGGTTCAACACCCGGCGGGATCTCTGAATGCCAGCCAAAGATGCCTAGCAGGTCACGAATGGCGTCTCCATCCAGAGATAGCTAAGGGTTCTTTCAACAATGGGGACAGCCTTAGTTAGATCGGTTTGCCACTGCCAAGAACACGCTATGTCGGCAGTTTTGCATGCTGGAATTTAAAAGCGTCTCCAAGCGAGAGCCGTCTTGGAGTCTCCAGTGGAGGTCAGGCCTCCTGCATGCCTTTCTGCCCATACCAGGAATGACCGGGCCTGGTATCCTGAGATGTTGAGCATGGCCGTTGGTCCACTGATCAGGTTGCCCCTTTGGGAGGATCTTTTGTTGCAGTAGCAGGGGAGGGTTCTTCACCTGAACCTCTCAATGCACCGCCTTCATGCGTAGAGATTGAGCAGCGACAGTTGACGGCTTTCAACCTTTCACCCAAGGTCTGTAATGCCATCTTGGCAGCCAGGTGTCCCTTCACCAAGACGGAATACGCCTGCCATTGGAGCAAATTTGTGTCATTGTGTGCATAAAATCTGAAAGAGACACGTTAGTGATAAATTCCCTACCTTAGAATATCCCCAGGCATCAGACTGGATCCGGAAAGTTTTTCGTCAGCAGTACCCCTGCGCGTCGGTAGGTGCTGTCGTGCGGCTCCGCGTTAGTCGCTGGCGTCGTAAGCACCGAGATGACGTCACGGAGACTACTTAGGCGCCACCCATGCGCGCTGACGTCAGTTCTTTCTTTTTCCGCGCCAGCAAGCGCAGATCCGGTTAGAGCACGTACCTTAGTCACTTTTTGACTAGTTGTTTTTGGGACTTTTGTCTCTACTTTTCTAAATCTTGACTCCTGGTGCCACGTAGGGATGCCTGGGTTTAAATCCTGCGAGGCCTGCCGCCGTACGATGTCGGTGGCCGACCCCCATGGCGTCTGTCTCTACTGTCTGGAGCGCGACCATGACTCCCGGTCATGTTCCGACTGTCTGGCCATGGCTCCGAAGGCTTTGCGGGAGCGGTCCCGAAAGCTGCTGGAGGCCCGACAGTTGTCTCCGCGCCGTTCCAGGTCCAGGGGTCGCTCGAGGGGCCGGCCACGGAGTCGTCATCATCGCTCCTCGGGGCCCAAGTCTTCACCCTCTGATTCGGGTAAGCGACGTCACAAAAAAGTCGAAGAAGCGCGTACGCTCTCCGACCTCCCCCCGTCGGTCTTCGGACGCGGACGAGGGGGCCCGGGGTCTTTCCCCCGCGGCTCCGTTGGAGCCTGTCAGTCCCGCGGCCTACCCGCCATACCTGGGTCCGTCGGCGACTCCAGCCCAGGTGCAAGAGTTTCTTGCTGCCATGGACCGCCTTTTCAGGCCTAGGGCTCCTGCCGGTGCGCCTTCGGGCCCCGCGATCCCTCTTGGGAGCCCTTGGTTGTTGCCGGCACCGCCGGCGGCTCCGGCGCCGCAAGGTCCTCCGCTGGCGGCTCCGGCGCCGCAGGGTCCTCCGCCGGCGGCTTCGGCGCCCCCTGCGGCTCCCTTCCCGGCGCCGCCCTGAGTGCAGTTCGTCCCACCTCCGCTCTTGCCCGCGTTTCCAGCTTGGGACCCCGATTGGACCTTGGAGCCGGCGCGGCGTCTACCGGCGCCGTTCCTGGCGCCGGTGGAGCATTTGTTTTCCACTGTGCCTCCCTCGCCGATGCAGCCTGTGCCTCGGGCTGTTGTGGAAGGGGAGGACTGGGAGGGTTCGGAGGACCCTCTTGCACGGCAGTGTGAGTCCGAACAGGAGTGGGCAGAAGACTCAGAGGATGCAAGTGGCCTTGACCTCTCCTCTGAGCCTGGGTTTGTGTCTCCTCCCACTGTCATGGAGGAAGGCGCAACATACACTGTGGTGCTCCGTAGAGCAGCTGAGGCTCTTGGCCTTGAATTGCCTACTGTTACCCTCCAGACTAACCTCCTTACTGAAGTGCTTCAGCCGGCGGCATGTTCTATAGAACCTCTGCTTCCGTTTAATGAGGCCTTAACGGATGTTTTGATGGGTACCTGGTCTAGGCCAGCCACAGGGGTTCCTGTGGATAAAAACGTGGCCAGGCGTCACCGCCCGGCACCGGGTGACCCTGCCTTTTTGACGACTCATCTGACACCGGAGAGCCTCGTCATTCAGGCTTCCACTTCCCAAACAGCATTCCCTACCGGTCCGCCGGATAAGGAATCAAAAAAGCTGGAGCAGCTTGGCAAACGGTTGTTTTCCTCTGCCAGCCTGGGGCTGAGGTCGGTCAACACTGCATGCCTCTTGGGCCGCTATTCTCACGCTGTGTGGGACACGGTGGCGCAAACTCTGCCCCAGTGCCCCGAAGAGGTTCGGGCTGTGCTTTCCCACGCTGTTGCAGAGGGGGAAGGATGCCGCGAAGTTCGCCATTCGGTGTGGGTTGGACACCGCGGACTCTTTGGGAAGAGCCATCTCCACAACGGTGGCCTTGCGGCGACATGCCTGGCTGCGGTCCACGGGGTTTTCAGGGGATGTCCAGAGTTCCCTCATGGACATGCCTTTTGATGGTACTCGCCTATTTGGCGATAAGGCAGACAGTGCGCTGGAGCGTTTTAAGGACTTTCGGGCTACAGCCAAGTCCTTGGGTCTCTCCAAAACCCGCCCGGCCACGTCTACCTTTCGTGGCCGCGGAAGAGGCGCCCCTACACGTCCGTTCAACCAAAGGCCTGCGCAGAACCAGCCTCAGCGCGGGCGTGGTGGCCGCCGTGGCGGCACAGGGGGCCAGCCCACCTCCGCTCCCGCAGCATCCGCCTCAAAGCCTTCCTAGTCCGCGCTTTGGGGTGCACCCCACGCCGGTGGGCGGCAGGATTCAACATCACCTCTCCCACTGGCGCTCTGTCACTTCGGACAGCTGGGTGCTGCAAATCGTCCGAAGGGGCTACTCCCTCCCCTTCGAGTCTGCCCCCCCGTCCATGCCACCTCAGTTCCACCGCATTTCGGGGGATCACTTAGCGCTTCTCCAACAGGAAGTCACGGCCCTCTTAGCCAAGGGGGCCATCGAGCGCGTTCCTGGGCCAGAAGTAGGACATGGTTGTTATTCCCACTACTTTCTGGTCCCCAAGAAGGACAAAGGGGGCTTGCGCCCCATCTTGGACCTCCGGAACGTCAATCGCTTCCTCCGGAAGGAGAAGTTCAAGATGTTGACTCTGGCTCAGGTCTTGGCTGCCCTAGACCCTGGAGACTGGATGGTAGCGTTGGACTTGCAGGACGCATATTTTCACATTCCCGTCCTGCCGGCCCACCGGCGTTACCTGCGGTTCACGGTAGGCCAGGAGCATTTTCAGTTTACCGTGCTCCCTTTCAGCCTTACAAGCGCCCCTCGGGTGTTCACAAAAGTGATGGCGGTGGTAGCAGCTCATCTGCGCAGGTCAGGGGTGTCCGTCTTCCCCTACCTCGATGATTGGTTGTTGAAGGCGGGCTCGCCCCAGGCCGTCGTCACCCACCTTCAGACTACGGCCGACCTCTTGCAATTGCTGGGGTTCTCCATCAACGTGCCGAAGTCGCACCTGAATCCCTATCAGAAGCTCCCCTTCATCGGAGTGGTTCTGGATTCGACGCGGTTTCAGGTTTCTTCTCCCGAGCAGCGAGTCCGGGATATTCAGGCTATGATTCAGATCTTTCAGCCTCTATCCTGGGTTTCGGTCAGGATGACCCTCCGGCTCCTGGACTTGATGGCCTCCTGCATTCTGCTAGTGCAACATGCCAGGTGGCATATGCGGGCTCTCCAGTGGGACCTGAAGTTCCAGTGGGCGCAGCATCAGGGCAACCTGTCCGATCATGTCCAGATCTCGGAGGGCATTGCACGACAATTGCGGTGGTGGCTCACAAATCGCGATTGGGTCAATGGCAGATTCCTCTCCCTCCCCCAACCGGAGCACACAGTAGTGACGGATGCGTCCCTCCAGGGCTGGGGTGGCCACTTGGGAGAGGCGGAGATCAGAGGCCTCTGGTCTCCGGCGGAGTCCCGGCTCCATATCAATCTTTTGAAGCTTCGGGCGATCCGACTTGCACTGAAGGCATTCCTTCCCTCTGTCCAGGACCGTGTAGTGCAGGTGTTCACGGACAACCCTACCGCCATGTGGTATTGCAACAAGCGGGGCGGGGTGGGGTCGTGGACCCTATGTCAGGAGGCTCTGCGCCTCTGGACATGGCTGGAACATCAAGGCATTACCTTGGTGGTTCAACACCTGGCAGGTTCTCTGAACGCCAGGGCGGACGAACTCAGCCGCCGGTGCTTGATGGATCACGAATGGCGTCTGAACTCGGACGTGGCGCAAGGTCTCTTTCTGCAGTGGGGAGAGCCTTGGTTAGATCTATTCGCCACCGAAGAGAACGCGCCATGTCATCAGTTCTGCGCGTTGGAATTTCCAAGGCGGCACTCGCTCGGCGACGCTTTTCGTCCCGAGTGGAGCTGCGGTCGGTTGTACGCCTTTCCGCCTATACCACTTCTGCCCAGAGTGCTGAAGAAGATTCGGCGTGACCGGGCCCAAGTCATCCTTGTGGCTCCGGATTGGGCACGAAGATACTGGTATCCCGAGCTACTCAACATGGCGATCGATCCCCCGATCCGACTGCCTCTTCGGGAGGATCTTCTGTCGCAGCAGCAGGGGACGGTCCTCCACCCGAACCTGTCCAGCCTCCACCTCCATGCGTGGAGATTGAGCGGCGACAGTTGACAGCTTTCGATCTTTCTCCCGAAGTCTGTAATGTCATTCTGGCAGCCAGGCGTCCCTCCACTAAGACGGTATACGCCTGCAGGTGGAACAAGTTTGTGGCATGGTGCACAGCGAAGTCTGTGGATCCCCTCTCTGCCCCTCTTTCTGAGGTCCTTCTGTTCCTACTATCCTTGGCCCAGCAGGGAACTGCTCTGTGCACTATCAAAGGTTATCTTTCGGCCATCTCCGCCTTTCTCCGGCTTCCAGATCAGCCTTCTCTCTTTAAGTCCCCGGTTGTTAACCGTTTCCTGAAAGGCATTACACACATGTTTCCTCCCGTGCCTTTCATAATGCCTCAATGGGACTTAAATCTTGTCTTGACCTATCTGATGTGCGCTCCTTTTGAGCCCCTTCATAACTGTCCTTTATGTCTTCTTACTCTAAAGACGGCTTTCCTGGTAGCTATCACCTCTGCCAGAAGAGTGAGTGAGCTCCAGGCTCTTTCTTCTAAACCTCCTTTCCTTTCTGTTCATCCGGACAAGGTGGTTTTAAGGACCCGTCCTTCTTTCTTGCCAAAGGTTGTCACGCCCTTCCACATCGGGCAGACCATCACTTTGCCCACCTTATTTCCGCCTCCTTCAAAAGAGGAAGAGAGGCTCCATCGTCTGGACCCAAATCGTGCGCTCTCGTTCCATCTGAAGCGCACACAACAGTTCCGGGTGGATGACCAGCTCTTTGTTGGCTACATGGGCGCCAAAAAAGGTCGGGCCGTGCACAAACGCACCATCTCTCGGGTCGTTTTGTGCATCAAAGCGTGTTAATAGTTGGCTAAAAAGGAGCCTCCTGTAGGGCTGCGTGCCCATTCTACCAGGGCGACAGCAGCCACTACTGCCTTGGGACGCGGCGTTCCCTTGCAGGATATTTGTCAGGCAGCCACGTGGGCCTCGCTGCACACATTTACCAAGCATTACTGCCTTGACAGTCCAGTCCGGAGAGACGGCTTCTTTGGCCGTTCTGTTCTCCGAGACTTTCTGGTGTAATCTATTCGCAGACCCACCACCGGGGTTGGTATTGCTGGGGTATCTATTCTAAGGTAGGGAATCTATCACTAACGTGTCTCTTTCAGATGCACAAGTTACTACTTGTGTAACGATATATCTGTAAGAGACATTAGTTAGTGATAGATTCCTACCGCCCACCCATCCTCCCGTTCTGCGAACTGATTCTAGGGTTAAGGTCATCCCTTTCAGGGCCCTAGTTTCATGGCACCAGTGGTCAGTTTCTTGCTTGGCTCTGCGTTCCTGGTGCGGAAAGTCGTGTACAGAACTGACGTCGCGCAGGGGTGGCGCCTAAGTAGTCTCCGTGACGTCATCTCGGCGCTTACGACGCCAGCGACTAACGCGGAGCCGCACGACGCCACCTACCGACGCGCATGGGTACTGCTGACGAAAAACTTTCCGGATCCAGTCTGACGCCTGGGGATATTCTAAGGTAGGGAATCTATCACTAACTAATGTCTCTTACAGATATATCGTTACACAAGTAGTAACTTGTGCAACAGGTTGATCCCCATTCTGCTCCCCTTTTTCAGGTTCTTTTGTTTGTTCTTTCTCTTCCTCAGCAGGGCTCTGCTTTGGGCACCTAAAAGGGTATCTTTCTGCTATCTCTGCATTTCTGTGGTTGCCAGATCAGCCATTCCTTTTCAAGTCCCCTATTGTACATAGGTTTCTTAAAGGTCTCCGACACTTGTTCCCACATCCACCCTTCATCATGCCTCAGTGGGACCTAAATTTAATATTTACTTTTCTAACATGCGCTCCTTTCGAGCTGCTACACATCTGTCCTATCAGGCTCCTCACTATGAAGACTGCCTTTTTAGTGGCAATAAAATCTGTCCAAAGGGTAAGTGAGCTCCAGACTTTGTCATCAAAGCCTCCGGACCCCAACATCTTCCAAGACAAACTGGTCCTTCGCACCAGAGCTTCCTTTCTACCGAAGGTAGTCACTCCTTTTCATGTTGGCCTGTCCATCACCCTGCCTTTTACGCTCTCATTCCTCTAGGGAGGAGGAGCGACTCCACTGGCTGGATCCAAAAAGAGCATAGTTGTTCTACCTTGACTGCACACGAGTTTCGGGTGGACAACCAACTCCTTGTGGGGTATGTTGGAACGCAGAAAAGGAAGGCGGTACAGAAACAGACCATCTCCCGATGTATTAAAAACTGCTATGCATTGACCAAGACACAGCCCCCCCGAGGGTTTGCGTGTTCTTTCCACCAGAGCAAATGCTGCAACCACTGTGTTAGCATGCAGAGTTCCGGTCCTGGACATCTGCCAGGCAGCAATGTGGGTATCTCTGCACATGTTTACCAAGCAGTACTGCCTGGACAGTCAGGTCTTTAGGGATCAATACTTTGCCCGTTCGGTCCTGTAGACTTCCTAGTCTAAATCACGTTGGCAGACCCACCTTCGGAGGGGGTATTGCTTGGGTATCTATTCTAAGGTAAGGAATCTGCGGCTAGAAGTCTCTGTCAGATGAACAAGTTACATACCTTCAGTAACACCTTATCTGGTAGAGACCCTAGCCACAGATTCCTCACCGATCCACCCATCCTCCCAGCTCTACCAGCAGATTTATAGACTTAGTGCTTTCCCCCTTTCAGGGCCCTAGTTTTCACTCACCAGTGGTCAGTACTCTTCGTGGCTTAGTGCTTCTGGGGTGGAAAGTCTCGAAAAGAAACTGACGTCCACATGCTTGGGTGGTGCCTATATAGGCACCGCACATGTCACTTCCACCGCGGTCACCGCCGCCACACAGAGCCGAACTACGAACTTCTGGTGGGCAGGGGTACTGCTCATGAATACATTTTCAGATCTAGTCTGACATCTGGGGATAATTATAAAGTAAGGGATCTGTGGCTAGATAGTCTCTACCAGATAAGGCGTTACCGAAAGTAGGCAAGTTGTTTGTCATTTCTATTAAAATAATTTGTGTATATGTATGTATGTATATATATGTGTGTGTGTGTGTGTGTGTGTGTGTGTGTGTGTGTGTGTGTGTGTGTGTGTGTGTGTGTGTGTGTGTGTGTGTGTGTGTGTGTGTGTGTGTGTGTGTGTGTGTGTGTGTGTGTGTGTGTGTGTGTGTGTATGTACCCATTGGCCTGTCAACAACCAATGAGAATGGTGGCCTCCGCATTTTAACCAATCGGGCACTGTGAAAGAATGACTCTCAAACCCAGCATAGAAGAAGGCAAGACTCCGAAACGCTTATGCAGGGGAGACGAAAATAAATTCTTTTGAAAAACCCAGTAAGTGCTCCAACCTCCTTTTTCAAGTTGTTGTGTAACAAACACGATTTCCACCCTCGTGTACGGATATGGCACCCGCCCAGAGTTTGGCAGTTCTGGTGGAAGTGTGGTATGGATATAATTGAACAGCCTGAACCGCCGCTGATCGACTTTCCCGGCAGCCATTGAAGACCGTGGGTTATCCAAACCTAAGGATGCCAAGCCATATGGCTGACACCTACCGGCATTTCGTGGAGATACATCCAGCGGTTGCGGCGAGGGGTTTTCACAGCGAACTATGCTTGATGTCCTCTCGGCAGGTGAATACATGGAGGTTTTTTGTGAGCTGTGCAAAGAAAATTGGTTGGCAATGTGGCAGTTATTCTAGTGGGCATAATAGAAAAATAGACAATTGGTATAATTCCTCAATATGAGATATACTCGTCATGCCGTAAAGCCACGCCAGCATTTGGATTAAGAGAACTACAAAATATTCTCACAGCCCACCCATTGGCCTGTCAACAACCAATGAGAATGGTGGCCTTAGCATTTTAACCAATGAGGCACTGTGAAAGAATGACTCTCAAACCCAGCACGGAAGAAGGCAAGACGCCGAAACGCGTATGTAGGGGAGACAAAAATAAATTCTTTGAAAAAGCCTGTGAGTGCTCCAACCTCCCTTTTCACGTTGTTGTGTAACAAACACAATTTCCACCCTCGTGTACGGATATAGCACCCACCCTGACTTCGGCAGTTCTGGTGGAAGTGTTGTATGGATATAATTGAACAGCCTGAACCACCGCTGATCGACTTTCCCGGCGGCCATTGAAGACCGTGGGTTATCCAAACCTAAGGATGCCAAGCCATATGCCTGACACCTACGGGCATTTAGTGGAGATACATCCAGCGGTTGCGGTGAGGGGTTTTCACAGCGAACTATGCTTGATGTCCACTCGGCAGGTGAATACGTGGAGGTTTTTTGTGGGCTGTGCAAAGAAAATTGGTTGGCAATGTGGCAGTTATTTTAGTGGGCATAATAGAGTCAAGTCAGTCAGTCAATAAACCTTTATTCAATATTAACTAAAGATCATAAAAGTATAAAATACAAATGCATCAAACAGCATCATAATAAAATATTAAAAGATTAGATGAAAAGTTAAAATAAGCAAAACAAGCCATCACAAATCAATAAAATACATAAACACACCACTAAGAAGACTTAAGATCAATTACCCCTCCATGGACTTCCTGCTGCGGGTGGACTTTTGTAGAAAGGAGCAAACACTAAAACATACTTGCTGATTACTTAATGTCTGTAAATACAAAAGAGGCTCCCTACATTTTTTAAAAGTCAGCAATTTCACTATTTGTTTAAGGCAAAGGTGAAAAAAATGTACAATAAAATTTGCTAAGAAAAACAAAGTTCAGCAGCGACTGTTCTACCATCCCGTCACAAGGACAAGGGCGCAACTTAGAATCCCACACCTTTGCCCCTTCATGGAAGCATAGGGAGCTCTACACTGGGCCTGACCGGAGTCTGAAAAGAAGCGACCACTCCCAACATGCAAGTCCCAAGATTAAATATGGGGCAGGATCTCCGACGATAAAGCAACTAGGTAGTCACGTACAGAATGCTGTCGTAAAGTGTTGTCAATTCTTTGGGAGAAAGCAAACTCTTCAAAACAAGTCTTAACCTGCCTCTTATCAAACTTACTAATGGTCTCTGGTGTGGAAAACAAATCTAAAAGTCTGCTGTCAGCTAGGGTCTTATTGATGCAACTTAACCAAGGAATGGACAAATTTTTGTCTTGATTGAGACAGTCACAAATAACCTCTCTGTTAAAACCAGCTTTGTTATTACACAACACACTCACCCATGGGGCTCAGTAGCCCATGTTTGCCCTGTAGCTCCAGTATGGGTCTGACACCTTGATACTCATGGAGCCCAAGTCTGGGAAACACCATATAGACTGCACAGTATATAGGTCCCCTGCAGTACTGAACGTTAATAAAAAGGTTTTTAGTAAAGTATTACCTATGATGTTGTAAGGGATGCTAAATGTACTGGTACATGCTGCAAAATGGCAAAGAATCTGCTGTGACTACCAAATGTAGTTTCCTGCAAACAGGTGACCTCTTATGTTCATTGTGAACCTGGACAATAGAATTTTGTATTGACCTGAAAAGCTACATATTAAACCTTCACAGTCTGCACCCAAACCACAGGTTATGTCTGAGGGGTGGGAGATTGGAAGGGGTGAGACGGGCTGTGATCTCAATCCTTTGTCATTTGTCTGGGTGGTGAAGCCACTGGTGGGCTTACTGCATAAAACATGAAGTATCATGGCCTACTAGTGCTTAATTGTGAACATATTGTGTCACTAAGTGGATGACCTGTTAATAGCTTCATGACTTTTACATGCTGTGCCCATGCTGCGGAAGACAGAATGCTTTGAATCATTGTTGATTCACAAGATAAACTTGGACAAATTTGTGTTCCTTGTTGGGGTGTCTCCATACCTACATTGTGAGCAACTACTGGTCTCCCCATACGGTGGTGGATGGACTCCTTTAAATATCTGTGCATAGTGATATGTGATTCATGGGAGAGATCTTGCAAACTAAATGTAGAACTGGTTTACAAAGGAGCTAATGATCTCAGTGATCTCAATTCTTTATCACCTTGCTGTTATCAATGATGGAGTGTCTAGCATTAGTAAATATGGTCATGCACATTCACTGCCTATATGTTATGTTACCATAAATACAGTGAAACAAATACCCTAGGGGTCTCCTGAGTACCACAGAGTATTGCCAAGCAGAAAAAGACGTACTATAGCCCTGCAAATGTCCACCAAACATGGGTCCTAGTTCTTATAGAGCCAGGGATATAAGGCATTCCTAAAGTGATGTAGGGTGGGCGCCAACAGCAGTATACCCGATTTTAGCCATTCTAATAGAAAAGGCCTTACTACACGAACAGGTCAGTTTTGTCTTGGGCATAACCAACAGCCGGACGTCCAAGGAACATAGGCAACGTGATGGAAGATAGTTGGTGATTTTTTTTTTTGTGTGTAAATAGTCAGTCCCACTAAAGTGGCCCACTAAAGAGTGACTTAAAAGCAATTCTTTTTCACCGGCGTGTAATTCCCAATGCCAGTCTGGCCGCCGCATTCTGTACCCTTTGAAGCTTCCTCAAGAGACCCACATCTAGCCCTACATAGAGAGAGTTTCAGTAGTCTATGCAACTAAGTATGGTTGCCTGGACCACCACTTGAAGGACAGTTCTTGGAAGAAAGATCAAGATTTTCCTGATCACCTTTAGCAAGGAAACACAAATTGATTTAGGAAATGTTTGCACAATGTTTAAATAGAGAAGAAAACAAGACCTTAATTGCAAGTATTAATGACCATTGTTTCTTCCGTTGGGACTGTGATTTAGTGCTTCAGTGCACTGCTGTTTTGCACTGAAGGGCCACAGCAGTATGAGCTATGCATCAATAAGCTACTTTGTTTCTAATGTCCACCCAGAAGGTCAAGTAGCTGATGATTTGAAAAAAGCCTTCGGTAAATGAGGTCCATGTCTTGTCTGTTATGCCTTCTTAATCTGAAAATATCCTTGAAAGAGCATATTGAACTATTTTACTATAAGTGCAAATTCCTTGTGTACTCAGATTTTAACTTTTAATTTCTCTAGATTCCAGATTACAGAAATGCTGTAATTGTTGCCAAATCACCTTCATCTGCAAAAAGGTCAGTCAGAATGCTTTATTCTTGGGGGAAGACATTTTTTCTTTGTGGGGCTGGATTTAAATTGTAGTGTTTTTGTATTCAAATTTAGTTATAGACTGTTGTATTTGTTGGTTAAAGCTGTAAAGTAAAGTTTTTAAAGCAAGTATTTCTCTTCAAGTATTTTATATCTTCTAATTCGGAGAGGGCTGTTAAGAATGCATTGGTAGAAGGGAATCATTGTTTCAGTTCTGGAGTGGAACCTGTGGGAGTAATGTGTAAATGAATGAGGTCGTCCGATTAAGTGTTGCAACATGTATGTTCTGGTTCAGTGCTAAACTGCAATAGCATGTTCGCCCTGGGGATTGCACTTCACTCTTGGAGGGTACCGTTATATAAATATGGTAGCTCCGACTCCTGTAATCAGACATTTTTAATATAACTTTCTCCTTGTTGCTACTTTCCAAGAGAGAGTGAAAAAAATAAAGATGGATTACCTATAATAAATGTGCAGATTTGTCCTTCCATGCTTTTCAACAATACATTACTAAGGTCTAGGCGCAGCAGCACGTCTGCCCTTGTAGCCCAATCCTGGCCTCTAGCGTGTCCCGCTACTGGACTATAGCAGCAAGGATGGCTGCAGTGTCTGATGTAACCATTCTGGTTTCCCCTGCACTGCTGGCAGACTGTCCACTGTCTTTAAGTTGTGGTGGTGGGCGGAGCCTCCCACATTTGCAAACTTTCTAGGGTGCCTGGTTTGCCGGGTAGGGATGGTTTACCTCTAGCCACTTTTGCATCAGTTGGCCAGCGAGAGAAGAAGTTGTGCAGTCAACTTGTGGATGAGGTATACTGACTCGCTAGCCCTTGAAAGCAAATGATCAATCAAGGCGGCATGAGTGGTCAGCTCCAAACCCAGTCAGGGTGGCCCCAAACCCAGGCGTGTCTTCACTCCAAGCATATTAATAGGGTGACCATCGGAATCGGTTGAACTTGTGACAGCCATCTATGGCAGTTAAGGCATGCCCGTGAAACAATACATGACTGAGTACAGGATCGTGTAGGTTTGCCAACTTTGTGATTGTATTTTTGCTCTTTTTGAGTTTTAGAATGTTCCTTATTTGTTTCTAAATATAAAAGCATAAACCCACTTACGTCCATTAACTAGGGCACAGACGTGCAATATTTACATCTGCCATATTTACAGCTGCCAGACTTCACACTTCTAACGTTATGTTGCCACTGAACAAAACAAGTGTCACATTGCAGCCATTTCAACAAATTATAATTATTTTATCACCATTTAGAGGGAGAAGAAAATATTTGTATCAAGTAATCATAATTTTTGGGTGGGAGTTTTTTTTCCTGTCAAACTTGAAGTTCACCTTAGAAGTCAACATTCTGAAATGGGAATGTTAACGTTTATTAATGGTCTGAAAAGGAATTGAAGGTCCACAAGGTACATAAATGTATTCTTCTCTCTTTCTTTGTTCCCTAATGATTTAACAATGTGCGATTTAAAAAAAGTCTTTATATAACCTCTAATGGTATGTGAAATAGATACCCACGTTAGACATCCTTCAGCTCTCAAGCTAGCTGGAAATGCTCATATATGCTCATATAATTAGGAGTCAGACAACCCAGTCAGAGTAATTCTCATCCAGGAAAGTATTTCATATAGATACGGATTCCCATCCTGGCACTTAGAAACAGTAGATGCTCACAGTTGTTTACATTTTTTAATAACAGATTATTTTTTATGCAGTATTACTACATAAATCTTATTTATCAGAATGAAAATTCTTACAGCAATCTCAGCAGTCATTACTTAGGGAAAGCTGAATATCAAGAATACATCAAACTTTTTTTGATCTTTTCATTAGATTAGTCTAATCTCCAGCTAGGATCTACATATGTTGTTAGCCTCATGATTATTGTATTGTCTGGATTATTATTAGCATTCCCTAAGTGTTTATATGCCAAACCATGTACGTATCTCCATATACCTCAGAACTGTCTGTTTGCAGTCGGTATTTCGGCATGCCCCTCTAACAATCAGTCCTTGTGTCTGTCCCACCCAAATCCTCAAGACTCTTTTTATCTTGTCCTCTGTTGATATTGGAGAGCGGAGGTGTAACTCGCTCCAGAAAACGAGCAGTGTTTCTGTAACAGAAGCACATGGCAGGCAGACGAATGTTGCCATTTTATTTCCTTCCAAACGTGCTTTGTGTGAGGCCAGATGGGCTTGCAGCTCTAATCATTGCATGTAGGTCTGCAGCTTCTCACTTCTCTAATTTGTTAGCACAACTAATGTCAATTTACAGCTCTGTAAATGTCTGAAAATAATTTGGCAATCTGGCAAACACTGTTAACATTACCATTCAAAAATGTTAGTTTTCTAAGCCCTGACCGACACAAACACACACACACACACATATTAGTGCTCTCATGTTGGCATAAAATTAGGCCTGATTCGTATGTAAAATGTATGCATATACTTCACACAAAATAGAATATCTAATTCAAGGAAAGAAAAGGCATTTGTAGGTGCTACGTTTATATAAAAACTAAGTATAAATACATGACAGCCAGTTGCATTCTGACATACATGACAACATTTATAAACATTGTACATGGGCCTTACTTCACTTTTTCAATCAAAGAGTATTGGGCAAAGATAATGATGGCCCTGCTCTAAGCTCCTACCTACTGAACCGGTGCCCAACCAGGTTGATACTTAACATGAAATATAATTCGACTCAAAGGTAGCTACTTCAAACAAAACATCAATATTGTAAATAACCGTACAATGTCCATAAGTTGCATTCCATTGAAATGTATTCTCAAACGGTTTGAATCATCAAAAGATTCTAATATCACATTCCTGTTTCATATCGTAATGTGAAAGGACTAAGGTCCATTGAGATCCACTTTTGCAAAATTTCCACCAAAAACTTTCCAATTACAAAAATGTTATCAGCAAAAAAGTTTATTCTTAGATTCAATCAACAAGTTTTCAGCCAACATGTGTATCACGGTGTTGCATGCCGCTTCTTCAGGGCTGAAATTTAAAAAGTATATAACATTCGTTTAATTCACATTCTTTATGAACATCGATACGCTATCCTCTAAAAATTCCCAGACATTACAAACCTTAATGTATCATAATTGATTGCCATGTGAAGGCTTGTACAATTCATTCAATACATTGTTTGAAAAGAGTATTAAAATGCATTTGTACATTAGCTCAACCATCAAAGGAAAATCTAAATCATACCATAATGTGTTTTTATTATATGATTGAACACATTTTAAACCATTTATGTGAAATGCAAATTGCACTATAGTTCCAACAGTTTCCTTTTGTTCACTTTCTCTTAAGAACACTAGACCTCTATCTGTAGGAGAAATGTAAGGATTTCTAGTGCTGATATGTTAAATTATTAATGCTATAGGGTCTCTTTAAATTTCAATTGCAATTCCTTCCCTGAAAACTATCTCTACTCACCTTTCTTAAGATGATAAATATAGTGTTCACTTTTTCCATGTTGTCATGAGTATACAATATGTGTTAGTAAAAGATATTCTGCCTCGCTACCAATTTGTTTGTCTGTGCATCCTGCCAGTGGTCGCCTTAAACTTGGATGAGACCGGAGAGGACTTTTGTATTCTGACTCCTGTTGTAAGCTGCTGCAAGATATGTTTTTTTTGGTTCCGTTTCACTGGACTCAATCATTCTCCAGGACACGTTTGCAGTCATGTTTTCAGGTCTGGGGAGGGGTGTGTCATTTTATAAAATTATGTATTTTATCTATCCAAGAGACGAGATGCTTCAGAAATCTAGTGGTCCTGGAAAAAGGCCATTTGTCCCAGTTGTTGATTTGCTATGACGTGCCAAACTATGGCTATATTCTCATTATGCCACAGCTTTGAAAATACCCTCTCTGATAATGCCCAGATCCGTATTATGTCACTGTTTGGATTCTAGAAAGTCTCGGATTATGCCACATTCCTGATTATAAACAGACTCCGAATACACCAGGGTTCTGTTTATGGTCATTCTTTGAATAGTCGCACACTTTGTCAATGCAAGGGCACTGTTTATGAAATAGCTCTGTTTAGACTAGGGTTTTGATCATAGTAGGGTTCTGTACATGCCAAGACTTTCAGTATGCTAGAATTCTCATAATAGTGGAGTTTAGGATATAACAGTGCTCAGATTGTACCATTGCCCGCTCTTTCTCTCTCTTACTTTGTTTTCTGAGGAAGCATTTTGTGAATTGCTATGGCAGACTTACTTTTAAGCATTCATAAAACGTTACTGTAAATTTACCTTATATGTGCATGCTTCAGTGAAAACCTAATGAATGCAAAGTGATTATCCCGAAACATGGCATGGGCTATAAGCTTCATAGTGGACATTTTCTAGTTAAACTGTGTTGGACGATATCTGAAAGAGACACGTTAGTGACAGATTCCTTACCTTAGAACAGTGGTTCCCAAACTTTTGATTCCTGAGGACCCCCATCGAGTCACCACTGGAAGCCGAGGACCCCCAAGCAATTTGTATGATTTAAATTTCAAACATTAAAACAGTAATTCAGAAAAAATAAACACACGTGCAGACAAAACAAATACTCGAATTACTAAGGATTTTAGGGGCATATTTAGAAGCCCCTATCGCCATGGGAACGTCACTTTTTGCAACGTTCCTGTGGCGATAGAGGCTTTGCCTTATTTACAAGGCAGCGTTAAGCCACTTAACATGGCTTAACGCTGCCTTGTAAATAAGGCCCCTGTCACACAATGCCTAGCGTGAAAGGGGTGGGCAGTGGGTGTTGCGGTGGGTGTTCCACCGCAGCACCCATTGATTTTGACGCTGCCCCCTATTTACAAGGGCAGCGTAAATAGGAGGTAGCGCCAAAATTAAGCCAGGGAAAACCAGGTCTTAACTTGGCAAAACGAGGAGAAATCCTTTATTTCTCCTCGTTTTTGCTTTTTCAATGTGTGCTGCTTTGTGCAGCACACATGGAAAAAGCAAAACGCCTTCCTGAACATAAACATTCCAAGGTGACCCTTCCTGCACATAAACAATCTTTTAAAAAAATGCCATTTTGTAACTTCCATGTGTGCTGCATTAAGCAGCACACATAGAAGTGACAAAACGGAATTTCAAGATTGAGGGGGGATCTTCCTGCACATAAACAATCTTCCACTGCATGCACACACGCCAAGGAGGCCAACGACACGCTCCGCCACTTCTGTTGTAAATATCCCCCTTAGTATTTTATATTCAAAGAATTTGCAAAAAACAAAACATTTTAATGGGAAACATGGTACTGCATCTCCGTGACTAACTTTTAGATGGTTGGTTTTATTTCGCAGTACGAGGCTCCTGCTTGGGCCAGACTGGAAACCCAAAGCAGCCCTGGCAAATGTTTTCAGACCAGTCGCCATCCGGTGCATACCAAGTGCAGTGTGTGAGTCTGACCACTACAAAGGGGGCTTTGGGAGGCTCTCCCCCCAAGAAATTTAGGAAACATTGGTGCAGTCTAAAACACATTTATCATTATATATTGGCTTTTAATGAATAGTAAATGAAGACCTTACTATGCACCAGGATACGACAATCCTTGTTGCGGTTCTTCAATGATTCCCTTATTATCACCCTTCAACAGTGCCTCTCATCTCTCCATAGCCTCTCTGTCACATGTATTTCATTTGTTTTATAGTATCTCTCATACCATTGTAGGATGTCAGAGCACTTTTCATCACACACATATAGCGACAATGAATCATACGTGTAAATCAGTGTATAGAAAATGTTACATAAGGCAAAGGGTACTACAATGTGTAGGATTCACATGTCATTCATACTGGTAGGCATTTTTAAAGAGTGCTTGATCCGGAGAAGCACAAACTTGGGATTCAGAACATCAGCCAGTGGTTAGCATTGACTTTAAAAATAAAAATGTATTTCTGCCCAAATAAACCTTTTTAGCAGCATCAGGATAATGAAAGACTGGGAAAAAACATAAGTTACTAACTTGTATCATGCAGTTTGCAAGCAGCTCTTTGATGACAGTTTATAGGTCACTGTGCTAGATTACGATTGTCACTTATGAACTGCAGAGTAACAAAAAAATCTCTGTGACAAAAGCAGCAACCCACTGACCAATGCACATAAAACACTTTTTTAAAATGCATGGTACACGTTCTTTGCAGTAGGCATATTAACGCTCTGTGCTACGTTAGATTACTCAAAGCTGCAACTGGACAAAACTCTCCTCTCCAGCAGGTTCATTAATCACTGGCGTTATTTTGACACTTTTATTGTTGCTCGAAAACTGCTAATTAGACAAGGAACTTTGCAGTGCTTTTAAAACTGCCTCCTGGGGACCCCCTGGGTATGTGTCACGGACCCCTGGGGGTCCGCGGACCACAGTTTGGGAAACACTGCCTTAGAATATCCCCAGGCGTCAGGCTGGATCCGGAAAGTTTTTGCGTAGCAGTACCCTTGCGCGTCGGTAGGCGGCGTCGTGCGGCTCCGCGTCCGTCGTCGGCGTCGTAATCGCCGGGATGACGTCGCGGGCTGTACTTAGACGCCGCCCCTGCGCGCTGACGTCAGTTCTTCTTTTTCCGCGCCAGTAAGCGCAGATCCGGGAAGAGCAGTGCCCTAGTCAATTTTTGACTAAATTTTTGGTGAATTTTTCACTGTTTCTTTTCGAGTCTTCTCGACTCCTAGGTGTCGATAGGGATGCCCGGCTTCAAGCCATGCGACGTCTGTGGTCGAATGATGTCGATCACAGACCCGCATTTAGAGTGTCTCTACTGTCTTGGCCGAGACCACGAGCACGAAGTCGTGCCCTGACTGCCGGAAACTTCACCCGAAGGCTTTGCGAGAGCGGTCTCGAAAGCTACTCGAGGTCCGGCAGTCTGCTCCGCGCCGCACCAAGCCCCGGTCCCGTGAGAGGTCGAGGGGCCGGTCGCGGAGCCCCCGCCGGTCGTCTGAGTCCAAGTCTTCGCGCTCCTCGGGTAAGTCGAAGCACAAAAAGTCTAAGCAGCATCATCGCTCTAAGACTTCGCCTCGCCGGTCTCGCGACTCGGCTGAGGCCCCTGTCGGCACCGTCCCCGCCGCCCCGGACGTGCCTGTGGAGCCGCCCCCGCATTACCCGTCCTTTCCGGGTTTGGGGGCGACTCCGGCCAAAACTACAGGAATTCCTGTCGGCCATGGCCCGCCTCTTCGGGCCTCAAGGTCCCTCCGGTGCGCCTTCGGGCCCGCGGGCCCTGATGGGGTTGCTCCGGCGTCGCCGACGACTCCGGTCCCGGCGTCGCCTGTCCCACCAGCCTTTATCCCGGCCTCGGCTCCGGCCCCGGCCTCGATTCCGGGTCCGGTGGTACCGCAACCCCCATCGACGCCGGTTGACCTAACCACACCTCCGCCGACGTCCCCGGTGCCGTTCCGGACGGCGTCGTTCCCCGGTTATCTCCGGCTTCGGACATGGAGCCGGACCGACGTCGCTCGACGCCGGCTCCGGCGCCGATGAGACCTTGGGTCCCAAATGTCCCTCCTCCTCCTCCATATTTTGAACCAGAGGAGGACCAGGAGAGCTGGGAGGGGTCGGAAGACCCTCTCACACAACAGTGTGAGTATGATCAGGACTGGGCTGAGGAACTTGGGGATGCCAGTGGTCTAGACACTTCCCCTGACACTGGCATGCTGTCTCCTCCCGTGGCTACGGAGGAGGGAGCTAATTTTGCAACGGTGTTGCGTAGAGCAGCTGGAGCCTTGCACCTCCAATTGCCTACTGTGGCTGTCAGGACTAATCTCCTGATGGAAGTGCTTCAGCCGGCAGCTTCCTCCACGGAGACTGTGCTGCCGTTTAATGATGCACTGACTGGCGTTCTTTGGGCGCCTGGTCCAAGCCCACCACAGGGGCTCCTGTGGATAGGAACGTGGCCGGCGCCATCGCCCTGCTCCGGGCAACCCCTTGTTTCTCTCCCAACATCCCACCCCGAGAGCTTGGTTGTCCAAGCCTCTGCCTCCCAAACCGCCTTCCCTACCTCCCCTCCGGATAGGAATCCAAACGCCTGGACCAATTTGGGAAGAAGGCTTTTCTTCCTCCAGTGCTGGCTTGCGGTCCGTCAACACCGCTTGCCTTTTGGGCCGATATACCCACTCCCTGTGGGATTCGGTGGCGGCTGTTTTGCCGCAGTGTTCTGAGGAGGTCCAGACACTGCTTACCCGCGCCATTGCGGAAGGTAGAGATGCGGCTAAATACACCATACGTTGTGGCCTTGATACCGCCGACTCGCTGGGCAGATCGCTTGCAACGACGGTGGCGCTGCGTCGCCACGCCTGGCTGAGAACAACTGGTTTCTCGGGTGATGTCCAGAATACACTCATGGACATGCCCTTTGATGGAGTCGGTCTTTTTGGTTCCAAAGCAGACCATGCGCTGGAGCGTTTTAAGGACTCACGGGCTACTGCCAAGTCCCTGGGCCTTTCTGTTGTGCGCCCTCCGCTAAACTCTGCTTTTCGCCCCTTTCGTGGCCACGGAAGGGGCGCCCAGTCACGTCAGCTGCCCAGCCACCGGCCCGTGCAGCAAGCGTCTTCGCGTGGCCGAGGAGGTGGATACCGCCGTGGCGGTTCGGGCAACCAGCGTGCGGGTCAGGCCACCTCCTCCAACCCGTCCGCGGCCTCCAAGCCCTCCTAGTCCCTCCTTTCCGGTGCACAGCACGCCAGTAGGGGGCAGAGTCCGCCATCACTTTCACCACTGGCGTGCTATCACCTCGGACAGGTGGGTCTTGGACATTGTCCGAAGGGGCTACTCCCTCCCTTTGAGACCACCCCTCCAGCCATGCCACCTCAATTCCACCGCATGTCAGGGGATCACTTGATGCTTCTGCAGAAGGAAGTCACGGCCCTCTTGGCCAAGAGGGCCATCGAGCATGTTCCGACCCCAGAAGTAGGACGTGGTTGCTACTCCCACTACTTTCTGGTGCCCAAAAAGGACAAGGAGGACATGCGTCCTATCTTGGACCTCCGGAACGTAAATCGCTTCCTCCGGAAGGAGAAGTTCAAGATGCTCACCCCAGCTCAGGTCTTGACTGCCCTCGACCCTGGAGACTGGTTGGTAGCGTTGGACTTGCTGGACGCTTATTTCCACATCCCCGTCCTGCCGGCCCACCGGCGTTACCTACGGTTCACGGTAGGCCTCGAGCATTTTCAGTTCACCGTGCTCCCCTTTGGCCTTACAAGTGCCCCTCGGGTGTTCACGAAAGTGATGGCGGTGGTCGCAGCTCATCTGCGCCGGGCAGGGGTTCCAGTCTTCCCCTACCTCGACGACTGGCTGCTGAAGGCGGGCTCGTCCCAGGCAGTCGTCTCCCACCTCCAGACTACGGCCGAACTCCTGCACTCGCTGGGGTTCTCCATCAATGTGCCAAAGTCGCATCTGATTCCTTCTCCACAGCTCCTTTTCATCGGAGCAGTTCTGGACATGACGCAGTTTCGGGCCTATCCTCCCGAAAGGCGAGTCCGGGATATTCAGGCTATCATTCCCATCTTTCAGCCTTTATCCTGGGTTTCAGTACGGATGACCCTGAGGCTGCTGGGCCTCATGGCCTCCTGCATCCTGCTGGTCGATCATGCCAGATGGCATATGCGGGCTCTGCAGTGGGACCTGAAGTTCCAGTGGGCGCAGCACCAGGGCAACCTGTCCGATCACGTCCAGATCTCGGAGGGGACTGCAAAACAGTTGCAGTGGTGGCTCTCGAACCGGCAATGGGTCATGGGCAGATCCCTCTCCCTTCCCCAACCAGAGCACACAGTTGTGACGGACGCGTCCCTTCTGGGATGGGGCGGTCACATGGGAGAGGCGGAGATCAGAGGCCTCTGGTCTCCGGCGGAGTCCCGGCTCCATATCAACCTTCTGAAGCTCCGGGCGATCCGACTTGCACTCAAGGCATTCCTTCCCTCTGTCAAAGGGAAGGTAGTGCAGGTGTTCACAGACAACACCACCGTCATGTGGTACTGCAACAAACAAGGCGGGGTGGGGTCGTGGACCCTCTGTCAGGAGGCTCTGTGCCTCTGGACATGGCTGGAACATCAGGGCATGTTCCTGATGGTTCAACACCTGGCAGGTTCCCTGAACGCCAGGGCGGACAAACTCAGCCGCAGGTGCATGATGGATCACGAATGGCGTCTTCACTCGGAAGTGGCGCAAGGACTCTTTCTGCAGTGGGGAGAGCCTTGGTTAGATCTATTCGCCACCGAAGAGAACGCGCAATGTCATCAGTTCTGCGCGTTGGAATTTCCAAGGCGGCACTCGCTCGGCGACGCTTTTCGTCGCGAGTGGAGTTGCGGTCTGTTGTACGCCTTTCCGCCTATACCACTTCTACCCAGAGTGTTGAAGAAGATTCGGCACAACCGGGCCCAAGTCATCCTTGTGGCTCCGGACTGGGCTCGAAGAGTTTGGTATCCCGAGCTACTCAGTATGAGCGTAGATCCCCGATCCGTCTGCCTCTTCGGGAGGATCTTCTGTCGCAGCAGCAGGGGACGGTCCTCCACCCGAACCTGTCCAGCCTCCACCTGCTTGCGTGGAGATTGAGCGGCGGCAGTTGATTCCTTTCGACTTGCCTCCCGAAGTTTGTGATGTGATTCTGGCAGCCAGGCGTCCCTCCACTAAGGTGGTATACGCCTGCAGGTGGAACAAGTTTGTGGCATGGTGCACAGCAAAGGCTGTGAATCCCCTCTCTGCCCCTCTTTCTGAGGTTCTTCTGTTCCTTCTTTCTCTGGCCCAACAGGGTTCTGCCCTGGGTACCATCAAGGGTATCTTTGTGCCATTTCGGCCTTCCTCAGGCTTCCTGATCAGCCCTCCCTTTTCAAGTCCGCTGTTAACAGATTCCTAAAAGGCGTCACACACCTCTTCCCTCCTGTTCCGTTTGTGATGCCTCAGTGGGACTTGAACTTAGTTCTTACCTTTCTCATGTGCGCTCCCTTTGAGCCTCTACATAACTGTCCTCTTCGCCTTCTGACTCTGAAGACAGCCTTTCTGGTGGCCATCACCTCCGCTCGGCGGGTGAGTGAGCTCCAGGCTCTATCATGCAAACCTCCCTTTCTGTCTGTCCATCCAGACAAGGTTGTTCTTAGGACGCGTCCGTCCTTCTTGCCAAAGGTGGTTACTGCCTTCCACATTGGGCAGACCATCACTTTGCCCACCTTCTTTCCACCTCCGCATCCTTCCAGAGAGGGAGAGGCTCCACCGTCTGGATCCAAAACGTGCGCTTTTTTATATCAACCGCACACAACACTTCCGGGTGGATGACCAGCTCTTTGTTGGCTACGTGGGCGCCAAAAAAGGTCGGGCGGTGCACAAGAAAACCATCTCCCGCTGGGTAACCTTGTGTATCAAAGCCTGCTATTCTTTAGCTAAGAAGGAGCCTCCTGTTGGGCTGCGTGCCCATTCCACCAGGGCAACGGCTGCTACCACGGCTTTAGGCCGCGGTGTTCCGCTGCAGGATATCTGTCAGGCAGCTACGTGGGCCTCGCTGCACACATTTACAAAGCATTACTGCCTTGACAGTCCGGTCCGGAGGGACGGCTTCTTTGGCCGTTCTGTCCTCCGGGACTTCCTTGTCTGATCTTTGTTCGCAGACCCACCACCGGGGTTGGTATTGCTGGGGTATCTATCCTAAGGTAAGGAATCTGTCACTAACGTGTCTCTTTCAGATGCACAAGTTACTAACTTGTGTAACGATATATCTGTAAGAGACAGTAGTTAGTGACAGATTCCTTACCGCCCACCCATCCTCCCGTTCTGCGAACTGATTTCTAGGGTTAAGGACATCCCTTTCAGGGCCCTAATATTTTTCAGACACCTATGTCAGCTTCTTGCATGGCTCTGCGTTCCTGGCGCGGAAAGTCGTGTACAGAACTGACGTCAGCGCGCAGGGCGGCGTCTAAGTACTGCCCGCGACGTCATCCCGGCGATCACGACGCCGACGACGGACGCGGAGCCGCACAACGCCGCCTACCGACGCGCAAGGGTACTGCTACGCAAAAACTTTCCGGATCCAGCCTGACGCCTGGGGATATTCTAAGGTAAGGAATCTGTCACTAACTACTGTCTCTTACAGATATATCGTTACACAAGTTAGTAACTTGTGCTTTAAGATGAAAAGAATAAAGACATAATGAACTTTTAAATAAGCCTTGGAGGTGCCAAGTTGAATCTCAGATAAGATGTGAGTAGTTTGATGCTTAGAAGGTGGTCTGTGTTTTAGAAAACCCGTATTCCACGTGTGGTACAATGCCTAGGTTGCCAATAGAGGCTCAGTCAATCTGCTTAGACGGACCTTCTCTACTAGACCCCTTTTTAAAAAAATTTAGCAGATCACTGCATTTCACTGTTCCTCAGTTTCCATGTTTGCCAAAAGTGTGAGAATATTACAGGTGGTAGATCAGTTACTGAAGAGTTTATCTAGTTGTGAAGTGTAAATGCCCAACGTTTTGTCAGGATCAAAATGTGATGGGCCTGATTCTTTAAGCTATGTAAGCATGTAGTTGTGCTTACATTCACAAAAGTTGGTATAGCACTCATTAAATGATTGACTCAAATGAAGACTTTTGTGCTATCAAATCTACTCTAACGTGCTGAAAGTAGGCGGGAAGTGGTAGTTTCTGTGCTCGAATGCCTTCCTAGTTTGTGCAGATCTCTCCCATGTTCATTCGCCAAATCCTCACCACTGTGGAAAACGCCGGAAATGTACTCCGGACAAGAGTAGGGGTAAAGCTTTTTCCAGGTTGGAATGGAAGCCCCACCCACAAAAAAAGAGAGCGTTGTCAAAACCAGTTTCTTTATGGAGGAAAATATTTTAATCCTGGACAAAAAAGAAATAAAACTTTTAATAAGTGACTCTGCCTTTGCTCAGCAGGTTTTCACATGATTAAGTATAAGCTTTTACATCTCCTCATGCAAAAATTAATTTCACAAAGGTTTGCTAGGAGTTCACCTGGATACTTGCAACTGTCATGTGCTTCCAGGCCTCGTTCTGTAAACTTTTGAATTCCGTGCATCGTCATAGATTAGTGGGTGCAGTTTTGTGACTTTTAAGTGAGAGGAGCCAATTTTGTTTTAAAATATTATTGCCATTTTAAACTGATTATCCAGTAGTCATAGTTTTAAAATCTATATTTGCCTACATCAAAGATGTTTTTATTACATAATGGCTTACTACTTAAATAGTGTTTAAAGTTGTTCATAAAAAGTGCACATTACTATAGCAAAGCTGCACAATACAAGAACTTCTGGCAGTCCATAATCTCCATTTATTTCTTTTTCAAGTTTTTATATTTTGGATGCACTTTATCCTGAGAACAAACCAAATGTACGACAGTTTAACAAAACTGTCTCTAAACTTCAACGTTTATTTCCAAGTGGCAAACGTTTTTGGTTACATTTTATTTTGAAAGCAGTAACCAGTCCTGCTTCCGTTTTTCTACATGTATTTGCATATAATTAAGGAACATAGTGGGAGCTTTACAAAGAGCCACAAATGGTTACAGTTTGGAAACATTTGTACATGTTTTCATAATGGAACCTCTGCCAGTATTGCAAGCTTAGCTTATAGCTCAATATATTTCTTTACAGTGCTCGCTCTACCAATAAAGGGTTTGCATTAATGAAGCACATGTACAGTTTTGACCCCCTTATACACAAGGGTTCACATCTTGCCCTTTAACAGAGAATCGTCTTTCCCACAGCCATACTGTGACACTATGATGGCAGCCAAAATGGCCTGTACTGCAAGGGTTGAGCTTAATTGTCCAATAGAGAAAGTAAACCCGAAGACCCCAAACAATATGTCCATAGCGTCGGGCAATAGGAAATCTTCACCCCATCTCATTTATCTTATCAAGTGCACCTCAGGAGTAGAAAGTGATTTGGTTGTTAGTTATGATCGAATGTATGACGTTACTACGCCATCCATTACCCCGCAGTAGGTTACAACGCGGACGTTACATCGTCCGCGTTGTTACTACGCTGTAGCTTTACATCGCAAGTCGTTTCTACGACTTGCACTAGATGGCGCGCTGGACTTAGGAATAGTATAAATTACTATTCCTACTCCCAGTTAAGCGCAACAGCAGGGAATGTGTTGGATTTAAAATCCAACACATTCCCTGGTGTTGCGCGCCATCTAGTGCAAGTCGTAGAAATGACTTGCGATGTAATGCCATGCGTGGTAACAACGCGGACAATGTAACGTCCGCGTTGTAACCTACCCGCGTGGTATTACCAGCGTTGTAAACGCTGTTTCCCGTTATGATCGAAGACCACACCATTTAACTACAAATCCATTGGAGAGACCCCATATAAACTAGATGGGCTAAGTGTTCACAGGGGATTTCATGCAACTAGTCACTCTAAAAGTGCCACAATCCCTAATGCTCCAACTTCTGTGGGATTCTTGATGTCCAGAAATATTAACCTAGCCTATGGCTAGAAGGGCCATTTAAGTATTGCATTTCCGGTTGATTCTGAGACAAACATTTAGAAACCATATTTCCCTTGAGGATGATTAAGGTTATGAAAAACTATAAAAATGTGTACTTCTGCAGTAAGCATGGAGGTAACTCCTGATAATCTTAATCTGTCTTATTTTCATCCAAAATAGCAAGAAGTTCTATTTACTCTAAAAGAATATTAGGTTTGTGAGGGCTTTTTAACAATGTGTATTCTTTTAAAAAAGGAATAGAACTCAGTGTCTTAAAAATATGATGTCTCTTGAGCTCTACAGTGTCACAGCTGACTGAAAGGCATTATGAGTTATTCATATGTTCACATATGTATTCCTTCGCATCCATCTTCTTCCAATCTAAGGGAATTTGTTTTACTTCTAAACACCAGATGCCCTTTCCCGACAAATGTCTTGGTTTTGTATTCACAGGCATATGAAAGGTATTTAATAGTGAGAAAACTTACAAAAGACTTCAAGATCAGAGGTTAACTGCAGAGTAGCCTCTATCACTAATTCAGTTTATTTGTTAGTGTCAAAGGAGAACGATATTTTTAAAAACAGTGTCTAATTTCATACCATCACAATATAGATGTTTAGGCTCTCTATAATGTATCAATGCTTGTTTCAGAGTGTACACACTTAAATAGGAATGACTCAGATTAGCATGACTCCAGTCCAGGGGTGTCATGCAAATATGTGAAGCGTTCCATATTTTCAGAGCCAAATTGCAGCTGCCATAGCTTTTGTGGATTCTTCAAAAATCTATCTTATGGTGGCAGGTCCAAATTGGCATGCCAAGTCTGCCATTTTTTGGGGTGTAGCCTCTAACCCGATTAAGTTTTCGAAACTGAATAATGTTTCGGCCATTTATGGTTTTTACAAGACTACAGAAATTCAATGAGTTCAGTTCTGTGTGGTACAAAGTACTGATATCTCCTTTGAATATCTACTTTTTGATTTATTTGAAGTCCTTCAGTTGTCCTGGAAATCATATCAAAACAGTAGATAGAAGTGAACGTTTATTCTTTCGGAAACCTTCATCTCATATTTGTCACTTTAAAGTCATCCTTGTATACTCTCACATTATCTGGCACTTCTCTCTATGTATAATTAGAAGGGACTTTCTCATTTTGGTAATAGCAAGCAGCTGAGAATTTTTTCTTTGCCCTTTTCAATTCTCAAAAAATTGATCCATTCTCCATCTTCAGAGTTTTCAGTTCCCCAGAGCTGTTTTCTGAAACATTATTTCAATAAGGCAGATGACTTCACTAATGAAGTGTGAGACCTATACTGGATTTCATTGGGCCAGGGTGAAATTTGCATTACGCCGGTGTAATTTCGGTAATTTTGTGTTACTCTTTTATGGCAAAATTCTTTAAATTATGCTATTTTACCATGTTGTGTAATTATGCAGCAATAAAAATGTACTGAGAATGTGCCATTCGTAGAACTCTGGAACAATGCGGACAACAGAGCATGAGTGGCTGTTAGAACCTGTCCATAGCTTGCAATTTGTTAGCCTCAGCGTCGCTCTCCTCTGTTTGCTCTCATTTGTCATGTCATGTGCTTTTCTTGTGTTTGCCCTCTCCTGGAGCATGGACCAGGTACTTCTGTCCTTCCACTGCTCCTGGTTTTGGAGCAATTTTTTGGGGTTGTTCAAGCACTCCATATTAGCCCTTGTGTTTCCAGTCCGCCTCCTGTATCCCCTTCCATGCTGCTTCATTTCACTCCCACGCCCCGCCCGTTGTGGCACAGAATACACTTATCCTTCTCCTTTAAAGTGTGACTGTGATTCTGCATGTCTTCCAAATAAAGAGCGCTGCAACATTATTTCTTACAGCACTGCACTCTACTCTGCACTCTATGCCACTGCACTCTAAGGCACTGCACTCCACTCTACGCCACTGCACTCCTCTCTACGCCACTCTACTCTGCACCACTTTATTCTACACCACTCTTATCTATGCCACTGCACTCTACTTTGCACCATTTTACGCCACTCAGGTGGCAAAGGTATCTGTGACATGTTTCGCAACACTGAAATGGCTATGTAAATTTATTTGGATTCTTCTCAGACATGCCCAAAGAACTGTCATCCAGGCTACTTATTTTGTCCCATCTAGAATATGGCAACATACTCTATTTGGGGGTCGACTAAGCTTCCATGCGACGTATGCAGGTGGTGCAGAATGCAGCTGCTAGGCTGATTTGCAGACTGCCAAGACACACATCAGCTACGTCTCTCCTCCGTGACCTTCATTGGCTGCGGTGGAGAACGTATCCAATTTAAGGCTCTATGCTATGTCTTCAAAGCAAGGGCAAAGGTAGCCCCCCACCATAACACTGGCCCGATAAAATTGTATCAGCTGGCTCGCTATCTACGCTCCAGCAACCTCCTCTTGTGCACTGTTCCAAAGATCAAACTGACTCGCATGGGAGGGCACTCTTTTGCATTCCTCAGCCCTAAACTCTGGAACACACTACTGGACAACCTGAGATTCTGTACTTCATTGACCACCTTTCGCAGACAATTAAAGTCTTGGCTGTTCTAAACTACTTGGGCCTGAGGATTCTTATCTGTTGCTTAAAAATAGAGCGCCGGGAAACCCCAAGTGGGTATCTGTCGTGCTATATAAGCATTTTAACATAATGTAACTCTACTCTGTACCCCGCCACTCTTTTCTTTTTTGCACTGTATGCCACTGCACTCTGCACTACTCTGCGCCACTGCACTTCACGGCACTCTACTGTGCACCACTGCACCACTTTACACCACTGCACTCTACGCCATTGCTCTCTACTTTGCACCATGCTATTCCACTGTATTCCACACTGCACTGTGCGTCACTGTTATCTCCGTCACTGCACTCTGGGCCACTGCTCCACTCTGCTCCACTGCTCCACTCTGCTCTGTATCACTCTACTCTGCTGCACTCTACGCCACTCTGTTCTCTGCAGTATTCTCTATGCCACTGCACTCTGTGCCCCTTTACTCTGCACCACTCTACGCCACACTGCTCTACTCTGCCATTCTACTCTATGCCACTGCACTCTGTGGCTCTCTACACCACTGCACTCTACTCCACTCTAATCTACTCTGCGCCACTCTACTCTGCGCCACTCTACTCTGCGCCACTCTACTCTGCGCCACTCTACTCTGCGCCACTCTACTCTGCGCCACTCTACTCTGCGCCACTCTACTCTGCGCCACTCTACACTACTCTGCACCATTGTACTCTACCCACTGGACTCTACTCTGCACCACTCTACACCACTGCACTCTACGCCACTCTACTCTTCTCTGCACTACTCTGCTCTACGCCACTGCACTCTACTCTGCACCACACTACACCACTGCACTCTATGCCACTGTGTTCTCTGCATTCTATGCCCCTTTACTCTGTTCTACTCTCCGCCACTCTGTTCGGCTCTGTCACTCTACTCTATGCCACTACACTCTATGCCACTGCACTCTACGCCCCTTTACTCTGCACCCCTCTACTCCACTCTGTTCTATTCTGCACCACTCTAAGCCACTGCACACTAATCTGCATCATTGTACTCTACGCCACTGAACTCTACTCTGCACAACTCTTCTCTGCATCACTCTACGCCACTCTGTTTTTTTTTCTCTGCACTACTCTGTGTCACTACACTTTATGCCCCTTTACTCTGCACCACTCAATACCACTCTGTTCTACTCTGTCACTCTAATCTGATAGAGGATTCTAGCCGCCGATTCCTTACCTTAGAATTATCCCCAGGCGTCAGATTGGATCTGGAATATTTTTTGTGAGCAGTACTCCTGCGCTCTGGTAGGTGGCAGCGTTCACCTCCCCATGACTTTGTAGGCAGCGTCCGCGCCAGAAATTACGATCGCTGTGCATATATAGGTGCCATCCAGTAGCGCTGATGTCACTTCTTTTCTTTCTGCGCCAGCTACCCCGTAGTCCTTTTTTGACTAGGTTTTTTTCGACGTTTTGTCAGTCTTTTTGAGGTCTTACCTCCTGGTGTGGCAGAAATGTCATCTAAGAAGGCCAGTTTTAAGCCCTGCGGCCACTCTTACAGACGTCAGTAACGGACCTGCATCTTGTTTGCCTCTAGTGCCTCAAGTGGGACCATGACTCGAAGACCTGCCCTGACTGCTACGCCATGCACCTGAATGCCTTAAGGGAGCACTCCCTCAAGCTTCTGGTGGCGAGACATGCGACACCGCAACAATTGAGGTTCTGGTTGAGAGAAGGGTCCCAGGAGTGGTCGCAGAGCCAGAGGTCTCCATCGCATTCCAAGTCGTCGAGCCATTCGGGTTAGTCAAAGTCCCACAAGAAGAAGTCTAAGCGTGCGGTCAACTTCACCTAGTCTTTTGGCTGATGAGGCGAGGGAGCGTCACCACTCGAGACCTGGCTCAATGGTGGAGCCAGCACTTGGGCTGGCTCCGCACCTCACTGAGTTTCCGGGAGTCGGAGCGACCCCCGCCAAACTCAGAGTATTCTATGAGGCCTTGCACCTCATATTTGGGTGGCCTGTTCCAGCCAGCGCGCCTTCGGGCCCTTGAGGTTCTGGAGGAGCCTCTTCTGTATTTATGCCGGTGGCTCTGGCCCCAGCATCAGTCGGGCCCCACGGATCCACAGATGGGTCCAGACCAGCTTGTTGTACCATCCCGAGGCTGACGCTCCCGGTGCCCACTGGCGCCACCATCCCCATCCTCCTCCCTGACACGAATCCAGTGGGGCGTTGTCTGACACCGGCTCTTGTACCGACTGGAGCCATGCCGGAGTCCGAGTTCTATTCTAACGAGTTAGGACTTTGGGAGGAGCGGGAGAGATCACTGGACCTTGAGGAATGCCAGCCTTATGAAGAAGGAAGTATGGACTGGTATGAGGATCTGGGTGAAGCCAGTGGACTGGACACTTCTCCAGACACTGGTATGCTTTCTCCTGCTACCGTGGCTACGGAAGAGGGAGCATCATTTGCCATGGTAGTGCGGAGGGCGGCTGAGGTCCTTGACTTTAGTCTACCCTCAGTGGAAGTCAAGACGAATGTCTTGACAGAGGTACTGCAACCGAGAGTGTCACCCTCAGAACCGCTACTCCTGTTCAACAAATCCCTCATGGACGTCCTATTTGGGACCTGGTTCAAGCCCAACATGGGCTCCTGTGAATAGGAAGATTGTCTGCAGCCACCTCCCCGCCCCAGGAATACACAAACTTCCTGACCCAACACCTTATCCAGTGAGCTTGATAGTACAAGCCCCAACATCCCATGTAAATCCTAGTGAATTCCATTCAGCACCCCCAGACAGGGAATCCAAGAGGCTGGACAATTTAAGAAGGAAGATGTTTTCTTATGCCAGCCTGGCACTACAGTCTGTGAACATCCCGTTCCTTTTCGGGCGTTATTCCCATGCCCTGCGGGATATGGTTCCACAGGTGCTTCCAACAGTTCCGATGGAGGCCCGGACCGTGCTCTCTCAGGCTGTTGCCAACGGGAGGGGGAGCAGCTATGTTCACCATTCACTGTGGAGTAGACACCACTAACTCACTAGGCAGAGTGGTTTTGTCGACAGTGGCCCTGCAACATCACGTCTGGTTGAGGACTACTGCCTTTTCTGGGGATGTCCAGTCATCACTCATGGATATGCTCTTTGATGGCTCCTGTCTCTTCGGAGACCAGGCGGATTCGGAGCTGGAGCGCTGCAAGAACAGCAGGGCTACGGTCAGGTCCTTGGGCCTTTTTATGGCCCCTCGTCACCCTCAATCCACCTTTCGCTCCTTTTATGGCCACGGAAGGTGGGTACATTGTGTCCTTACACGCCTAGCCACCGCAGTCCACATGTTTTCCAGTCTCTGCGAGGCCGTGGACGTGGTACCTACCGACCCATGGGTCGGGTGGCCAGTGGTCGGGTCAGTCCACCACCCCGCCAGCAGCCGCAGCCTCAGCCTCCAAACCCTCCTAGTCTGCCAGTTTACCATCATGGGCACCCAGAGGGTGGCAGGATTTTCAATCACCTGCCCCGCTGGCAGTCCATACATCGGACAGGTGTGTTTTGCTGATTGTCCGAAGGGGCTACTCCCTTCCCTTCGAGACTACACCTCCCTCCATGCCACCTACTTACGACAGGCTGATGGAGGACCACCTATCCCTTCTCCAGGAAGTGACCGCTCTTTTGGCCAAAGGAGCTATAGAGAGAGTGCCGACGCCAGAAGTAGGTTGTGGTTGCTATTCCCGCTACTTTCTGTTGGCCAAGAAGGACAGAGGCCTTAGTCCTATCCTCGACCTGCGCTCTCTCAATTTCTTTCGCAAGAAGATGTTCAAGATGTTCACTCTTGCTCAAGTCCTGTCTGCCCTGGACCCAGGAGACTGAATGGTAGCAATGGACTTGCAGAACGTGTACTTCCTCATTCCCGTCCTGCCTGCCCACATGCACTACCTGCAGTTCACAAGCAATTTCACTTCTCTGTGCTCCCTTTTGGCCCCACCAGAGCCCCTGGGGTGTTCACCAAGGTGATGGCAGTGGTTGCTGCACATCTGCGGAGATCAGAGGTGACAGTCTTCCCCTATCTCAGCATCTGGCTGTTGAAAGCGGTTTCGGCCCAGGCTGTCGTTTTCCACCTCCAGACTACGGAGGACCGCCTGCATTCGCTGGGGTTCAGTATCAACGTGCCGAAGCCTGACTCCCTTTCATCAGAGCTGTTCTGGACATGGTGCAGTTCCGGACCTATTTTGCCAAATACCAAGTCCGGAATATTCATGCTATGATACTGATGTTTCTGCCTCTATCCTGGATTTCAGTGATACTGACTCTGAGGCTGCTGGGCCTCATTCCCTTCTGCATCCTGCTTGTGAAACATGCCTGTTGACATACGCGGGCTCTGCAGTGGCACCTGAAGTTCCAGTGGGTGCAGCATCAGGGGAATCTCTCCAACATGGTCAAGATCTCGGAGGAATCTGCAAAGGACCTGCAGTGGTAGCTTATGGACCGCGATTGGGTCAGCGGCAGACACCTCTCCCTTCCCCAACCAGATCTGCAATAGTAACAGATGCGTCACTCCTGGGATGGGGCAGCCATCTGGGGGAGGTGGAAAGCAGAGGACTCTGGTCTCCGGCGGAATCCAGACTCCACATCAACCTGTTGAAGCTCTGAGCGATCCGATTGGCATTGATAGCCTTTCTACCCTCCATCTAGGGAAAGCTAGTGCAAGTGTTCATGGGCAACAAAACCGCTATGTGGTACTGCAACAAGCAGGGCGGGGTGGGGTTGGGTTGTGGACTCATTATCAAGAGGCCCTGCGTCTCTGGACCTAGCTGGAACAGCAGAACATATCCCTGGTGGTTCAACATCTGGTGGGTTCTCTGAACGTCAGAGCGGACGAACTCATCCGATGATGCCTAGCTGAATACAAATGGTGTCTCCATCCGGAGGTGGTGCAAGGTATTTTTCAGCAGTGGGGAGAGCCTTGGTTAGATCTGTTCACCACTGACAAGAACGTGCAGTGTGAGCAGTTCTACGTGCTGGAGATTCCAAGGCTTCTCTCACTCTGAGACAATTTTCATCTCGAGTGGAACTCAGGCCTCCTGTATGGCTTTCCGCCCATACCACTACTGCCGAGAGTTCTCAAGAAGATCAGGAACGACATGGCTAAGTCACTGCACTCTACAGCAATGCAATCTACGCCACTCTACTCTGCACCACTGCACTCTACAACCCTTCTCTGCAGCACTGCACACTCTGCAACTGAACTCTTTGCCACACTGCTCTTGGCCACGCTGCTCTGCGCCACTCTGCACCACTCTGCTTTGTTTCACTGCACTCTACTCTGTCACTGGACTCTACTCTACGCCAATGCAATCCTGGCTACAGTGCAACTGCAATACTAAAAATAAAATAATGATAATGTCCGTTATTGTCATTTTATTTTTCGTTTGCACTGCTTTAAAGCAGTGGGGTGACGATCCTCTGCCTTAGCGGAGGTGCCACACCTGTCTGCCACTGCACTCTCTGCCACTGAACTGTATGCCACTCTACGCCACTCTACTCTGCACCACTTTACTCTATGTGACTGCACTCTACTCTGCACCACTATATGCCACTCTACTGCACTGTACTTCAATGCACTCTGTCACTCTAATCTACTGTGTACCACTGCACTCTGACACTGCACTCTATACCACTCCACTCTTCACCACTCCACTCTGCACCACTCCACTCTGCACCACTCCACTCTGCAGCACTGCACTCTAAGCCACTACTTTATACCACTCCAATCTGCACCACTCCACTCTGCACCACTCCACTCTACACCACTTCCCTCTTCTCAGAAACAATCTACTATACACAACTGCATTCTATGCCACTCTACTCCACTCTACGTCACTGCAATCAAGGCAACTCCACTCTACTCCACGCCACTGCGCTCTACCCTGCACCACCCTACTCTGAAACAATCTACTCTATGCCACTGCACTCTCCGCCACTCTACTCAACCCCACACTACCCCACTGCAGTCTGCTATGCTACTGTACTCTAAACCACTGCACACTATGCCAATGTACTCCACACCACTTTATTCAAAACCAATGCACCCTATGCCGCTGCACCTATGCCAGCTACTTTGCACCACTTAACTTTACGCCACTGTACTCTACAACATTCTTCTCTGTGCCACTGCACTCTATGCCACTGCATGCTATGTCACTGCATTTGACACCCCTCTATTCTGCTCTGCACCACTGTACTCTACCTCACTGCTCCATGCAGCACTCTGCGACCCTGCAGCACTCTGCGGCCCTGCACCCTGACACTCTACTGTGCATGACTACACTCTATGCCACTGCGCTCTACTCTGCACCACTCCGCTCTACTGTGCTCTACGCCACTGTACTCTAAACCTCTGCACTCACCACTCCACGCCACTTCACTCTGCACCACACTACTATGCGCCACTCAACTCTACGCCACTCTACTCAACGCCACTCTAATCCATTCTGCGCCACTGCACTCTACGCCATTGCACTCTACGCCACTGAAATTTACTTTGCACCACTCTACGCCACTGCACTCTACGCTACGTCACTGCACTTTATGCCAATGCATTCTACACCACTTTACTCAAAACCAATGTACTCTACGCCAATCTACTCTGCACCACTGTACTTTACGCCACTTCATTCTAGGCCACTCTACTACACTACACTCCTCGACACTCCACTGTATGATTCTCTTTTCCATTAAACTCTGCTCCTCGTATACTTTACTCCACTCTATACCATTCCACTCTATAGCACTCAACTCTGCCATTCTACGACACTGCTCCACTCTACACATCTCCCTCTATGCCACTCCATTCCACTCTATTCTGACACACTACTCCACTCTACGCCACTCCACTTTGACAATCTACTACGCTGTGCATCACTCTACTCTACAACACTCTACCCCACTCGACGTAACACCCTCTATGCCACTACACCCTGCATGAACTATCAATCACAAGGTGTGCTGTTCCTAAGAGAAAGAGGGAAATGGGTTCGAAGGTCTAAGCGGAAAGGGGGATAGCCCGTATAAGGAGCAAGGGCCCTCACACACTCCAGGGGGTGTCATGCTTCATCATAGGGCAGCTCCTCGTCGGGCCGGCGCTGCAATGCTCAATGGGCCCCACAGGGGGGCTCTTTGCCGGAGATCTTTTCCCTGTGGTTTTAGCTGTAGATGAAGTGGGTGTGTCTGGGAACTGTGTGTTCGAGGCATGTGAGCTGCAGAGCTCACACTTTGCATTAGATCGCCATCTGGTGTTGGGCTCGGATGCTTGCACTTTGTTGTTGTCTTCGAAGAAGTCTTTTGTAGTCATGTGATAGGTGACTCCTCCTTTGGACGATAGTGCGCATGGGCATCGACTCCATCCTCAGATTGTTTTTTTCCGCCATTGGGTTCGGATGCAACTTTCGCGCTCCGGTTCGAAACTATACTTTCAACCCTTTTTCATCATACAAAACTTTCAACAACTTCTATCAACATCGAAATCTCGACGCGCCTCTTCATCGATTCCCTTTCCAGCCGTCGACGCGGGCCGCTGGGCCCATCGACGCTGTGAGGCCTATGGCTAATGGAAAGGACGCCCTTCCGGAAATGCCCCCAGTGTGGAGCAAAGTTCCCCCACAGTGACCATCACGAGGTCTGTAACCTGTGCCTCTCGCCCGACCACAACGAGTCTACCTGTCCAGCTTGCGCCTCCTTCCGCTCGAAGAAAACCATTCGGGATCGTCTAGCTCGAAGGCACCTCATGGCGCAGAGATCCGCTCCAGAACCTGTGGACATCTTCGACGAGGGCCCCGATGTCCCTGAGGAAGATTCCGAAGGTCTACTGATCGTGTCGGAGGCAGAAGACTCAGACGATCCCATCACTCCTGGGCAACGAGTGAGTACTACTGCCCCTACCCCAACCCCCCCACCGAAGCAGAAGGCACCGGTCAAGACTTCGCCTGCTGGCCCCAGTCGCGACCGAAAACATGCTTTGGACGCCCCGCCTTCGGGCCCGGCGCCGAAGAAAAGGCTCAAGCCTTCCAGTACCTCGGCACCGACCAAGCCGCATGTATCTGAAAGAGACACGTTAGTGACAGATTCCTTACCTTAGAATATCCCCAGGCGTCAGGCTGGATCCGGAAAGTTTTTGCGTAGCAGTACCCTTGCGCGTCGGTAGGCGGCGGCGTGCGGCTCCGCGTCAGTCGTCGGCGTCGTGATCGCCGGGATGACGTCGCGGGCAGTACTTAGACGCCGCCCCTGCGCGCTGACGTCAGTTCTTCTTTTTCCGTGCCAGTAAGCGCAGATCCGGGAAGAGCAGTGACCTAGTCAATTTTTGACTAAATTTTGGGTGAATTTTTCACTGTTTCTTTTCGAGTCTTCTCGACTCCTAGGTGTCGATAGGGATGCCCGGCTTCAAGCCATGCGACGTCTGTGGTCGAATGATGTCGATCACAGACCCGCATTTAGAGTGTCTCTACTGTCTCGGCCGAGACCACGACACGAAGTCGTGCCCTGACTGCCGGAAACTTCACCCGAAGGCTTTGCGAGAGCGGTCTCGAAAGCTACTCGAGGTCCGGCAGTCGGCTCCGCGCCGCACCAAGCCCCGGTCCCGGGAGAGGTCGAGGGGCCGGTCGTTGGAGTCCAAGTCTTCGCGCTCCTCGGGTAAGTCGAAGCATCATCGCTCTAAGACTTCGCCTCGCCGGTCTCGCGACTCGGCTGAGGCCCCAGTCTGCACCGTCCCCGCGGCCCCGGACATGCCTGTAGAGCCGCCCCCGCATTACCAGTCCTTTCCGGGTTCGGGGGCGACTCCGGCCGAAATACAGGAATTCCTGTCGGCCATGGCCCGCCTCTTCGGGCCTTCAGGTCCCTCCGGTGCGCCTTCGGGCCCCGCGGGTCCTGATGGGGTTGCCCCGGCGCCGCCGTCGACTCCGGTCCCGGCGCCGCCTGTCCCACCAGCCTTCATCCCGGCCTCTGCTCCGGCCCCGGCCTCGATCCCGGCTCCGGTGGTACCGCAACCCCCATCGACGCCGGTTGACCTAACCACACCTCCGCCGATGTCCCCGGTGCCGTTCCTGACGCCGTCCGGGTCTCCGGACGGCGTCGGTCCCCGGCTCTCTCCGGCTCCGGACATGGAGCCGGACCGACGTCGCTCGACGCCGGCTCCGGCGCCGATGAGACCTTGGGTCCCAAATGTCCCTCCTCCTCCATATTTTGAACAAGAGGAGGACCAGGAGAGCTGGGAGGGGTCTGAGGACCCTCTCACACAACAGTGTGAGTATGATCCGGACTGGGCTGAGGAACTTGGGGATGCCAGTGGTCTAGACACCTCCCCTGACACTGGCATGCTGTCTCCTCCCGTGGCTACGGAGGAGGGAGCTAATTTTGCAACGGTGTTGCGTAGAGCAGCTGGAGCCTTACATCTCCAATTGCCTACTGTGGCCGTCAGGACTAACCTCCTGACAGAAGTGCTTCAGCCGGCGGCTTCCTCCTCGGAGACTGTGCTGCCGTTTAATGATGCACTCACTGACGTTCTTTTGGCTGCCTGGTCCAAACCCACCACGGGGGCTCCTGTGGATAGGAACGTGGCCCGACGCCATCGCCCTGCTCCGGGCGACCCCTTGTTTCTCTCCCAACATCCCACCCCCGAGAGCTTGGTTGTCCAAGCCTCTGCCTCCCAAACCGCCTTCCCTACCGCCCCTCCGGATAGGGAATCCAAACGCCTGGACCAATTTGGGAAGAAGGCTTTCTCTTCCTCCAGTGCTGGCTTGCGGTCCGTCAACACCGCTTGCCGTTTGGGCCGATATACCCACTCCCTGTGGGATTCGGTGGCGGCTGTTTTGCCGCAGTGTTCTGAGGAGGTCCAGACACTGCTTACCCGCGCCATTGCGGAAGGGCGAGATGCGGCTAAATACACCATACGTTGTGGCCTTGATACCGCCGACTCGCTGGGCAGATCGCTTGCGACGACGGTGGCGCTACGTCGCCACGCCTGGCTAACAACTGGTTTCTCGGGTGATGTCCAGAATACACTCATGGACATGCCCTTTGATGGAGTCGGTCTTTTTGGTTCAAAGGCAGACCATGCGCTGGAGCGTTTTAAGGACTCACGGGCTACTGCCAAGTCCCTGGGCCTTTCTGTTGTACGCCCTCCGCTCACCTCTGCTTTTCGCCCCTTTCGTGGCCACGGAAGGGGCGCCCGGTCATGTCAGCTGCCCAGCCACCGGCCCGCGCAGCAAGCGTCTTCGCGTGGCCGAGGACGTGGATACCGCCGTGGCGGTTCGGGCAACCAGCGTGCGGGTCAGGCCACCACCTCCAACCCGTCCGCGGCCTCCAAGCCCTCCTAGTCCCTCCTTTCCGGTGCACAGCACGCCAGTAGGGGGCAGGGTCCGCCATCACCTTCACCACTGGTGTCCCATCACCTCGGACAGGTGGGTCTTGGACATTGTCCGAAGGGGCTACTCCCTCCCCTTCGAGACCACCCCCCCAGCCATGCCACCTCAATTCCACCGCATGTCAGGGGATCACTTGGTACTTCTGCAGAAGGAAGTCACGGCCCTCTTGGCCAAGAGGGCCATCGAGCATGTTCCGACCCCAGAAGTAGGACGTGGTTGCTACTCCCACTACTTCCTGGTGCCCAAAAAGGACAAGGAGGACATGCGTCCTATCTTGGACCTCCGGAACATCAATCGCTTCCTCCGGAAGGAGAAGTTCAAGATGCTCACCCTAGCTCAGGTCTTGACTGCCCTCGACCCTGGAGACTGGTTGGTAGCGTTGGACTTGCAGGACGCTTATTTTCACATCCCCGTCCTGCTGGCCCACCGGCGTTACCTGTGGTTCACGGTAGGCCTCGAGCATTTTCAGTTCACCGTGCTCCCCTTTGGCCTTACAAGTGCCCCTCGGGTGTTCACGAAAGTGATGGCGGTGGTCGCAGCTCATCTGCGCCGGGCAGGGGTTCCAGTCTTCCCCTACCTCGACGACTGGCTGCTGAAGGCGGGCTCGTCCCAGGCAGTCGTCTCCCACCTCCAGACTACGGCCGAACTCCTGCACTCGCTGGGGTTCTCCATCACTGTGCCGAAGTCGCATCTGATTCCTTCTCCACAGCTCCTTTTCATCGGAGCAGTTCTGGACACGACGCAGTTTCGGGCCTATCCTCCCGAACGGCGAGTCCGGGATATTCAGGCTATGATTTCGATCTTTCAGCCTTTATCCTGGGTTTCGGTACGGATGACCCTGAGGCTGCTGGGCCTCATGGCCTCCTGCATCCTGCTGGTCAATCATGCCAGATGGCATATGCGGGCTCTGCAGTGGGACCTGAAGCTCCAGTGGGCGCAGCACCAGGGCAACCTGTCCGATCACGTCCAGATCTCGGAGGGGACTGCAAAACAGTTGCAGTGGTGGCTCTCGAACCGGCAATGGGTCATGGGCAGATCCCTCTCCCTTCCCCAGCCAGAGCACACAGTTGTGACGGACGCGTCCCTTCTGGGATGGGGCGGTCACATGGGAGAGGCGGAGATCAGAGGCCTCTGGTCTCGGGCGGAGTCCCGGCTCCATATCAACCTTCTGGAGCTCCGGGCGATCCGACTTGCACTGAATGCATTCCTTCCCTCTGTCAAAGGGAAGGTAGTGCAGGTGTTCACAGACAACACCACCGCCATGTGGTATTGCAACAAACAAGGCGGGGTGGGGTCGTGGACCCTTTGTCAGGAGGCTCTGCGCCTCTGGACATGGCTGGAACATCAGGGCATGTTCCTGATGGTTCAACACCTGGCAGGTTCCCTGAACGCCAGGGCGGACGAACTCAGCCGCAGGTGCATGATGGATCACGAATGGCGTCTTCACTCGGAAGTGGCGCAAGGACTCTTTCTACAGTGGGGAGAGCCTTGGTTAGATCTATTCGCCACCGAAGAGAACGCGCAATGTCATCAGTTCTGCGCGTTGGAATTTCCAAGGCGGCACTCGCTCGGCGACGCGTTTCGTCGCGAGTGGAGTTGCGGTCTGTTGTATGCCTTTCCGCCTATACCACTTCTACCCAGAGTGTTGAAGAAGATTCGGCACGACCGGGCCCAAGTCATTCTTGTGGCTCCGGACTGGGCTCGAAGAGTTTGGTATCCCGAGCTACTCAGTATGAGCGTAGATCCCCTGATCCGTCTGCCTCTTCGGGAGGATCTTCTGTCGCAGCAGCAGGGGACGGTCCTCCACCCGAACCTCACCAGCCTCCACCTGCTTGCGTGGAGATTGAGCGGCGGCAGTTGATTCCTTTCGACTTGCCTCCCGAAGTTTGTGATGTGATTCTGGCAGCCAGGCGTCCCTCCACTAAGGTGGTATACGCCTGCAGGTGGAACAAGTTTGTGGCATGGTGCACAGGAAAGGCTGTGAATCCCCTTTCTGCCCCTCTTTCTGAGGTTCTTCTGTTCCTTCTTTCCCTGGCCCAACAGGGTTCTGCCCTGGGTACCATCAAGGGCTATCTTTGTGCCATCTCAGCCTTCCTCAGGCTTCCTGATCAGCCCTCCCTTTTCAAGTCCCCTGTTGTTAACAGGTTTCTAAAAAGCATTACACACCTCTTCCCTCCTGTTCCGTTTGTAATGCCTCAGTGGGACTTGAACTTGGTTCTTACCTTTCTTATGTGCGCTCCCTTTGAGCCTCTACATAACTGTCCTCTTTGTCTTCTCACTCTGAAGACAGCCTTTCTGGTGGCCATCACCTCCGCTCGGGGGGTGAGTGAGCTCCAGGCTCTTTCATGCAAACCTCCCTTTCTGTCTGTCCATCCAGACAAGGTTGTTCTTAGGACGCGTCCGTCCTTCTTGCCAAAGGTGGTTACTGCCTTCCACATTGGGCAGACCATCACTTTGCCCACCTTCTTTCCGCCTCCGCATCCTTCCAGAGAGGAAGAGAGGCTCCACCGTCTGGACCCAAAACGTGCGCTTTCTTTTTATATCAACCGCACACAACACTTCCGGGTGGATGACCAGCTCTTTGTTGTCTACGTGGGCGCCAAAAAAGGTCGGGCGGTGCACAAGAGAACCATCTCCCGCTGGGTAACCTTGTGTATCAAAGCCTGCTATTCTTTGGCTAAGAAGGAGCTTCCTGTCGGGCTGCGTGCCCATTCCACCAGGGCAACGGCTGCTACCACGGCTTTAGGCCGCGGTGTTCCGCTGCAGGATATCTGTCAGGCAGCTGCGTGGGCCTCGCTGCACACGTTTACCAAGCATTACTGCCTTGACAGTCAGGTCCGGAGGGACGGCTTCTTTGGCCGTTCTGTCCTCCGGGACTTCCTTGTCTGATCTTTGTTCGCAGACCCACCACCGGGGTTGGTATTGCTGGGATATCTATTCTAAGGTAAGGAATCTGTCACTAACGTGTCTTTCAGATGCACAAGTTACTAACTTGTGTAACGATATATCTGTAAGAGACAGTATTTAGTGACAGATTCCTTACCGCCCCACCCATCCTCCCCGTTCTGCGAACTGATTTCTAGGGTTAAGGACATCCCTTTCAGGGCCCTAGTATTTTTCAGACACCTATGTCAGCTTCTTGCATGGCTCTGCGTTCCTGGCGCGGAAAGTCGTGTACAGAACTGACGTCAGTGCGCAGGGGCGGCGTCTAAGTACTGCCCGCGACGTCATCCCGGCGATCACGACGCCGACGACTGACGCGGAGCCGCACGACGCTGCCTACCGACGCGCAAGGGTACTGCTACGCAAAAACTTTCCGGATCCAGCCTGACGCCTGGGGATATTCTAAGGTAAGGAATCTGTCACTAACTACTGTCTCTTACAGATATATCGTTACACAAGTTAGTAACTTGTGCATTAGTTCCACCGGCACCTTCGGTGCCGAAGCCAAAGGAACACTCGGCTCCGAAATCCAACTCGATTCCAAAACCCGCCTCCAACACATCCAAGCATGGGGATAAGTCGGCGTCGAAACCAAGACTCCATGACACAGCCCCTAAGCCAAAGCTTTCGGAGCCGATTTCCAAGACTAAAGACTCTTCCACGCCTTCTAAGGCCAAAGAGCACACAAAACAGCCATCACCTCGCTCGGAACCGAAAAAGTCGGCGCCGAAGCCAAATATCCAGGAGGAGGAGCTTTTTCATCCGGATCCTGTTGATCCTAAACAAACCAAGATCCACATTAATCCCAAAACTGGACATCTCATAACTGTGCCACGCCACAAGCCCGTACCTGTGGAAAAGGACTGTGCTACTTCACCTATGCCTCCTTCTTCCCCTGTCCTTCCCTCTAACACCCCTCCTCTCCACATCCCTGTTACACCGCCTCAGCCTGTAACATCTCCACCACATGACTATCAAGATGACATGGGGACGGTGGTGACCCGGATGACACATTCACTGACCCAGATGACCCACCACAGGATGATTGGGGCTACAACGATCCAATAGATCTCCCAGACCTCCCAAGCCCTCCACCATACCCAACAAAACCATCTCCCCCAGATGATAACATTGGTTTTGGGCAACTCATTCACAGGGCTGCTGTTTTTCATGGGGTACATATGCACACAAACGCACCAGAGGAAGATTTCCTCCTGGATGCTTTTGAACAGTCTCAGAGAACTGTACAAACGTTACCCATGATTAAAGGAGTCATCAAGCATGCTCCTGACATATTTAAAGATCCTGTACGGGCCAGAATTCTTAACCCTAGGATCGACAAAAATATAGACCTGCCCCTGACGACCCTGCCTACATTAAAGGCCAACTCCCTCTTGACTCCTTAGTAGTATCCAATGCTCGTAAACGAGCTAATTCTCAAACTTCGGGTGACGCGCCGCCCCCTGATAAGGAGTCAAAATTGCTAGACGCATCTGGCAAGCGAGTAGCTGCGCAGGGCACCAATCACTGGCGCATAGCCAACACCCAGGCACTGCTGGCCAGATATGATAGGTCCCACTATGACCAACTAGAAACCCTATTACAACACTTACCTGACCAGTACAAAACGCAGGCAAATGATCTAATTCAGGAGGGCAAACTAATCTCCAATGCGTCCATTAAATGTGCCCTTGATGCAGCTGACACTGCCGCTAGGTCTGTCAACACCAGCGTACTCATTAGAAGGCATGCATGGTTACGCATTTCAGGCTTCAAGCCGGAGGTTCAAACCACCATTTTAAACCAGCCGTTCAATCACAACCAACTCTTTGGTCCGGCTGTAGACACTGCCCTTGAGAAAATGAAAAAGGACACTGAAACTGCCAAATCAATGGGAGCGTTGCAGTCTCCACAACACCGTGGCTCCTTTCGTCGCTCCTTCTACAGAGGAGCCTCTAGAAACACCAACACAGACAGTTCCTCTTCTTTCAGAAATACCACCCAAACATCCCCCAATAGAGGATTCTTTAGAGGAGGTTACAGAGGGAACAACAGTAAAGGGAGAGGCCGAGGTAGCACCAACACCCGTACCTCCCCCGCTGCTAAACAGTGACTTCCCTCCACTTCCCCCCGACCATTCCACTCCTGTCGGGGGACGACTAGCACAGTTCCTACCTGTCTGGAACTCCATTACAACAGACAGGTTGGTGAGACAAATTATCCAATATGGTTACTGCCTGGAACTTATAGCTGCCCCCCCAAACATACCACCCAAGCAGCGTCCAATGTCCGCAGACCATCTTACACTTTTAAAGCAAGAAGTTCTTTCACTGCTTCAAAAGCACGCCATAGAGCCAGTCCCTCTACTACACCAGGGAACAGGGGTTTACTCCCTGTATTTCCTAATCCCCAAAAAGGATGGGACCCTAAGGCCTATTCTAGACCTCCGACCCCTCAATCAGTATATACATTCGGATCATTTTCACATGATCACTCTCCAACAAGTGCTTCCCTTACTACAACAAAAAGACTTGCTTGCCACACTAGACCTCAAGGACGCCTACTTCCACATTCCCATACATCCTGCTCACAGAAAGTATCTAAGGTTCGTACTCGATGGACAACACTACCAGTTCAAAGTGCTTCCATTCAAAGTCACCACTGCTCCAAGGGTGTTTACCAAATGCCTTGCAGTAGTAGCAGCACACCTACGAAGACAGCAAATACACGTCTTCCCATACCTGGACGACTGGCTCATAAAAGCCAGATCATTCAACCAGTGTGTCCAACACACTCATCAGACTATTCAAACACTACACAACTTGGGGTTCACAATCAACTACACCAAGTCGCACCTCCAGCCCTCCCATATACATCAATATCTGGGAGCCACAATAAACACTTCCACGGCTCTAGCTTATCCCAGCCCAGCCAGGATAGCCAGTATACAAGCCCTCATCACCAAGTTTCAAATCCAACACTCTCTCCCAGCCAGAGTGTTCATGCAACTAATCGGCATGATGGCATCTTGATCGTACCTCATGCAAAACTTCAAATGCGTCCCCTACAAGAGTGTCTAGCACCCCAATGGAATCAGGCTCACGTACAACTTACAGATCTGGTGTTGGTGGACAGCCGCACACATCGCTCTCTGCAGTGGTGGAACACAAAAAATTTGTCCAAAGGGCAGCCGTTCCTGGAGCCTGTTCCACAAATAGTATTGACAACGGACGCATCACTCACAGGATGGGGAGCACACCTGTTAGGTCATACAACACAAGGCAAGTGGACCACGCAACAAAAGCTGCTCCACATCAATCATCTAGAGTTACTAGCTATATTCCTAGCTCTCAAATCCTTTCAACTCCACGTACAAAACAAAGCCGTCCTGATCCGAACAGACATCACGGCCATGTATTACATACAAAAACAGGGGGGGGACACACTCTCCACAACTGTCCCAACTGGCACAGAACATTTGGAGGTGGGCCATTCCACAAAACCTATACCTTCTAGCCGAACACCTACCAGGAGTTCACAATCAGATTGCCGATCTGTTAAGTCGACAGACACAACAGATTCACGAATGGGAACTACATCCACAAGTTCTTCTACCTTTTTTCCACATGTGGGGCCAGCCAGACATAGATCTGTTCGCCTCCAGATCAATAGTGCGACCCGGTGGGTGCTAAAGTTAAGAATAGGCAGCTCCGGTGTAGAGGACCAATCGTCCCGCAATAGCGCTATAATGACGCTCTTCATGTATACAGAAACACAGGGTCATCATTACTTAGTTATGCGTCACAGTCATGAACTCGGCAAATCTTACAGAGTTTTATTAAAAACAGTGCTTGAACTGACGGGTAGCGAGAACTGCTCCCTATAGTCACACGCTGTAATCGTGGAGATAAAAAAGAGAAATGGTTGTCTTTAGTAGTTAATAATAAATTCTCAACTCATCGGGCCCGAATCGGCACGCCTGGATTGCCTCTAGTTTACTGCCATGGTGCCAGGATTGAGTGTTTATCCGGTCGGATTGAAAATCCAAACGAAATAAACTATAGTATGTGATAGACTCCCCTTGTTAGAAAAGGCCCGGGCAGGTCTGTACCATGTCCGCCGTCAGCATGCCCCTCCACCCCCAGGACTGACTTCGTCAAGGTGAGCTGTCTCCGACCAGTAGTCTCTCCCTGCGCCGCGTAGTTGCTCTGAGCTAAGCGGCGAGGGCTGGTTAACTCACTGTCTCCGTCTGTATGCGTCATCACGTATGAGACGTACGCAGCCGACGGCAAACTGCCCGTCTGGATGTCAATTGAACCGCTAATCTCCATCTTGGAGTGTATATTTAAGACAGGGATTGTGAGTACAGTATTTGCGCTGTCATATGTAGTAATGAATGCTAACGCTGCAGTGGGGGACCCCCTCTAGATAGGGTAATTTAAGGTCAGGGAGAAGAGGGGAAAACAATAACACATAATGAAGAAGCTCCCTCGTGACCTATCTTATTTTATCCAATCTATTAGCTATTCTTCAGCATGGGCTAACATAAATGTGCTAGAGCAACAACAAAAATATCAAAAACATGGATGCATTTGAATTTTTATTTATTTAATTCTTTTCAATATCAAAAGTTTCCTTACTTTTATATAATTTATTATTTTTTTTGAGAATATAAAGATATTATTTCAAACATTTACATACAATAGAACACAACAATTTCATAAAATATTAAATACAACACATTTAGATTACTACCCCTGAATGCAAGATCATAAAAAGAAAAAAGAAAATCTTTCTTCATACTATACTGTACACATGCAACCACATACATACTCATACATACTATGTTTTAAAATATATCTGGAAAGTGAGAGACAACAGATAACATAATCTCTGTGACCAATAACATAAACTGCGAACAGCCAGGTCTAAACAGCATTGGTCGACGCGCGTTTCGGTGGTTGAAAGAATGATGACACCACCTTCATCAGGACCTTAACCAGATAACGAGAAGACACACATAGGGGCACCCAGGGAGAACCTGCAAAGTATAAGCACAATATGTTTGACGCCCAACAATAGAACCTAAGTTGATCAATTGGACCTTAATAACAACGTGCAGTACAAAGTCTATTAGTGCAAGAACTATGAATTAATAACCCACCCTAAAAAAACACCGAAAATTGTGCAGAATTAGTACAACGCAACATAACTTATTATATCTCTCCATACTTACTGGCGAAGAAGCAAGTAATTAAATTTTGTAGAAATGACCAAACACCAAAAGACAAGTGTATTGATCATAAAGATAAGAGAGACAGTGTGTACTACTCACTTAAGAGCAGAAAAAACCAAAATTAGGAAAGTAAAGAGATCCATATTATAAAAACACAGAATAGACATCCACCACGTGTTCTCTTCATTTATTAAAATAATTTACCACATAACTAAGGAAATGAGCTCTTTGAATGCCACTTACTAGTTTTTGTACAATGAAAAGATATCAAGAGGCAACCTGAAGGGCCACTAATGATCGGTGTCAATTTTTTCCTTTGTCAATACTGGGTATGTTCATTCTACAAGAATATGAGGTACAAACAATTATAAAAGATGCCCTCATTCATAGACCCGCATTTATTTTATATAAAAGGAAACAAGATCATGTCTTACCCCAACATATCTTATGCAGATTGTTTCTTAAAAGGATGTTTTATGTTAATATGTATCCACAATTTAGGAATATCCTAAGAATAAAAACGATCAGTTAATCACTACTCCCAAGAGTAAGTGTACATGTAGCGACTTGTGTACAGAGGGCACAAATCGATACCTACCTACTGAATAGTTTCCAAAAATTGATTTAAGCAAGTGGCTATATCCAGATCACGTGTCAGCCAAATATTTTCGTATTTATTCCATTCTTTTGTATCCAAGCTTTAAAGTCAGAGTTGGAAATTCTATAACAAACAAAATAAGGGATAGAATTCAAATACACTATTGGTGGACAGAGTATCCACTCTGAAAACAAATGGGGCATGTTATTTGTATAAAAATATCTTTACCGATAATATCTCCATACCGGATAAGGAGTATACTATATACAGTGTGTGGAAGAAGTGTGGCTGGGCGATTGTAATTTGTCTATTCCCAAAGAGAACACACGTAAAACACGCTATCGTCAAACCCCTCAAGTTTCTACCATGTATCACATGACCGAGCCCATTTGCGCGCGAATATGAGGCAGGATCCTAATAAAGGCCCGTCTATGGTGCATTGGCGTCCACATTGAGGTCATCGGAAGGAATCCACGCTGTCGAGCCACGAACGATTCTACGGACACGCATTCAGGTAAGTTTGGACCTAACACTTAGAACCCTGCATTTAGGAGTATCAGCGTCAACACTTTTGGCGTCTGGGGTAGCTTGTCCCTTCTTTCCTTTGGACCACTCGAGCGCATTGTCCCCGGTACTTACATCTATTCTCTCAAGCTGTCCCCAATGTAGGTAAAGCCTTTCATAACAGGCATAGTTAAACTTGAGGGGTTTGACGATAGCGTGTTTTACGTGTGTTCTCTTTGGGAATAGACAAATTACAATCGCCCAGCCACACTTCTTCCACACACTGTATATAGTATACTCCTTATCCGGTATGGAGATATTATCGGTAAAGATATTTTTATACAAATAACATGCCCCATTTGTTTTCAGAGTGGATACTCTGTCCACCAATAGTGTATTTGAATTCTATCCCTTATTTCGTTTGTTATAGAATTTCCAACTCTGACTTTAAAGCTTGGATACAAAAAGAATGGAATATATACGAAAATATTTGGCTGACACGTGATCTGGATATAGCCACTTGCTTAAATCAATTTTTGGAAACTATTCAGTAGGTAGGTATCGATTTGTGCCCTCTGTACACAAGTCGCTACATGTACACTTACTCTTGGGAGTAGTGATTAACTGATCGTTTTTATTCTTAGGATATTCCTAAATTGTGGATACATATTAACATAAAACATCCTTTTAAGAAACAATCTGCATAAGATATGTTGGGGTAAGACAGGATCTTGTTTCCTTTTATATAAAATGCGGGTCTATGAATGAGGGCATCTTTTATAATTGTTTGTACCTCATATTCTTGTAGAATGAACATACCCAGTATTGACAAAGGAAAAAATTGACACCGATCATTAGTGGCCCTTCAGGTTGCCTCTTACATATCTTTTCATTGTATAAAAACTAGTAAGTGGCATTCAAAGAGCTCATTTCCTTAGTTATGTGGTAAATTATTTTAATAAATGAAGAGAACACGTGGTGGATGTCTATTCTGTGTTTTTATAATATGGATCTCTTTACTTTCCTGATTTTGGTTTTTTCTGCTCTTAAGTGAGTAGTACACACTGTCTCTCTTATCTTTATGATCAATACACTTGTCTATTGGTGTTTGGTCATTTCTACAAAATGTAATTACTTGCTTCTTCACCAGTAAGTATGGAGAGATGTAATAATAAGTTATGTTGCGTTGTACTAATTCTGCACAATTTTCGGTGTTTTTTTAGGTTGGGTTATTAATTTATAGTTCTTGCACTAATAGACTTTGTACTGCACGTTGTTATTAAGGTCCAATTGATCAACTTAGGTTCTATTGTTGGGCGTCAAACATATTGTGCTTATACTTTGCAGGTTCTCCCTGGGTGCCCCTATGTGTGTCTTCTCGTTATCTGGTTAAGGTCCTGATGAAGGTGGTGTCATCATTCTTTCAGCCACCGAAACGTGCGTCGACCAATGCTGTTTAGACCTGGCTGTTCGCAGTTTGTTATTGGTCACAGAGATTATCTGTTGTCTCTCACTTTCCAGATATATTTTAAAACATAGTATGTATGAGTATGTATGTGGTTGCATGTGTACAGTATAGTATGAAGAAAGATTTTCTTTTTTTCTTTTTTATGATCTTGCATTCAGGGGTAGTAATCTAAATATGTGTTGTATTTAATATTTTATGAAATTGTTGTGTTCTATTGTATGTAAATGTTTGAAATAATATCTTTATATTCTCAAAAAAATAATAAATTATATAAAAGTAAGGAAACTTTTGATATTGAAAAGAATTAAATAAATAAAAATTCAAATGCATCCAGGTTTTTGATATTTTTGTTGTTGCTCTAGCACATTTATGTTAGCCCATGCTGAAGAATAGGTAATAGATTGGATAAAATAAGATAGGTCACGAGGGAGCCTCTTCATTATATGTAGTAATGAATCCAAGGCAACAAACAGGTTGCCCCACGCTAATCGTATATTTAACCCTAAATGCGGTGGAATGTTCGTATTGCCGGCAAACAGTGTGGTTATAGTATTCTCGCTATTCAGTGCTATCGCGAGGAGCCGGTGGAGGTAAAACTCTGTTCATGAATACTGCTCCATAGTTCTGGCCCCGCGCTCCTATTTGGAGCCAGGCCAAACACCATCTTCCATGAGATTAAATATGCCAGAACTGGCCCCGAGATGCGGATGTTCTAAGACTTGCTGAGCCCATAGTGACATATACAGAGAGGAAATGGGCTAGGTAGGTAAAAATTTGTGGTAAGAAGGGTGTAGCCCATGCTGAGTGACATATCCAGGGCACTAACTGTGTGATAGGTGTCCAATCGGTATGCAGCCCATAAAAACGTCAGACAGTTTCCATTGATAACCCCCATGTTTATAGATTGTTCAATGTGTTCCAGGGGATATCATCGTTCAGACCACAGGTATGGCTACGAACTCTGTAGATCCATTTCTGCTCCCTTAGAAACAGGGTGTTGTTCTCAGTGTTACGGGCTGTTGGAGGGATATTCGGTTTGTCCAAGACTGCCCAAAATAAATCCTTGCCCGTGTGTTTATTTTCTTTGTAATGTGTGGTCAGACGTGTTGTAGTTCTTTGACATCTGATGGTGGATCTGTGTTCCATTAGTCTTATTTTGACTTTTTGTGTTGTCATCCCAATATAGATTAAACCACTTGGGCATTTAATCATATATATGACGTTGCTAGAGTTGCAGTTGGTGTGCCTGCATTGTTCCCATGGGTGGGTCAATCCAGTATCCACGGTTTTCGTATTCGCAGTCAAATGGCAGACGTCACATGCTCCACATCTCGTATGTCCAGTGACGGGGGGGGGGGGGGAAGTCCTTCATGTTCTCCTGGGTTGGCCCCGCCGTGGGTCTTGCAGATGTATTTCTCGGTCTGGTATGAACCAGTAAGTCTCTGTTTTGACTTCTTTTGAACAAGAAAAGGGGTTTCTCTAAGTGGAGCCCATTAGAGTTTAGGATTCTCCAGTTGCGTAGTATTATCCTTTTGATGCTATTGGAGGCGGTATTAAAAGTGGTTACACAAATAGCTTTGTTAGTAGTAGGTTTGTCCACTGTCTCCAGGAGCGCTTCGCGGTTGCAGTTGGTTGCCCTTTTCTGTCCCCTTTTGATTATCTTGCGTGGGTACTTCTTCTTCAATAATTTTCCTGCTAGGGTATCCGCTTCTTCTATGAAGTCTCCAGTGTTGGAACAATTTCTGCGGAGGCACAGGAACTCTCCCACCGGGAGGTTGTCCCTTAATGACTTAGGGTGGAAGCTTTCAAATAGGAGGAGGCTAATCCTGTCGGTGGGTTTATGGAACACTAGTGTTTGTAGGCGTCCCTCACCGGGGAAGATCCCGAAATCCAAAAAGGGCAAGCTCTCCGTTGTGATGGTCGATGTGAAGTGCAGGAGGGGGTTCTGGTTGTTAAGCCAGTCCAAGAAATCTCTAATAGACTGGGCATCTCCCTCCCAAATCAGGAGGACGTCGTCTATGTAGCGCCTCCAAACTTTGATATCACCTCTCCAGGTGCTGGTGGGGGCATAGATAAACTGGTCTTCAAAGGCCACCACGTAGAGTCCAGCCAAACTGGGGGCAAAGGCACTACCCACAGAAGTACCATGGGTTTGAAGGTAATAAGTCCCTTGAAATTCAAATAAGTTTTTTGTCAGCGCTATCTCCGCGAGATGTAGAATGAATGGCTTCAGGGTACAAAAACCCCAATCCTGGTCAAAAAGGATCTCATCCACCACCCGTAAGGTTTCTCTCTGTGGTATGTTCGTATAAAGTGACTCGATGTCTAGTCCCACCAGGAACTCTTTTTCGGGATCAAATGTAAGGTCCTTTAGTAAATTGAGAACGTCTGTCGTGTCCTTGAGGTAGGCTGTCCTGTTCTGTTCCAAGGGTTTTAAATAGAAATCACAGAATTGTGACAAAGGCTCCAAAACCAATCCTATTCCGGAAACGATTGGTCTCCCTGGCGGTGGTCTCGTAGGTTTGTGTACCTTGGGGAGGGTATAAAAGTATGGTGTCACAGGGTCTTCTTGACACAGGAATTTCCCTTCCTTCACAGTAATCCAGTCGTTAAGTCCTTCCTCAACAACAGAGGTTATTTCCTTCTTGATGTCCGGGGTTGGGTCACTCCGGAGCACCCTGTAATTTTTCTCATCTGAGAGGAGTCTCAGACACTCAGCTTCATATGTGTCCTTCGCCTGGCTCTTAATGGCTCCCCCCTTGTCTGCCGGTTTTATCACAATGTCCGGGTTGTTCCTCAGCAGTTCCAGAGCTTCCTTTTCTTGTCTGGTTAGATTCTTGAAAGGGAGTGTCTCTTGTCTCGCAAGGGTTTCAACCTCATGGATGACCGCCTGTTCGAAGGTTTACACCTCTATGGGGAGGGCTGCAGTCGGGGGTGTAAATTTAGACTTAGGGCGGAAGTTCGTGTCACCTCCCCCCTCACTCGCCTCAGGTTTCCCTTCGAAAAACACCCCGAGTCTAATGTTCCGGAAGAACCCTGCCAGTTCCTGGCGAATCCTGAAGACATCCTAGGGTATTGGTGGGGACAAATCTGAGTCCCTTGTTAAGGAGTGTTTCTTGACGACCAGTAAGGGGTGTGTCTGTCCGGTTCATCACCAAAGTTACTCCCTGCTCGTCCCTGGTGAGGGGTCCTTCGCCATGCTCCTGGTCACCCTCTGGTCCAGATCCTCTCATTGTACCCCTGTCGCCCCCTTCTGTTTGCCCCTGCCTCTTCCTCTGCCTCTCCCTAAAAAAGGATTTGGCATCTGTGGGTATTGTGGCGTCTGGGCTCCCTGCATGTGTGGGAATTGATGGTATATGGGTGGCCAACCAAAATTTTGTCCTGGGAAAATGGGGTACATGGGGTTAAATAAAGGGTGTGGTCCTCCTGAGAAACCCCTCCCTCTACCCCTTCTGCGTGGCCTCGTCTCATAGTCACTGTTATCACTGCTTGAACTTGTTCTGTCAGAGTTTCTGCTTTCCCTGTTTGGGCCCTTCTTCATGTCCTCCAATTTTCTGTGTATGTATTCCTCTGTAGTGTAGGGATAAACTTTCTCTCTTAAAAATTTCTTGAGGTCTTTCTGAAGTTTATCTACCTTGGATCTTGGGAGATAGTCTTTATATTCCCCTATCTCACTGTTAGTTTCTTCCAATTTCTTTTTGTAGGTGGCCAAAAGAATGCTAGTTTTCAGGCCCTGTTCACTAGCCTGGATTTGAATGTAGAGGGTATCTGCTGTTCTTTTTGCTGTATTTATAATCAAAAATGAGCCAGTCCCTCGTACATGACGTCAGCAATGAACCCCTGATCTTCCTTGAAGATGCTACATTCCGGAAAGATTGGGCCCTGATAGCTTGGAAATGTACGAGGGACTGGCTCATATCTCCTAAGATCCAAGGTAGATAAACTTCAGAAAGACCTCAAGAAATTTTCAAGAGAGAAAGTTTATCCCTACACTACAGAGAAATACATACACAGAAAATGGGAGGACATGAAGAAGGGCCCAAACAGGGACAGCAGGAACTCTGACAGAACAAGTTCAAGCAGTGAAAACAGTGGCATGTACCCCAATTTCCCAGGACAAAATTTTGGTTGGCCACCCATATACCATCAATTCCCACATATGCAGGGAGCCCAGACGCCACAATATCCACAGATGCCAAATACTTTTTTAGGGAGAGGAAGAGGCAGGGGCAAACAGAAGGAGGCGACGGGTACAATGGGAGGATCTGGACCAGAGGGTGACCAGGAGCATGGCGAAGGACCCCTCACCGGGGACGGGCAGTGAGTAACTTTGCTGATGAACCTGACAGACACACCCCTTACTAGTCCTCAAGAAACACTCCTTAAAAAGGGACTCAGATTTGTCCCAACCAATACCCTAGATGTCTTCAGGATTCGCCAGGAACTGGCAGGGTTCTTCCGGAACATTAGACTCAGGGTGTTTTTCCAAGGGAAACCTGAGGCGAGTGAGGGGGGAGGTGACACGAACTTCCGCCCTAACTATAAATTTACACCCCCGACTGCAGCCCTCCGCATAGAGGTGGAAACCTTCGAACAGGCGGTCATCCATGAGGTTGAAACCCTTGCGAGACAAGAGACACTCCCTTTCAAGAATCTAACCAGACAAGAAAAGGAAGCTCTGGAACAGCTGAGGAACAACCCGGACATTGTGATAAAACCGGCGGACAAGGGGGGAGCCATTGAGATCCAGGAGAAGGACACATATGGAGCGGAGTGTCTGAGACTCCTCTCAGATGAGAGAAATTATAGGGTGCTCCGGAGTGAACCAACCCCGGACATCAAGAGGGAAATAACCTCTGTTGTTGAGGAAGGAGTTAACGACTGGATTACTGTGAAGGAAGGGAAATTACTGTGTCAAGAAGACCCTGTGACACCATACTTTTATACCCTCCCCAAGGTACACAAACCTACGAGACCACCGCCAGGGAGTCCAATCGTTTCCGGAATAGGCTCGGTTTTAGAGCCTTTGTCACAATTCTGTGATTTCTATTTAAAACCCTTGGTACAGAACTGGACAGCCTACCTCAAGGACACGACAGACGTTCTCAATTTACTAAAGGACCTTACATTTGATCCCGAAAAAGAGTTCCTGGTGGGACTAGACATCGAGTCACTTTATACGAACATACCACAGAGAGAAACCGGTGGTGGAGGAGATCCTTTTTGACCAGGATTGGGGTTTTGTACCCCGAGGCCATTCATTCTCATCTCGCAGAGATAGCGCTGACAAAAAACTTATTTGAATTTCAAGGCACTTATTACCTTCAAACCCATGGTACTTCTATGGGTAGTGCCTTTGCCCCCAGTTTGGCTGGACTCTACGTAGTGGCCTTTGAAGACCAGTTCATCTATGCCCCCACCAGCACCTGGAGAGGTGATACCAAAGTTTGGAGGCGCTACATAGATGACGTCCTCCTGATTTGGGAGGGGGATGCCCAGTCTATTAGAGATTTCTTGGACTGGCTTAACAACCAGAACCCCCTCCTGCACTTCACATCGACCATCACAACGGAGAGCTTGCCCTTTTTGGATTTCGGGATCTTCCCCGGTGAGGAACGCCTACAAACACTAGTGTTCCATAAACCCACCGACAGGAATAGCCTCCTCCTATTTGAAAGCTTCCACCCTAAGTCATTAAGGGACAACCTCCCGGTGGGACAGTTCCTGCGCCTCCGCAGGAATTGTTCCAACACAGAAGACTTCAGAGAAGAAGCTGATACCCTAGCAGGAAAATTATTGAAGAGGAAGTACCCACGCAAGATAATCAAAAGGGGACAGAAAAGGGCAATCAACTGCAACCGTGAAGCGCTCCTGGAGACAGTGGACAAACCTACTACTAACAAAGCTATTTGTGTAACCACTTTAATACCGCCTCCAACAGCATCAAAAGGATAATACTACGAAACTGGAGAATCCTAAACTCCAATGGGCTCCATTTAGAGAAACCTCTTTTCTCGTTCAAAAGAAGTCAAAACATTAGGGACTTACTGGTTCATACCAGACTGAGAAATACATCTGCAAGACCCACGGTGGGGCAAACCCAGGAGAACATGAAGGAACTTCCCCCGGTCACTGGACATACGAGATGTGCAGCATGTGATGTCTGCCATTTGACTGCCAATACGAAAACCGTGGATATTGGATTGACCCACCCATGGGAACAACGCAGGCACACCAACTGCAACTCTAGCAATGTCATTTATATGAGTAAATGCCCATGTGGTTTAATCTATATTGGGATGACCACACGAAAAGTCAAAATAAGAATAATGGAACACAGATCCACCATCAGATGTCAAAGAACTACAACACGTCTGACCACACATTACAAAGAAAAGAAACACACGGGCAATGATTTATTAGGTCTCGCCTGAGCCAGCGCGCATGCGCTGCTCTGGCGAGACTTTTAGTAAGCGGGTTTTGGAAGTGCAAACAGTGGCTTTTGCTGCGGACTAGCCTGCGTTCACGCGAGCGTGCACACGCGATCAGGCGCCATATGGCTTCCCTCGCCATCTGGACGCTCGCGTGAACGCAAGCTGGTCGCCAGCAAAGCCACTGTTTGCACTTCGAAAACCCTCTTCCTCGCGATTACTTTCACGGCCGCGCGGCCAATGCTTGTTCTAAATTGCGATTGAAACAACGAGAACTTTATGGACCATTTGTTGTTTGGTCATAGTATAAAAGCAGGTCTGACTGCAATTTTGTCATTAAACTAAAAAGCTTTGTTTATAGAGGCAAAAGTGAAAACGATGCCAGAAGTGTGGAGTCTTTAGTCCAGTATCTAATCCTGTGCATATAATCACATTCTCCCACCTAGTGTGTGACTACAGGGGGTCACTCTCTTCCCTCGTGCCAGTTCCGGCGGCACTCTAAGTGAAACTCAGTAAGATATAACCGGGGACTTGGCATAAGCACCCGAGCGCTTCCACGCGAGGGTCGTTGCATGTCATCATTCAGACATGATTTTTAGGTCTCGGTCTGCACCAGCGCTTGCGCTGGTCTGGCCGAGAGTTTTAGTAAGCTGGTTTTGGAAGTGCAAACACTGGCTTTCGGCTGGCGACCAGCTTGAGTTCAGGATGGCGTGCACGCGCAGCTGGCATCTGGGTTTCCTATCTCTTCCTCATTTCCTCGTCATGGCTCATTAACTCTCTGGACTCTGATGTTTCAATCGCAGCAGCAGCTCACATTACCAACTGAGGGCCCTGGACTACAGTCACATGAAAAACAACAGCGATTAGCATTGAAATGCAAGCTTTTTTTTGTCTAGTTAGAAATATTGCTTCGGTGGGTTGATTTCACCTTATATCGCTATTTGTTTTATATTGGGAGTCACAGCCTAATTACCAGTATTTTTGATTCTCACTGTTTTTTTAAAAATATTTATTCGCGCAAAGCACAAAGCTATATTTAAGGTTACTTTTTCCGCGTCACTTCTTCACTCTATTTAAACTCCACACCCCCACTCTTATTGTCTCTCTCCTTCTCTCTCTCTCCCCTCTCTAATTCTCTCTCTACTTAATTAACTCTCCCCTCTATCTTTTTTAGCCTTTCATTCTCTCTCACCCCTTTATCTGTTTCTCTTTCAAACTCCTTCATTCACTCTCTCTCCCCTTCTTTCTCTCTCTCTATCCCGCTCCACTCTTTATTCTATGTACACCCTTTCTCTCTCTTTCTCTCTCACCACCCTCTCTAATTGGGCATTATATCTTCACTCTATCTCTCACTCGGCAACACCACAGCATCACTCAGCGCAACCACAGCATCAATCAGAGCCAGCACAGCATCAATCAGAGCCAGCACAGCATCAATCAGAGCCAGCACAGCATCACTCAGCACCAACACAACATCTCAACGCCATCACAGCATCACTCAACGCCATCACAGCATCACTCAACGCCATCCCAGCATCACTCAGTGCAACCACAGCATCACTCAGTGCAACCACAGCATCACTCAGTGCAACCACAGCATCACTCAGTGCAACCACAGCATCACTCAGTGCAACCACAGCATCACTCAGTGCAACCACAGCATCACTCAGTGCAACCACAGCATCACTCAGTGCAACCACAGCATCACTCAGTGCAACCACAGCATCACTCAGTGCAACCACAGCATCACTCAGTGCAACCACAGCATCACTCAGCGCCACAACAGCATCACTCAGCGCCACAACAGCATCACTCAGCGCCACCACAACATCACTCAGCACCACCATAGCTTTACTCAGCGACACCACATCATCACTCAGGGCCAACACTGCATCACTCAGCACAACCACAGCATCACTTAGCGCCACAACAGCATCACTTAGCGCCACAACAGCATCACTCAGCGCCACCACAACATCACTCAGCACCACCATAGCTTTACTCAGCGACACCACATCATCACTCAGGGCCAACACTGCATCACTCAGCACAACCACAGCATTACTCAGCACAACCACAGCATCACTTAGCGCCACAACAGCATCACTTAGCGCCACAACAGCATCACTCAGCGCCACCACAGCGCTACCACAGCATCACTCAGCGCCACCACAGCATCACTCAGTGCAACCACAGCATCACTCAGTGCAACCACAGCATCACTCAGTGCAACCACAGCATCACTCAGTGCAACCACAGCATCACTCAGTGCAACCACAGCATCACTCAGTGCAACCACAGCATCACTCAGTGCAACCACAGCATCACTCAGCGCCACCACAGCATCACTCAGCGCCACCACAGCATCACTCAGCGCCACCACAGCATCACTCAGCGCCACCACAGCATCACTCAGCGCCACAACAGCATCACTCAGCGCCACCACAGCATCACTCAGCGACACCACAGCATCACTCAGCGCCACCACAGCATCACTCAGCGCCACCACAGCATCACTCAGCGCCACCACAGCATCACTCAGCGCCACAACAGCATCACTCAGCGCCACCACAACATCACTCAGCACCACCATAGCTTTACTCAGCGACACCACATCATCACTCAGGGCCAACACTGCATCACTCAGCACAACCACAGCATCGCTCAGCGCCGCCACAGCATCGCTCAGCGCCGCCACAGCATCGCTCAGCGCCGCCACAGCATCGCTCAGCGCCGCCACAGCATCGCTCAGCGCCGCCACAGCATCGCTCGGCGCCGCCACAGCATCGCTCGGCGCCGCCACAGCATCGCTCGGCGCCGCCACAGCATCGCTCGGCGCCGCCACTGCATCGCTCGGGCGCCGCCACAGCATCGCTCGGGGCCGCCACAGCATCGCTCGGGGCCGCCACAGCATCGCTCGGGGCCGCCACAGCATCGCTCGGGGCCGCCACAGCATCGCTCGGGGCCGCCACAGCATCGCTCGGGGCCGCCACAGCATCGCTCGGGGCCGCCACAGCATCGCTCGGGGCCGCCACAGCATCGCTCGGGGCCGCCACAGCATCGCTCGGGGCCGCCACAGCATCGCTCGGGCCGCCACAGCATCGCTCGGGGCCGCCACAGCATCGCTCGGGGCCGCCACAGCATCTCTCGGGCCGCCACAGCATCTCTCGGGGCCGCCACAGCATCTCTCGGGGCCGCCACAGCATCTCTCGGGGCCGCCACAGCATCTCTCGGGGCCGCCACAGCATCTCTCGGGGCCGCCACAGCATCTCTCGGGGCCGCCACAGCATCTCTCGGGGCCGCCACAGCATCTCTCGGGGCCGCCACAGCATCACTCGGGGCCGCCACAGCATCACTCGGGGCCGCCACAGCATCACTCGGGGCCGCAACAGCATCACTCGGGGCCGCAACAGCATCACTCGGGGCCGCAACAGCATCACTCGGGGCCGCCACAGCATCACTCGGGGCCGCCACAGCATCACTCGGGCCCGCCACAGCATCACTCGGGCCCGCCACAGCATCACTCGGGCCCGCCACAGCATCACTCGGGCCCGCCACAGCATCACTCGGGCCGCCACAGCATCACTCGGGCCGCCACAGCATCACTCGGGCCCGCCACAGCATCACTCGGGCCCGCCACAGCATCACTCGGGCCCGCCACAGCATCACTCGGGCCCGCCACAGCATCACTCGGGGCCGCCACAGCATCACTCGGGGCCGCCACAGCATCACTCGGGGCCGCCACAGCATCACTCGGGGCCGCCACAGCATCACTCGGGGCCGCCACAGCATCACTCGGGGCCGCCACAGCATCACTCGGGGCCGCCACAGCATCACTCGGGGCCGCCACAGCATCACTCGGGGCCGCCACAGCATCACTCGGGCCGCCACAGCATCACTCGGGGCCGCCACAGCATCACTCGGGGCCGCCACAGCATCACTCGGGGCCGCCACAGCATCACTCGGGGCCGCCACAGCATCACTCGGGGCCGCCACAGCATCACTCGGGGCCGCCACAGCATCACTCGGGGCCGCCACAGCATCACTCGGGGCCGCCACAGCATCACTCGGGGCCGCCACAGCATCACTCGGGGCCGCCACAGCATCACTCGGGGCCGCCACAGCATCACTCGGGGCCGCCACAGCATCACTCGGGGCCGCCACAGCATCACTCGGGGCCGCCACAGCATCACTCGGGGCCGCCACAGCATCACTCGGGGCCGCCACAGCATCACTCGGGGCCGCCACAGCATCACTCGGGGCCGCCACAGCATCACTCGGGGCCGCCACAGCATCACTCGGGGCCGCCACAGCATCACTCGGGGCCGCCACAGCATCACTCGGGGCCGCCACAGCATCACTCGGGGCCGCCACAGCATCACTCGGGGCCGCCACAGCATCACTCGGGCCGCCACAGCATCACTCAGCAACACCTGAGTATCATTCAGCATCACCTCAGCATCGTCTCCGCAACAGTCACCACCACTACCACCTCAGCATCACTCAGCACCACCTCAGCCTGCTCTCGGAATCTGGCATCTGTTGATTCTCCCCTAGCGTCTGGCCGCTGCTAGTGTTATAATACAGGTACTAGTTCCCAAACTTCACCCTCCGATTGTTTATGCCCCCTCAAAAAAAAGCTTTAACAAACAACCATTGCAATAGGCAGAAACAAGTTGCCAGCATTGCAAGAACAAAAGAAAACTGAGGAAATTTTTTATTGTAAATACTTTTTTTAATATGGTCGTTCAGTTTTACATAATGCCTTCTTGGTCATATGTAAAGTAACAAAAATGCTTCTGACACTTTTTTATTAGAACTTTTCAGCATGCCGCACAGCAGCCACACTTCTCTACAGCACAGCTTGAAGACATTGGCAAAGTCAATAGCTCTGGCTAAACACTTATAAGGCCCCAAAGGCGAGACCTATTGGCTATGCCAATGCTTGTTTTGGACAGTCTTGGACAAACCGAATATCCCTCCAACAGCCCGTAACACTGAGAACACCCTGTTTCTAAGGGAGCAGAAATGGATCTACAGAGTTCGTAGCCATACCTGTGGTCTGAACGATGATATCTCCTGGGACACATTGAACAATCTATAAACATGGGGGTTATCAATGGAAACTGTCTGACGTTTTTATGGGCTGCATACCGATTGGACACCTATCACACAGTTAGTGCCCTGGATATATCACTCAGCATGGGCTACACCCTTCTTACCACGAATTTGTACCTACCTAGACCATTTCCTCTCTGTATGTGTCACTATGGGCTCGGCAAGTCTTATAACATCCGCATCTCTGGCGGGGCTGAGTAATGGGGCCAGTTTTGGCAGATTTATTCACATGGAAGATGGTGTTTTGCCTGGCTCCAAATAGGAGCCCGGGGCCTGAAATATGGAGCAGTATTCATGAACAGAGTTTTACCTCCACCGGCTCCTCGCGATAGCACTGAATACCGAGAATACTATAACCACACTGTTTGCCGGCAATACGAACATTCCACCACATTTGGGGTTAAATATATGATTAGCGTGGGGCAGCCTGTTCGTTGCCTTGGATTCATTACTACATATGATAGCGCAAATACCGTACTCACAATCCCTGTCTTAAATATACACTCCAAGATGGAGGATGAGATTAGCGGTTCAGTTGACATCCAGACAGGCAGTTTGCCGTTGGCCGCGTACGTCTCATACGTGATGACGCGTACAGACGGAGACAGTGAGTTAACCAGCCCTCGCCGCTTAGCTCAGAGCAACTACGCGGCGCAGGGAGAGCCTACTGGTCGGAGACAGCTCACCTTGACGAAGTAAGTCCTGGGGGTGGAGGGGCATGCTGACGGCAGACATGGTACAGACCCGCCCGTGCCTCTTCTAACAAGGGGAGTCTATCACATACCATAGTTTATTTCGTTTGGATTTTCAATCCGACCGGATAAACACTCGATCCTGGCCCCATGGCAGTAACCTAGAGGCAATCCAGGCTTGCCGATTCGGGACCGATGAGTTGATAATTTATTTATTATTAACTACTAAAAACAACCATTTCTCTTTTTTATCTCCACGATTACAGCGTGTAACTATAGGGAGCTGTTCTCGCTCCCCCGCCAGTTCAAGCACTGTTTTTAATAAAACTCGGTAAGATTTGCAGAGTTCATGACTGTGACGCATAACTAAGTAACGATGACCCTGTGTTGTATACATGAAAAGCGTCATTATAGCGCTATTGCGGGACGATTGGTCCTCTACACCGGGGGTGCCTATTCTTTACTTTAGCACCCACCGGGTCGCACTATTGATCTGGAGGGACAAAACCACTTCTTTCTGTACGTTTTTTCACATTTATTACTTGGGGGCACCTAATATAATATGTTGTTTGTAACTTTCTCATTATTTGCAGGAATCTCATTGGGAGTAAGTTACTCTACCACTAGACCTGAGCATTTACTCAGATTTGAGACTACGCTCTACTCCACAAGTAAGGAGGTAGGGTGAGTGTCTAAGGGATCTACTTTTCATAGTCCTGATGAAAGCCGGGGACACTGCATTAGCCGGCTGAAACATGTTGACAGTTTGCAGATTGGAGGGGTAGGGGGTTCATTAAAGCCCACCATACCACCATCCACTGGTCGTTGAATGACCTTTTTATTCTGACCAGGGAATCCATCATTAAAGGGTTTGCTCGGAGATCCCTTGGTCAGTTTTAATTATTTTCTCTGCACCCTTCTTTTGGATCCCGCACTGTTTCTCTATTTGTTTGTTGTGTCTCCCCCTACCTATTGCTCCACCTCCAGTGTTGGCTTGCGCGGAGGTGTGTTAGCAGCCCTATGATGAAGCATGCCACAGATTTCTGTGGGTGAGGACAGTATTAAAAACTTGTGTTTTTTCCTCCACATCATAGCGACATATCTTGCGCAGCCCCATTTCTTTGTGTGTGTAAAGTTGTATTTTAGGAGGTCGGCAAGGGGCGTTTCCTCCTACCCCTTATCTACTGTGTGTGTTAACTACCCTTCCATGTGCCTGGTGTGTAGGGGTGCCGAGGGGCTTAGTGATGTCACTGGGATAATCCCTCCGTGCGGGGAGGCTAACTCCATAAAGGTTGACTTACCGTGGTGACAGGTGGACGGGGCCGGTGCTCCGGAGTCACGGGACGCTCACTGGCATCACAGCCGACTCCTGTGGAAAGGGAAAGGAACCTGTCACCGTGCTGCGGGGAAGGGGTCAGAGGAATCAAGAGAGAAGCTTGGTCATACTTACAACAATGGAGGTCGCACTGTGCGACTGACCTACCCTCCGTGGATCTAGAACGCTAAGGGTCCCGGGGGTGAGCGTGCTGAAATGAAGGAAACCGGAACCAGTTTCGGGTCAGAGAGCAGCGTATCCTGACGGGAGGCGGGTCCGCGTAGGGGAAGGTAAACCCCCACGAGTGTGCGGCAGCTGAACATGGCAAGAACACTGCGCCATGATGAGGAGAAAACCCCAGGTGTCATGTGAGTGTCAGCATGTACCGGTGGTTACAAATGGACACATATGCACGGAGGCGCTATGGTAAAAGTGCTATCCGGTGGGAGGGATAATGAAAAGCGGAATCAATCAAGGAAAAAGGAGCTACATAAATTAGTAGAATAGGGGGGAGCTGCAACATATAAGTGAGGCTAGGGAGAGGTGGATGACCCCTGGGAAAGGGGGGGCCGGGAGGGCTGTGAACATAGATGATCCACTCATCGTGTTGGCGGGGAGGTTGGGCGGGGGTTGTTCGGTTATGGGTGAAGGGAAGAGGAAAAGGTGGGAAAAGAAAAGAGGGAAAAGAGGCTTAAGAACCTGATAAGAGTCAAGGTGGGTAATAGGGAAAGCTAGTGTGGCCCAGAATTTAGAAATAAAGAGCAGTCTATGCAGAGTCTACCCCTCCAGGGTCGGGTATCGGGAGGAGGAGGAGAATGTGTAGTGATCATTGCTGATGCCATTCTAGTGTAGTTTTCTAAATGGGTCCGCGCCAAAGGGTGTCATGATGAGTTCAGTCACAGTTTGATCTCACTCCAAGGTATGTCATCGTTGAGGCCTGCCCGGTTTGTCGACAGACGGAAGATCCTACGTTGTTCCCTGAGGAACAAGTCATCTTTGTTTATCTGTATGTGTGCTTCTAGGATTGTCCATTTCAGGTCGTCTGGTGAATGGTCCTTTCCTCTGTAGTGGGAGCTCATCTTGGTGGTGTCCTTTCTACATCTGACGTTACTGCCGTGTTCAGTTATCCTTGTCTTGACCTGTCTGGTGGTCATGCCTATATAGTATTTGAGAGACGGGCATGTGATCATATATATGCAGTTTTTTGTGTTTCAATTCATGTGAGATGTTTGAGACCATGTACTGGTGGGGCTCAACTGAATCTCTTTAGAAGGTTTTGTCATGTGACACACACTGCATGACACACATGGAAAGTGTCCTTTTACCGGAAATGAATAGTGAAATCAATGAAAACAACGAACATTTGTTGAACCAGAAAGTCAGCAAATTACAGAAGGATATCAAAAAGTTGGAAAAGTCTAACCATATCCACGTGAAGACTTTGTAGGAGGGGAAGAATCCCTGTCCTCCGATGAGAGCCACACCTCAAGTAGAAGGAACTCCTCGTTCAGTAGCAACTCTAGCCAGGGAATTAGGGGCAGCGGCGACTCTCTCCAGAACCAACCACTGCAGCTACCACCCCCCCTAATGGGCTATGGGATACCTCAGTATCAAGGCCCCCCAATGGGATGGCACTCCCCTTTCCAGATGTTCACAAGGACCTCCACAAACATTCCCACAACCATTCTACCCCCCTTTTTTGCAGAGGCTGGGGCAGAGGGAGAGGAAGAAGTCCGCAAAATAAACCAGTTCAGTGGCAGGAGACCACAGCAGAAACATCACTACAGAGACGGAGTCAGACAAAGAAAAATTAGTAGTTTTTTCTTAAAAACTTTATTTATAACTGTTCGCAGTCGGTATACATGAATACAAAGCAATTTAAATGGCACAGCAAATACAGCAATGGCGCACGTGAATTTGACAGCGAAACAACGTTTGTCTGCAGAGCTGGTTTGCTAGAAAGTTCACGGGCTGGAAGAATGCGCCTGTTGGCGAATGTAGCTAGTGAAGGGTTCCCAAATGTCTCGGGGTCGAGAACTTGGGGGCATGAAGTCCCAAAAAGTGGACAATTGTTCATGACAATAGGAAATGTCTTTGATCCAATCGCACGTCTTTGGCGCTAGTGTACTGCCCCAGCACATTGCAACCCTACGTTTGGCGAGGAGGAGCATTATAGCAGAGAGTTTACGAGAGTTGCTGGCTATCTCCACCACGTATCCCAGTAATCCGATCAGTGGAGATTGGGATAGTGGTGTGTTTATAACTTTTTCTATTACCCCAAAGACTTCTACCCAGTATGCTGCGACAGCTGGGCAGTGCCAGGCAAGATTAATAAAATCTGGTGAAGTGGCGTGGCATCGTGTTCAATGAGGGTCTGGGGATATGCCCATTCGATATAGTTACACTGGAGTGCGATAGGTGCGGTGTAGGAAGTTAAAATGAATTAGGCGTAGTCTGTAATTTGGAGATAGTAATTGAAGTTGGCCGCAGCAAAATGCCCATTGTGCATCTGTGAGTGGGAGGTTGAGCTCTTGCCCCCAGGTATCCCGGGCAGGTGTGGACATTGCGGGTGAGGTGTGTTGTAGGTTGTTGTAAAGATACGTGATAAGTTTCCGGGGCGAAGTAGTACTATATATGTGTTCTAAGGCCATGAGGGTCGCCAGGGGTGCTGGAAATGTTTTGAATAGCTCTTTACATGTCGCCCGTAGTTGATAATAAAGAAGAGTGTCTAAGGGTGTGTTGGAGTTAGGTTGCGGGTTCTGGGGGCCGCGGAATCGGTCCTCTGGGAAGAGGTCTGCGAAGGTGTGGATGTTAAGGTTGTTAGCACTGCTGCACGCGTTTCCATCATGTAGTGGGGATATTAGGGGATGCCTCGCTACTGGAATCGATGGAGCCTAAAGGAGAGAGACGCCTGCGCGGCGTGCCAACCCAGCCCACGCCCACCTCATACACTGGGAAGTCTCTATTTCGGAATTGGGTCGTTTGTATGGAAGGAGCAGGGCAGTCGAAAGTGGCCATGGTGAAACTGCATCTATCTCTACTGCAACGTGCGGCTGAAAGGGTGTAGGGTGTGTCCAATAGTGCAAGAAGTGTGCCTGAGCGCATAGTGCATATAGCTGTAGATCTGGCGCCCCTACACCGCCCAGGGATTGCGGTAAGGTCAGCAGCTCGTATTTGACCCGGGGCTGTTGGCCCGCCCAAACCAGTGTGATGAGGTTGGAGCGGAGCAGTTTAAAGAAGACTTGTGTGATCGGGATGGGAATATTTATGAATAAGTAAAGAAATTTCGGTAGTACAACCATCTTTTCGATGGCAATTCAGCCCGCCAGTGATAGTGGGAGTTTAGACCATAGGAGGATGCGATCCTCAAGCCACATCATCGCTCTGCTGAAGTTGGCTCTCCACACCTCAGTTATGTCTCTGCTGACGTAAATCCATAAGTACTTAACAGGCCCCATGGCCCACTGGAGTGGGTATTCGACGGGGAATGGGGTTGTGGCTTCAGTTAAGGGAAGAAGTGTTGATTTGGCCCAGTTTATTTGAACTCCGGAGAGACCCCCGAATCGTATGATTTCGCGAATTAGTGGGGAGAGGTTGTGTTCAGGCTGGCTGACATAAAGAGTGATGTCGTCTGCATACAAGGACACGGTAAGGCCTCGAGTTGTGAAGCCCACTCCTCTGTTCGCGTGATGCTGACAAATTTGTGCGGCTAGGGGTTCCATCGCAATGGCGAAGAGCAGGGGCGAAAGGACATGCCTGCTGTGTGCCCCTGTTGACTGGGAAGGGTTCCGATATTTGCCCATTAAGGCGTACCCCGGCGGTGGGTGAGGTGTAGAGAAGGCGTATCTGTGCAAGGAAAATGGAGCCAAGGCCCATTCTGCTCAGTAGCGGGAATAGAAATCTCCATTCCATGAGAAAAAAGAAAAATTAGTAGTTAATCTAACAGTGAGAATATTAACTGCTACAGAAATCACATCCCTAGAGAAAGGTCTGGGATTTGTGCCTGCTCCTAGTGATGACCAATTTTGCACCACACAAGAACTGCATGGTTTTATTTTAGGAAGATGCGGCTACACAAGTTTTTCCAGGGCAAACCAGCCTCTGACACAATTGACTCAGGCCTACACAACCCGTCCACAGTGTAGGCGTAAATGTAGATGGGTTGTGTAGGCCTGAATCAATTGTGTCAGAGGCTGGTTTGCCCTGGAAAAACTTGTGTAGCCGTATCTTCCTAAAAAAAAACATGCAGTTCTTGTGTGGTGCGAAATTGGTCATCACTAGGAGCTGGCACAAATCCCAGACCTTTCTCTAGGGCTGTTATTTCTGTAGAAGTTAATATTCTCACTGTTAGATTAACTACTAATTTTTCTTTTTTCTCATGGAGTGGGGATTTCTATTCCCGCTACTGAGCAGAATGGGCATTGGCTTGAGCAAGCCGTCCTCAAGGAGATTAACCATCTCCCAAAAAGAACCTATTTCAACAATATGTCTAAATTGGAATCTACCACCATGAGAACCCTGGGTAATGACACCTCAATCACTATAAAACCTGCAGACAAGGGAGGATCTATCGTCATCATGAATACAGATGACTATGTGCCAGAATGCTTAAGTCAACTAGCCAATAGAACATACTATACACCCATTACAGTCAACCCCACCAAAAATCTCAAGACCAGAATTGGTTCAACCGTCTTCTGCGCTGAAACTCAAGGGTGGATCAGCAATAAAGAGTCTGAGTTCTTGATTAAGGAACACCCTAAGATCCCATACTTTTACACGTTGCCCAAAATACATAAAGGCACTTCACCCCTACCAGGGCGACCAATCGCGTCAGGCTTAGGATCCCTGTTAGAACCTCTCTCACAGTTTGGTGACCACTTCCTGCGACCCCCTAGTATCCAAAACACCTTCATTTCTTGCGAGATACCAAGGACGTACTGAACCTACTAGAGAACCTTGAGGAAGGAGGTATCTATCGACCTACTGGTCACTCTAGACTTAGAAGCCTTCTATACAAACATCCCCCAGGATGCAACCCTGGATGTTATTGAACGAATCATGCTTAATGAGACCTGGACATCCCCTACGCCTGTGAGCTTTGTTATGGAATGCGCTACGCTAGCATTAAAAGAGAACTTTTTCCAATTTCAAGAAAAGTTGTACCACCAAAAACAGGGAACATCGATGGGCAGCACCTTCGGCCCGAGTCTTGCCTGTTTATACATGGCACATTTTGAGACCCTGTACATCCTCAACGTTGAGAACCCCTTTTTTGCCAACATGATCAGTTGGCGACGTTACATCGATGATATGCTCGTCTTATCGCGATGTGATTTGAACACCTGAAAAAGATTCTGTGACTGGGTGAACACATTGAATCCTTTCTTAAGATTCCCTAGCAGTATCTCAGGGTCCCATATTCCATTCCTAGACTTACTGATATCCATCAAGTAAGGTAGACCTCAGACCACCACCTACAGAAAACTATCTGACTGTAATAGCCTCCTAGGATATGACAGTCACCACCCGAAACATCTCGGGGACAATCTACTGTTTGGACAGTTTTTACGGCTCTGCTGTAATTGTAGCACGGTCCAGGACTACAAAGAACAGGCTAGCACCCTTCCCACCAATCTGATCAATTGGAGATACCCTACCAGGGTGGTTGAGCAGGCGTGCATAAGGGCCAGACACAATAATAGGGAGGCTCACCTTGAAACAAGAAACAGACCAGTAGATAATCTACTGACATGTGTCACTTCCTTCACTCCCAATTCTACCCAGATCAAGAAATTAATAAGAAAACATTGGCCAATACTACATACAGGGAATTTGGCCATAGCAATACCACGCTTTTCCTTCAAACGCACCACTAACCTTAGAGACAACATTGTACACACTAGGCCGAAGAACTTTAACAAGACAGCACACAACACACTCTGGGGCCTCCCTCCAGTAAAAGGACACTTTCAATGTGGGTCATTCAGTGTGTGTGTCGCATGACAAAACCTTCTAAAGAGATTCAGTTGAGCCCCACCAGTACATGGTCTCAAACATCTCACACAAATTGCAACACAAAAAACTGCATATATATGATCACATGCCCGTGTCTCAAACCCTACATAGGCATGACCACCAGACAGGTCAAGACCAGGATAACTGAACACCGCAGTAACGTCAGATGTAGAAAGGAAACCACCAAGATGAGCTCCCTCTACAGAGCAAAGGACCATTCACTAGACGATCTGACATGGACAATCCTAGAAGCACACATACAGATAAACAAAGATGACTTGTTCCGCAGGGAACAACGTAGGATCTTCCGTCTGTCAACAAACCTGACAGGCCTCAACGATGACATACCTCGGAGTGAGATCAAACTGTGACTGAACTCATCATGACACCCTTTGGCACCGACCCATTTTGAAAACTACACTAGAATGGCATCAGCAACGATCACTACACATTCTCCTCCTCCCGATACTCGACCCTGGAGGGGTAGACTCTGCATAGCCTGCTCTTCATTTCTAAATTCTGGGCACCACCAGCTCTCCCTATTACCCACCTTGACTCTTATCAGGGTCTTAATCCTCTCTTCCTTCTTTTCTTTTGTCATCTTTTCCTCTTCCCTTTGCCCATAACCCATTAACCCACGCCAGCCCCCCCCCACCAACATGATGAGTGGATCGTCTATGTTCACAGCTCTCCCAGCCCCCCCCTTTCCTGGGGGCCATCCACCTCTCGCTAGCCTCACTAATATGTTGCAGCTCCCCCCCTATTTTACTAATTTATGTAGCTCCTTTTTCCTTGATTGATTCTTCTTTTCATTATCCCTCCCACAGGGTAGCACTTTTACCATAGCGCCTCCGTGCATATATGTCCATTTGTAACCACCGGTACATGCTGCCACTCACATGACACCTGGGGTTTTCTCCTCATCATGGCGCACTATTCTTGCCATGTTCAGCTGTCGCACACTCACGGGTTTAGCTTCCCCAATGCTGGCCCGCCTCCCGTCGGGATACGCTGCTCTCTGACCCGAAACTGGTTCCAGTTTCCTTCATTTCAGCACGCTAACCCCCGGGACCCTTACCACTCTAGATCCAGGGAGGGTAGGTCAGTCGCACAGTGCGACCTCCATCGTTGTAAGTATGAGCAAACTTCTCTCTTATTTCCTCGGACCCCTTCCCCTCCGCGCAGCGCAGTGACACGTTTCTTTCCCTTTCCACAGGAGTCGGCTGTGACGCCAGTGAGCGTCCTGTGACTCCGGAGCACTGGCCCCGTCACCACGGTAAGTAAACCTTTATGGAGTTACCCTCCCCGCACTGAGGGATTATCCCAGTGGCATCACTAAGCCCCTCTGCACCCCTACATACCAGGCACATGGAAGGGTAGACTTCCCTCTACGGGGGTTCACAATAATTGCCGGGCTCATGTACCCCCCTCACCTACGGGTTGGCCCCACCCCTGGTTCTGTGTGTCTTCTCACCCCAGCCTAGACCTGCATGATATGGGAGCACTACCTGCAGATGGGGGCATAATTATGAATGGCGAGCTCACTTAGCCCCCTCTCCCACGGGTCTGTACTTTTTGTCCATCCAACCTACCCTAGACCCGCTTGACATGTGAGCATCCCTGTAGCATACGCCTTGCTGCGGTGTATACACCCTATAGCTCCCCCTGTTCTACTCCCCATCATATTGTTAGATTTGTGATTCACTGACCCTGACTAGGGCAGGACCGTTTAATATGCATCACTCCATCAGGTTTTTGGTCCCCCCCCCGAGGATGCTAAACACCCTTTATCCCCAACAACCACTTAAGTGTTAAGAATGTGAGTCCAACCTTTCACCACCTACAGGGAATCTTGCTGGTTTCCCTTTTGATTGTACCACCCCCTCCCTCCCTTTCCTACCCTCCTCCATCCCTGTACCCCCACCCCCTTCCCCCCTTTTTTTGTCCTCCTTCTCTATTTAGGTCCCTACTCAGGAGGAACCTTGTTGCAGTGGGTGTATTTTGGTGAGGGTATGGTTTAAAAAATAAAAATAAAATTCTATACATGTATACACGTACCAACCCTCTGAGTAGCAAGCAGGGTACCTAGGTCCTGACGGAATACCACTATCTTTATGATGCACAGGGCATGAAACATGTTGACCATTATCCTAAACTTATAACGCTTGACGAGACCATTATAATCTCTTCATATAAGTGTCACAGGTTTTAATCATGACATGGAACCCGCTAAATAAAGGTAATACAGCTAGTTCCCATAATCATTTTTAACTTTATCCACCCTGCACTCTACTCACCTTTGTACATACAACAAAGTTCCCAGACACACCCACTTCATCTACGGCTAAAACCCCAGGGAAAAGATCTCCGGCAAAGAGCTCCCTGTGGGGCCCATTGAGCATTGCAGCGCCGGCCCAATTAGTAACTGCCCTATGATGAAGCATGATACCCCCGGTGGTGGGTAAGGGCCCTTGCTCCTTATAGGAGCTATCCCCCTTTCCGCTTAGACCTTCAAACTCATTTCCCTCTTTCTGTTAGGAACTGCACACCTTGTGATTGATAGTTTATACCGTGGGGCTCGTGTGCTGGACCTTTATTGGCCCCTGGTCCCCCCTTGTTTGAGTTACTACACCCTGCACTACACCACTCACGACACTCAAGGCCACTCCACTCTGCGACACTTGACTCAACTCTAACACTGTGCTCCACTCTACACCACTCAACTCTACGCCTTTCCACTCTACGGCACTATACTCCCTCCACGCCACTCCACAACACTCTGCTACTCCATGACACTCCTCTTCACTCCTCTCCACGTCACTTAACTCTGTTGTATGCCACTCCATAACACACCACTTTACTTTGCTTTACGACACTCCACTCCATCCTTTACCCTACTAACTTTTAGCCATGCTGAACAGCAGCCACTCTGTTGTCCAACATTGCTAAAACATATTGACAAAGCCAGTAGCTCTTCCATAGGCGAGACCTATTGGGTTTGCCAGTGCTTGTTTCAATTAACAGTAACAATTCCCTTAGCAGTCTATCCTAATATTTCCATTGTGAAAAATAAGTGTTCACTATAATTGCGTCTGTACAAGCATTTCTCTTGCGGAGATCCTTTTTTATTCCCAACCCTAAAATTTTAACAGTTAAGTACTCCAGTGACTCAATATAAATTCTTTGCGCTTGTATATTATGTTTACTGAAACTAAAAACCCTAATCGCCCTGCCGGCTGTCCTGATTTTCCCTTGACGGTGTCTATACTAAAGACCGCGTTCTCTTCCAAATCAAATTTATTCATTTCCCAAGTTTCTTGCAGGGCAATAAGCAGCAAATCTTTTTTTATTATCTAAAATGGACCTTAAAGAATCTCTTCAAACTGGCTATATTCCATGAACAAAACATCACCAGCATCATTTTCTGATTTAAATCGCCCCACCACCCAATTCCAATCCTGCTCATAATTTTCCAGCCGGTCATCAGGTTTTGTATATATCTGCCTTCCATTTACTGACTTTGTTATATCAGCCCTCTCAATCTCTCTACCCGGATACCTCCCATGCCCCCTATGACGATCTATATTGTTTGCCTTAGCCACACTCTGCTTAACTTGGGGAGTTAAGCCAATTACTTGCGTCTTCCAAATAATTGTCCAATAGATTTGAAGGTGAAGAGAATTTCTCATAGACCTCATAACCTGCACAACGTAGGTCATTAATTAAATTAAGGACTACCTCTCCCACAATTCTGGAGTGAAAATAATTAGTAACAGATGGCCAAGATGGGGTGTGGCCAACCTCGGCAAGATGGCGGCTGTGTCTTAGACCCGCCCTGCACCACGACCCAAGATCCAACATCATCCGCTACCGATTGGGGTGTAACCCCCTCTTTCATGGATTGCTTGCACAGGCCCCCGCCCCCAGGCTTCGCCTGAGCCGGTTGTCTGAGCCGGGGCCAGATCATCCGCCTGCACTGCCGGCTGCTGATGAGCCGCACATGTAATGCCTGGACTGACATCCCCGATCTGAGCGGCGGGCCTGATTGATTGTTTGGCCTGGTTTGCCTGTGGGGAGGGCCCATTGTTCCCGCGGGCCCCCCTTTTGGCGGCACCTGCAACACAGGGACTGCCTGGTGCGGCCATCGGTTGGCCTTCCACTATCGGCCACCGGTAGCAGGGACTGTCGGCACTGCACATAGAGGCCAGTGCGGTCTGCCGGGCTAGTGTACTCTGTGGGGGGGAGCTCCGATTACCCTTTCCTTGCCCTCTCTGGCCTGGACCATGGGAGTGCCTCCCCTCTCTCCTCTGGGTGGCCCTGCCTAAGTACCGGCTCCCTAGCGTGGCTGCCGCTGCCTTGTTTGAGTGATTGGAGAGGCAGCCGGGCACACCGGACAGCCTGGAGTTCGTCCCTGCATCGACCATAGACCTCAACCACCGCCCACCTCACCCCTAATTGGGGGCCCACCTGCCCGCACCCTTGCTGCACCGGGCAGGACCACAATGAGTACCCTTCTGGGGCTTGAGGGACTGGGGGTGTGCCTGTTCTGCACCCAGCAGCCTGCTCTTTCTATCTCTGGGCAGCCCCTCCGTTGTTGGCGAAGGGCGGCTGGGCCTGATGCCTTGTGGGCCTGCCTGTGGACCAGGCTCGCTATCGCCACTAATCCCCCTTCATATGGTGCAATGATGGGATTGTGTGGCCTAGTGGCTGGGTGCAACATCGGCCGCTTCGCCCTCCTGCCTCATCTGACTTTATAGCTGCCACATACACAGCCTTAGCCCTGATCCACAGGAGTGGTGACTGCGGTCTGCGCTCTCTGCGCCGGACTTGGTTCCTGCTGGTGTAGCCCCCTCCCCTCTATGGACATTGGGCACATCAACCCCCTTGGCAATAGGGGTCGAGGAAGGGTGTGCCCCCGCTGTAGAGGACAACACAGCCTTTCCTGGGCCTGAGGAACATCGTAGGCCTGCATCCTCATCACAAGCAGGCCTCTCAACGCCATTACTCTCCCCCCCCCACGCTGCACCATCGCCCAGGCTGGGGATTTGGGTGCCTTCTGGACTGCTGGTGCCCCCCTCTGGTTTCTCCCGGGCTGTACCTGTAGGAGGAGTGGCGGGTCCTGACGCAGCGTTACCTCAGGACTGTTGGACCTCTTCTTGTGTCTCCCTTGCAGCGGAGCCAGCCTATTACTCCATATTGGACTACATGGAAGGCCCTCCCTATTCTGTTATCACTTAAACCACGCATTTGAGACCTGAGGAACAGTTGAATATCGTTTTTTAGGATTCTGCCCTAAATCAATCAGCCCCAGGGGCCTTTCCACCTACCAGGCTTTCAGTTGCCACTACGATCTTGATGCAGCAGAAGCGGTGGGGTAAAATGTTGTCACTTACTTTCCACACCAACTACTAAATAAGTAATGGAAACGTAATTCTAATGTCGGGCCAATTTTGCTTCAGAATACCTACTTGCTGTGTTTTTTTATCTATTTTGTTGTCTGTCTCTTTCTCTCTTATATGCTTCGTAATTCCACTCTTCAAGAGCTTCGTACTGCATAGGTCTTGGATTTGGACTCAAATTATTCATTCGTCTCCTCAAATTCTCTACAATTTTAGTATTAAAAGTACCATTTTCTGGAAATGCCAAATTACCATCCTGTTCTGTATATTTCATCCAGTTTTCCAACCAAGTACAAGTATGGTATCCCCTTTCTGTTGCCATAAATGCTGCAGGCGAACCCTCTGGAGCCATAGGAGTTCCCTCTCTAATTACTATTGGCTGATCCCTGCTAAACAATGTTTTTAACAATTTAATTATTTTCATGTTTTCTTTTCAAATCTGTAAAGTTTGTTTTAGTAAATAAGTCTACAAACTCCCTTCCGTGTTATGTTTTTCTGCTTCGAATCAATGTTATTCTACACTATCCAATCTCAGCGCGACTCACACTAACTAACCTATAGCAGCGCGGCACTTTTGGTGACGTATACTCACCACTGACCAATACCAGCGCGGCTTTCTGTTACGTCAGTATTACTCCTTCTACTGACCCTCACTTTACAAAATCAGCGTCCGCGTCTTTTTCAAGTCTTTTGACAAACCATAACGAACTACATAAACAGCTTATCTGTAGGGAAGTAGGATCTGCTTCTTATGGTTACCCCCACTTTTTGCTTGATGTTGCACTGTTTTTGACTAGTTTGACTGGGATCCTGCTAATCAGTAGTCAGCAGGAGTCAGCAGTCTATCTGCTTTCTCCCTTAAATTGTTATGCCTGTACTTTGGTACACTCCAGATTGGATACTGGGGTACCCTGTTATATGGCCCTTAGGGACATTGTCGACATTGCTAAGTTAGCATGAGCTTTGCTGCCATGATGCTGCTTTTGCGCACGTTACTACAGGACTTTATTTTTGCAGGCCTTTGTTTATGCCTTTCACATGAGAACTGTCTGCCTTTCACGTTTTCTGCTGAGTTCCTGGAGTTTTGTCTGAACACGATGTGCAAGGTCGATAAACAATGCCCCTTGTTATTCTGTTCTGGTCAGTCCCTAGCACCTAGACATAACATGCTAAACACAGCTGCAATGCTGGAGACTCGTGCTTTGATATTACGGGGATGCGTGTTGTTTTAACACACACTTGGAGAGAGCCCTATCCATGGAGAAGAGCTACGCTGTTCCTATGATGTAAACCTTGTATCTAGGCTTTAAGGTACGGGGTCTGCTGTCAAAGCCCAGAGATCTTCCTTTATATAAATAAACTGCTTCCAGTCAAGGGGAGGGTGGTTAGGCCTTATAGTCCTTTTTCCACTGTCTTTATACAATGACTTCCCCCTTTGTATTCCAATGGAATTGTAACCATGCTAATTGTTTTGAGTTTATGCACTTTGCTGCTGGTAGTGGCTCGTATACTGTATTGTAGAGCACAATAGTTAAAATAAACATTTTGAACTATTACAGTGACTCTGCCAATTCTTATTGTGGACAAGTACGAGTGAGCGAGCGAAAGAGTATGTCTTGCTCCCGCGATTCCTGAGAGAGTTGAGTGTTGTGTTCTGGGTTGTCTAATCATTTGGAGCTTCGTGATATTTGGAGGAGAACGAATGAGACACTATAGCTAGTCGGTTTTGGAATTTTGGGTACTAAGGTGATAGGTTGGTACACCCCTATATACCGAGGTCCTGTTTTCCTGCGCATAGGTCTGTGTAGGTGCAGAATCCCCGCAACACCTTATAAGTCCCTAATATATGGTACCCATTTACCCAGGGCATAGGTACCCCAGAGGCCTCCCATGGGCTGAAGCATGTATTATGCCACCCATGAGAGGCCATGCAAAATGGAACTACAGGTCTGCTCCTGCAACCAGTGTAAGATGGTGCTTGCACCACTTACCTTAGTTATAGGTTCACTATATCTATAGGTCACTACACTTAAAACTTATAAGTCACCCCTATAGCAGGCCTTATCAATCCTGAAGGCAGGGTGCTGGGTTTTTAGTGAGAGGGTGCCGCTCTGCAACCTTGGGAGACCATGCTCCCGGGTTCTCTGTGACTCAGCCGGACATATAGGTAGAGGTGCATTTTAACCTCGGGGTAAATGCTATCTCAAAGGGCTGCATAGAAACATATCGTGTTTGGTAGCATACACCTTGGAATCATACCTCCGAAGCGAGCTTCGTGGGGTCACTGGTCTATCCGGTGCCAGCCTTCTCGACCCGGTCAGCACAAAATGCATGCTGCCGACCAGAGACACATTTCTGCCCTCCTGCTGCTGAGCCAAGCTTGAGCAGAGGAAGGCAGCACAATAGGCATCCTGTCACAGGGAGGTGTGACCACTTCCCAGACAGGGTTTAGTGTATTGGGGCAGGGTGGGTGCACTCTGAGAGTGCCTGAAAGTCTGCACTGGGGGCACATTTGGTGCCCCTGTGCATAGTCCAGCTCAAACTAGTTCTGGGAGCCATTAGCTTCTGCTCTGGCGCGAAACTGGACAAAGGACATGGGTGTAACCACCCCTCTGTCCTGACCCTCCCGTCGGAGGGTCCCCCGAATCTGGCCAACCCCCTCCAGTGGGTACAAAAGGGCTTACCTGGCTGTAAGACTTTAGATTTTACGTGGACAAGATTCTACAAGAAGAAACCACTGACCTTCGACCGTCTGGACACTCTGGAATTCACTGGACTTCGTCTGGACCCGACTTCGTCTCCCTCGCCATCCAAAGCTTTGTCTGTGCCCATGCTCCGTACAGGCTCCGTGCAGGACCTGTGGTGCACTAAGGACAACTGAAGAATCTCCCCTGCACTAGCAGGCACCTCAACGCAACTGACCGGTCTGCTGCTCCCGAGCTCCTGCGGACTTTGAAGATTTCAGCAACACAGGAGGTGGGTTTCTGAAGGTCCCTGAGGTTGATCTGCCCTCTCAGCAAGTTTGAGGCCAGTATCCCTCGTGGGGACTGCATAACCCGAACCCCTGTGCACCGCGTTCATTTGCAGTTGCATATGCTTGTTGGCGATTCCCGAGCTTGTGCATTGGACTCTGTGTAGTCCTGACCCTGAGCAGTATTTGCACCAAAGAACTCCGGCCTCCTCGCACCGAGTGCTCCGTGGGCTGGTACTTTGTGATCTTGCTTAAGGTCCCCTCGCGACTCCTGGGCATTCGGCCTGTGGGTCCTCCTGAGGGTCATCTTGATTTCTGTTGGGCTTTTCTGGTTGCTCCAGACATGCCCTGACTCCACATAGCTTTGTGAGTCCCCTGGACCTTGCTGGTCCACACCGTAACCTGCTTGACCTTCTTGCGTGGGTTGCTTTTGCCAAGGCTTGTTGGAGCTCCAGCCGGACACCGACCCCTCAGCACTCGACATCCTTCATGGGACAGCTCGCATCTGGCTCCTGGTCGTCCTCGACGTCTCCTGGTCCTGCAGAGTCCAGCATCCCTTCTTCGCACCTGAAGCACCCGACATCAGTGGGCATTCGTCTACCGAGCCCCTGGTCACTCTGAAGTGACCCAGACTGTGTCCCCTCTGCTTTCAGGTCCTTCCTTCCAGAATCCATGCTTGTATTCCACCGGACCCTTTTCACCTTCACGGCAGCAGTACTTCTTCTCAGCCCTCTGTTGAGAACGCCGGCGGTTTCCGACACCACTCCAGACCTATGCCCCGGCTCCTCTGGGATAGGTAACTCGGGTACTACAGTATCCACGGGTGAGGTGGCTCTCCAACCTCTTAAGTTCCGAAGGGTTTCCTCGAAGTCCTCCTAGAAGGGTCCTTAAACTGTAAAATTGCAACCGCGACTACCCCCATAGAATTGTACGGAGCCCGTGGTCGTGTTACCACACTGCACCCGTCCTCCGTTGGGTCCCTATCTACTCACCTTGGGTGGTTCCTTGGGGTCCCAGCTATTCTACGTGTTCTTGACCTTGTCTTGACCCGAGTCGTGGTTGTTATACCACTATTTTAGTATATGGTTTGGTCTTCCCCCGGGAGCCCACTGTGTATTGTGCTACTTACAACTGTTCTATTAATCTTGTATTGTGTGCGTTGTGTTCTACTAGAGAGTGTTATATTAATAAATACATATTTTTATATAACTACTGTGTGGTTCTCCTTTCATTTAGTCAATATAGGAGGTGATATTCTGGTAACACAAGCTGCTTTACATTCCTTAAAGATTAAGCCTGAAGGCTGCTCTCCACAGCTACCACTAGGATAGCTTTCTAAAGGTTATCTTTGACCTCATACATCATAAGGGTCGTTTAGACTGGTGCAAGGTGCCCACTTTAATTAGTGGACAGCATATACCAGGCCAACTGCTCCACTAAAAGAAATACGAAAGTGTTTTTATGTACTCTAAGAAATCTCTACACTCCAGCAATAAACCTCGACCAGCGTGATTTTTTGCTCTCTTACAAGCGGAAAATTCTCTGGACCTCCCCAGTTGCGCTTTCTGAAGTGACCCAAATAAACCTCCACTATTTCATTCAACAAAGTTCCCTGTGCAGTAACTTTCAGTTCGACGACTGCCTTGTACCGCATCAACAGCAGACCACGCTCATAAAGCTTAGTGTATGCCACACTAAGACAGCCCGTAGGCTTATCCCAGGATCTCAGGCCAACGACGGACCCGTCAACTTCTTTCCATTGAGATTCAACAAACCTCAACATGACATAAAGGTACAAACTCAACAAATATAATAAATCTTTTTAAATCTGTCCTGTCTTAAAACTCCGCCTCTTCATTACCTAGTATTTTAGTCTAAACTAACCATCCGAAGCAACTACCAAAAACTGATTCAGTGGAAGCGGTTGGGGAAAATTTTTTCACTTATTTTCCACACCAACCACTAAATAACTAACGGAAACGTAATTCTAATGTCGGGCCCATGAGACCATATTACTTAGTTAGCAATATCAAAGGTCCTCCGATGAATCTTTGGTACAGCTAAAAGGGACTAAATATGAAAGAACGGAATGCTATTTTCCCATGAGGACCTACAATGAAGAAATACGCTAAACATCAGTAAATAACATTGTCATATCAAATAACTCAATAACTCATGAATAAAAACAAACTCCTTTCTTTTCTAAAGTAATTCTCTTTGTTATTCGAAATATTAATGGTCAATCACAAGTACAAATTAGAATGTCATCACTTTAGTTTCTCAAAGTTTACAGGTTAAATCACTATAAGGAACAGAAATTCTCGAAGCATCAGAACATCAAGTATAGAGGAGTGAGAGAGAGAGAGAAAACATAATTGAAACATTTTCACTTACGTAGCGGAAAATTACTAATGCACAGTGTGCAATTAGTCTGAAAAGCTAACCCCACGGCCGATAGGGAATAGCAGAAGCAGTATCACCAGCCGGTGATATGCAAAGACTCTAAGAAAGTATTAGGTCTTCTGCAGGTAAATAACGCCAGCCCAAGTATCAGGAATCAGCACAGCATACCACGAACGCAGGGACAGGTCACTGGTCTTGTGAATGAGCCACTGAACACTTTCTCACGAGAGTTCTTATACACCGCTATTTCCTTTCTTTGGTTAAAATGTTGCATTCTCTACTCTCTACAAACATTTTCATTGGCTAAACACGATGGTGTGGCAGTCTACTGACAATGACCTAACTAATATTTTCTAAACATTTCTTTGTCTAAATCACTATACTACTTCCTTAGGAGGAAAAGGAAATAATCTAGCTACTAATGTGTTAATTTTCTGTTACAGTTACATTCATGTGTTGTACACTCCTCGCCTAGACAGGAAAGAAATCGAAAGTTTTATTCAGAAATAGGCACTCCAAGGAAGCATTTGAAACATTTTGGACAACAGAAACTCTAAGGAAACACTTGATACGTTTTGAGGGACGGGAGCACGGAAGCACATCCCCTAACATTTCTAAGGCCTACATTTATTTTAGCAAAAGAGAGAATTATTTTCTATAAGGCCTACACTCTACTTTCACGAAGAATAATGCATTTCCCTTGTCGTTTATTTTTCGGTAGTAAGGGAGACAGAAAATCAGGCATTAGAAAACACATAGAAACTATATTAATTCCATTTAATCCTCTCATTCGTTTCTCATTACACTAGCTAAAGCTATCCTGTTGTCCTGCCTTTGCACATTTACTTGTTGTACACTATTTGGTTAAACGTTAGTTTTTATCATTTTCCAAACATTAGTAAATTAATACATGTTGATAGGTGGATTTCATTGAGCAGATTTTAACTCAAAAATCGTGCTCCATCAATCTTCTGTACTTCTATAGATAGGTTCCTGTAAATATGACCTCTCCCTGTGAAGGCGTATCCTTGACCTTTCTGTATGCGCAGTTTGGGGGCCGTAGCTTAGGAATGTTACTTATTTAAAATGAAGACTCCTAAAACGTGATCTTTCCTGTCGCCTGACCCTTCCCCTGGAAGCCCTTTACCAAACGTAATTTGTGTCAAAGGCATTCGGTGTGCCTGTAAATTAGTGGCGTGTTCTCTTGCCACACCCAATGATTTGTGTTGACATCTGCATTGTGCGTAGGGCATCGCCCCAGACGGTTTCATGGATTCCACACTCAGTCTTAGCAGAGCTTTTAGTTACTGTCCCTTTGTTTCCTGACGGTGTCCGCCTCTCCTTGAATCTAATGAAGTATCAGGTGATAGCTTAAAGATTAATGCCGGCTCCAGTTCTTCGGCAAGAAATCTTCATTATCCGTGCTGGATATCATGTGGCGCTTTCATAACTCATTTGAATACGTGGGGACTGCTTCAAATCTGAGCTTTTTAATTTGTAGTAAATGATTAAACAGCGTGCGAAGGTTACTTTCTGCCACAAAAGCGCCGCACGCCGTAGTTTTTGTAGTCTTTACGGTATCAAATGCACCGGTTAATTTTCAAAGTCCAGAATACTTTTCTTCCTTCTGTGCGTTGAAGTGCATCAAAATAATTAAGCTGATCAGACAACAAACAGCTGGTACCAGTCATGTTTTCATCTCCGCAATCAACCTTGGGCGTCAAGACATTGCCAACACTGATTCACGCAGTTAGAACAGAATTTGGAGATCCAGAATAAGTGTGAGTCCAACCATATTAGTGTGACCAGGGCAGGCAAGTGGGATCCACTACTAGCATACAGTTCCATGATCTATAGGAGCGCTACAGGAGACATTGCACATTCCTGGTGGGAATAGGTGTACAGTTGGAAAAATTATAGCACAATTCAAATAAACCACAAGAGTGCGTCTTTGGAACATAGTCCAGTCCAACCATATTACCACATACTTAAATACCAGCTCACGTTTCGTTCTTCATGTAGTATGAATTACTGTAAGACATGGGCTGAAACACGGCTGACACAGGAGTAATATAACATAATTTGGGCTTTGTCTGCTGGTTCCCTGCAGCATGATGTAACAGTGGAACAGTTTATCTGAAACATTGGAATCCTTGTTTTCTTGTTATGTGACAACTGTAGCGTGATTTCATATTGGTCTTAATGGCTTTGACTAAATAGCTTTTCATTCGAAATACAACTTGTCTTTACTTTATACACTGCTGAATGTCCGGTTTTCGAATTGGTACCAAAATACCCATTAGTGAGAATTTCTTCTATATAGATTGGGCTCTTTGAAATCTCATGCGGCTAACTAAACATTGAATTCAGGTGTCCAAAAAAACGCTGCTGTAACCCAGAGGGTGCTCGGTCAAAAGGTTTGTAAGATATCAACTGAGGACCCGGGACAGATTTGTTTGAAAAGCAGTTTAGATAACTTGGTGGAAAAGGCGTGCTAGATATTTAATAGAGTGTTTTACACTGGGCTCAAAGGATGAGATCACACTTTTCCCATTTGTTTTAAACTCTCATTGTAGATAGATGGGAGAAGTGAGCTTGGGTACCTGCTTGTTACAGGGCTATGTTATGGTGGTTTAAATTTATGATGCAATTGTCAATTTTATTTTGCTAAGTATCCTCTGTTGACCTAGTACATGCAGCATAAAACATAAGGATACCTAATGCTTTTCTGAATTTGCCTTTGAAAGCATCACACAATGAAGATCCTGTTTGGGGGCAAGATCCATCAGTGCTTCGCATAATGTGTGCAGGTGCCTGCATTTATCAAGGCAGTTGTTGGAGAAGGCGGTGGGCCACGTGCCTGATGATTAGCCAGTAGCAGCCACTTCCTAAAGTTTGACCGGTCATGTTTGACATGTTTGGTATGTAGAGTGTCTGTTTTTCTGTCAGATGTCTATTCTAAAGTTATAGGCCTGCCCCCAAATGGGGGCGAAGTTATACGATGAGATGGCTTACCATACGTCAAGAAGTTTAACCCATTTCCAGCTGAAACCCTTTATTAAAAAAAAAAAAAAAAAAGAACTTGCACTAAGTCAAGACTGTCCTAATCGTGGACCAAATTAGGGAAGATAACTTCTTCCATTGTGAAATACTTCATACAGCTTACATGTTCATTGTACCTGTTTAGATGAATTTGCTCTCTTGTTCTTAGATGTAGAAACTGCAGCCCAATCCGAGCTCGTTGTGACCCAGCGGGAGGCAACCTGCAACTAACTGTAATATAGTACAAAGTAACTTAATCAAATTAGATATTTAGCTTAATATAGAGGTTTTGGTGTACATGATGTATTGTGTGTTCATTGACTAATAATAGGAACAATAATCTGAAAGATTAAAGACTGAAGTACACTAGCCACATCCTGTGTAAAATAACATGATTGGTTAATATAGAAACAAAAATGACTGTGCAATCTTTATGGCAATGGTGTGTGCCGTAACCAGCGAGTCGTACTGCAAGGTCTATAAAAAGAGCACCTCTAAGTTGTGTAAAAAATAGTAATGTATCTTATTTCCAGTGCTTTGGAACAGCAAGACTGAAGGCAAGCAACATATAATAAACTAAGTCAAGCAAAGCATTTGGAGTCATTTAGATGTTTGATCAATATTTCTTCCATAGGGCCCAGTCATTTGCAGAACGGTTGAGGTTGGGGATCGCCGTGATTCACGGGGAAGCTCAAGATGCAGAGTCCGACATGGTGGATGGCCGACATTCCCCACCAACCATTAAATCAATGGCCTCCATGCACCCTACTCTAGAACTGCCCAGTAAGTATATGTTTGTGGGAGTGATCCACATTAAATGTGATTTGATGCGGGGAACTGTTTGTTTTTGTTCAAATCTTTCTGAACTGCATAGAGAGATCGAAAAAAAAAAAAACTGGAAGTCCCAGTACCACTGGAAGAACTTGCTGTAGAATGTTAGCAGTTGCGTGTCATAGACCACATGTGGGTCCTGGATTACTTTTGTTTTTGGAATGTGTCCATTTGGATTTCTCTACTCTCAGTACAGAAAGTGTCCACTTCAGTGTTTAGAGAAACATTGTGATCTATGCCACCAAGGCAGACTGTCATCCTCTGTCCTCTTAACTTGCTTGCCCCATTGAGCGTGGTTGAATACATCAGCTTTTAGTGTCATCTATCTGTGGTAAAGGTGTCTTACTTTTCTGGTTTAGGGCTTTTCCCTGCATCCATTTGCTTTGCATTTTAATTGCTAACTTCCTGTTACCTGTAAACATTTTCTCTTGTGATGTCTATTAACGATTAGTTTACTCACTGCTGCCTTCTTTTGCACCTTTCTCACTCATTCTAAGGCATTGAACGAGCCATTCTGATCATGCACAGCTCATGAAACGTTATGGGTCTTTAAAATCCATAGTGACTTATACATAGAAGTTTCAAAGAAATTACAAATTGAATGTTGACTAATCGCCATTAAGTAATTAGCCAAAACTACACTACATGTCTTTGGTCATAAACATCTCTTGCTCATTTGGAACCTCATTCTCAAATTCCAGACTTCTTGCAGCAGGAAGTGCCTATTACTCACCAGTTCAACACATGCACTTCTTTTGATCTGCCATTAACTTCTATTAGTAAGTCAAATCAGTCTGCAAATCCTCTTTTAATTAACTGTTCCTTTTACATTTAGCTATCTCCATTTAGTGACTGTCCTTTCATGGGTGGTTCCCTTGTGTACTTCAGACTAATTCCTCAAACTCATTTATTGCTGTTTTCCAACAAATCACTTTACAGATCTTTCAATTAAAACGTGGAAGTAGTTTTCATTGTTGGCATTTACATCTGATAGAGACTTTTAGGCGCAGATTCCTTACCTTGGATTATTGCCCATGCATCAGACTGGAACCGGAAATATTTCGTGAGCAGTACCCCTTTGCCCTGGTAGGTGGCATTGTTTGGCTCCGCATGGTGTCGTTGGCATCCTTCGCACCGAAAGTGACGTTCACAGTGCCTACATAGGCATTACCCAGGCTCGCTGACGCCATTTCCTTTCTGTCCACGCCAGCATTTGCAGATCCGGGAAGAGCTACCCCTTAGTCACTTTTTGAGTAGGTTTTTTCGAAGTCTTATTTTTTAAGGTTTACCTCCTGGAGTAGCAGGGATGTCATCGAAGAAGGCTGGCTTCAAGTCAGTGGCGCCTGTCACTGACAGATGTCGGTAGCAGACCCGCATCTTGTTTGCCTTTGGTGCCTCGAACAGGAACATGACCCGAAGGCCTGCCGCGCACTGCACCCAAAGCTCTTAAGGGAGTGATGCCTCAAGCTTATCCCGGACGACGTGCACCACCGCGATGTTCCCTGTCAAGAGGAAGGTCCTGGAAGTGTTCCTGGAGCCCGAGGTTGTCTTTGCATTCAAAGTCATCGAGTCACTCGGGTAAGTCAAAGTACCACAAGAAGAAAAAGCATTTGAAGTGTGCTTTGACTTCACCTCGTCTGTCGGCCAATGAGATGAGAGAGCGTCGGCACTAGAGGCCTGGCTCCGCGATTGAGCCAGTGTCTGGGTCTGCTCCACACCTCCCAGAGTTTCTGGGAGCCGGAGCGACCCCTACCCAATTGCGAGATTTTTATGAGCCCATGCACCTCCTTTGGGTGGCCTGTTGCCTCCAGCACGCCTTCGGGCCCGCCGGTTTGAGAGGGGACCCAACTGGACCCACGCCGGTGGCTCAAGCGCCAGTCGGGCTCCTAGGATACACAGATGGATCCGGAAGTGTGCCAGTCATGTTGATCCAGCGGAAGCTCCCAGGGTTGAAAATATTTCACAACTGCATATTTCACTGGGCCCATATACATTTATTTCAAAAACTGTTCATCCACACTCCCTGGGCTGAGGGGGTCAAGTTTTATAATTCTCTTAAGTTCTGATTAGTTATGTCCCTGTAACCACAATTCAGGTTAAATTGACATTTCAATGCCTAACTAATCTTCACGAATCAACACTCTTCCTCTGGTCGATGGACCATTAGTTGAGTTAGTTGATGGTGATATTAACAACTTCTTAACTAATGCACAGCTCTTAGTGAAATGACCACAGACTCTGAGTAAGATTTATATGCTTTATCTAAATTTTTCAGTCATAAAAGTTGAACGCTCGTCATTACAGATTCACAGTGAAAATTCCATCATTCTTCAATGGGAGAGAGAGAAATTTCATTGAGCAAAATACATTCAATTACACAACCTCATTCAACACAAATCAATGCAGAAGAGTGGATAGATGTAGAGACAAAAGGCACATATTAACGTACATTTGCAAAGAAATGTGCAAATTTGAAATAGAATATCATTTACCCAATAAGAAATGACCAGAAAACCAACCCTCTGGCCAAAGGAATGGTGGAGGTCCCCTGTCTTAGGATCAGGAGACAAAGACTAAAGGACAGGATCAGGACAGGACCAATACTTACTAGACTTTCCTACAAAACCCGACGCACCAGGGCGATTCCCTCTCTTACACTCTCTCCCCCTCCTCGATCTTCCGCAAATCTTCGAATCTAATCAGGTTGTCATTTCGGATCTGAATCTTCCCAGTCTGCTCTCGCCTCTCTCTCTATTCTATGATGCTCTCTCCCGATGCAGCATACTCGTCTCTCTCTCTCAGCGTCGATGGCGATCGATCTGCTAACTTAACTCAACTTACTCTAGTTATAGTTTTTATTTCTACATGTCCCACCCTCAAGAGTTGCAAATTTCACTAAAATACGGAATATGATTGGACGGGGGTAGGGGAGGTTTCATCACATCATGCTGACATATTCATTTTTATTAAGACATTTATTGTTAGCTAGCCCTTCCCCTTTAGCTCATTCATATTGTCCTCTTCCCATGCATATATTGTTGCCATTTTGCAATAATTTATTCAATACAGACTACATAGACGAATGATACAGGTCTTCTTTTTCTCATGTCTTCTGTCCTTGCTTCTTGGCAGTCATTCAGCTCTTTCGGTCACCGGGTCACACCATGGACTCTCTGAGCATGCGCAACTTTTGGTCATCCATCGCCATTTTCTTTTTCTGTCAAGCTTCTAGCAGGCCTGAATGCACACTATTAATAAAGGAATCATAAACAGATGTTATTTTCTTAGACATATGATTCTCACTGTTCACCACCCACTTCTACTCTATCCCATGTTGTTGTTATTTTTCTTAGGCAAAAGCGTTAACAACAGCAGCTTTCTTTTAAATTCAAGCAAGCAGATGCCGGGCACGCGGTACCTCAAGACCATTTGTTAGTTTTTTCTTGCGCATGCGCAAGATTTTCCCTCTCAAAGCGAGTTAGTCACGTTATCGCTACGTATTTCAGGTTTGCACATGCGCAAAGCGTTTTCGCAAATTAAAGCGGGTTTTAGTCGCGTTGCTTTTTAATCTTCATTAGTTTAAGCATGCGTAAGCTTCTCTTCCCATGTGTCGGTGTCTGGTGTATATTAGTTGTGTTTTTTCTACAGTCTTAATGATTAATGAAAGTTAATTGAGGATTTCTCCGAGCAAGTTTCATTTTCTCGAATCCTTGCTCCATCATTGTACCTCGACCTTTCCCAGCCCCATTCCCATTCTCATCCCCAACTCTGATACGGAGCCATAGGGGCATTGGCAGACAACGCTCCCGGCAACGACTGGAGCCATGCCTTCTGGATCGGAGCCTAAACACTATTCCTGCGGACTAGGACTCTGGGAGGATTGGGATGAGTCGCTGGAACCTGAAGAATATTTGGAAGAACAACTGGACTGGTCTGAGAATTTGGTTGAAGTCCGTGGACTGGACACTTCTCCAGATACCGACATGCTTTCTCCCCCTACCGTGGCTGTGGAGGACGTAACTTCTTTAGCAGTAGTGGTGGTGTGGAGGGCAGCTGATGTTCTGGACCTTAGCTTGCCCTCGGTGGCTGTCAAGACTAATGTCTTGACAGAAGTGCTTCAGCCGGGAGTGTCCCCATCAGGACCACTTCTCCCTTTCAGTGAGGCACTTATTAACATCCTGCTTGGGTCTTGGTCCAAGACCGGGGCTCCTGTGAATAGGACGATGGCCCACCACACCGCTCCAGGGGACCCAAATTTCCTCACTCAACACCCTACCCTGGAGAGCTTGGTGGTCCAAGCCTCCACGTACCACTTGAATCCTGGCGCATTCCCTACTGCTCTCCCAGACAAGCTATCCAAAAGGGTGGATAATCTTGATAAGATATTTTCTTCTGACAGCCTGGCACTGCAGTCTGTGCCTTTTGGGCCACTATTCCTACTCGCTGTGGGATACAGTTGCGCAGGTGCTGCTAACGGTCCCGGAGAAGACCTGGGCCTTGCTCTCCCAGGCTATTGCCGATGGGAGGGATGCAGCGAAATTCACCATCCGTTGTGGACTTGACACCACCGACTCATTAGGCAGAGCGGTTTTGTCGACAGTGGCCCTGCGCCGCAAATCTTGGTTGATGACGACTGTTTTTTCTGACGATGCCTAGTCCTCGCTCATGGACATGCCCTTTGATGGCTCCTGTCACTTAGGAGACCAGGCGTATTCGGCACTGGAGTGCTTTAAGGACATCATGGCTAACACCATGTCCTTGTGTTAAAAGCAAAACGACAGTCGTGAACATTACCTGCGCCATCTTGTCTGGTGGAATTCTATGTGCACATAAGTTGCAGTCATTTTGATCTATCACAGCCATTTTGTACTCTGTTGGTCACCTTTGTTTCACCCTGCCCTTACTAGCATCCCTCTGACCCTCTGACCGACCTGGTATGTGTGCTGGGGGCTATAAACTCTATTGCCACAACAAACCTCAGCGCCACTTGCTGCCACAAACTCGTTTTTCCTCTCATCTCTGTTTTCAGGCAAACCTTTGGACACTCTACCCCTCACTGCACCTAGTTACACACAGGTTCCAAACACCAAAAAGACTCTTGCAACATGATTTATTGCACTGCAAACAGCAAGACTTGTTGTTACCAACAATGGGACCTGTTTTTATCAACAGAACGGACTCTTAGATCTGGCCGGTCTCACATGTTTTAGACCCTGAAGCAAGGTCCAGCTGCAAGATAAGATTGTCTGTTTGACCTGGGTGGGAAGAGAATTACTGTTGGGCTTGTGTGACAACCTGCCCGGGGCGGGGACCCCAAGCTTGTGTAACCATGTTAATGAAACAAATGCATTGTGTCAAACCTGTATAAAAGGAAGAGCCAAAGGAGTTATCAGCAGAACACCTCCCTCAGACATCCCGGTGTCTCAGTTGACGTGATCTCCTCATGAGAAATAAACCTTTTTCTTGTCTTCCAGTTTCCAGCTCTTGCCTCATTATTTTGATAGCGAACCCAAAGTGAATTAGAGGTGGAACCCTGCACCGGGCAGCATTGAGGGTCTTAGAAGACTCGCTGCCTTTCACAAATTGGCGCCCAAACGTTGGGGCCCATCAGCGACGCGTGGGTCCGGTAGAGAGGTCCTAACGACGGAGTGAGCGACTAAATGATTGGGGTATACCTGCCTGAGAAGACCCTTGTCTGGCTGCCGATCGACTGAACTTCACCGGTTCTGAATGGACCTCTCTCGAGTGACCTCCGGTCCTGACTGGGACCTTAGAGGAACGCTGCATTGATTGTTGGAGTGAGAGGACAACCAGGCGCTGAAAGGGGAAGACGAAGAACTGTCCATACGGTCCGGTTAAGGTCGTGAAAAAAACCGACTTAAATTGATTGATTGATTGATTGAATAGTTTGATTGAAATACTAGTATTCCTTTTTTTTATTGAGTTATTTGCGACATTTCCCTGCTTGCAAACAACGAAGAATAGGAATATTCTCTCTCTTTGCAGGCAGCGAAGGACAGGTAGTGCAGACTTTTTGTCTAGATTGATTGATTGAGATATTCATTTTTGACCGATAAATACGTCATGCCTGTTTTCTCTAGATTGTTTGATTGTAATTGTTTTGGACCCGACCGTTCGTTAGAGGTCAATCAGCCGGCACCCCTAACAAGGACATGTACGTAAAGTATGGATTAGCCACCGTAGCTTATAGCAAACTATGGCATAAATACACTAAGAAGGACCGGGTAAATCAGTGGCCACTGACGGGATCTTTCGATCCCGCTAAAATAGAAACGTTGGAATTAGCTCTCCACAAAAAGAAAACTAGACCAGCCATGTTTGACAGTTTTGGTCTATGGCGAAAAGAGGCAGCTCAAAGAAAGAAAAGGGACGAAGCTAGACAAGATAAAGAAACGCGAAAATCAGCTTACCAAGCCTGTAAAAGATTAGAAGAAAAACTAAAAGAAAAGGAAATCGATAAAAAGGAACAGGAATCAAAAATATCAGGTCAATGCCCTGTTAGAACGCCTCGACTCTTTACCCCAAGTTACCAGCAAAACAAAGGGTAGATGATGATTTATTGTTAGGTCCCCCAATCATATAGATGGCACCCCCTTACGCCCCTACTCATCCCGTAGTACAACGCCAGGACCACCAAAGTATAACCGGAGATGGCACGATCGCCTCAGTCTCCACCGCCTCTGCTCCCACCGCGCACTCCACAGCCTCAGACCTCTCTGGCAAAGAGTTCTTAGCTAATTGCAATTAAAACATGTGGACAGGAGAGCCAAAAACAGACACATCTGTTGGACGACTTTCAGAGACAGTTTCACAACCAGAGGTGAGGTGGCTTTTCCTCGACACTTCAGAAACGCCTCAAAAGACTTCTATTTGAGAGAGGAAAAACAGCAGCATTTCTTTTACTGATTCTGAGGGGACACATCCGGAATCATTAAGGATAAATTTGGGCAATCGTTTTTTCTCTTCGATAAGCAGATTCCACACAAACGAGGCCTGCACTGCAAGGATTCCTCCGCCCTCCATTTTGTGATTTTCTAAAGTAAAACCATCTGCTTTGCCTTCAGTGGACATGGTGTGCTTGCCTTCTGTTTCTGATCTTACTCGTGCAGATACAGTCGATAATTCTTACCCAGCTTTGAGCAACTGGAAAGCGCAATTAATACAGAACGCTGCTTTCTATTGAAGGGTCTTTCTTCGCTTTCAGCGAGGTTCCTTTATTCGGTACATCTGCAGCTTGCCTGGGACGGGATATCTTCTTGCATTTGAAAGTAAAGATTTTCTACAGAATAGTGAGAGAGGAGGAAACATGACCAACAGTGAAACGGCAGGGAGGGAGGGAGTGGGGGCTGGGCCGGTGTTTAGGGAAGGATTGCGTGTCTTCCCTTTGCTTCTTAAAACTCCAATGTTGCCAGCAACACCTCTGAAGGGGCTCGGAGATCCCTATCAGCCGCCACGACAGACAGCAGGGCCTTGAAGCATCAGATAAGCGCAGGCGGCGTTTCCTTCCACAAACAAAGATTGCATTCCCAGCTGGGAACGCTGAGATCAGCATTACCAACCTCCCCCAGTAAGGAAGCGACGAAGCTTTAGAGGATGATTAGCAATTAAGGGGGCGGGGGAGGGGTGGGGGCAAATGAATTAGGAAGAAGTCCCACCAGCCTGCTAAAGTGCTCCTTTGAAAGTGCTGTCACTTTTATCACAGGGCCTCCAAAAGTGCCCTGGGGGTGTGACTGAGGGGAAGCCAACACCTTCTCCCTTTAATTGCAGCTGACTAACACAAAGGCAAGCGCTCCACACACCAGTGGGTGCTATAATATCACATTCCTCTCACCAAGGACGGGAGTGGGGGGGGCCAACAGGAGGCCTCATGAAAAGAAAAGGTAGTGGTGAGAGTTTGTACAGTACTTGTCGCCCAATAAAACAGGTTATTTTGAGAAAGTGTAGAAATAAACCAGCGTCCAAACATTTATGATTACAGTTCAAAGGTCAAATTGCATGTTATTACTGGAGTAGAGCCGGGTTAAGAAACCGCGCCTGCCCTCTCACTCCTTCCTTGTTATTTATGTTAGTCTCTGCAGAAAGACGCACTTAACGACACTTTATCTCAACCCTCGGATACAGCCCCTGCTCTCCGGTGTGACTTCAGCACCGGAATAAAAATCGAGGCATAAATGAGACATGCTGTTTATTACAATTGTTGAGGGAGGGGAGAGACATCACGACCCGCACAAGACACAAGTCATAGAGGTTTCATTACGTTAAAGTACAAAAACTGTAAGTTCAAAAGGAATATTTCACAGTGAATATTTTCATAGCTCATGGGGAAAAACTAAGTAATTGGGGCTAGAAAGAGCGCAGAGTAAAACAGCATAGATGCAGCTTTGTTAAATGTAAATAGGTAACATTTCTGTCGCTCTTTGAAAAAAAGGCAGACTAAAAATGTGCTGGTGCCATTCGTCAAGCTATTTTTGAAGCCTTTGGAGGCGCGCAGACGCTATCTTCTAGGTCCCAATTATGTGCGTCAATAATACTCTTTCTAGGCGCTCCGACCGTAAGAGCGGGGTTGGAACGGTCTGTGAACCTTTCACTCAGGAAGGCTACTCAGGCTAGAAGCAAACCAGGGTCTTTCAGGCCATTCAATGCCAGGAATCGGCGGCCGGCAGGACTGCAATTCCTCTGAGAGGAAAACCCCTCCGCGTGTACTACCTCATGTAGAAATCGCATACCAGAGGCAACGACAAGGGGTCTTTCTCCTCACTGTGCAATGTGCGCGAGAGATACGTACGGCGCTTGCTTGATATGCATACGGCAGTGGAGATTAACTGCTGGTTTCGTGCACTCCCTCTTCAAGCAGACGGGCGGCATTCCCAGGGGCCGCCCAAACAGGCGGGCGGATGGCGTCTGCTGCCCTCCTGCGAAGGCAGCGGCTGGGTGGCCAGCGGCGCGGCTCCCGGTGAGGTCATTCTGGTATGTGGAGCGCCCTGCTCCAAAGAATCACGCATTCCCTAAAGCGAGGCGGTAATTTCTGTTACATCAATCCACCTGTCTGATCTCTAAAAAACACTACGTTTAAAACCTATTAAACGGCCAGGAAAAGGGCAACACGCTAACTTATGGCTTTCCACAGAGTGCGATTTCGGCCCACTTCAATGAAATACGAGTAAATTATCAAATCTGCCTATGGGTTGATGGTCAACGCAATCGTGGTACGAAGCCGCCGCTTCACAAAAACATACAAAATAAAAGCAAAAAGCGCATCATCTAAATAAATTTAAAAAAACACAAAAAAACCTTTATCGTTCTCATCGGAAATGAGCCGATTAAAACCTCTCCTTATGTGGCACGTCGGCCCGAAAAAGTCAAGTACAGCCCTTAAGCCCAGGGGAACAATCTGCATATATGTGGACTTCGCTTGGTGTTAGTGAAACACAAGTGAGCACATCTGGTCTGAAATAACAGGACAGCTCATATATGGTCGGAGCTTTCTTCTGGCTTCTAGATCAACTTGCATTCTATATGTGCCATCTGAAACCTCAGTATTACACCAGAAGTTACAACAAGTTCCTCATTGTCAAACCCCTTCTCTCCCTCCTAGCTAAAGACATCCCCTCACCTCTCCCCTGGACCCCTGAATGCCAGTCAGCCTTTAAAGAACCACGCAATCCCCTTCGTTCAGCGCCTGTCCTAGGAACCCCGGATTACTCCAAACCATTCTTCCTCTACACGCACGAGAGGGAAGGATGTGCATTGTCTGTCCTAAAACAATCAATTGGTCACAAACAACGCCCTGGTGCATATTTCTCTGCCACCCTCGATCCAGTAGCCAGAGCGCTGCCAGCGTGCCTGCGCGCTGTGGCAGCTGCAGCAGTATCCATACGCCAGAGCGAAGGAATAGTACTCTCCAATCCAGTCACTGTTTTAGTACCCCATGCAGTCGACGCACTACTAAACCAGACCAAAACCCAACACTTGACTAGCGCCCGACTGACAGGATAGGAGTTGACCCTGCTAGCACCGCACATTACCCTAAAGCGATGCACCACCCTCAATCCAGCCACACTGTTACCCCTACCCGAAAATGATCCTAGCGTGACTCCACTACACGACTGTGTGACACTAACCGATGAACAAACAAAGAGTAGAATAGATCTCGGAGACACCGCCTTTCTAGAACCAGATGGAGAACTATGGGTGGATGGTTCGTGCATCAAACTCCCCGACGGCACCACCTCAGCTGCATACGCTGTCACCACAGCCCGAACCGTTCTGGAAACAGCCCATATTCCCCAACGTTCAGCCCAGGCTGCAGAACTCATTGCCCTCACACGAGCATGTATCTTAGCGACTGACACGACAGTTAACATATACACCGACAGCCAATATGCCTTCGGGGTGGTTCACCATTTTGGGATCTTATGGAAAGAAAGAGGGTTCCTGACTTCACACGGTACACCCATCCTGCATGGAGATTTAGTCTCCGCCTTGACGCAAGCAGTCCTCCTCCCCAAGAAGTTAGCAGTGATAAAATGCCAAGCACATAGGAAAGTGACTGATCTCATTGGACAGGGAAATGCACTAGCAGATGTTACTGCCCGAGCCACGGCAGGAGACAGAACTACGACATTAATGTATGTGACCAGGTCACAAGCTGAACGATGGACTGACGCTAGGACCACTGTAAGGGACATACAGACTACAGGCACACAAGACGAATTGACCGAGTGGGAAAAGGTGGGACTAAAAGACGAGGAAGATTGCTGGAGAACTAAAGACAGAAATAAATGGCTGTTACCCAATGCCTACCTCATCCCCATATTGACCATGGCACATTTACCAGCACACATAGGCTCCACCCCCATGATTGAACTAATCACCAGAGTATGGCATAACGTCAAGATAGCAGAATCTGCAAAACGCCTAGTACAACAATGTATAGTCTGCCTACAACACAACCCAGGGAAGGGGACAGTAGTACCATGGGGAGGGTTTGGAGTCCCTGACCACCCCTTTGAAATCCTTCAAATGGATTACATTCAACTAGAGAGATGCCTTGGTCTAAAATATGTCCTGGTGGTTGTGTGCGCTTTTAGCAAATGGGTGGAGGCATATCCCACCCGCGACAATACCGCCTTAGCCACTGCAAAAGTATTACTGAAAGAATTCTTCCCCCGATACGGCCTTTGCAGAATTTTATGGAGCGACGACGGCCCCCACTTCGTAGCCGAGGTGATACAGAACATACTGAGAGGGTTGGGGGTAAAACAAAAGTTCCATGCCGTCTTCCACCCCCAATCAGCGGGCCTGGTAGAGAGACACAATGTAACGTTGAAACTAAAACTAGCCAAAATAGTTGCCACGACCGGGTTGAAATGGCCCGACGCCCTCCCATTGGCATTGTTATCGATGCGCTCCACCCCAACCAAACACCGACTGACCCCGTATGAGGTGGTCTTCGGCAGGCCTATGAGCATTTGGGCGGCACCAAGACCCACCTCCATTAACGATGTCCCGAACATATTAATGTCGGATTACTTGCATAAATTGACAAACGAGCTAACAATTATCCACCAACAGGTGCAGCAAGCCTTGCCTGACGTATCCAGGGGCCCGGGACATGAAATAAAGCCAGGCGACCATGTATTGATTCGCAACTTCCAAAGAACGAAGAATCTGGAGCCTAGGTGGACGGGCCCCTGGCAAGTCCTGATCACCACCCGAACTGCCCTCCGAGTGGAAGGAAAACGAAACTGGCTGCATGCCCATCACTGCAAACGAGTCCCTCCAACCCTGGCAACCTGTGAAGGGGTGGATGTGCAAGAGGAAGTACTCGCGAGAGACCGACCAGCTCTGAGTTGCTACCCACAAGAAGACACCCTCGAACTATCAGAATTTCCCGACCCCACGGTGCCATCCAGGAAAGGGTACAACCTAAGATCGACGAAAGGAGGGAGCTCTAACGACCAGGCCACTAACTAAGTCAAGGTCTCAGATCGGTAGCACAGTCAAACAACGCTACCAGGAAAGCGCCAGACAAAAGTCTGTGGTTCTAACAGTTGTTGAGCTCCTCGAAGATGATGGAAGAAACTGAACACCTGCAAAACCACCGCAAAGACACCAAGACTGCTAACCTGCACAGCACAAAAACAATTGCACTTGTAGCCGCATTTCTCACCTGTCTCCTGCTAATGGTCGCACTCTGGATCATTGAAGAGAATGCACCTGCATACAGAACATTGTCACCCACCATGCAACCAACCACCAAGAAAGAACACTACCTGGTATCACTACCGCCATATCTCCGAGAACGACGCAAAGAATTCTGGAATAATTCTTTCGTGCAGATGTTGCACCAGCACAATCTTGCCACCAATGCTACCAACTGTTGGGTCTGTGGGCTGTTACCACATGCCACTGAACATTCCATCCCTTTCATCCCTTCGCCCTTTTCTATTCACGGATCTTGCCTTGCCTGGATGATGCTCCTTCAAGAAAGTTACAAAGACAATGCCACTTCCGACGGAACAATCGCCCAGCTCTACAACGAGTTCTGGCGAAACAAAACAGGAAGGACAGCCGCCCCCTTCTGCCCTCACACCTTCAATGCGACATTCCAGATTAATGTCCCCTCCAAAGAAACAGTGGAAATGCAAGTGTTCAATAATCCTAACAGAGCCACATTTTCCTACCTGAAGAAAAGAACTGCTGCAACACTGACTGTGGCCCTATCTGTGGTGAACGTCTCTGGCCTTGTATGCATTGAAGGCCGTGGGACTAAGAATGTGGGTCACAGCACCTGTAGCATTGTAAGGACTTTGAACACTGCCAACCCCCAGCACTTGTTGCATCACCCAATATGTACTTTGTTTGTGGAACCAAAGCCTACACCTGGCTCCCAAGAAACCGGGGGGCACGTGCTACATCGCCTTTGTTTTGCCACCAACCTACACAGCCCCTGCAGAGCATCATCGAGAAAAGCGTTCTAAAGACATTGATCAAGCAGACTCTGCCTCATCACAGTTCCTCGACTCAGCAAAAGGGCTCGTCCTGCTATGGGGTCCGATGGCAAACAGCCGAGCCATCAGACATCTGTCCCAAGCGGTAGAGACCGCCCTGAACGTCACTGCTGGCATCCTCACCAACAACACTGCTGAACTCCAAGCGATCCGTCTGGTTACCCTGCAAAATCGCATGGTCCTGGACGTGGTACTAGCGGACCGTGGAGGAGCATGCTGCATCATCGGTGCCAGCTGCTGTGTATACATTCCTGATAATTCACCTTCTGTCTATGAAGCAATCGAACATCTCCATAGACTATCTTCAGAAATTCATCAAGGATCAGAGACTTGGACAATTGGAAGTTGGCTTTGGGGCATCTTGAAGGAGTGGGGTTGGAAAATATCAATGATTCTCTTGGTCCCAGTATTGACAATATGTGGTTGTTTGGGTATACACTGTATACCACCTTTGTGTTCTCTTTGCATAACTACCTTGCACCCTAAGACTATGGACACTCAGCTAACAAAAATGAGAGTAATGTATGATCGAGAGATACGGGACATTATGGAGATCGAAATAGACTGACAAGCTGGCTAGTTATGTTCAAAGGGGCCACTGTTAAAAGCAAAACGACAGTCGTGAACATTACCTGCGCCATCTTGTCTGGTGGAATTCTATGTGCACATAAGTTGCAGTCATTTTGATCTATCACAGCCATTTTGTACTCTGTTGGTCACCTTTGTTTCACCCTGCCCTTACTAGCATCCCTCTGACCGACCTGGTATGTGTGCTGGGGGCTATAAACTCTATTGCCACAACAAACCTCAGCGCCACTTGCTGCCACAAACTCGTTTTTCCTCTCATCTCTGTTTTCAGGCAAACCTTTGGACACTCTACCCCTCACTGCACCTAGTTACACAAACAGGTTCCAAACACCAAAAAGACTCTTGCAACATGATTTATTGCACTGCAAACAGCAAGACTTGTTGTTACCAACAATGGGACCTTTTTTTGATCAACAGAACGGACTCTTAGATCTGGCCGGTCTCGCATGTTTTAGACCCTGAAGCAAGGTCCAGCTGCAAGATAAGATTGTCTGTTTGACCTGGGTGGGAAGAGAATTACTGTTGGGCTTGTGTGACAACCTGCCCGGGGCGGGGACCCCAAGCTTGTGTAACCATGTTAATGAAACAAATGCATTGTGTCAAACCTGTATAAAAGGAAGAGCCAAAGGAGTTATCAGCAGAACACCTCCCTCAGACATCCCGGTGTCTCAGTTGACGTGATCTCCTCATGAGAAATAAACCTTTTTCTTGTCTTCCAGTTTCCAGCTCTTGCCTCATTATTTTGATAGCGAACCCAAAGTGAATTAGAGGTGGAACCCTGCACCGGGCAGCATTGAGGGTCTTAGAAGACTCGCTGCCTTTCACACTTGGGCCTTTCTATGGCCCCTTGTCTTCTTCAGTCCTCCTTTCATGGCCACGGAAGGGGCGTGCAACCACGTCTTTACCCGCCCAGCCACTGCAGCGTGCAAGCTCTCTAGCTTCTGCATGGCCGCGGGCGCGGTTCCTACCAGCCCTGTGGATCGGGTGGCCAGTGGTCAGGTCAATCCACCAACCCCCCTGCAGCCTCCAAACCCTCCTAGTCTGTAAAGCGCTCTAGGTAAATTATATTGTTATGTGTTGAATGAAATTAAAGCTGGCTACTTATATGCAGTGGTCTTACCATCTAAAGTAAATTTTGGTAATAGAAGCATACAGACGAAGAGTGCCAGGTTAGGACTGTGGGTGAGGGGAAGGGGGCTGTGGGGTTACTTCTTTTAAATTAAATCTTTTTTCAGAATATCCATAAGAAAGCTATGATAAGTGCAGACCGTTAAAATAAAATGATTCAGTTAAAATCTTTTGAAAAGAAAATGCAAGTACAAACATATAAAGTGTTGCATGTAGCGATGAATGTTAGAAGTAAACATCAAAACCATTATGATTTTGTTTTTCCAAAGTAGCCCTGCTAATGGTGGCTTAGCTACACATGTTATCTGTCAGAACAGCTACACAGGAATTTGTTATGCAGGACGGATTTTCTGTCCAGAGTACAATACAAAATCCTGTGCCACAATTTGTATGTACTGAGTTAGGTTTCCTGGCTCTCGCATGCAGTCATACTGCCAATTAAATCCTTGAGGAGACACCAGGACTATTGTGAGAGAAGTGAACAGGACTTCAGGACAATATATGCACTCAAGTGTAAGACCTACATTTGATGCGTGGTGACATCACTCAACACTATGACATACCAGATGACAAGAAGAAACAGTATTGCGAAATCGTGTACATTTATCATAATCAGGGTTTCACTTTTAGTGATAAAATGTCTATTATACTTTATTACTGCTGTAAAAAAAGAAGAGTTGTATTCAAATTTATTTTTCAAAGTTCTAGTGAGCGGACTCTTACTTTTTTCCCCAGACAGAAAGCCGCCTTCATCTTGGAAACAGTATATTTTGTTTCTCCAGGATTATGGACCCACATTTAGAGCCACACATTATTCAAGCTTCAGAACCTTTCTTGGACGTTAGTGCTCCTGGTTGCAAACACTTGAGCATGTTGGCTTAGTTAGGTCCAAGCACTTTTGACTAAGGAACCTTACCTCATGCATCTTTTAGCCCTTGTGATGATCTCCGCTCTTCTTTGGAATGTCCCTGTTGCTGAGTTTTCTACTGCACATATCTGGCCAAAAGGCCATATATTTGCAAGATACTGGTTCCTAGTCTGGCACTAGGCAGTCCCTGAAGAAAGACGAGTTTCTCTACAATACCTGTTTGGCTAGCTGAAGGATATATTTTTACTGCCTCATTTTTTGCTTTTATGTCCGTTTCTTCCTCGGTACGATGGTGATTGGCTTACGAGTCTGCTCAATGTTCATGGTTACCATTATGGAGATGGCATCTACTTGCTGTCCTTTGTCTCCGTCATAAAAAAGACTTCTCTGGAATCAATGAGAATGCACAAGTGGACAGTTATAATCTCTTTGCATATACTATAAACAACAAATTAACTGCATCTGGATTCACTTCTTCCCTTTCTTCTAGAGCCAGCCTACTGCAGTTTATTTCCACTTGGCATGTAATTGAATCTTTGAAGACTGACTTTTTCTGCCGTTTCATAACCTCACACTTGTATAAAGAAAAGGTCCGTAGAACTACTTTGCGGGCAGTGTTGCTACACAGATATCACATTTATTTATATTTGTTGCATATTATTTACTTTTGGCAGTTTCATCAACCCTACCTCCAGCTCTTGGACACTGCCCCGAGTCTGGTGTTGGGACCTTGGTCTTACAGGAAATCTTCAATTCTACACTATGGCAGCCACTACTACTATGGAGAAAAGTTTCTTTCAAGGCCATATGCCAAATTGTGATGGGGAGAGACACCTTGTATATATGGACCTCCATTTTTGACAAGCTCCTTTTTTGTAAAACAAGATTTTTGAAAGCACCCTGCCTCTGCATCTAGCCACAAAGGTCATAATAGGAAACACTTAGAAATACGTCGGAGACTGGATACAAAGTTGAAAGTTTAAGGTCCAGTGTAGGAAGCTGGCTTTCTATATAGTGTACCAAAATGAGGTGCACTGTGCAGAGTTAAGGTATCCTGTATTAGTGTACAGGGGCTTGTTTTAACAATTCCAAGGTGCTCTATTTGTGGTAGTGTGGTCGAGCAGCCTTCCGCTTATCAGAGGGGAGTGTTAAACACGCACAGAGTCAATAAATGAGACACATTCAATAAGGAAATCTGACACCAATTTAAATAAAGAACATGGATTTTATATTAATTTAGACACTTAGATCTATGAGATTAGGTAAATCCTTTTCGAGTTAGTGCTTTTCAGAAACACAGAAAATACAGCTGTCAGATTTGAGACATGAGCCTCAAACGCGGTAATGTTATCCTATGGGAGAAACATACACTGCATAGGGGTACTTGCAATCAAGTTACAGAGTTGTTCTTCTGAGCTTAAGGTAAGTAGGGGCCAAGGTGCTTAGAACCTACAGCAGTTTTAGTTTACCTACCCTGTTGTGTCTGGGTGCAGAGCTGCTGGTCGCTGGGTAGTCTCGAACTCTACCGCTGAAGTCTATGGAGAAAACCTGTAACAGAAAAATGCTGCAAGTGGGGACAGGTCCGTCTGAACCCAAAGGGCTGCTCGGTCCTTGATGGTCTCTGGGCAAGGGTACACCATCGGTAGACTCTGGCACTCGGGTGCAGAGGTATTTTGTCCGGCGGGTCACTTGTGTTTCAAGGCTCTCACTTTTGGGGTCGACCTGGAAATGGGGACAAAACAGGACAACAGGGTGACTCCTGGTACTGGCCTCGGTGATGGTGAAGTCCCATGTCGGTAGGTCGGTTTTGGCGGTGTCTGGGCTGGACAGTGAACAAGCCTTGGCTGCTGCAAGGGATCCGGTACCCCGGGTATTGGTGCAGGGCGGCTCCTAGGGGTCCTGTAATCTCCAAACTTGGTGGGGAGATGGATCTGACCTCCTGGAGCACAGAAACCTCTTCCTGGGTGGCTGCTGCGTGGGTGGACCCTGTGGTCAGCAGATTGGTGAACCGGACTTTGCGGGCACTGGCTGCAGGGAAGTGGCTCCTTCACTTCAAGGGAGATGTTGACTGGTTGGTGAAGTGCTGGCAGCCCTCTGAGGCCTTTGGAGGACGCACAGCTGCAGGACCAGTCTGGTCTTTGCAATTGTTGAGAAAGGAGCAGGCTGGCAGGGTTTGGCTCCACGTCCACAGCTAGTTAACAGTTCTATCGCTTTCAGCTCTTCTTTGTCCTTCATTTGTCAGGTGAATCTGAGTTCCTGGTGTCAGGTGGCAGCTAAATACTGAATTTAGGGGTGTTAATGGGAGTAAAGGGTAGTAGCCAATGGACTACTTACCCCTGGGGTCACTACACCCCCTATATGACCACTTGCTGTGGAGAGTGGGCATAACCCTGTCCCAGAGTTCCCAATTCCACCAAAACACAAGCTCGTGGAATCCTTCTTTCGTGTAGCACATTAGGCAGCCCACCTTAGGGGTGTGAATAGCGTGGTGGTGCAACACACCTAGTTACATACCTAATTTCCCCTCTGTCCTGATGCCAAATGGGCCTCAGGGTAGGGGGTGGCATCTGACGGGGAGGGGGGAGGGGGGTCTGGGGTGAGCCAGGGTTGCATATCAAAGGCGGCAGGGGCTTGGAAGTTGCTGGCCTTGATATGCTAAATCACTAGCCATCTTGCTTGAGGAGGTGTGAACACCTTCCTCTGTAGCAGGCATTTTTTCTGCTCTCAGAGTGTGGGCTCTCACCTGCAGAGGCCACAAACATGTCTGTGGTGGCAGGCTGGACGAGACCAGTCAGCCAGCACACTAGACAGTGATAGCTTTTTCATGGGGAACCTCCAAGGTGCCCTCTGGATGCATGTCATAATAAATGTAGTGCTGGCAACAGTACAGATTTATTAAGACATGGTGTTGGATACCAAACACCATAGGTTTCAGTAAAGCCATCTTGTATCTGGGGCACTCATAATGACCGTGTCCAGTACATATACTTGAGATGGCTTCCCTGTTCACTTATACCATCTAGTAATTGAACTAGACAGCACAGGGGCATATCTGCTGATGCAGATATACCCTCACATGTAATATATGCACCCTGCCTTAGGGCTACACAGCCTGCTGGAGGGCCGACTTTCATATAGTACACGCAATGGCTTTGGCATGGCACACAGTGAGCATGCCATGTCGTGTTTTCACTCATGGTGTGCACCATGACACGCAGCCTGCAATGGCAGGCTGCATGCAATTTGCATGGGGGTCCCTTAGGGTAGCATAATACATGCTGCAGCCCTTAGGGACCCTCTTTGGTACCCATGCCCTCGGTACCAGGGGTACCATTTACTAGGACTTACAGGGGTGCCAAAGTGTGTGTGCCAATTGTGTTACAATTAGACAATTTTTCCTTTTTAGGGAAAGAGCACTGGGGCCTGGTTGGCAGGGACTCCGTGCACATCAGTCAAAAACATCATTACCAGTTGCATAAAATGGGGATGACAATGACAAAAGTCTCACTTTCCTACTTCCAGGGTATCTTCAATAAATCCAGTGTGCTCCAGTTAGTGGTTGTCAGGACGTCTCGCTTGCAGTCAAATAGCTCAACCCTCCTTTCAGGCTAAAACCGTAATCATTGAGGTGAGCACTTCAGTGACAAAACCTTTCTTATTAACTAAGGGCTTTGAATAGTTATTTTTTGAACTCATGGTATATTAGGCTCTGAAAAATGGAAAACCTTTTTGTATAAGTCTTCTGCCACTAGTGTGGTCTTGCAGCGCTTTTTTCTGGTCCAATTAATTTGAGACTTTAGTGTACCTGCAGTGTTCTTTCAGTTGCTAGCCAGAACCTGTATAAGTGATTGGAACAATGTATGGATTAAGGGCTAACTAGATGGCAAAAGTTATCAATGTCAAGCTGCATGTAAGCATGCTTGTGTCATGAAGAGAGTTGAATGCATTTGTACATACCATAGATACACACCATTCAAATGCATCCTGTATAGCATGATCAGTTGAGGCTCCAAAATGTATCTTGTCTGACAGAAGCAAGGCCATTCATTGTTGATCTTGACCATCATGACCAATGCTTCCCTGACAGGTTGGGGCAACTCACAAATGGAGAGAAATAATAGACGTGAGATGGAGGACTGTGGGACAAGCAAAGATGCACATAAATGTGTCTGCACTGAAGGCAGTGAATACAGGACTGCTGTAGTATCCCACAATAATATATGACCTGGCGTACCCATCCATAAAAAGAAAATGAGTATAATGCATTACGTTCTGAAACTGTGCTGTGAGGAATGCTTTCTACCGAGCAATCAGAGGAACCTCATTAATACGGGATGGAACATTCCAGAGAGTGAGAGAGAGAGAGAGAGAGAGAGAGAGAGAGAGAGAGAGCTCATTCTGACTACAAATATTACAGGAATATAAAACCACTTGTCAGATTATTAAACCACATTACACGTACAAAAGTGGGAAATGAATCCATGCAGCATAGAAGTAATTGACCAGTGTGAACACACCAAGCATCCAGGTGGCCACTAAAGTATGATTGCTGTTATTATGTGTTAATAATCATTCAGATGATGCAGACATGTTACAATAATGAGGCTGCGTTGACAGAGGATGGCAGACATACTTCCTGCAGATAGTGGAAATATGTGTGGCAACAAGCAACCTGCTGCATCCTTCTTGCTGTGAAATGAGGTATAATGTGCATGTCAATCCTGCACGTATGATTTTTGCGACACAGCTCTTAGGGTCCTAGGTTTGATAACTTACTCTATTTGAAGTGCATGGCAGTATTGAAAGAGGTTAGTAATGCTTGTTTAAAAAGAGTCACATTGAGCTCTGCTCCAATCTCTGCAAATTAGTCTGTTTGATTCAGAATATACTTTCCAACACTCTCAAACTTTCAGTCTGACTCGCTCCAGGACACTTGCTTGAGGCGAGTTTGGACCATTTCTGAAGCTTCTTAGAAAGGTCTTTGCAGCACTTGTTTTTCTTGTGGGAAAAAGCCAAAGTTGCTGCTTGACTGGAGATGGGAGCACCACGCCAGTCATCACCTGAAATAAATTAATTTCTTTCCTATAATGAAGCCTGTCATCAAAAAAGATTGTTCCTAATGATCCACATAAATGCATGTATTGCTTATATCTAATAGAGATATCTTTCCGCAGAGTCCTTACCTTTGAATTTCCCAGGTGTCAGACTGGTTCTGGAAGATTTTTTTTCAAGCAATACACCTGCGTGCCAGTAGGTGGCATCGATTGGCTCCGCGTGACGTCGTCCGCACCGAAAGTGACGTCCGCGTCACCTATAAAGGCGCTACCTCAGCGTGCTGATGTCCTTTCTTTTCTTTCCCCGCCAGTCAAGCGTTGACCTGTGAAGAAGGCTACCCTCTGTCACTTTTTGATGGGATTTTTCAACCTTTTGTTGACCCCTTTTGGTGTGTAGCTTGTCCTCTAGGAAGACTTTGTGGTTCAAGCCGTGTGGCGCCTGTCATCACGCCATGTCGGTGACGGACCTCCATTTGGTCTGCCTATGGTGTCTGGAGCTCGACCACAACTCTTAAGTCATGATCCAACTGCTGGGCCATGGCACCAAAGGCTTTGAGGGAGTGGTCCCTGAAGCTACTGGCGACCTGGCAGTCGACACAATATCCAACTCCTCAGAGATCACGATCCCAGTCGAGAGGAAGGTCCCGGCACTGCTCCAAGAGTCCCAAGTCCTCTTCGTCCCACTCAAGATCATCGGGGCACTCGGGTAAGAGGCCCAAAAAACACATGAAGTCAAAGCGTGCTTCGACTTCTCCCCATCCGTCGGCTGGCGTGATGGAGAAACATCGGCATTCATGGCCTCATTCTCGGGAACCTGCGCCTGGGCTGACTTCTTGCCTCCCCGCTTTTTCGTGAGCCGGAGCGACCCCCACTCAAGTCAAGGAGTTTTATGAGGCCATGCGTGGACTGACCCCTCCAGCATGCCTTCGAACCCCTCGAGGGGGGAGCTATCAGGTTTTGTGCCGCCAGCTCTAGCCCCGGCACAGAGTGCCCCCCCCTCCATGGATCTGGAGATGGAGCTGGACCAGTGCCGGTCATACCACTGTGACCTTCCCCGGCGCCTTTAATGATGCCGATGTCGCTGCGCACTGCCAGACCTATTCTGATTACCGACGACATGGAGTCCGAACGGTGTCAATAGACGCCGATTCCTGTACCGACAGGACCAACAGGTCCAAAGTCGTTTCCTGAGCCTTATTCTGGAGGGCTAGGATTGGGAGAAGAAAGGGAGGGGTCAATGAACCCTTTAGAAGGCCAGTCTTATGAACAGGAGATGGACTGGTAAGAGGAATTGGGTGAAGCCAGCGGACTGGATACTTCTCCAGATATTGGCATGCCTTCTCCCCCCAGTGTGGCTACGGAGGAAGGAGCATCTTATGTACTGGTGGTGCGTAGGGCAGCTGAGGTCCTTGACCTCCAGCTACCCTCAGTGGTGGTCAAGACTAACATCTTGACGGAAGTGCTATAGCCAGGAGCTTCTTCTTCGCAACCCTTGCTCCCTTTTAATGAAGCCCTCACGGACGTCCTTTTGGGAGCGTAGTCCAAACCCAGCACATGGGCTCCTGTGAACAGGGTGATCACCCACCGGCATTCCTCTGCCCTGGATGACCCAAACTTCCTCACTCCACCCCAGAGAGCTTGGTAATCCAAGCCTCTACCTCCCATGGCGTGTTCCACCGAACAGGGAATCCAAGAGGCTGGACAATTGGGACAAGAAATATTTTTTTTTCCGCCAGCCTTGCATTGAGGTCAGTGAACTCTGCATGTTTATTGGGCTGTTATTCCCACTCTCTGTGGGAAACAGTTGCTCAAGTGCTGCCATTGGTCCCTGGGGAGGCCAGGGCCATATTCTCCCAAGCCGTAACAGACGGGAGAAATGCAGCAAAGTTTGTCATTCGATGTGGCTTAGACGCAACCGACTCACTGTGCAGAGCGATTTCTACAACTTTGGCTGTTAGACGCCACGCCTGGCTGAGAACATCTGGCTTTTCAGGGGACGTCCAGGCTTCGCTCATCGACATGCCTTTTCATGGCACCCAGCTCTTCGTAGACAAGGCAGAAACCGCGCTGGAGCACTTTAAGGACTCGTGGGCTATGGTCAAGTCCTTGGGCCTCTCCGCTGCCTCCGTCCCCAGTCTACCTTTCGCAGCTACAAAAGGAGCTTTCAACTATGCCAGCCCAGCCTCAGAGCCTCGCAAGTTCCACAACCCTGCGCGGACGAGGGTGCGGTTTGTTCTGACCCCATCGGTCGGGTAGCCAGAGGTACAGTCAAGCCACCCCCCTCCCCAGCTTCAACCTCCAAACCCTCCTAATCTTGCCCTACAAGAACATGGGCATCCAGTTGGTGGCAGAATCTGCCATCACCTCCACCACTGGCAACACATTACTTCGGACAGGTGAGTTCTCCAGATTATCCAAAGGGGCTACTCCTTCGCCTTAGAGACCATCCCTCCCTCCATACCTCCATCCTTCAACTGACTGATGGAGGATCATCTACTTTTGCTCCACTAGGAAGTCATGGCTCTCTTGGCCAAGGGAGCCAAAGAGAGGTTTCTGATGCCAGAAGAAGGCTGTGGTTACTATTCCCGATACTGTCTGGTCCCGAAAACGTACAAGGGTCTTTGTCCTATCCTAGACCTAAAGGCCCTCATCTACTTACTAAAAAAAGGAGAAATTCAAGATGCTCACATTGGCTCAGGTCTTGTCTACCCTGAACCCAGGAAACTGGATGATAGCGTTGGACTTGCAAGATGCATATTTTCACATCCCCGTCCTGCCTGTCACAGGCATTACCTGTGATTCACAATGACCCATGAGCACTTTCAGTTCACAGTGCTCCCTTTTGGCCTTACCAGCACCCCTGGAATGTTCACCTAAGTGATGGCGCTGGTCGCAGCTCATCTGCGGAGATCAGGGGTGCCAGTCTTCTCCTATCTGGACGACTGGCTGTTGAAGATGGGCTTGCCCCAGGCTCTCACCTCCCACCTCCAGACTACGGTGTACCTCCTGTATTCACTGGGGTTCACTATCACTGTGCCGAAGACGCACCTGAATCCCTCTTAGACGCTCCCTTTGATTGGAGCTGTTCTGGACACAGTGCTGTTTCGGGACTTTCCTCCAGAGCGGTGAGTCCAGGATTTTCAGGCTATGATACTGATGTTTCAGCCTCTATCCTGGATTTTGGTGAGAAAGACTCAGACTGCTGGGCCTCATGACCTCCTGCATCCTGCTAGTGACACATGCTAGATGGCAAATGTGGACTCCGCAGTGGGACCTGAAGTTCTAGTGGGCGCAGCATCAGGGTAATCTCTCTGACATGGTCCAGATCTCGGAGGGAACTGCATGAGACCTTCAGTGGTGGATGCCTAACCGCGATTGGGTCAGAGACAGACCCCTCTCCCTTCCCCAACCCGATCTCACAGTAGTGACAGATGGGAGCGGTGTAGATCAGAGGACTCTGGTCTCCGGCGGAATCCGGACTCCACATCAACATGCTAAAGCTCAGAGCGATCCGATTGGCATTGAAAGCCTTCCTACCCTCCATCTAAGGAAGGGTCAGACAACACCACTGCCATGTGGTACTGCAACAAACAGGGCGGAGTGAGGTCGTGGACTCTCAACAGACCCTGCATCTGTGAACATGGCTGGAACTGCAGGGCATATCCCTGGTGGTTTAACACCTGACAGGTTCCCTGAACGCCAGGGCGGACGAACTCAGTCGTCGATGCCTAGCGGATCTTGAGTGGCATCTCTATCTGGCGGTGGCGCAAGGGCTCTTTCAGCAGTGTGGAGAGCCTTGGTTGGATCTGTTCGCCTCTGCAGAGAACGTGCAATGTGAGCAGTTTTGCATGCTGGAGTTTCAAAGGCGGCTCTTGCATGGAGACGCTTTTCGTCCCAAGTGGAGCTCAGGCCTCCTGTACGCCTTTCCACCCACACCTCTCCTGCCCAGAATTCTCAAGATCAGAAATGCCTGGCCCAAGTCATCCTTGTGGCTCCGGACTGGGCACGTAGAGTCTGGTATCCCGAGCTTCTGCAAATGAGCATCGATCCTCCGATCAGGCTGCCCCTTCAGGAGGATCTTCCATCACAGCAGCAGGGGCGGGTTCTCCACCAGAACCTGTCAACTCTACGCCTTCTTGCCTGGAGATTGAGCGGCGGCAGTTGATACCTTTCGACCCCCCCCTCCAAAGTTTGTAATGTTATTCTGGCAGCCAGGCGCTCCTCCACTAAGACAGTATACACCTGCCAATGGAAGAAATTTGTAATATATTGTACCGAGAAGTCCATCGACCCTCTCTCTGCTTCCATTTCCGATGTTTTACTTTTCATTTTGACCCTTGCCCAGCAGGGCTCTGCTCTGGGCACCCTGAAAGGGTATTTGTGTGCTTTGTCTGCTTTCCTGAGGCTGCCAGACCCAACCCTCTTTATTTAAGTCACACATTGTATATAGATTCCTAAAAGGCCTTGTACGTATGTTTCCAACTTCCCCCTTCATTATGCCTCAGTGGGACCTTAATTTGGTTCTCACCTTCCTCGTGTGCTCCTTTCGAGCCCCTGCACAATTGTCCCCTCTGGCTGCTCACAATAAAATCAGCTTTTTCCGTGGCAATCGCATCTGGCAGGAGGGTGAGCGAACTGCAGGCTCTATCGTCCAAGCCTCCTTTTTTGATATTCCCTGGGGTTGGGGCTTCGCACTTGAGTCTCTTTCCTCTCGAAAGTGGTAACAACTTTCCATGTGGGACAATCTGTCACCTTGCCCACTTTCTACGATCCTCCACATCCCTCTAAGGAAGAGGAGCGACTCCACCATCTGGAACCAAAAAGAGTGTTGTCGTTCTACCTTGATCGCACACAAGAGTTTCAGGTGGATGACCAAGTCTTCGTGGGGCATGTTGGAGCGAAGAAAGGCCAGGCAGTGCAGAAAAGGATCACCTCACGATGGGTCATTCTCTGCACCAAGGTCTGCTATGCTATGGCAAGAAGCAGCCTACTGAAGGCTTAAGAGCTCATTCCACCGGAGCTAAAGCTGCTATCACTGCGTTAGCATGTGGAGTCCCAGTCCTAGAAATATGCCAGGCAGCAATGTGAGCATCCCTGCTCACATTTATCAAGCGTTACTGCCTGGACCGCCTGATCCACAGGGACAGTCATTTTGCCCATTCGGTCCTACAGGACTTTCTAGTCTGAAACATGTCCCCAGCCCCTTCGGGATGATATTGCTTAGGTATCTTTTCAAAGTTAAGGATTCTGAGGCTAGATGTCTCTTTCAGATTGACAAGTTACTTCGGTAAGGCCTTATCCGGTAGAGACAGTGTCTAGCCTCAGATTCCTTTCGACTTGCCCATCCTCCCCGCACTGTGGACAAATTTCTAGGCTCAAGATTGTTCCCTTTCAGCGCCTAGCTTTTTTTTCTTTCTTTCAAATCTGTTTTTATTTTCGTAAAAGAATCAAGAGAGAGGGTCCATACATACACAGCGTGTGGCCTACAACCCAATGCAGGGCCGGCCGCCGTATCAAGAAGAGGCGTGTAAAACTGGGACAGCAGCCATCAACTTAGGTATTTACACAGCAATTCGCCTACAACCCATTTTGGGCCGGCCGCGTGTTATCAGAAGCATTGCGCAAGCCTACACTGTGTGTATGCCTCAGGACATTTGCTCAACCGGAGCAACTAAGGGGAGAGAAGCAAGAAAAGAGGGAGAGAAAGAATGCAGCAGTGACAGGATAGGACCGAAGGGAATTAACAGTCAGAGGATAGTTAGAGAGCTGAGACGCTAGGGAAAGGAAGGAAAGCAAAGGCGGGGGCGCGCAATCAACGCAGCGCCTAGTTTTTAAACACACCAATGTCACTTCTCTTCATGGCTCCTCGTTTCTGGCGTGAAAAGTCATGAAAAGTAACTGGCGTTGGCATGCCGAGGTGGCGCCTATATAGGTGACTCGGACGTCACTCCCGGCTTGGGCAGAGCCGAGCAACGCCACCTACCGGCATGCAGGGACATTGCTCGAAGAAAAATCTTACGGATCCACTCTGACGCCTGGGAAATTCAAAGGTAAGGGATATGCGGCTAGACACTGTCTCTACCAGATTAAGCATTACCGAAGGTAAGTAATTTGTCCCTCTGTTATACAATTAAAGACTGCAAGGATTGCAGGAGATTTTCTACTAAATCCCTTAAAAATAGGGAAGGAAGGTTGCTTCTGTTGCTCCAGAAGTCCAAGGCAAAGGACACCATTGCTTCTGGTGATATCTCTTAACACCTCTTGTACTAAGAAATGGGATGACAGCACCGTGATTTCTGTTATGCGCCTCACTATGAGCAATACTTCGTGGAAGAAGAGTGTCACGGCACATTAATGATCCAGCTCTCAACAGAGATCTAAAGCAGATGATAAAGGACTAGGACTGGTTACTAGGTTTCTGGACACATTAAAAAAAAAAAAACTACACCATGACCATCAACACCACAAGTACTACCACCTGTGTTGCCATTGGTTTTAACAATGGATTGCAAACACTGGCTCACTCCTTTCCACTTCCAGCAGAATTACCACCTGCTCATGAAGAATATAATGCAATGATTACCAAGACAATGGAAACATTTACAATGACTCACACCATCTAGTAAGCCCTGGTTATAATGACTAAGGGCCTGATTTAGATCTTGGCGGATGGGTTACTCCGTCACAATGGTGATGGACATATTGATAGAGGGCCAAAAGGTAATGGAGACACCAGCAACAGAAGCAGTGGTGATTCCACGCTTGGACAAAGTGTAAAACCCCCAGAGAATACACCTGTGTGTCTGGTGGGACATCTGTGGGCAGAGCTGCACAGAGGAGGTCCTGTAGTCCATCCACGATCTGCATGGTCACTCTACACATTGAATGCCAATCCATAGACCTTATCGGAAAGAGAGACATGGCTGCAACCTCGATCTGAGAAGGCAGCTCTTTTTCAGTTTTGGGAAAGCAGATGTGGTCAGACATAACCCTTTTCCTAGACTTGATTCAGTAGGACAGGCATGTAGAAGTTAAAGAAATTCTGCAGGCAGGGGAAAAGGCCTCCTCTGCAATGGTTGATACAGTGATGAATGTTTCCACTAGTGGATTCAGACGTTGTCTGGGGCAGTAGTACTGTGAAGACGGGTCTAGCTGTGATGCACATCTTTTAGGCTGTAGGCCTAAAGCAGGACCTTAGAAATAGAGAAGCGCTCCTCTGGAAACATGATGATGATACCCTCCAGAACATAAAGACAGATACTGAGACGGCAAAGTCGCTGTCAGCACTACAACAAAGAAGGTAACAATACTTTATAAGGTACAGAGGAAAAGGTCAAACATAAAACGGAGTAGACCAGCAACAGCGTTAGCAATTATACAGACAATTATATCATCACAGAAATATTGAAAAGCCCCAGCATCAACATACACAAAACTAGAGTGAAGGTGTAGCGGTGGCACCCAATCTAGAGGAAACGATTCAGGCAAAAGAGACAGTGCAGGCGCCAGACACAATATCCCCATTAAGCAAATAGTGGTTTCTGTGGAAGATAGTTAGAGAATTTTGTCTTGCCTGGAGGGTGGGAATCCATCACAACAAACTGTTGAATCATCAGTCTAGTAAAATATTGTCATACATTGGAGTTCATTCAGAAACCTCCTGCAACCCCACCAAACAGAACACACCAATATTTTCATTGGCTGCAAGCCAAACTTCTTTCCATGATACTGAAGGGAGCTTTGGAACAGGTTCCCAAAGCCCAGTAAAATGAAGGAATTAATTCTTGTTTCTTCCTTCTCAAAAAGATGTCTGGACCATGGAGACCAATCTTGGATCGTCAACACGTAAATACCACAAAAGAGAAGCATTCTGTATGGTGTAATCATAGGGTATTATTCAGCTTCTAATGGAAGCAGAATTCAAGAAAACACTAGACCTACAAGATACTTACTTCCACGTCCCCAATCATCAGAAACCTCAAAAATACATTTCAAAGTGGTCTGTGCTCACTGTCAGTTCAAGGGTGCTCCATTCAGATTGAAAACAACCCCAAGTAACTTGACAAGGTGCATGGCCCCAGTGGCACCTTATATCTGAAAGAGACACGTTAGTGACAGATTCCTTACCTTAGAATATCCCCAGGCATCAGACTGGATCCGGAAAGTTTTTTGCGTAGCAGTACCCTTGCGCGTCGGTAGGCGGCGTCGTGCGGCTCCGCGTCCGTCGTCGGCGTCGTGATCGCCGGGATGACGTCGCGGGCAGTACTTAGGCGCCGCCCCTGCGCGCTGACGTCAGTTCTTCTTTTTCCGCGCCAGCAAGCGCAGATCCGGGAAGAGCAGTGCCCTGGTCATTTTTGACCAAACTTTTTGGTGAATTTTTCACTGTTTTTCTCAATCGACTTCAAGGTGTCGTAGGGATGCCCGGGTTTAAACGTTGCGGCGCCTGTGCTCGGATGATGTCCGTCACAGACCCGCATTGGGAGTGTCTCTTCTGCCTCGGCCGAGGCCACGACACGGAGTCTTGTACCGACTGCCAGGCCCTCAACCCGAAAGCTTTGCGAGAGCGGTCTCGAAAGCTCCTCGAGGCCCGGCATTCGGCTCCGCGGAAGCCCCGGTCGCGTGAGAGGTCCAGGGGTCGATCGCGGAGTCCACACCGGTCGTCGGCATCGAAGTCTTCTTCGTCCGGTAAGTCGAAACACAAAAAGTCCAAAAAGCATCATCGCTCTAGGACTTCGCCTCGCCCGGTCTCGCGACTCGGCTGAGGCCCCTCCGGCACCGTCCCCGCGGCCCCGGACATGCCTGTGGAGTCGCCCCCGCAATACCCGTCCTTCCCGGGTTCGGGGCGGATCCGGCCCAAGTGCAGGAATTCCTGTTGGCCATGGCCCGCCTCTTCGGGCCTCAAGGTCCCTCCGGTGCGCCTTCGGGCCCCGCAGGCCCAGATGGGGTTGCTCCGGCGTCGCCGACGGCTCCGGCCCCGGCGTCGCCCGTGCCTCCAGCCTCGATCCCGGCTCCGGCTCCGGCCTCGATCCCGGCTCCACAACCCCCATCGACGCTGGTCGACCTAACGACACCTCCGCCGGCGCCGATGTCTCGGTGCCGTTCTCGACGCCGCCTGGGGCTCCGGGTGGCGTCGTCCCCCAGGTCCTTCCGGCTCCGGACATGGACCCGGACCGACGTCGCTCGACGCCGGTTCCGGCGCCAATGAGACCTTGGGTCCCAAATGTCCTTCCTCCCCCTTATTTTTGAACCTGAGGAGGACCAGGAGGACTGGGAGGGGTCTGATGACCCTCTGGCACAACAGTGTCAGTACGATGAGGACTGGACAGAGGGTCTAGGGGATGCCAGTGGTCTAGATACTTCCCTGACACTGGCATGCTGTCTCCTCCCGTGGCTACGGAGGAGGGAGCCAATTTTGCAACGGTGTTGCGTAGGGCGGCTGGAGCTTTACATCTCCAACTCCCTACTGTGGCGGTCAAGCCTAATCTCTTGACAGAGGTGCTTCAGCCGGCAGCCTCCTCTACGGGAGACTGTGCTGCCGTTTAACGACGCCCTCACTGACGTTCTTTGGGCGCCTGGTCCAAGCCCAACACAGGGGCTCCTGTGGATAGGAACGTGTCCCGACGCCATCGCCCAGCTCCGGGCGACCCCTGTTTCTCTCTGTCCACCCCACCCCTGAGAGCTTGGTTGTCCAAGCCTCCGCTTCCCCAAACCGCCTTCCCTACCGCCCCTCCGGATAGGGAATCCAAACGCCTGGATCAATTTGGGAAGAAGGGTTTTTCTTCCTCCAGTGCTGGCTTGCGGTCCATCAACACCGCCTGCCTTTTGGGCCGATATACCCACTCCTTGTGGGATTCGGTGGCGAATGTTTTGCCCCAGTGTTCTGAGGAGGTCCAGACACTGCTTTCCCGCGCCATTGCGGAAGGAAGGGATGCGGCCAAATACACAATAAGATGTGGCCTTGATACCGCCGACTCGCTGGGCAGGTCTATTGCAACGACGGTGGCGCTACGACGCCACGCCTGGCTGAGAACCACTGGTTTTTCAGGGGATGTCCAGAATACTCTCATGGACATGCCCTTTGATGGAGTCGGTCTTTTTGGGTCCAAAGCAGACCATGCGTTGGAGCGCTTTAAGGACTCACGGGCTACTGCAAAGTCCCTGGGCCTTTCTGCTACACGCCCTCCGCTGACTTCTGCTTTTCGCCCCTATCGTGGCCACGGTAGGGCGCCCCTTCACGTCAGCAGCCCAGCCACCGGCCCGCGCAGCAGGCGTCTTCGCGTGGCCGAGGACGTGGATTCCGCCGTGGCGGATCGGGCAACCAGCGTGCGGGTCAGGCCACCACCTCCAACCCGTCCGCGGCCTCCAAACCCTCCTAGTCCCTCCTTTCAGGTGCACAGCACGCCGGTAGGAGGCAGGGTCCGCCATCACCTTCCCCACTGGCGTACCATCACCTCGGACAGGTGGGTCTTGGACATTGTCCGAAGGGGCTACTCCCTCCCCTTCGAGTCCACCCCCCAGCCATGCCACCTCAATTCCACCGCATGTCAGGGGATCACTTGGTACTTCTGCAGAAGGAAGTCACGGCCCTCTTGGCCAAGAGGGCCATCGAGCATGTTCCGACCCCAGAAGTAGGGCGTGGTTGCTACTCCCACTACTTCCTGGTGCCCAAAAGGACAAGGAGGACATGCGTCCTATCTTGGACCTCCGGAACGTCAATCGCTTCCTCCGGAAGGAGAAGTTCAAGATGCTCACCCTAGCTCAGGTCTTGACTGCCCTCGACCCTGGAGACTGGTTGGTAGCGTTGGACTTGCAGGACGCATATTTCCACATCCCCGTCCTGCCGGCCCACTGGCGTTACCTTCGGTTCACGGTAGGCCCCGAGCATTTTCAGTTCACCGTGCTCCCCTTTGGCCTTACCAGTGCCCCTCGGGTGTTCACGAAAGTGTTGGCGGTGGTCGCAGCTCATCTGCGCCGGGCAGGGGTTTCAGTCTTCCCCTACCTCGACGACTGGCTGCTGAAGGCGGGCTCGTCCCAGGCAGTCGTCTCCCACCTCCAGACTACGGCCGAACTCCTGCACTCGCTGGGGTTCTCCATCAATGTGCCGAAGTCGCATCTGATTCCTTCTCCACAGCTCCTTTTCATCGGAGCAGTTCTGGACACGACGCAGTTTCGGGCCTATCCTCCCGAACGGCGAGTCCGGGATATTCAGGCTATGATTCCAATCTTTCAGCCTTTATCCTGGGTTTCGGTACGGATGACCCTGAGGCTGCTGGGCCTCATGCATCCTGCTGGTCAATCATGCCAGATGGCATATGCGGGCTCTGCAGTGGGACCTGAAGTTCCAGTGGGCGCAGCACCAGGGCAACCTGTCCGATCACGTCCAGATCTCGGAGGGGACTGCAAAACAGTTGCAGTGGTGGCTCTCGAACCGGCAATGGGTCATGGGCAGATCCCTCTCCTTCCCCAGCCAGAGCACACAGTTGTGACGGACGCGTCCCTTCTGGGATGGGGCGGTCACCTGGGAGAGGCGGAGATCAGAGGCCTCTGGTCTCCGGGCGGAGTCCCGGCTCCATATCAACCTTCTGGAGCTCCGGGCGATCCGACTTGCACTCAAGGCATTCCTTCCCTCTGTCAAAGGGAAGGTAGTGCAGGTGTTCAGACAACACCACCGCCATGTGGTACTGCAACAAACAGGGCGGGGTGGGGTCGTGGACCCTTTGTCAGGAGGCTCTGCGCCTCTGGACATGGCTGGAACATCAGGGCATGTTCCTGATGGTTCAACACCTGGCAGGTTCCCTGAACGCCAGGGCGGACGAACTCAGCCGCAGGTACATGATGGATCACGAATGGCGTCTTCACTCTGAAGTGGCGCAAGGACTCTTTCTACAGTGGGGAGAGCCTTGGTTAGATCTATTCGCCACCGAAGAGAACGCGCAATGTCATCAGTTCTGCGCGTTGGAATTTCCAAGGCGGCACTCGCTCGGCGACGCTTTTCGTCACGAGTGGAGTTGCGGTCTATTGTACGCCTTTCCGCCTATACCACTTCTACCCAGAGTGTTGAAGAAGATTCGGCATGACCGGGCCCAAGTCATTCTTGTGGCTCCGGACTGGGCTCGAAGAGTTTGGTATCCCGAGCTACTCAATATGAGCGTAGATCCCCCGATCCGTCTGCCTCTTCGGGAGGATCTTCTGTCGCAGCAGCAGGGGACGGTCCTCCACCCGAACCTGTCCAGTCTACACCTGCTTGCGTGGAGATTGAGCGGCGGCAGTTGATTCCTTTCGACTTGCCTCCCGAAGTTTGTGATGTGATTCTGGCAGCCAGGCGTCCCTCCACTAAGGTGGTATAAGCCTGCAGGTGGAACAAATTTGTGGCATGGTGCACAGCAAAGGCTGTGAATCCCCTTTCTGCCCCTCTTTCTGAGGTCCTTCTGTTCCTTCTCTCTCTGGCCCAACAGGGTTCTGCCCTGGGTACCATCAAGGGTTATCTTTGTGCTATCTCGGCCTTCCTCAGGCTCCCTGATCAGCCCTCCCTTTTCAAGTCCCCTGTTGTTAACAGGTTCTTAAAAGGCATTACACACCTCTTCCCTCCTGTTCCGTTTGTAATGCCTCAGTGGGACTTGAACTTGGTTCTTACCTTTTAATGTGCGCTCCCTTTGAGCCTCTACATAACTGTCCTCTTCGTCTTCTGACTCTGAAGACAGCCTTTCTGGTGGCCATCACCTCCGCTCGGCGGGTGAGTGAGCTCCAGGCTCTATCTTGCAAACCTCCCTTTCTGTCTGTTCATCCAGACAAGGTTGTTCTTCGGACGCGTCCGTCCTTCTTGCCAAAGGTGGTTACTGCTTTCCACATTGGGCAGACCATCACTTTGCCCACCTTCTTTCCGCCTCCGCATCCTTCCAGAGAGGAAGAGAGGCTCCACCGTCTGGACCCAAAACGTGCGCTCTCCTTCTATATCGACCGCACAAAACACTTCCGGGTGGATGACCAGCTCTTTGTTGGCTACGTGGGCGCCAAAAGGTCGGGCGGTGCACAAGCGAACCATCTCCCACTGGGTTACCTTGTGCATCAAGACCTGCTATTCTTTGGCTAAGAAGGAGCCTCCTGTTGGGCTGCGTGCCCATTCCACCAGGGCAACGGCTGCTACCACGGCCTTGGGCCGCGGTGTTCCGCTGCCGGTTATCTGTCAGGCAGCTACGTGGGCCTCGCTGCACACGTTTACAAAGCATTACTGCCTTGACAGTCAGGTCCGGAGGGACGGCTTCTTTGGCCGTTCTGTCCTCCAGGACTTCCTTGTCTGATCTTTGTTCGCAGACCCACCACCGGGGTTGGTATTGCTGGGGTATCTATTCTAAGGTAAGGAATCTGTCACTAACGTGTCTCTTTCAGATGCACAAGTTACTAACTTGTGTAACGATATATCTGTACGAGACAGTAGTTAGTGACCGATTCCTACCGCCCACCCATCCTCCCCGTTCTGCGAACTGATTTCTAGGAGTTAAGGACATCCCTTTCAGGGCCCTAGTATTTTTCAGACACCTATGTCAGCTTCTTGCATGGCTCTGCGTTCCTGGCGCGGAAAGTCGTGTACAGAACTGACGTCAGCGCGCAGGGGCGGCGCCTAAGTACTGCCCGCGACGTCATCCCGGCGATCACGACGCCGACGACGGACGCGGAGCCGCACGACGCCGCCTACCGACGCGCAAGGGTACTGCTACGCAAAAAACTTTCCGGATCCAGTCTGACGCCTGGGGATATTCTAAGGTAAGGAATCTGTCACTAACTACTGTCTCTTACAGATATATCGTTACACAAGTTAGTAACTTGTGCTTTAGGTATAACCGTGACCAAGTCTTCCACAACCTGGACAACTGGTTGAAAAAAAGAATTCATATCCCTCCACCACAGCATCTACTCAGGCCTGTTTGTGGCTTTTCAGGAAGCTGTGCGTTTCCATAAATGAAGATAAATCACTACTTGATCCCCGCAGACTAATGCAGTTCTAGGAATTAATCTTAGACCTCAACAAAGGCAAAGCTTAACTGTCAAAGAACAGACTACCACATCAACACAGCTTGGCAAGTTGAATGCAATAGAAACATATGATAACAATTCTCCTGCTCAAATGCTTGTTGGTAATGTCATCATCTTGCATTCCTCTCATACCATTTTACCTCCTGCCTCTGAGACCATTGCAGGAGGAATTAGATAACCACTGGGCACAGGCTAAAGGTAAATTCACCCTCACGGGTGAGTAGCGAGCTTCACAATCCCCTGATTGATTGATTAGGTTGCCGTACTCTCAGAACATGAAAGTAATTTTGCCTTGGTGGAGATAGACAAACTCCATCAAAGGACTCCGATTCCACCAGGAGTCTGCAAATTTCATAATGATCACTGACGTGCCTAGAGTGGGTTGGGTAGCTCATCTCCAGGAGTTAGCTTCCAGCGGCAAATGGTTACACGAAGAATAATGCCTCAATATAAATGGGTTAAAACTCTGAGCTGTCAGACTGGTTTGACAAACATTCCTCCCTAGAATCCGAGTCTCCTCGGTCCTATTTTGTTCTCACAACACAACTTCAGTGTTTTATATAAACAAATAAAGGGGAACAAGGTTGTAAGCTCTCTGAATGGAAGCTCAGCTGTTGTGGAAATGGGCCATTTTAGAACCAAGACTTGTTAATAGCAGAGCACTTGCCAGGTGCAGTCAGCTGCTGAGAGGACATACTTAGATGATGTACAGGAAAAATGCCATGAATGGTAGTTGAATCATACCCAGTTGAACACGATCTTTTATCGCTGGAGCAACCCAGACTTTGATTTCTTTGCCACCAACATCAACTGCAAATACTGGTACTACCCTAGTAGTCACGCACTGATAGGGTTGTGGGATATGCATTTTCGATAGAATGGACAAAGGACGTTTGCCTACGCTTTTCCCTCTACTTCTCCCCATCCCAAGAGTACTGAGCAAGAAAAGGTGAGAACTTTGGTATCTGAGCTTCATTGGCCCCAGCCTTGGCCTGGTAGTTTGGGTTCACGGTGCTCCTTCAATAGTCAGAAGCACCACAAATTTGGCTAAAACCATCAGCAAATCTTCTGTCTCGATCCAATGGCTAAAGTTGTCCATTCCCACCCAGCATTGATTAACTTGTGAGCATAACTCCTGAACAGAATGTGTATCATCTAAATATCCAAGATTAATGCAGAAGGATACTTGCACAGTCTAGAGCCTCATTCACAAATAGAACTTACAGAGCAAAATGGAAATACTCCTGCGGCCGTATTATGGTGTAGGCACATTTTCATTGTTTGCGCCGGGCACACCTTTAAAATGGTGCGCCCGGCGCAAACAATGAAAAGGCGCCCTATTACCATGAATGAGTACCCCCAGGGCAGCCGCGAACATGCGGTGCCCTGAGGGCAGCGCATTCACATGAAATACAGAGCGGCTGCTTAAAGGCCCCTCCGTGTTTCAAAATACAGGCGGCAACCTGCTGCACTTTCAAAGGGTATTAGAGATCCCCTTTCAGGCAGGTGCAGTCAGTGACTGCACCTGCCTGCAAGGGGATGTCTGGGAGGTCCATAGGACCCCCTATACCCCCTGCAGAGGGCTGCTCTCAGGAGGCACACAGTGAGGGCGCCACCTTTTAAAATGGCGCACTGTCAGTGCGCCTTCTGAGGGCTTCTTTGCCTCTGCGCCCGCGTCAGTATATATGGCGCAGGCGCAGAGGCAAAGGGATTCCCTCATTTGCATGGGGCACGCTCCCATGCAGATGAGGATACGCCCCCTCGAAGATGGCGCTTTATGTGCGCCAGCGCTGTCTGTATTACAGAGGAGGCCGCACAAGTGTCTGCGGCCACTTCTGTAATACCAAAGTGCCCCAGGGGTGCGCAAAGCGGGCGCAAACGCCCTTTGCGCCCCAGGGGCACTTTATGTAGTACGGCTCCTTGTATAAAGACAGCAAGCGTCCTACATTAGCAGAATTGTCACGCCAGGTCCTTCCATATTTGCTCATGTTATCAAATATCACAGTCAAATCTTAGACATTCCTCAATCAAGGTATTTACTGTTTTCAGTTGGATTCAAATTGTTGCTATGAACTGACTGATCAGAGTGTTTATTGAAGACCTGTGAGCGGTGCTCCAATTCCATGGCCACTAAACCGTGCTCTCACAATTGATGAGAAGTCTTTTTGAGTCCATCCATAAGGCAGGATTACATTTTCTTTCTCAAAAGAAGAGCCGTTTCCTCAGTTTCACTAAGACAGTTACACTAAGATCAAACCTTTTGTTTATTCCCATTGTTCCTACAGTGATATTGAAAACGTTTTTTTGTGTGCAAAATCTGTACCATTCAGCTAGATGAGAGCTTCAACATGTTGGATGTCAGAAGAAGTCTTAAATTCTACATCACTAGAAGCAAGGAATTTTTTAAACCTGACCATTTATTACAGGTGTTTTGGAATCCTCTAAAAGGACTTCTTATCTCCAAACAAGGAATAACCCGCTCGGATGCAACTGGAATAACACTCTGCCTATCGAAAGCAGGCAGACTGCTCCAAGGCCCTCTTAAACGACTCTTTACTTCCACAGGTCTGTTTGCTGGAGTGCCATTGACAAGAATATGCATGGCAGCAACATGGAAGAATCAACATGTCTTAACTGAGCACTGCTGTCTAGAAGCAACAGTGCAAAAAGATGGAGCAGTGGGACAGGTAGCCCCTCATCTATTTCAGTAAGATGAGCCCAATATTGCTTCACCTGTCCTTCGGTGTTCTGCTTCTGTAATGTTTCAATGTACTGCTTGTTATCTTGTTTCAAGCATGTGAATCTATGAAAGATGCAATGCTGGAGAATACAATAATTGCATACCTGTCTGAATAGTTCTCCAGCTTTGGTATTTTTCATAGATTCATATATGGCCCACCTGCTTCCATGCAAAAGACTTGCCTACCCTTGCAGTACTTCACATTATTCCTAGACCTCTAAGGGATAGTGGCCTCTAGGGTGTGTGGTCTTCACCTCACTTGTTAAACTTTGTTTTTTTTCCCAATGAGGTGAGTAGGCTACTGGAGCAACAATGTGTTCGAGGCATGTGAGCTGTAGATCACATGCTTTGCATAGCCTGCCATCTAGTGTTGGGTCTGGATGTTTGCACTTTGTTTTTCTTCGAAGAAGTCTTTTCTAGTCACGAGGTAGGTGACTCCTCCTTTCGGTGATAATGCGCGTGGGCATTGACTCCATTGTTAGATTGGTTTTTTCCGCCATCGGATTCGGATGTGAATTGCTGCGCTCTGGTTCGGCACCGTTTCTCGGGTTCCCTTTGACACGCAATCCACTACCCTCGACGGTATTGGTTCTCGATCGCGTTTCCCATTCTCCGCGTATCGTTTCGACTCCAAGACCTTCGATCGGGAAACTCGTGGAGGGCCGTTGGGCCTACCCGCGCCAGGCTCCCTAGCAGTCGATGGAACGGACTCCATTCAAACTCTGTCCCGAGTGTCGCACCAAGTTTCCGTGCACCGACCTGCACGAAGTGTGCAACCTCTGTCTATCCCCGGAACACGACGAGAAAGACTGCGACGCGTGCCGATCGTTTCGATCGAAGAAGACGCTTCGTGACCGTCGGGCTCGTCGTCACAAGATGCAACATCAAGGCGGCTCCGTACCGGACATCTTCGGCAAAGATTCCGATCGAAAAGAACAAGCTCAAGGAGCCGAGGAAGCAGAACACGTCTCCATGTCCGATACCGACTCCGACGTGGAAGAAGAGGAGCAAGTTGCACCTGGTCAGCGTACTGTGAGTACAGAAGCCCCCTTGCCCCAACAACACAAGACCAAAAAGGCTCCGGTCCTTCCTCTGCCTGTGGGCCAAGGTCGGCACCAAGAAAAAGTTTCGAGCACCCCGGGCTCGGCGCCGAAACACAAAGACAAGCCTTCTGGCTCGGGCTCGAGTCGGCCCCATGCCAGCGCCGAACCGAAATCCTCTGCGTCGAAATCAAAGTATGTTGTGGTCCACATCCCACATTTATCGAAGACTAAATCTTCGGAACCGAAAGGTTCGGAGCTGAAACTTTCGACGCCGAAAACGACAAGCAAAGACAAAAAGACTCCACCAAAGGAGCCTCGGTCCAACGTTCCACCTTCGGATCCGAAACAGAAAAATCTGGTTATAAAGCCAGACACTGGACATATCCATGCCAAATTGCCTGAAAAAAGGAAGATGGGCCAACAAGAGGTGTACCACATTCCTTTGAAGAGAAAAAATGTATGTACTAACCCTACACCACCTTATATTCCACCTACTTGGCCCACTGATCCCAACTTAGTCATCACACCCACAAATTCACCCCCACCACTATCACCTGACCCACAGGATGAAGGGGAAGGGGATGGGCCACAGGATACTGACCCATGGGAGGACTATGACACTGACCCAAACACGGATAATGACCCTGACTTGTATCCGTCCAGACCCCCACCACCCGATGACAATATAGGATACATTGAGCTACTTAACAGGGCTGCTCATTACCATGGGGTGGAACTACATAAAGAGGCTTTAGAGGAGGATTTCTTATCTGAGACCCTAAGTTCCTCTCAAAGAACTACCCATTCACTGCCAATGCTTAAGGGGATGCTTAAACACGCAGATGAGGTTTTTAAAGATCATGTAAGGGCAAGAATCATCACACCTAGGATTGAGAAAAAATATAAACCTGCACCTACTGACCCTGCCTACATCAAAGGTCAGCTGCCCTTAGACTCTCTTGTGGTTTACAATGTTCGTAAGAGAGCTAACTCACAGACCACAGGTGAGGCCCCTCCTCCTGATAAGGAGTCGAAATTAATTGATGCCTCTGGCAAAAGGGTAGCGTCACAAGCGGCTAATCATTGGCGCATTACTAATGCTCAGGCTTTGTTAGCCAGATATGATGGGGCTCATTATGAGGAGTTAGAAAAGCTCATGCAATTTCTGCCTGATGAACATAAATCTTAGGCTAACGATCTTATTTAGGAGGGCAAACTAATCACCAATACCTCAAGTAGGTGCGCCCTAGACGCAGCAGATACAGCAGCGCGCGCAGTAAACACCAGCATACTGCTACGCAGGCATGCTTGGTTGAGGATTTCAGGTTTCAAACCTGAGGTGCAAGCCTCTATTCTCAACCAGCCATTTGACAAAGAACACCTCTTTGGTCCAGCAGTTTACACCTCGCTGGAAAAAATTAAAAAAGGTCGTAAAGTCTATGAGGGCCTTGCAGTTACCTACAAATAGGGGTTCCTTTCGTCGCTCCTTTTACAGGGGTGGCTCCAAGAATATTTCCACAGAAAATCCCTCCTCCTCTTACAAGGGCAACAACCAATCGTCCTCATCAAGAGGCTATTTCAGAGGAGGTTTTAGAGGAAACAATGGTAAGGGAAGAGGCAGAGGCAACTCCACACGCACTTCCCCAGCAAATAACAAGCTGTGACTTCCTTCCACTACCCCCCGATCATTCCACTCCTGTCGGGGGACGTCTCTCCCAATTTCTCCCTGTCTGGAACACGATCACCCCAGACAAATGGATTCTACAAATTATCCAATATGGTTACTGCCTGGAACTTAGACACTCCCCCAAACATTCTTTCACGATCACACGCAATGTCACAAGAACATCTTACCCTTCTAAAGCAAGAAGTTCTCTCTCTGTTAGAGAAAGGAGCTATAGAACCAGTCCCATTAAAATATCAAGGGGCCGGGGTATACTCCCTGTACTTCTTAATTCCCAAGAAGGATGGCTCTCTCAGGTCTATACTAGACCTCAGAGATCTAAATCTATACATTCAGTCGGACCATTTTCACATGGTCACACTCCAACAACTGCTCCCGCTCCTTCAACAAGGCGACTTTCTGTCCACTCTGGACTTAAAGGACACCTATTTCCATATCCCAATACACCCTGCTCACCGCAAATCCCTCAGGTTCGTAGAAGCAGGCCAGCATTATCAGTTCAAGGTGCTCCCATTCGGAGTAACTACCGCACCCAGGGTTTTCACCAAATGCCTAGCAGTAGTCGCAGCTCATCTACAAAGACAACACATTCACGTCTTTCCATATTTGGATGACTGGCTCATAAAATGCCAGCTCGCAAGAAGGCGGTCTACGTCACACTCACAAAACAGTGCAGTTTCTCCACGATCTTGGATTCACAGTAAATCTGTCCAAGTCCCATCTCCAACCATCCAATACACAGGCGTATCTGGGAGCCACAATAGATGCACAAAAGGCTTTGGCCTACCCCAATCCGGCCAGAATCCGCATCATGCAGACTCTACTCCGTCAGTTTCAGCCTCAACACTCATTGCCAGCTCGAGTGTTCATGCAGTTACTGGGGATGATGGCGTCTTGCATCCTAATAGTCCCTTGCGCAAGACTTTAAATGGAACCCCTTCAGGAGTGCTAAGCACGTCACTGGAACCAGGCTCAGGGTCTGTTATCAGATCTAGTGTTGGTGGATGGCCGCACCCATCGCTCTCTGCAGTGGTGGAATCCACAAAACCTTTCAAAAGGGCGGCCCTTCATCGACCCGGTTCCACAGATCGTGCTAACAGAAGACGCATCGCTCACTGGTTGGTGAGCTCATCTCCAGACGCATACAATTCAGGGCATGTGGAGCCTGCAGCAAAAGCAGCTTCACATAAATCATCTAGAGCTGCTAGCGATTTTTCTAGCGCTCAAAGCGTTTCAAGTTCATCTAGTAGGCAAAGCTGTCCTGATCCGTACAGACAACATGACAGCAGTGTACTATATACAAAAACAGGGGGGGGGGGACACTCTCTCCAGCTGTCACAACTAGCACAGACCATCTGGAGATGGGCCAGACATCAGACTGTTTCTCCTCGCAGAACACCTTCCAGAGTAAACTATCAGATTGCAGATCTGCTCAGTCGTCCAAGACAACAGAGCCACGAATGGGAACTCCACCCTCAAGTTCTCCTCCCATTCTTTCAGATGTGGGGCTTTCCAGACATAGATCTGTTCGCCACAAACCTAAACGCAAAATGCCCAAGCTTCGCATCCGGGTATCCACACCCATTATCCAGAGGCAATGCACTATGGATCAGTTGGTCAGGGATATTTGCCTACGCTTTTCCGCCTCTCCCACTCATTCCATTAGTAGTTCGGAAACTCAGACAAGCGTCCCTGACACTAATCCTAGTTGCTCCAAAATGGGCCCGTCAACCCTGGTTCACAACCCTGTTGGAGCTCTCAGTAGTTCCTCACAAAAAACTACATATTACACCCAATCTCCTCACGCAGAGCCATGGAGAGATAAGACATCCAGATTCCAGTCATCTCAACCTTGCGATCTGGCTCCTAAAGTCTTAGAGTTTGGCTATCTCAATCTCCCACCAGACTGCATGAATATCATCAAAGAGGCTAGACATCCTACCACAAGAGCTTGCTATGCAGCAAAGTGAAAGCGGTTTGTCATATACTGTAATAACAATCAGATCAACCCGCTTGATGCTTCAGTTCAAAACATAATATGCTATTTATTACATCTGCAGCATTCAAATTTAGCATACACATCCGTACACTTACATCTTGCTGCAATAGCTGCATACCTCCAGAATAGACCACATCTGTCTCTCTTCACAGTGCCTGTCATTAAAGCATTTATGGAGGGACTTAAGAGTCATTCCCCCAAGACTTCCACCTGCTCCAGTATGAAATATCAACATTGTCCTCACCAGACTCATGGGTCCACCTTTTGAGCCATTGCACAGATGTGAGCTGCAATTTCTCACTTGGAAATAGCTTTCCTCATAGCTATCACATCACTGAGGAGAGTAGGTGAGCTTCAGGCACTAACCATGGAAGAACCATTTTTACAAGTACACCAAAACAAAGTGGTTCTTCAGACCAACCCAAAATTTCTACCCAAGGTCATTTCTGCCTTTCATATCAACCAATCTGTTGAGTTGCCTGTGTTCTTCCCTCAACCAGATTCTGTGGCAGAACGTGCTTTACACACCTTAGATGTGAAAAGAGCATTACTCTACTACATAGAAAGGACAAAATCTTTCCCTAAGACAAAACAACTATTTGTGGCTTTTGCTCCACCACATAAGGGCAATCCCATATCAAAATCAGGTATTACACGATGGATAGTCAAGTGCATTCAAACATGCTATGCAAAAGCAAAACGAACCTTGTCAATTCCCCCTAGAGCGCACTCCACACGCAAACTAGGGGCTTCTATGGCATTCATAGGAAATATACCCATAGATGACATCTGCAAAGCTGTAACATGGTCTACACCTCACACATTCACAAAACACTATTGTGTAGATGTGTTAGCAAGACAGCAAGCTAGTGTGGGCCAAGCAGTGTTATGTACACTATTTCAGACGACTGCAACAGCTACAGGTTAGCCACCGCTTTGGGAGATAACTGCTGTATAGTCTATGCAAAGCATGTGATCTACAGCTCACATGCCTCGAACGGAAAATGCTACTTACCCAGTATGCATCTGTTCTTGACATGAAAAGCTGTAGATTCACATGCGCCCACCTGCCTCCCTGGGTACCTATACCTGTTGCAGTAACATCTTACTTAGACACATATATACATGGACATCTCTTTCTACTACTCTCACTAACTCCATTATCACCCTCTGCGGGAAAACAATCTAACATTAGAGTCGATGCCCATGCGCACTATCACCGAAAGGAGGAGTCAACTACCTTGTGACTGGAAAAGACTTCTTTGAAGAAAAACAAAGTGCAAACATCCGGACCCAACACTAGATGGCAGGCTATGCAAAGCATGTGAATCTACAGCTCTACATGCCAAGAACAGATGCATACTGGGTAAGTAGCATTTTCCTTACAGCCTCTTTCACTATGTTGAACAAGATATCAAAGCTGGAGAACAATTGTTACAGGTAAGTAACTATTTTCATATCAGCAGCAATAGATTGGCAGTTTGAAACAGTGACTTGATAGATGAGGTGCAGCATTGTGACCAAAACAAATTGTTTTATACAGTAACAGTTATATCTGAAAGAGACACGTTAGTGACAGATTCCTTACCTTAGAATATCCCCAGGCATCAGGCTGGATCCGGAAAGTTTTTTGCGTAGCAGTACCCTTGCGCGTCGGTAGGCGGCGTCGTGCGGCTCCGCGTCCTTCGTCGGCGTTGTGATCGCCGGGATGACGTCGCGGGCAGTACTTAGACGCCGCCCCTGCGCGCTGACGTCAGTTCTTCTTTTCCGCGCCAGTAAGCGCAGATCCGGGAAGAGCAGTGCCCTAGTCACTTTTTGACTAACCTTTTTGTGAATTTTTTCACTGTTTCTTCATCGAGTCTTCACGACTCCTAGGTGTCGTAGGGATGCCCGGCTTTAAGCCATGCGAGGCCTGTGGTCGCATGATGTAGATCACGGACCCGCATTTCGAGTGTCTCTTCTGTCTCGGCCGAGACCACGACATGAAGTCGTGCCCTGACTGCCGGAAACTTCATCCGAAGGCTTTGCGAGAGCGGTCTCGAAAGCTACTCGAGGTCCGGCAGTCGGCTCCGCGCCGCACCAAGCCCCGGTCCCGGGAGAGGTCGAGGGGCCGGTTGCGGAGTCCCCGCCGTTCGTCGGAGTCCAAGTCTTCGCGCTCCTCAGGTAAGTCGAAGCACAAGAAGTCTAAGAGGCGTCATCGCTCTAAGACTTCGCCTCGCCGATCTCGCGACTCGGCTGAGGCCCCAGTCGGCACCGTCCCCGCGGCCCCGGACATGCCTGTAGAGCCACCCCCGCATTACCCGTCCTTTCCGGGTTCGGGGGCGACTCCGGCCGAAATACAGGAATTCCTGTCGGCCATGGCACGCCTCTTCGGGCCTTCAGGTCCCTCCGGTGCGCCTTCGGGCCCCGCGGGCCCTGATGGGGTTGCCCCGGCGCCGCCGTCGACTCCGGTCCCGGCGCCGCCGTCGTCTCCGGTCCCGGCGCCGCCTGTCCCACCAGCCTTCATCCCGGCCTCGGCTCCGGCCCCGGCCTCGATCCCGGCTCCGGTGGTACCGCAACCCCCATCGACGCCGGTTGACCTAACCACGCCTCCGCCGATGTCCCCGGTGCCGTTCCTGACGCCGAACGGGGCTCCGGACGGCGTCGGTCCCCGGCTCTCTCCGGCTCCGGACATGGAGCCAGACCGACGTCGCTCGACGCCGGCGCCGATGAGACCTTGGATCCCAAATGTCCCTCCTCCTCCATATTTTGAACCTGAGGAGGACCAAGAGAGCTGGGAGGGGTCTGAAGACCCTCTCACACAACAGTGTGAGTATGATCAGGACTGGGCTGAGGAACTTGGGGATGCCAGTGGTCTAGACACCTCCCCTGACACTGGCATGCTGTCTCCTCCCGTGGCTACGGAGGAGGGAGCTAATTTTGCAACGGTGTTGCGTAGAGCAGCTGGAGCCTTACATCTCCAATTGCCTACTGTGGCTGTCAGGACTAATCTCCTGACGGAAGTTCTTCAGCCGGCAGCTTCCTCCTCGGAGACTGCTGCCGTTTAATGATGCACTCACTGACGTTCTTTTGGGTGCCTGGTCCAAGCCCACCACAGGGACTCCTGTGGATAGGAACGTGGCCCGACGCCATCGCCCTGCTCTGGGCGACCCCTTGTTTCTCTCCCAACATCCCACCCCGAGAGCTTGGTTGTCCAAGCCTCTGCCTCCCAAACCGCCTTCCCTACCGCCCCTCCGGATAGGGAATCCAAACGCCTGGACCAATTTGGGAAGAAGGCTTTTCTTCCTCCAGTGCTGGCTTGCGGTCCGTCAACACCGCTTGCCTTTTGGGCCGATATACCCACTCCCTGTGGGATTCGGTGGCGGCTGTTTTGCCGCAGTGTTCTGAGGAGGTCCAGACACTGCTTACCCGCACCATTGCGGAAGGGCGACATGCCCTTTGATGGAGTCGGTCTTTTTGGTTCAAAGGCAGACCATGCGCTGGAGCGTTTTAAGGACTCACAGGCTACTGCCAAGTCCCTGGGCCTTTCTGTTGTACGCCCTCCGCTAACCTCTAATTTTCGCCCCTTTCGTGGCCACGGAAGGGGCGCCCAGTCACGTCAGCTGCCCAGCCACCGGCCCACGCAGCAAGCGTCTTCGCGTGGCCGAGGACGTGGATACCGCCGTGGCGGTTCGGGCAACCAGCGTGCGGGTCAGGCCACTACCTCCAACCCGTCGGCGGCCTCCAAGCCCTCCTAGTCCTTCCTTTCAGGTGCACAGCACGCCAGTAGGGGTCAGGGTCCACCATCACCTTCACCACTGGCGTCCCATCACCTCGGACAGGTGGGTCTTGGACATTGTCCGAAGGGGCTACTCCCTCCCCTTCGAGACCACCCCCCCAGCCATGACACCTCAATTCCACCGCATGTCAGGGGATCACTTGGTGCTTCTGCAGAAGGAAGTTACGGCCCTCTTGGCCAAGAGGGCCATCGAACATGTTCCGACCCCAGAAGTAGGACGTCGTTGCTACTCCCACTACTTTCTGGTGCCCAAGGAGGACATGCGTCCTATCTTGGACCTCCGGAACGTCAATCGCTTCCTCCGGAAGGAAAAGTTCAAGATGCTCACCCTAGCTCAGGTCTTGACTGCCCTCGACCCTGGAGACTGGTTGGTAGCGTTGGACTTGCAGGACGCTTATTTTCACATCCCCGTCCTGCCGGCCCACCGGCGTTACCTGCGGTTCACGGTAGGCCTCGAGCATTTTCAGTTCACCGTGCTCCCCTTTGGCCTTACAAGTGCCCCTCGGGTGTTCACGAAAGTGATGGCGGTGGTCGCAGCTCATCTGCGCCGGGCAGGGGTTCCAGTCTTCCCCTACCTCGACGACTGGCTGCTGAAGGCGGGCTCGTCCCAGGCAGTCGTCTCCCACCTCCAGACTACGGCCGAACTCCTGCACTCGCTGGGGTTCTCCATCAATGTGCCGAAGTCGCATCTGATTCCTTCTCCACAGCTCCTTTTCATCGGAGCAGTTCTGGACACGACGCAGTTTCGGGCCTATCCTCCCGAACGGCGAGTCCGGGATATTCAGACTATGACTCCGATCTTTCAGCCTTTATCCTGGGTTTCGGTACGGATGACCCTGAGGTGCTGGGCCTCATGGCCTCCTGCATCCTGCTGGTCAATCATGCCAGATGGCATATGCGGGCTCTGCAGTGGGACCTGAAGTTCCAGTGGGCGCAGCACCAGGGCAACCTGTCCGATCACGTCCAGATCTCGGAGGGGACTGCAAAACAGTTGCAGTGGTGGCTCTCGAACCGGCAATGGGTCATGGGCAGATCCCTCTCCCTTCCTCAGCCAGAGCACACAGTTGTGACTGACGCGTCCCTTCTGGGATGGGGCGGTCACATGGGAGAGAGCGGAGATCAGAGGCCTCTGGTCTCCGGCGGAGTCCCGGCTCCATATCAACCTTCTGGAGCTCCGGGCGATCCGACTTGCACTCAAGGCATTCCTTCCCTCTGTCAAAGGGAAGGTAGTGCAGGTGTTCACAGACAACACCACCGCCATGTGGTATTGCAACAAACAAGGCGGGCTGGGGTCGTGGACCCTTTGTCAGGAGGCTCTGCGCCTCTGGACATGGCTGGAACATCAGGGCATGTTCCTGATGGTTCAACACCTGGCAGGTTCCCTGAACGCCAGGGCGGACGAACTCAGCCGCAGGTGCATGATGGATCACGAATGGCGTCTTCACTCGGAAGTGGCGCACGGACTCTTTCTACAGTGGGGAGAGCCTTGGTTAGATCTATTCGCCACCGAAGAGAACGCGCAATGTCATCAGTTCTGCGCGTTGGAATTTCCAAGGCGGCACTCGCTCGGCGACGCTTTTCGTCGCGAGTGGAGTTGCGGTCTGTTGTACGCCTTTCCGCCTATACCACTTCTACCCAGAGTGTTGAAGAAGATTCGGCACGACCGGGCCCAAGTCATTCTTGTGGCTCCGGACTGGGCTCGAAGAGTTTGGTATCCCGAGCTACTCAGTATGAGCGTAGATCCCCCGATCCGTCTGCCTCTTCGGGAGGATCTTCTGTCGCAGTAGCAGGGGACGGTCCTCCACCCGAACCTGTCCAGCCTCCACCTGCTTGCGTGGAGATTGAGCGGCGGCAGTTGATTCCTTTCGACTTGCCTCCCGAAGTTTGTGATGTGATTCTGGCAGCCAGGCGTCCCTCCACTAAGGTGGTATACGCCTGCAGGTGCAACAAGTTTGTGGCATGGTGCACAGCAAAGGCTGTGAATCCCCTTTCTGCCCCTCTTTCTGAGGTTCTCCTGTTCCTTCTTTCCCTGGCCCAACAGGGTTCTGCCCTGGGTACCATCAAGGGCTATCTTTGTGCCATCTCGGCCTTCCTCAGGCTTCCTGATCAGCCCTCCCTTTTCAAGTCCCCTGTTGTTAACAGATTTCTAAAAGGCATTACACACCTCTTCCCTCTGTTCCGTTTGTGATGCCTCAGTGGGACTTGAACTTGGTTCTTACCTTTCTTATGTGCGCTCCCTTTGAGCCTCTACATAACTGTCCTCTTCGTCTTCTGACTCTGAAGACAGCCTTTCTGGTGGCCATCACCTCCGCTCGGCGGGTGAGTGAGCTCAGGCTCTATCATGTAAACCTCCCTTTCTGTCTGTCCATCCAGACAAGGTTGTTCTTAGGACGCGTCCGTCCTTCTTGCCAAAGGTGGTTACTGCCTTCCACATTGGGCAGACCATCACTTTGCCCACCTTCTTTCCGCCTCCGCATCCTTCCAGAGAGGAAGAGAGGCTCCACCGTCAACGTGCGCTTTCCTTTTACATCGACCGCACACAACATTTCCGGGTGGATGACCAGCTCTTTGTTGGCTACGTGGGCGCCAAAAAAGGTCAGGCGGTGCACAAGAGAACCATCTCCCGCTGGGTAACCTTGTGTATCAAAGCCTGCTATTCTTTGGCTAAGAAGGAGCCTCCTGTTGGGCTGCGTGCCCATTCCACCAGGGCAACGGCTGCTACCACGGCTTTGGGCCGCGGTGTTCCGCTGCAGGATATCTGTCAGGCAGCTACGTGGGCCTCGCTGCACACGTTTACAAAGCATTACTGCCTTGACAGTCGGGTCCGGAGGGACGGCTTCTTTGGCCGTTCTGTCCTCCGGGACTTCCTTGCCTGATCTTTGTTCGCAGACCCACCACCGGGGTTGGTATTGCTGGGGTATCTATTCTAAGGTAAGGAATCTGTCAGTAACGTGTCTCTTTCAGATGCACAAGTTACTAACTTGTGTAACGATATATCTGTAAGAGACAGTAGTTAGTGACAGATTCCTTACCGCCCCACCCATCCTCCCCGTTCTGCGAACTGATTTCTAGGAGTTAAGGACATCCCTTTCAGGGCCCTAGTATTTTTCAGACACCTATGTCAGCTTCTTGCATGGCTCTGCGTTCCTGGCGCGGAAAGTCGTGTACAGAACTGACGTCAGCGCGCAGGGGCGGCGTCTAAGTACTGCCCGCGACATCATCCCGGCGATCACGACGCCGACGACGGACGCGGAGCCGCACGACGCCGCCTACCGACGCGCAAGGGTACTGCTACGCAAAAAACTTTCCGGATCCAGCCTGACGCCTGGGGATATTCTAAGGTAAGGAATCTGTCACTAACTACTGTCTCTTACAGATATATCGTTACACAAGTTAGTAACTTGTGCTTTAGGCATAAGAAGATGGCGCTGGGACTTTGGGCATGGTACACCATAGATTGAAGTCATACATGGGTCTCGTCAGACTCCCTACGCTCACACTGAGAAGTTGTTTACACTAAATAGATGTTTTTTTCTGACTGTGATTCAGAAGATACGTGCTGAAAAGTCTTTCTGTGAATCGGTTTTGTCTTTTTTACCTTATTCTGCGATCCTTCATGTGGGTGAAGGTATTCTTTGTCTATGAATTTCAGGAAGATAACTATTTTCCTTATTATGCAAACCTGCCTGTTTGTTATCAGAAAGGCAACTTGTTTCCTGACTTAAATGTACATTTTCTAACTTCCCACGTGATTAGTGCAAGTTCATGGTTTAGTTCTTTTTTATTGTTTTATATCAATTTACGCATACACCCACCTACAGCCAACTTCCGTTGGGGAATGGTCGAATTTAAGAGAAATAAAGAGTAAAGGAAAGAAAATAAACTTCAACTTTACGGAACAATCAAGGAAGAGTCCCACGCCCCACCTATCCTGAACCCCTTGTGTATAGCAACATCCAGCCTTCAGTAGTCAATGTATTCTCTCCCGCAGCTGTGCAGCAGCCTCCTACCGTATCATAAGTCAAGGAGGGATTAACTGGTATCCACAGGAATCTGTGTTGACCCGAGGTCCAATTCAAAATGTTCAAATACCGTGGGCATAAAAGCTCCCTGAAATCTCTTGGTAGAAACGATGTGCAAGGGCCCCATATTCTGTCAAAGTGGTAGGGCTTGTGATCCAAATCAACCGTGACCTAAAGCCAGGATCTGTTGTCTAAGTCACCGTCGGAACTCCAGAACGCTGTGATGAATTACCTGGCTGCACACAAAGCTAAGGGTATGGCTTTTCCCCTGTGTGAGCAGAGTGGTAGGTCATTCTGTTTGGAAGGCCAAGAAGAGAATTGCAGGAAGTCTGTATTGAAAATAGTATTTATATTTGTTAGGACTGCTTGCCAATAGCTCTTTAGTTTAGGGCATCGCCACAGCAGATGTGTTAATGTGCCCGTGCCTCCACATTTTTGCCAATATTTCTGACTTGGCGGGATTCCGTGCGCGGACTTGAGCTGAAGTACAATACCAGTAGCGCACCATTTTTAACATAGCCTTCCTCCCCCCTATACTCCTTGTGGAGGTGTGTGTTCTCTTATGGATACTGGCCCATTCCTCTTCCAAGAAGGAACGTTCCAACTCCCTTTTTTTGTGCGGGTGTTTTTTTTTGGGTGGTTGGGGAAGGGAGGGAGCTAACCCCATAGCATCCCAAAGAAGCGTATAAATGTCAGGTAGTTGGTGCTTATCATACTTCTTGTTTATGATCAACTTTTCCAACAGGGTAGGGGACCTACTGTCCGAAGCCTGCAGGGTAGCTCTAGTAACTAGCAAGGAATAAATCCCCAATGGTCTGTGTTTTTTACTCAATCATGGGACTTTCCAAATATGCATCCCTGCAATATGCTGGTCTGTAAAACACAAATGTTTTTCAGATTCTCATCCATCCTACAACATATCCAAGTTGAGCTGCAAGATACTAGTGAGATTTGGGATACCTAATGCCGTGTTGTCGAAGGGAGATTTAATTCTTTGGTTTTTTTGTTTGTTGCTGTTCTTACTCTTTGTTCTCCCAGATAATGTTCTCCACCAGCTTCCAGGACTTTGGAAGGTTTGTTATGGCGGTGTTTGGAACACATAGAGTAGCTAAAGTAGGAGGGTCATTTTAATTGCTGCAATACTGTCCAGCCAGGAGAGGCCGGACATGTGCCAAAATTAGGCTAGAGCATGCAAGTCACCATAGTGAAGGGCGGTTGTTTTGTCTAGGGAGGAACAGAGTTTGATTCCTAGATAATGGATGTTTTTCTTCGCCCAAGCCAGGGGGATGTGTATTGCATTGTGGCCTGTCTTTCTTTTGGTATTTTGATGTTCAATATCAGTGATTTCTGGGGGGTCAGTTTTGAAGTCTGAGACCCTCCAAAACGAGTCAGACTCATTCATTACAGCCTTGATTGACCATGTGGGGTCCGACAAAGCGAGAATTACATGATCGGCAGACATCGGCAGTTTATATTCATGTCTGCCTGTGGAGATCCCTTTAATCTCTAGGTTAGCCCTGATGGTGCCTACCATGGGTTCCATATAGAGCGCAAATATTAGGGGTGACCAGAGACATCCCGGCCTTGTGCCCCTAGACACCATAAAGAAATCTGACAACATACCGTTGACCCTGACCCTTGCTCAATAGTGTGACTTTTAGTGACTAAGGCAGGAAGCCAGTCCTAGATACATGGATGTTAGAAATGGGATCTCTAGTTGGCAAGGGCTTGCACCTTTGTCCAAGTAGGGACCCTTCTTCCTAGTCAGGGTAAGGGTGTTACACTCGTGAAGTAACCCCTGCTCACCCTCGTGGTAGCTTGGCACGAGCAGTCAGGCTTAATTCAGAGGCAGTGTGTAAAGCATTTGCACATAACCAGCAGTAATACAGTGTAAGCACTACAAACGGACACCACATCAGTTTAGAAAAATAACCAATTTTTATATACTTAAGACAAGACCCATTACGACAAAAATCCACAATACTATACTTTAAAAATGAATGCTTGATAAGGTAACTTCTTCTTTGCAGGGATAGTTCAAAAACAAAGTTCGTATGAGTCGGTAGCTCCGTCCGAGTCTACCGCGATGCTGAAAACCCCAGAGTCTAACAGTTCCAGCCGACCGCGTCGATACGGGCCAGCAAAGTCGTGAACAGACTCGGTCACAGTACCTTTCTCGTTGTGGCTGGTACGGAGTGTACGAGCCGGTCGGCGTTCGTCGCGGTTGCGGTGCAAGACGGAGCGATGCAAGGTGCGGTGTCCCTCGATGCGGTGCAGGCAGCGGCTCGATGAGCGTCGTGCAGACGGAGTCGGTGAGTCCAAGGCGTGCGTGCAGGGTGAGACGATGCTCGATGCGGTGCTGACAGGTTGCGATGCAGGCGACCAAGCCGGAGTGCGGGAGCTGGCGTCGGACAGCGGTGCGAGTCGGAGCGGTGCGTCGCAGACGTGCGAGCGGTGCCCCAAATGCGATGCGGTCACGACTCTTGAGCCAGTTGCAGCGACCGCGTCGGTCGGGTCCGGCTGGTTCAGTGAAGCGATGCGAAGCGAACTGCGGTGCCCACATGTCACGGTGCAAGCAGCGGCTCGGTGTTGGCGGCGTCGGACGTCGCCCACGGTGAGACCAGGGTTGCGATGCGAAGCGGGGCGATGCGGTCTGCGGTGCAAACAGGTCACCGGTCAGGGATGGATTCGGTTGACGGAGTCGGTTGCAGTTCCCTTCCTCTGTGGCAACTGAAACAGCGTTCCAGAAGCGGTACCCAGAGGCTTGTGAAGTCTTTGTAGTCCCTGAGACTTCTTAACAGGAGGCCAGCTCGGTTCCAGGCCCTTGGAGATACTCAGCACACGTTTCTAGAAAAGTTCAGTCCTTTCACTGCCCAAGGCAGAAGCAGCAGCTGCAGGCCAACCCAACAAAGCAACAACACAGCAAAGGGGCAGTACTCCTCCTGGCAGCTCTTCGTCTTGGTAGGTTCCTTGATTCCAGCGAGATCTAAATTCATGGGGTCAGGGCCCCAATATTTATATCCCAAATTCCTTTGTTCTCTGAAGGCAGAGAGGCCTTTGCCTAGTCCAAACCAGTTCTGGAGCACTTTGTTGACAAGTCTCCGTCCCTTCTTTCAGTGAGTAGGCCAGGGACATCAGACGCACCACAGGAGGTGGAGCCAGCATTGTGGAGGGAAGGCACTGTCCTATTCAGGGCCCAGGTGCAACCCCTCCCACCCATCTACATGTAGATCTTGCTATTCAGCCCTGTGCTGACTCACCCTGTCTCCTGGCAGCCCCCAGCCCCTGTCACTCACACTCCAGACAAGGAATACACAACCTCGCAGAGGCAGGCTTGGATGGTTAGACAAGAAAATACCCACTTTCTAACAGTGGTATTTTCAAACACAGAATGTTAAAACCAACTTCACTAAAAGATGCATTTTATCATTCTGAGTCCAGGCATACTAAACTCGAATTTCTACCATGTTCCCGGGGTCAGTTAGGATTATAAGCTGTAATAATCAAAACTGCCCGTTCTGGCCTATGGGGAACAGGTAGCCTTGCAATAGTAAAAAACGAACTAGGCTGTAATTCACTATCCGGACATGCCACACACACCAGGGCATGTCCTACCTTTCGCATACAACGCACCCTGCCCACAGGGGTACCTTAGGCCTACCTTAGGGGTGACTAACATGTAGCAAAGGGAAGGTTTAGGGACTTGCAAGTGTGTGCACTTGCCAAGTCGACATGGCAGCCCCAGGCTGCGCACAGGCTCTGCGGTGGCAGGCCCGAGTTACACTTTACGGGCTGTTTGCGTGGGTGGCACAATCCAGTGCTGCAGCCCACCAACAGCATTTGGTCTATAGGCCCTGGCACTCGCAGTGCACTTTACAAGGGACTGACACATAAACCAAATAGGCCAATCATGGAAACACCAATCCATAACACATTTTATACAGGAGCACTTGCACTTTCCCACTGGACAGCAGTGAGGAAAGTGCGCAGAATCATTACACCAGCAAAAACAGAGTCAAAACCGGGAGGTCAGAAAGCAAAAAGTCAGGGGAAACACGCCAAAAGATGCCAAGTCTAACAATGGACATGTGAGACTATTCAAGAACATTCAGGCTTCGATGGTGGTAGAAGAAGGAACCTGTTTGTATTGACAAATTGCAGCATTATACTCATCTGGGATCTCAGTAGTGTCAGGGAATTGAGTAGGTTTATATCTTTATTTACATTTTTCTATAGTGTTGCTTTACCAGGAAGGCATAAGTGTGCTTTACAAAATAACTTGGAGGGTATAATGTTGACACTGTTCAACATCTACATGGCTCCACTCGCACGCATCGCCCGACAGCACGACCTCAACATAATCTCCTACGCCGACGACACTCAACTGATCCTCTCCCTCGCCAAGGACCCCCTCACCGCCAAATCCAACCTCCACGAAGGAATGAAAGCCGTCGCCGACTGGATGAAGTGCAGCCGACTTAAGCTGAACACAGACAAGACGGAGATCCTCATCCTCGGCTCCAACCCATCAGCCTGGGACGACTCCTGGTGGCCCTCGTCACTAGGTGCACCCCCGACACCAACCGACCACGCACGCAACCTGGGAGTCATCCTCGACTCCACGCTCACCATGACCAAGCAAGTCAACGCAGTCTCCTCCTCCTGCTTAAACACCCTCCGCATGCTCCGCAAGATCTACAGGTGGATCCCGACAGACACGAGAAGAACAGTCACCCAGGCCCTCGTCAGCAGCACACTCGACTACGGAAACGCCCTCTACGCAGGAGCCCCGACCAAGCTCATCAAACGACTGCAAAGAATCCAAAACGCCTCTGCACGCCTGATCCTCGACATTCCACGCCACAGCCACATCACCCCCCACCTGAAAAACCTGCACTGGCTCCCCGTCGACAAGAGAATCTCCTTCAAACTCCTGATCCACGCACACAAGGCACTCCACAAAACCGGCCCAGCCTACCTCAACAGTCGACTCTCCTTCTACGTTCCCAACCGTCAGCTCCGCTCCGCCGACCTCTCCCTGGCCACCGTCCCGCGCATCCGGAGAACCACCACCGGAGGCAGATCCTTCTCTCACCGCGCCGCCAAGATCTGGAACACCCTTCCCCTCAACCTACGACAGACCCAAGACCTGCTGACCTTCAGGAGACGACTCAAGACCTGGCTATTCGACCAGTAGCGGCAACACCCCCCCTCCTCTCCCTCAGCGCCTTGAGACCCTCGCGGGTAAGTAGTGCGCTTTACAAATCTTGTGATTGATTGATTGATTGAATACAACATACAGAATAAATAGTAAAAACAATGACTGAAGAGAGAACAATGAGAGCATACTCTATATAGCAGTGGCAGAGAAAGTGACTAACAGGGGTGACGGAAGGGTTACCTGAGGTGAATGTACAGTAGATGGGTTTTTAGAAGTTTCCTGAAAGTGATAAAATCAGATGAGGTTCTGTTGGATGGAGTTCCAGAAGCTGGTTTTGGCTCCAAAAGAACATTGTGTTTGGTGCTTGAGATGTGTTCAAAGCAGGTGTTTCCAAAAGAAGAAATGTCTTGCTCTGAAGTCGTATCTCTCCACCAGAGATGGTGAGGAGAGCTTTGAGGTAAGGAGGGGACTTGAGATGCATGGCCTTGTGGGTGAGTCATCCAATTTTCAAATTTGATTTATTCTATCTGAAAACAATTTACATTTTTAAGTGTTGGAAATGAAATGGTGCATCATTGAGGATAGTTAAACATGCATAGTGTAGGTTTCGCATGCACATTTTCTTTAATGTTTGAGTTAGCAGAGGTCCCATATGTTTTTTGTGCCCTTATGACTTAATGTCCACTCTGTGCTATTTAGTTTTACGATACATAGTTGAATGCACAAACATACATATATTTTTTGTACTGCAGTCTTTGAAGCAAAATATTTATGTCTTTGCTTTCTTTTATTTTATTAAGTGCTGATGCCAAAGGAAAAGCCTCCAATTACGGTTGTTGGTGATGTAGGAGGAAGAATAGCCATTATTGTGGTATGTATATAACTTTACAAATGAGATGAACACATTTCTTTTTCTTTCATATTTCACATATCCACTACAATTGCAACTCTCCTTTCATATGGTGGATTTATTAATGATGTTTAAAAACTGTTATTACGCTGACCCAAGCATTGCCGAATACTGCTGTGCCAAAAATACAGATTTTAAAATGCATCTAACCTTCTCTAATAAATCAGTATTTTTTCTCAATAAAATTATTCTTCCACCTGCTGCCCTACAAAGCATACTGGGGTAGTATTGCTTGATTTGAAGTAGGATTTACAGAATTTGACTCAAAAGTTTCCTGCAGCAGGCTTTTGAGAATGGCAGTTCTAGGGAGAGTTCCTATCCTATGTGTAGGCTTTCCTGTTTTCAGTTTCTATTTTTAGTAAATTCTGGTGTTTTTTCTTCTTCAGTGTTTTCAAGTGATTTCAATACCTCACAAAAAACCAGTGGTTATCCGTGATTGCACATTTTCGCGCCATTAAAAACAACAGAAAGTGTTTTTCCGGTGTTTATGGAACATTTTGCTTTTATTATTACTTGCTTTCTGCACTGATAGAGAATATGAGGTCCAAATACATTTTACAAATCAAACCTATTGTAGTACAGCATACAATACTTCTTCAGTGAGTCCTTTGGTCGTGTTGGCTCACTCTTTCCTTCCCATGTAAACTTTTATCTGTGAAAAGGCCCCTACAACATTGACACTTGAGACAGGCACACCAAAACAGCCAGTACAGAATTTGCTAACTCAGGCCACTGACATAGCTTTCCATGCCAATACTGGTGCACCTGAAGATGATGATTCTCTGGGACAGGTTCTGCAACAAATGCGTTGAACTTGGCGCATATGCCCTCAGAGTTATTGAAGCTTTCAAAAATGAAGCCGTACTTTTGAAAATCCGGAGAAAATTCCCCTTTACGGAAGGGAGCTATAACTTTGTGCAGAGTACCACAGTGAGGCTTCATCGACTTTAAATGCCATGGTTGGTAAAGGGACATTTCTATGCATCATTGCAAGCCATTTCTCATACATTGTAAAATAAAATTTCCTGAATTGCGCCTCAATATTTCTTAGCTTGCCTAGTGGCAAGCACTCTAACATGGAGCATGTTACAGTGCCAAAGTCACTAAAAGTGTCGTCAGCCTACTCTCAAGGAGATGTTTTTACATCGACACCAATTATGCTGTACACTTGGTAGACAAGGGTTATTCAGACTCTAGTTTTTGCATTATGTCCACTACAGCAGTCCTGTTTTCCTGTAAAAATCTAAGAATGCAGTAGTGTGTACTTTTTTTCATATCACTATCAATATACGACCGAAGATCCCCACATTTCTTGCCTTTAGCATCATCACTCAGCAAAAATTCTATAAACGGTTGCCACATGGATAATATAGCATTCACGGCCTCCAGGACTGAGAACTACCAGCTATATGACACAGTTGGGATGACTCTTTCTTTGATGCCACACAAAGCACAAAATGAGAAATGTTTTAGTTCCCGCGCATAACAAAACAGTGCACCAGAATGGACTAAAAAGTCAATAGCATTCTTCATTAACTCTGAAGATTGTAAAGATGCTTTCAGCATAGCATCTAGCAAGTGACAAAGATCTCTTACAGGGAAGCACTTCAGCTCAGGTATCGATTTTGACAGGTCATCACACAACTTTTTCATATATGTAGCTGAATCACTGCAAAACAATACGAACAATATCATTCCAATCTTTGTTGAACTTGGTAAGAACTTTTTGCAGCAGCATTCCAAGTGACACTGCATTTCATGTTTTACAAAAGTCTGGTGTCATGTTTTCACCACTATCCCAGATGTTTGGTGACAACACTCTTTTCATATATACCTGTCGCTACACCTTGCATTGAATGTTTAAAGCCTGGGGTGTTTGACAATTCACCTACTATCAATACTGACTCGATAGAAAAGGGGGCTGATGTATCAGGGGGTTTTACCCATTCTCTTTGGGTAAAGGTGATGGTACATATTGGGAAAGATTCTTATGAAACCAGCTATTTTACCGATCAGTGAAAGAATCAAACGTAGCCAAAATATCAAATATGATTTTGATATTTCCTGATTCTCTATAGTTTATAAAATAATTTAACAAGACCTAAAACATGCTTCTAAACCCTGCATCTTTAGGCCAAAGACCACAAAACTGAAAAAAGCAAAAAGAAGAAATTATATTTTAGTGACATCCCTAAACAACAAAACTCAAGCAGAATAATGTTAGCCCGGTTTTCCTTGCTGCTACTTCATATAACAGTTATATTGTATTGGCCCCTAAAGGAAGAAATAAAAATGACTCTTCCACTCTCCTTTTCCATTCTTTGAATGGCATTTAGTTTGTGGTTGTGCAGGTGTTTTTTTCTCAGTGTTTAGATGTTTACACTGGTGAAGGCTATTTCCCTTTCGGTGGGGTTTTATCCGTTATTATAGGATTATACCTAAAACAGGATAGCCTACCTATGTGTTTTGTCTGTAGTCTACTCATTTGCCTCTTTTCTTCAATCCTCTTTTTCAGCAGCTGTGTACTTGCTTCAATGCTTGGATCTTGCATACACTATGTAGTCTAGAGGCCTTGTCTGATTTGCTGCTTTGTATGTAGTATCTCTACGTCTCCTAGAATATCTCCTGCTATGTGGGTCTTATTTGACTAATGGCTTACTTTGGAAAACAATTTCCAAGAATGTGCCTTTTTATAGTAGAGGTATACTAGCAGTACAAAGACCTCTTCCATTAGTTGAATGGAGACAAATATTTTTCGTATGAGAAGCGTAATCAAACTCATTTGCGATCCCTTGAGACTACTAATGTTATACTCCAGCAATAGAATCTGTATGTATACCTTTCTAGTTGACTCCTGAATGTGGTTAACCGCATTTGCCAAATGGCCTTTTTTTTTTTTTACCAAACAGGATTGTGAGAAATTGGGGTATTAGCTGAGGGACCCACCTTAAGTAAAAACTACAGTCCTTGTCAGGGTGAAACCATAATGTCACTAAATTAACTTGAGTTCGAACCCTTGGAAGGTATGGCACAGAACAGGCAGGCTTAACTTTGAGGCAATGTGAAACGTGTTTCTGCAGTAGTGAAACTGAAACCAGAATTTATAAAAATCCAATAAGTGAAACGAGGGATATCATTTTTTAAAGTTTTGGGTATAAATAGTGCCAAGAAGCACCAAGTGGCAGTTACAGACACTGGTCGGGGTAAATCAGGACTTGGACAGAATTTGACACTGACCGCGATAGAGCACAGGTCAGGTACACTAACCAGGTTTGCAGTCAAATATTTTACCTTCAGACTTTAGTCCTTTAAGTCCCAATCCACCACAAATTGCTCTTCTAAAGCCATACAGGGGTGGCACTTGGAGACTCACGGGATGGCAGGCCGTCTCCAGTCCAGTTCCAGTTGACTTCTTCTAGCTTGTTGTGTTCCTGTAGCTTGAACAGGAGGTCAGCCTTATGACCATTGGAGTCTACTTCTTTGTCCTAGGACCTAGAGTGAGCAGGTCCTGTCCTCTAGGGCTATTTCAGGTTGCAGATAGCTGGTCCAGTCCTCTTCTGATCTTCCTCCGGTCCAGGAGTGTTCAAAGTGGGTGCCTTGTATGCCTGCTATGAGCTAGTAGGTTGGATTGACCCTTGGGGATGCCCTAACCAAAGGAGAAAAGTTCCCGGGGTATATCCTACCACTTTGGGTATTTTCAAGGTCGCTGAAGACTTTTGCCACACTACATTTGGCCTCCTAGGGCTGGAGGTTTGTCTGTGTGGAGTGTACTATGGTCATCCTAGTGTTCATCCACATCTAACACTCAAATCCAGTTTGAGGCCATGCCTGTACCCACAACAATTTCAGAGACATAAGTCAGGCAGAACCGAGCTACGTTTTCAGCAACCATATGGGGATTCACAAAAATAGTTTTGGCATCTTGTCTTCCTCCTTTGAAGTATGCCCCAAATGTTATATGTAAACCCAGCGGACCTGTCAGTCAAACAAGCTTTGACACTGTAATGTCAAAAAGAGGCACACTGTGATTGGAGCCTGCTGGGGAGGTTGGGGGATGGGAGGGACAAAAGAAGGGCCCTGCCCAAGTGTCAGCTAACATTTGCCTGTGACAGGGGATGCCTCTTTGAAGGGCGTCCCAAGTGTCCTATGAAAAACTCCAGCACACCTGTCAATCAAGAATGTGGCGTTCAAGCAGGATTTGACTCTTCCCTATTTTACTTGGGTCGTCTCTGCCCATTCGGTTCAGCCTATTGTTTGCGCCTGGGTGCAAGTTCACACCTCATCAATGCTTATTCAAATACTAATTATAAGCTGGCAGATGTGAAGGAGCAATATGCAGGTTTAGCTTTTAGGCACTTCAGGCAGGGCAAAAGTAACTTTCTAAAAGTGATCTTTCCTAAATATGTATTGCAAATCCAAGTTTACCTGTGAATTAGGCTTGTAATAAATATTTGCAAAAGGCCAAAAATGAAATTTATAGCTGTTTCCTCGCCGGGGATAATATTTATTAAACTTAATGTTCCTGGTGCTTTTGTAGTCAACAGCCAGCCTTGCTTCAGTGAAAAAGGCTTTTAAGACCCCTTTTCACCATAAGGACATATTTTTCATTAAACTTTTGCAAGTTCTACTTTTAAATAACATGCACTTTGCCTTAGGGGCACTTAGGCCTACTTAGAGCTGACTTTTTATTATGCAAAAGGAGGGACTAAGGCTGTCAATAAGGGGTTATTTTGACAGATAAAATTTGCAATTTAAAAAATTACAGCCAAGTTCCTATGATTGCCCTGCAGAGATGCTTTACAATGCCACTGCAGTGGATGGCATTATAAAAGATAAAGTCCACTGGTAGCATTTACCTTATAGGCCCTGGGTACACATGGTACCATACATTAGGATTTATAGGCAAATTAAATGAGCCAATCAGATGTTTGCCAATGTTACTATTTTGAAAGGAGGAAAACAAGCATTTCGACGCTGCTTAACGGGTAAAGTGCACCGAGTTCTGAAGCCGACAAAATTAGGATTCAGCAAAAAGGCAAAAAGAAAATCCAGGGTGACCCTACTGAATGGACAAATTTCCAACAAGGATCCCCTATAATGTTTTTGAGCAGGTAGCCGGTGTTTTCCTGACAAACTCTCAGATTGTAAGATGGGTGATATATATATTTTTTTGTTTTGTTTATTTACGCATTTCAAATATAGTGGAACATTAACCAATGCCATGTACATCATTATCAATATCTCATCACAACAAATTCATCCGTCACAATTCATAGGAATACCTTACAAATAGTATCTGACACACATCTGATGGCGGGACAGTTCATCTCCTATTCACAAGACTTGCTGTTGGTTTCGAAGATATGTAGAGAGAGGCCCCCAGATATCTCGAGGCTGGAGGAAGCTCCTCCGCATAATATTCTAGTTGATCTCGACAGTACACTAGGTCAAGTAGCCAGCGTTCATGTCTGGGGCTTCTCCACCCCCCACCCCCAATGGATCGACACCCTCCTTTTGGCTAGTAGCCAGGCAATTGCCGTAAGCTTTCGATTAATAGGTTGTATACCTTTGGGTAGACCGAGTAGGCATAACGCAGGAGTGCGCTCCACCCTCTCGTCCACTATTTCTGACTGTGCGTGTGTAACCTGTTTCCAGTATTGATGAACCCTCGAGCAACTCCACGCTAGATGCATAAAGTCTGCCTTCAGTGTGTTACATCGTACACAGTTTGCATTCTCTCTTAGGCCGTAGTTGTGTAGCCGGAGTGGGGTGTAATATATATGGTGCGGGAATTTAAAATGTATGATCCTCAAATTATTATTTGATGTAAGTTGGCCAGTGAGCATTCAGCAAACGCGTGCCAGTCATCCATTGTAAGTGGCACGGGGAGCATTGCATTCCATTTAGTATAGGAAGCATCCTGCTCTGTCAAGGCATCTTTCTGGGATGCATTGTATAATCTCGCGACTAAATGTTTCCGTGTGTCAGACGTTGGGAGCAGCTGTAGCGCTCTCAGCACAGGCAGTTCCTCTGGGAACTGCGCATATAGATCGCAGCTCTAAGCCTGCAGTATAGGAAAGTGAGCATGGGGGGGTGGTCATTACCTTCTCCATGTAGACAAGTCAGTTTTTAAATTTCCCTCCCCGGAATGTATCCCCCAGTGTGCGTATCCCTGCTGCATTTAATATAGTCCGTGAGTTCGCTTCCGACGTCACCAATATCTTCGGGTGATGGGCAAGTGGTAGAGCTGGTGCGTAGAGCGGGGCTATCTGCGCTCTCTGTCCTAGGGTTTCCAGGCTTGCGTGGTGCAGTGTATAGTGCTTATTTCCCCACGTGTGTACCCCTTGTATTCACATATGATCATCGCCCCTAGTGGTGTAGGGTACGTGGCATCTGCTTCGACTGCTATCTGTGGCATATATTTTGGGGCTTGCAACCAGTAGTGCGCAAAATGCGCCTGCGTGCATAGGTAATATAGTTCTAGATCCGGCGCTGTGAACCCTCCCTGTGCATATGGCAATGCTAAAGTATCCCATTTTAGTCTGGGTTGTTTCCCAGCCCATGCCAGCCTGACCAAGTATGATCGTAGCCTTACAAAGAATGACTGGGGTAGGCAGATCAGGATATTTGTGAACAAATATAGAAACTTCGGGAGTATTATCATTTTCATTAACGCTATTCTATCCGCCATTGATAAAGGAAGGCGTATCCATCTTGAGACCTGATCTTCCAGCCGGGATATCGCTTTCCCGTAGTTATACTGTATTACTAAGCTCGGGTCACTGTGAACTCATATGCCCAAATACTTGAACTCCAGAGGTACCGGTCTCGTGCAGCTAGTTAGGGGGAGTATGATGGATTTCGACCAATTTATTCCAAAGCCTGAATGTCTCTCATAGCATATATATTCCCTAATTAACCGTTCCAGGTTGGTCCCAGGGTCCCTCACATACAGCACCATGTCTTCTGCATACATCGATATCGCCAAGGGACGCTGGCGAAAGCGCAAGGCAGTTTCAGCATGTCGCTGTCTCAAGAATACATGCCAAAGGCTCTAATGCAATAGTGAATAATATTGGCGATAGCGGGCAGCCCTGCCTAGTTCCTCTACATATCTCAAAGGCTTCGGATGTATGGCCATTCACACGCACTCGGGCAGCCGGTGCTGTATAAAGTGATTTTATCCAGCGCGTGAAGGCGATAGGAACCCCTGTACGGTGGAGTATTGAAAAGAGGAAGCACCATTGGATTGAGTCAAATGCCTTAGCGGCATCCAACAGGATTGCCGCCCCAGGCATCTCCGGGTCCAGGTGGGTTAAAACTGCAAAAAGGGTTCACAAGTTCTGTGCAGTGGAGCGCTCAGTGATAAAGCCAGTTTGGTCTGGAAGAACCATAACTGTCAGTAGGCGTTTGAGTCAGGCTGCTAAGGCGCTCGCAAGAATTTTGGCGTCTGTGTTTATTAGGGATAGTGGTCTGTACGATTCGCATCTTTGTGCCTGCTTATCAGGTTCAACAACGCGACAATTAGGGCCTCACGGAGTGACGGCGGCTAAGTTTGCTTTTGGTAGGCTTCTTCATACATTGCATGAAGATGTGGAGCTAGCAGCTGTATGTGTTCTTTATAGAATTCACCTGGCAGGCCATCACTCCCCGATGCTTTGCCGTTTGGGAGTTTGTTTATTGCTTCTTTTATCTCATCAATGATGAATGGGTGTGATAAGAATTCCCTTTGTCCCTGGGAGAGCTATACCAATGCTATGTCCTCTAGATAGTTGCTTATTTCAGCTTCCGTAGCAGAGCTTCGAGCAGCATACATACGTTCATAGAACGTAACAAACGTTTTCATGATAGTCTGTGTTGTAGCATGAAGAGCCTCATCCGTTACCACCTCCACTATGAGTCTTCGCCCATGGTTCAGCTATTTCACGCGCTAGCGCCCTGCCTGGCCTACCTCCTTCGCCGTAGTTGCGTGCCGTCCATCTCCGTGACATACGTTTAGCCAGGGCTTTAAGTGGGGAAAAAAAACTGGGGGTGCTCTAAAAGGGGCGTGGCACATTTCTTAAAGGGGTGTGGCCTATCCGAGTAGGGGCGTGGGCTAAATCAAGATAACTAGCATTGTGTGCTTAAGAAAATCATGAAGTCGCATCCAGCAAAGAATAATAAAATAGGCAAAAAGGTATATTTATTAAGTATGAGCCATAAAATACAAAACACTTTAAAAAACATGTAAAAATTATTTAGATTACTTAGAAATCTATTGCAGGATTTCCCAAAACCCTTGAAGATATTCACTGTGTCTATTTTGCTGGGGTTTCTCACAACAATTTTCTTCAGCAGACCTACCTTTTGCCAGCCAACTCTTTACATACAGCTTTGCGTCAAATGTTTCAAATGGAGGACCATTGAGTTTTACCCATAAGCATGAAGAAATGGTCTCTACAAGAAGAGAGGCCCTTGTTGGACTAGCAATTAAGTTCATTGCGCTGAAACCTCTCTCGCAATCCGCATTACTTGCTGGCAGGGTTTCCATGCAAACTACTAACTTTTTTAATGCTTCAGGGGTTTTCTTTCCACCAAAATCTTTGAAAAGTCTAAAAGCTTGGATAGTATCTCTTGCTGGCAGCTGAAACTCTGAACACAGTTTCTGGATATCTGTTTCACCATAAAGAATGCAATCATCACCAGAAGGCAGCTTCACGAAGGCACAGGCTGTGCACAGAGACACACACACAGCAGCTGGAAGGGTGGGTTCTTGAGAACTTTTGTATCCCTGAGTTCCCAACAGGAGGCAAGCTCTTCTCAGGCCCTTGGAGATAGGCAGGCTTCAGAGGGGCAAAGCACACAGCACAGCTCCTCTTCAAGTAAGGGGGACACAGCACACAGCAGACAGTCCCTTGGTTCTCTTCCTCAGCAATCACAGCAACTGTAGGTCAGCTCCCAGACACTCAGCAATGGCAGCACTTTTCCTCAGTCTTCCTGGCTGTTCTTCTTTTGGCAGGGATTCCTTCTTGATCACGAAGTTTCCTAATATAATTTTACTGGGGCTCCAGTCCTACTTTTATACCCCAAAAGTCTTTGTTCTTCTTGTGTGAGGGGTCCTGGACCCAGTCTAAACCAGTTCTGGGTGCACCCTGCCAGTGCACCTCTTCTTCCTTTGTGAGTGTGGGCCAGGGCCATCAGACGCACCGCAGGAGGTGGAGCCCTATTGAGACCCAGGTGCTACTCCTCCCCACCACTCTACATGTAGATGGGGCTATTCAGCCTAGTGCTGACTCACCCAGCCTCCTGGAGCCACCCCCAGCCCCTGTCACTCTGGATTCTGTTGTACACCCTCGTCCCTCGCTTGCTTTAAGGCAGAGCAGGGTCACACTGGTTGCTGGAGAAATCTTGCTGCAGGCCGTAAAAGCAGGGTCGTGCCGGTTCTAACCAGCTGTTGTTGTGCCGATGGCTGGCACGATGACGTAGGTTGTGCTGCGTGTTCAAAGAGAAGGGAAATCCAGAGAGAAAGTGTCTCTCTTCAAAGGATTTCCCTTCCTGCTACAATGACGACACGCCTTAAGCAGTGCGCGCGCATGCTCACCCGAAACACCAAACAAAAACCGGGACGTCTGGTCACCCTACCTTTGACCTTTGAGGCCCGAAAATAGAGCCCCCTAGAGACCCCTTTCGAGGCCCCCCCAAAAAAACTGGGGGTGCTCAGACCCCCCCCACTTAAAGCCCTGCGTTTAGCTATCTGCTCTGCAGTCTATTGTATTCTGTAATCCCCTCACGTATTTGTGCTAGCACTTCAGGATCTGGAGTGCATTCATACGTTCTCTCTAATTCCGATAGCTTCGTTTCTACCCGGGTCATGTGATTATGTAATGATTTCAGAACCCCAGCTTAGAGTCCCGTACATGTCCCACGAATTGTAACTTTGAACACCTCCCATAGGGTGGCCACGCTCTCCACTGAGCATATATTTGTATCAAAGTATCTCGCTATGCCGTCCCGGACCCCTTCACGGAAGACCTGGTCTAGCAGAGCGGATGCCTGCAGTCTCCATTGGAATTGCGGTAACTCCCTCCCGGGAATATTCATCACCACATGAACCGGCGCATGATCAGAAAGTGATTTGGGAAGATGCTTAATACTGCGCACCCATGTGTTCACATCCTTTGTGACCAACCAAAACTCAAGTCTCAACCAAGAGTTATGAATGTATGAGTGATATGTCCCCTCCATCCCATCTGTATTTCTCACCCTCCATGCATCTATTAGGCCATGGTGCTGCATCCCCTCGCGGAGCACCGCCGCTGCTACTCGCCTGCCTACCACACTTGCCGATGCCAAGCAATCTTCCAACAGGTGAAGGGTGGTATTAAAAAACCCCGCCCCATATAATTGGGGATGATTGCAGTGTATGCAGATGGTTCCAGATAATCGTGTAAAATTCTGGGTTATCTATATTGGGCCCATACACATTAACTATCGTCAGGAGTTTATTGTATAGTGTCCCTTGAAGGATGATACACCCCTGATCATCCGTGATCTCTCGTGAGACAATAAATGGCACCTGCTTTTTTATCAGGATCATCAGCCCCCTGGAGTACGAGGAGTATGAAGCTGCAGCCCTTACCCCAGCCCATCGTGTTGCTACATGAGTTTCAGTGCGGCGCGTGAGGTGTGTCTCCTGGAGCAGTGCGATCTTAATGTCAGGCCAGTCTAAATATGCTAGCACATGCCTCGTTTTTCTCGGATTGTATTACCTACTCCGCAGTGTGTCAATGTATGTCGTCAAATTCTGATTGTGTGAGGTCATCAATCAAAAAACATTTGTAATAACTGGTGGTGTACATGGCATAACAACAACATCCCATAACCCTAGGCAACCCAAATTTGCCAGAGAGCTTCCATTGCCCTGGTAACTGGTAACCAAGAACACAGTGAATATCACACTTAGTATAATGACTATCTCAGGTCAAAAGAACTATGAGCATACAGGGTGTACCCTCTTGGAGGTCGCCAGTGGCCCAGTTTTCCCTCAAATCAGGGGTGACCAGGGGCCAGTACATTTCCAATCTGCAATCCAGAGCCCTGCAGTTCTTAGTTTGGTCAGGCGCTTCTGCCTTATGCCGTCGCTGCTAGCAGTGGATCGTTTTTGCGTGGGTTGTGGCATATTCCTATGCAGCCAACATAATCCGTTGCACCCCCAATTGCACTGGTCGGTTGTTCGAGTGCAGTCTATTTATTCTAGTATCAGAACCACCTTGATCTTCAGGCCACCAGAGGTCATTCACAACATCCAGCTTGCAATTGCCTCGCGGATACCGGCAGCCTTTGTCTAATTAAAGTTTTAATCCGAGTCCTGCTCAGTTAATGCATTGTTCCGGACTCGATCTTCGCGTTCTAGCTTTTTGAAGTACGCCATTGCATCTTTTAGAACTGTGAAAATCTTTGATCCACCATCATGCTGTATTTTCAAACGTGCCAGGTATAGCATGGCGTATTGCAGTTTCATGGTTTGGAGTTTTCGCTTTACTTGTTGAAATTCTCGGCGTGCCGCCTGTACCGCTATAGTAAAATCTGGATATAACGCTATCTCATTTCCTTGAAATATTGTATTTCCCTTTTCCCGTGCCAGGCGCAAAGCTGTATCTCGGTCCCTGTAATTCAAAAGTTTGGCGATAATGGGGCGGCGCCCCCGGCGGGGGGCCAATGATCTGTGCACGCGCTCCACTATAAACACAGTGGAAAAATGCTCAGCTCCCATCATTTCCTTCAGCATAGATTCTACATATTGTTCGAGCTCCCCCGTGTTTGTGGACTCTGGGACACCAGTAATACGTATATTCCTTCTTTGCGAGTGGGCCTCCAAGTCCTCGTTTTTTGCTTGGATAATTGCTAATATTTTCTCCATGCTGGAGCATTTGTCGGTTACTACTGCCAGTCCATCTTCCGCAGTAGAATTTCTTTGCTCCGCCTCCTGGATACGGGCCCGTGCTTGTCTAATTTATTTGCCATATGGTCCATCCTTAGGTTCAAGGCATCAATTTTGCCGTCTATCGACTGCAGACTTTGCTTGCAACGTTTTCTCCAGGGTGGAATCACTCCCCTCTGCCATTTCCTGCCTTTGGTCCGGCTGCAGAAGGGGTTGGGTCTTTGCGGAGCACCGTGTGTCGAAAGTTAGGGTAGATTGAGGTTTATCTGTTTTGCCCATAATTCTCGTGTCGTGCTGTGTTCCACCCCTGATTCCTGTGAGGCGAAGTCGCTGCTAAATGTTTAATGTTTGCTCTGACCCGTGTGTAGTATGCGCGATGGAGAAACTTGAACTGTATCAGGCGGTACCGTGTGGACACTGCAGCGCCTCGGGGGCTGGCAATGGCCTCGGCCCAGTCGTCGTCTCTCAGGTCAGGGATATCAGCTCGCCATGCTCGTCGTGTCTTATCTAGCGTTGACTGTGTGTGGGTCGTCAATGTCTGGTATATTTGATGAATTCGGTTTTAAGTTAATTCTACTATGTCTTCAATTTCCTTCTCATAGACCTAGCCATAGTTTACTGACAAACTGAAAACAATTTTAAAAAAATTCTGTCTTGAAAATGAAATGGTGCATCATTAATAAAGTTGAACATGCATAGTGTAGGTCTCGCATGCACATTTTCCATATGTTTTATTGTGCCACTGTGACTTCATGTGTACCATGTGCTATTTAGTTGTACAATTCAGAGTTGAATACACAAACATTTATTTTTTGTTTTTCACTCTTTGGAGAAAAATGTTTCTTTACTCTTTTTTTTATTTTTAATTGCTTATTCCATAGGAAAAACCTCCAGTTAGTTATTGGTGATGTGGGCACAGAACTGTATCTACATTACAGAAGAGCAATTACCATTAGAACTAATTATACAGCTCATGAATATGTTCTTTTGATTGTCTTTTTGATAGTTGAGTTGATATACATTTGTCTTGCAGATGATTATTGTAATCACATGGACACACTACTCATTGGACGTGTGTCTGATTGCTTTTCTCTGTACCCCTACTAATGTATTTTATTCTGTTATATACATAAAGTAAATGCAATCGCTTTATTTTTGCGTGCCTGTTTTTCGTTCATTTTTCTTTCATTCATTTCGTTACCCATGATTGACATTGTTGATCCAATTCAGTTGATTTGTGTATTTGCTTTCTTATGGTTACATTTTTATCATAGACGCTGAAATATCTGGCCCAAGTATCTGTTTTATTAATTACCCTCATTGACTTCAATTGCCCAAGCTTGTAATGGGTTATTGGGTTGCCCTTCCTTTGTACCATACCTAGCATCACACAGCAAGCAAGAGAGGCATTCCAGGAACCAGCATTAATCCCACTTATTCTGAATCCCACAGCGCTTCTAATTTAGTCTGAGACATAATCTACAAAGCAAAGGTAAAAAGGTACTCAACAACAATTGGACCTACAAGATCATACCAGCACCAGTATTTGTGCAATACAAAAAAGTATAGCATAACATAGTGCCTTTTTTGTACTAATGCATTTTTTAAGTGCTGAACTGTGCAGAAAGAAAAGACAGCATAAAGAGAAAATAAATTAATGGCACATTAGGATTGTAGGAGGTTAAGGTGATAACCAACATATTGGTCATACCATAAGACAAAAGTACAAAGCACCTGTCGGATGAGCGGAGAGGAGACACAAATAAACAGTGGAGTAATACAAAAACGTCCTACTAGTTGCCCCACCACTTCCCCCAGACACTAGACAACTCCAAGCTTCGTACATGGGTCTCTCTTGTGCACACCAGTCCACACCACTTCACCACTACCTTATCGTGGGGTGGAGCAGAAGCCTTCCATACAGCTGCTATGTCGCCCTTTGCCACCACTGTGGCCGTTCCCAAGAGTGCCAGCGCCCAATCTACCCTTGAACCCCCAGATCCCTCCAGGACCCCAAGCAGCAACAGCAAAGGTAAAAGTTGCACCTCCCAACCCATCACATCAGCCAGTTCCTGTGTTATATAAGGCCAGTAACTCTGAATCGCTGGACACAACCACACTATGTGGTAAAAGTCAGCAGGGGCATAGCAGCAGCTCGGACAGGTAGGATCTGGAAGAAGGTCCACCTAGTGTAATCTGGTAGGAGTGAGGTAGGCACAGTAAAGGTAGTAGGCCTGAAGCAGATGGAGCGTGGATGATCTCATGATAACTCTAGGAGCCATTATGGCATCTCGCCAGTCAACATCTTCCATGGGACCCAACCAACCCTCCCAGCGGGCTCTAATGTGGTCAAGTGTATGAGGGGTATTAATGACAAGGGTTGAGAGTTGTCCCCCTTTCCCAACAGGTCCATTAGGAGTTTAGCCTCCAGAGGACTAAATGCAGGAGGAGAGGCGTCGCGTGACATGTGAGTGGAAAGTGCGTGTCGTAGCTGAAAGTATTTGTAAAATTGCAAAGAGGTGAGTGCGTATGTGTCCTGGAGTTCCTGGAAGAAGCGTATGTGAGCTCTGGACCACACGTCGCCTAGTTGCGTTATGCCAATGAGGTCCCATTTTCCAAAGCCCTCCAGTGCCTCCACATTGCGCAGCCATGTGCCGTACCTCCGGTGTGGGGGGGTGTTTGAAGCGTAAGTTTGGCATCCCAATTGCTAAATCGGGGAGAGGCCCTCCAAGCAAGGAGAACTACCTGGGTCACTAAAGATGCCAATTCCAGTTGGTAAGCAGGATCGGATCAACCCCCTCTAAGCCAATCACCAAAAGTCGGTAGGCTAATTAGTAAAAGTTGGCCATACCCAGACGTCCATTGTAAGGGGCGCTCTGACAACTACTCAAAGCGAGGCGGGCCTGGAGTTATGCCAGAGGGACGATGACACCACCATGTTTACCTCGCTGAACCACTGTCGAGGCAAGGCTTTAGGAAGGTTCTGAAAGACAGAAGAACCTCGACAATACCATCATCTTGTAAAGGATAATTCGGCCCATCACATTCAGCAAGAGGGATTTCCATTTTTTGAGGTCCTTTTTCGTTTTTTGCGTCAAGGGTCTGAGGTTAAGAGTCCAGGTCAGCTCAGGGTGGAGCACCACCCATATACCCAGATAGTTGAAGCTGAGGCGGTGTACAGTCTGCCAGGCCACACATTCCCGAGTCAGACCTAGGGGCACCACAACTGATTTGGCTGGGTTAATGTGAAGGGCCAACGCTTCCCTGAAAAGTTGGAAAATTTGAAGGCAACGGGGTCCACTCAGTGCTGGTTCTGCCAGAAAGAGCACATCATCGACATAGAGCACAATGCGGTCTTCATGACCCTCGTCCCATCGCCATCCTCTTACCTGGGCATCGCAGCGGAGGAGACGTGCGAGTGGTTCAATTGCTAAGGCAAAAAGGAGTCCAACGTCTGATAGGGAAGAGCTCGGAGATCATGCCTTTGACCTGGACACGTGCGGCAGGTGTACAATATAGGGCGCGGACCTCAAAAGTGGGTCCCAAACCTGGCCCTATGCATCACGCGCTCTAGGTAGGTCCAGTCCACCATGTCAAATGCTTTCTTGAAGTCACATAGGGTGTGAGTCACCTGTAGAGGAACTGATGCGGAGGAGAAGAGGTGAGTGGTCAGATATTCCGCGTGGAAGAATCTGGGCCATCTCGCGGCAGTCGGGTGCTGGCATGAATATAAGATCTGTGCGGGAGTGGGTATAGCGTCCGTCTGAGGTGTGAGTGTATTGACGGTGCCAGTGATGTCCTTGTCCGATGCGAGGACCGCATTGAAGTCGCCCCGATCACAGTCAGTCCACTTGGGAGGGCCAACAGTACTCTGAAGAGGTCCCCAAGAAGGGCTTAGAGGCCTGCAAGGGGTTTATGCACACATGAAGTTAACAGCTCGTCCCTCAACTACACAAGTAAGGGCAAGGAAGCGACCCTGAGAAACGCTTTTTTTTTTTTTTTTTAAATCCTCATTCGCCACCAACCTCACTTCACACTCGAGCTGTCTATACCTTTACTCAGTGAACTGAGAAAAGTAGGCAATTGGAAGTGGAAACCTCGGGAAAGACTCGCCTACCGGTATCATGACAGACTTGGGTGCTAATGACAGCAGGTGAGGTAACTCTTCCACAAAGCTCGGATGAGCTTGGTGACAATCGTCATAATACTTCCAGAAAGAAACTGGGAGTAACCGACTTAGTCCAAAGAGTATCAAGGCAGCATAATCATGGGACCATTACGAAAAATTTACCAAATTTAGTTAATTAGTTAATTTGTTAATTCTGAACCCATTCTTAACAACAAGTCCCAAAAAGCTGTCTTTCCACTGCAAGATCTGGCAAGGTCCATCTTAGAAGTCACAAGCAATGAGGTCAACCAGTCAGAAAAAAAGGGAGGAGTGGATTCTGTCCAGCGTTTACATATTTGTCTCCTGGCTAGCAAGATAGCATAAAAAAGCAGAGATCTGGATGGGCCCGTAACTTGGTGTGTAAAGCCAAAAATTATCAGAGATGGGTCTATCTGAATTGGGCAACCCAAGGTGTCCGCCAAAAATTTGCCGACACTTTCCCAAAAGGTGGTCAGAGCAGGGCACTCTTTGAACATATGTATGTCTGAAGCTTGGACCAAACCGCATTTTTTACAACTAACTGGTGGGCCTTTCACGATTTTGGAGAGCTTTTGTGGGGAGAAATAAGCCCTGTGGATGGTAAACAGATGGTTCCTTTTCAGCCACGCTGGTTTAACTATGTCATGGAGGATCTTACAAGAGTTCTGCCATAGATAATCACAGTGTTGGTCAGATAAAGATTCCTCCCATAATTCATCGGCCAGATTAAATTCACCGTCTATAGTCTCAACTATGGCTTGATACCAAAAGGAAACCTCCTTCCTCCCAGGTGGCTTAGCCACAAGCTGATGTTCTAGAAAATTGCCACTTCCTATAGGATTCTTAAGGGTTAGCTGTGATTGGGCCCAGCTTCTCAGCTGGAAATATTTAAACCTTGACAGGCCTTCTCCAATTTTATCTTTGAGTTGTTCCCAAGAAATAAGAGTACCATCAAAGGCCAGGTCCCCCCAGACCATCAGCCCGGCTTCTCTAAGAGGTAATGCCAGTCTGTCTCTCAGACACTCCGGAGCGCCGGGAGAGTCCCAGAGCGGGGCCAAGCTAGAAAAATAGCTAAGCCCGACTATACTTTTAAGTTTAGCCCATGATTTAGCAAAACCCTGAGGAATCTTCAGCTTAACCTTTTTAAAAAAACTTTGGGTCCCCAAATTTGAACAGAGAGCCCTCCTCAGGTAACTTAGCTCCCCTAAGCATGGCGAGAAACATCCCCCTGCTCCGGTGCTAACCAGCATTTTCAGAAGCATGCGTGAGTGTGTAAGCTGAAAGGCCCAAGCATAAAGCAGCAGGTCTGGCAAGGCGAGGCCGCCTATCTCTCTCCTACGCCTCAGCTTTTTCCAAGCTATTCTTGTTGATTTATAAGCCCAGACAAAGGAATTGATATCCCGCTGTAAATTATCTATAGCCAATTTTTCAAAATTAAGAGGGATACAATTAAAGAGAAAAGTGACCTTGGGTAGTATCGTCATCTTAACTAAATTGACCCTCCCAAGAATAGTTAAAGGAGCTGGGCCCAGGATTTCAACAGCTTCTGACACTCTTTAGCCACCAAAGTTAGATTTATCTCAGCTATCTTTGTTATGTCTTGGACAATTTTAATTCCCAAGTATCTCATATTGGAGCTGATCTGGTGCTGGGTCCCCCCAAGATTCCAGGCCATGATTTCAGTCTTCGCAGCGTTTATCTCGTAACCTGAGACCAATCCAAAGTCTTGCGCCAGGCCAATCACTGCTGGAAAAGCTGTTGACAGGTCGGCAGAAAAAACTAAGATATCGTCTGCGTACAGAGCCACCTTCCTCTCCCAATCCCCATATTTGAAAGACTGAATATTAAAATCTTCCCTAAGCCGTTGGGCAAACGGCTCAATATATAGGTCAAAAAGGAGAGGGGAGAGTGGGCAGCCCTGCCTAGTCCCCCTGGATATCTTAAAGGATTCAGTGATGTTACCGTTAACCAGAAGTCTGGCTGTTGGCTCCTGATATATCAACTGGACAGTTTGGCAAACCTTTTTCCCTAAGTTAAACTTTCCCAAGACCTCCGACAGGTAGATCCAATTGACCCTGTCGAAGGCCTTGGTGGCGTCCAAAGACATGGCAGCTAAGGGGAGTGAATAAGTGGAAGCCAAGTCGATCGCCCCTATAAGATCATAGGTAAGGTCCGATAGTTGCCTTCCCCTGACAAAGCCCTTCTGATCGGAATGGAGAATATCACCAGCCACAAGCCCTAACTTGGCCGCCAAGATTGAAGCGAAGATTTTATAATCCGCATTCAAGAGCGAAATGGGCCTATATGACCCACAGCTCGATGGGTTTTTCCCAGGTTTCAAGATTAAAATGACTGTGGCATCATTCCATGATACTGGGAGCTTTAGGCCTTCCTGTAATATCTGATTGAAGAGCTTTGTCAAGGTAGGAACGATCGTATCACTCATTAGTTTGTAAAGCTCGGCTGGGAGCCCGTCGGGCCCCACAGCCTTCCCAACTCTCACAGAGTGATATAGCCTTCCTAACCTCTTCTTGGGTAAATTCCTGATCTAAGTGATCCTGCTGTTCGGGTTTCAGGGAGGGAAGTGAGATTTTATCGAGCCAGACCTTGGCTATAGATCGATCTACTACTTTATCATCTCGGTAGATATCTTGAAAGAAATCAAAGAAGGCATCTCTAATTTCTTCATCTGAAGAGAGGGTGACATCCACGCCTTCAATAATAATTTCTTTAATCTGGTTTCGTAACCGATCTGATTTGGTTTGCCAAGCGAGGAGCTTTCCTGCCCCTTCGCCATATTCAAAGTGGGCAATCTTACTTGCCTCCCATCTTCGAATGAGCCTAGTATGCAGAATGCTCTCCAACTGATCTTTCAGTTTGTTAAAGTTGGTCAAATGTTCTTGCTGAATTTCGGGTGCAGCCTGGCTATTTAAATCAACCTCCGCTATCTTCAGTTTAGCTTCAATTGATGCAATCTCCTCTTTATATTTTTTATTTCTAAAACTCATCCTGCTTGTGATTTGACCCCTCAAAAATGCCTTTAAGGAATCCCATACGACCGATATCGTAGCTGAATCTAAATTTACTCTCAAAGTATTCGGTTTCCTGGGATAAAAAAGAAATCTCCTCTTCCTCCAAAAGTAAGGCTCGGTCGAAGGACCATGATCTTACTTGGTAGGACTGTGGCCACTCGAAATCTAATAAGATGCAAGAATGGTCTGAAAGATGAGATGCCAAATAGGAGATGTTTTTAACTCTACCCCTTAGAGATTGACTAATCAAGATATAGTTGATTCCTTATTTATGCCGGTATTTATAGTTTCTGTAGGAAAGGCCCAACTGCTGGCCAGATCTTTCTCTCCAAATATCAGAGACCGGTTTGCATCATCATATCTAGTAGATAAACCCGAGACTTAGAAGGAACAGCAGCTCTATTATTTGGTGATTTGTCTAGTATAGGATTAAGTATGATGTTAAAATCTCCTGCTAAAACTACCGGGTCTGGAAAATCTAACAGGTGAGAAAAAATGGTTTTAAGAAAGGAGGGATCATCTTGATTGGGTCCGTAATAACCGACCAAGGTAAACTGGAACCCCAAAATAATAACTTTCACAATGACCCATCTGCCACTTGGGTCGACTAACTGGTGTAGGATCCGAGCCTTAGCTTGTTTTTTAAATAAGATTAAAACCCCTCTAATATTCACAGACTGATTTGTACTAACATAAGAGCCAACCCATCTTTTATTCTTGAGAAGACTAACAGTCTCCGCTTTGAGCAGATGTGTTTCCTGGAGAACAATGACCTGCTCGGGAGAGTCCCTGAGATATTGCAAAATCTTGTCTCTTCTAGGTCTTACGCGCAGGCCATTGATGTTCCAGGACAAAATCTGTATAGAGCTCATGGCGGATCAAATCCACGACCCGGTACCCATAGAGGAAACCGAGAAAACCAGCACCAGATCCATCGAGGTTCCATAATTGTGACTATTGAGATTGATAAGAATATTTTAGGGCGAATGAGGACATTTTTTGTTTTTTTACCCCTATGCTCCCCACCCCAAACCCAGTGCCCCGACCACCCCTCCCCCCAACCCTGGAGAACCCTTACCCCAATTATCTGGACAGATGAAGTCCAGAAGCTGCAAACCGGAGCAACCCAACCCGCCCTACCCTTAACATGTGTAAAAACTAGAAACCACTAAAGAGGGAAAAAAAAAGCTTAGATAGGTGAAATCCTAAAGAAGCATATGTGTGCTTTTTTTTATTTTTTCTCTTCTCTTTTCTTTTTTTCTCCTGTTTCTCCATCCCCTTCCTTTCCTTCCTCCTCTCACTTCGGTCTCTCCTTTCCTCCCTTTTTTTTTTTTTTTTTTAATCTCCCGACCTCTATCTCCCCATTTACCCTTCCCCTTCCTTCCCTCCCCCCCCCCTTCCCCTTCCCACATGTAATTTCCTATAGTTCTAAATCAATTATATAAAAGAGTGAGAAGAGTGAGAAGAAAGAAAAGAGGGAGGGAGCCAAACTAAAGAAAGAAGCAGAAAAACATTCCTAAACCAAATTTCTCTATTAAAGGGCCCCTTTACTAATCATGTCGAGCAGCTCGTTGGCCTCCTGAACTGATCTTAAGTTATGCATTTTGTTGTTATGCATGACTTTCAGGAAGGCAGGAAACTTTAACTGAGCTACTGCACCGTGTTTCTTAAAGTCGTCTATCTTCCTTCCCAACTCCCACTGTCTATCCAGCGTACACCTGGAAAGATCAGAACGAATTTCAAAAGAGAACTCTCTAGCTTTCAATGATTTTGCTTTCAGTGCCAAATTGAGAATCTTCTCTTTTAGAGCAAAGGTAAGGAAGTTAATTAATATCCTCCTCGGCTTAGGTCTATTAGGATTCCTACGAAAGGGATCCCTGTGAATCCTTTGTATATCACTGCTCAAGGATTCTTCTGAGTCCTCAAGCTGTAGGGAGACCTTAAGTAGAGAGATGATATAGGATCTAAGGTCAGACCCTTCACTCCCTTCTGGGATATTCAAAAGACGTAGATTATTTCTACGAGCATTATTTTCCAATATTTCCATTCTGTCACGGAGGTCCACTCCTTCTTTCTTTAGCAGCAGAATGTCAGCCTTTGCCGTCCCAAGGTGATCTTTCAACTCACCAACATTGTTCTCTAAAGTCTCAGTCCTAGAGTTCAGCAGGTCTACCTTACTCTCCAATGATTCGCAAAAGCTTCTGATCTCGCCCTGGTTTACAGCAGAAACCGAGATGCCCTTCTTTATATCCTCAGACAGTGTAACAAAGAGGGCTTCCAAGACTGTAGTTGAAGACCCAGCCGCAACCTGCTCCTTAGGGAGATCGCTGCCGCTGCTGAGGACCGCCACCGTCTGCGTCTGATGTTGATCAACAGGGCTAGTAGTAGGACTGATAGTAGCCTCTGTAGGCTCCGGAAGTGTAACCGGGTTACCCTGCTGAGAGATCAGGTCTATAACAGGCTCCATGGTTTTATCAGCTGCAGGTACCAATAATGGCGATAGTGCTTTTAAGGTATTTAAACTTTTCCTGAGGGTTTCGCCCTGTTTTACGATATCGAGGACCTCCAGCTGCACCCTAAAGTATGAGCGTAGCGATGGGGTAACCCTAACTTTTTTACCGGGGGGGTTACTTTTAGAGCTTCTAGGTTTAATGCTTCTGCCTTTAAACTGATAGGTCTGAAAGGCTGAACTACTGGTCGGAACAGGAGACGTAATAGGTGTGTTGAGTGTCTCGAATGAGCCCTTGACCGTGCCTTGGTCCACCAAAGAATGCTTATTAGAATTATTTTTAGGTTTGAATTTAGTGGACCCCAAACAAGCTCCTGCGCCCTTTTTATGTTTCTTGATACCCCCCTTAAGAGCAGTAGTAGATTGCGACCTCACCTGGAGTAGAGGACAAACCTGATCTTGGATCTCAGAGACCGGGACAGCCTGTAGTTGCTGATTGTCAGAATCCTTCTCCGACGCTGCCGTTGTACCTAACTCTGATGCCGACACGGAGTTCGCTGAGCCCTTACGAGGGAGCTCCTGCTGCCCTCTCTGCTCGCCCTTCAGAAGGAGAAAGCAGCTGATGCTGTCTCTGCCGCTGCTCACCCGGAGGTGCCCGCGAGCAACCGCTCTGCGGCCCCTCCGGAGCTCCAGGGCGGCCTCGAACCAGCGGGGCAGAACGATAGAGCACAGAGCCGCTTCTCCGCGACACATCCCCTATCAAACGTCGGTGTCGGTATCAACGGCGGTGGATGCAGGGGAAAGGCCCGAAAGAAACCCGGTGAGACGGGACCCGGGAGGTTTTGAGAGTATTTCAAAACAAACGGCGGGAACGGGAGCTCCGGGTGCAGGCGGCTGCTTATCGCGCAGTCGCCATGTTCTCCCAAGTTCAACGCTTGTTTCTTGTGTGACATTAAGGGGGAAGGAGTGTCAGAGCAAGATCGCCACTCCTCTGGAGCCTCGGGCATAACTAGAGTGATAGACCCAATCGTGGCCCTGGCGTGCCAGGAAGGAACAGTGGTTTCCTAATAGATGGATTTCCTGAAGCAGCAAGGTGTCCGGAAGGAAGCAGCATGTGTATCTCAGGACTGCAGTACGCTTCATGCAGTCCAGTAACCAATTAATATTCTTGGACAACACCTGTGAAGATCCCATGCGTGTAGGGAGATCTTGCGCTGAATGTGGGGACATAGAATAGTCTATCCTATGGGGGATCTTTCAGGTCGCTCGCTACAAGGGAGCATTGAACAACAGTGTACCTAGGTCGTGGCGTAGCAATAGCTGCATGTACATGCGTCTGAGTGTGATACAAAACAGGAGCATAAGAAAAAAGTTAACCCCCCCAAAAGAGAACAGTACACAACCCTAACCCCCCACCACATGCTTCCACCCCAGAAGCATCTGTCGCCCATAAACTAGAAACAAAAACTTGACCCAACTCGATAATGGGACTGGAGTGGTGGACATCTCCATAATGTAGGATCAACGACAACCATCAGGAGGTAAGTCCTACAGTAAGTAGCAAGGGACAGCACCTGGCACCTGCCTAGAGCCAGAAAGTCTAGTGAATCATAGCGTAGCACTCTGTGACAGATCAGTGTCTGCCAGTTGCTCAGCAGGATGAGTGGAGTTCACGTCTTGTTGGCCCTCCGAAGTTGGCAGGGAGACTACCGCAGTCGGAGGCAAAAATGATGGTGCTGTGGATGGAGGCAGGTCTCTCACAGGAGGGGGCGGAAAAGGAGAGTTGGCTTTTTGGGCACCATGTCCTCTACAAGAACGGGTGGAGTTCCTTTTCGGTTTCGGAGCTGAGGTAGTCACTGAGTCCGAGGGCCCAGGTTTCAGAAGGGGGAGCCGCTTGGCCCATGGAGCGGCCGCTTCTCAGTGAGCCAGGTCCAAGCTGACTCTGGATTGTCAAAGAAGTGAGTCTTGTTTGCATACATGACTCTAAGCCGGAGTTTCTGTTTAACCTCCGCGTATGAACGGCGTTGCATATGTCTCTATCTTTGAAATTAAGTATGCAGGCGATCATGAGTCGATGTGGCGCCCCTGGAGGTGGCCTGGGTGTCAGGGCTCTGTATGCCCTCTCGATCGCAAACCAAGGAGACAATTGAACGGAAGGTATCCAAGATTTAATCCAGGTTTGGAGAAATTCCACGGGGTTCCATGCCTTCAGGGATACCCATGAAGCATAGATTATTGCGCCGAGAGCGTTTTTCCGCATCTTCGGCGCGTCGGTGGAGTTCCGCTGTATGCCAAAGAAGTCCTGCGATTTCAAGTTGGTGACCTCATCCTCTACCGTGGACATGCGGGTCTCAGCGATTCTGCTTGTGGCGTTGCGTAAGTCTTGGCACAGAAGAGCAACATCTACATGTACTTCGCTTATTTTGGTCTCCACTGCAGACTGGGATTCGTGAATGACTTGTAGAATTGTAGCCAAGTCACCCTCTGGTGACGTTGTTTTGTCCAGAACATTACTCCTGGCTTGACCCCGAGTCGCGGTGTATTGGTCTATCCTGGTCTGGGAGGCTGCTGGTCGGTTGGCTGTGTCTTTACCCATGGTGGCAATGGGTCGAGGCGTTGTGAAGGACCTCTGGAGGGGACCTGGCCCACTTGTTGCAAGAATGCGACCGCATGAGCAGCTGGACCTAGGAAGCCAGAGCTCTGGTCAGTTCAATACTGTCCACAGCTGGGCATGGCAGGTGCCAAAGGGGGCAGGGAGGGTCCTCAGGATATGGTTCACGGCACAGAGCGGCCTGGGACCTAAGTTGAAACCGGAACACTGGTTGAGCGGGTCAGTATTGTGCCCTTCACCAGGCAGGTTGTAGTGCATAGGGCACTGGAACACTTCTGGCTCAGGCGTCCAGAGACAAAGCAAGGGGAGGGGGATCGAAGATATTCCCACTGGGCCGCAGTCCATTTAGCGTAGCTGGGAACCGGGCATCATGTTCCCGCAGAGGCGGGCCCCCAGGTGATTTCAGGCCCACTGTCCCTTGAGTATTGTGTGTCCAGTCCAGGCCGGTCAGTTGTATAGCAGCTTATAGAGGCAGCGGGTAAGTGGGCGACCTCTGGTTGGGACGGCTGGACCCACCAACGAAAGAGCGCTGTACAGTCCTAAAGGCATGGCAGGCAAACCGGGCAGAGCTCTGGGTCGTCGGAGACCAGGTGCGCAGGACCAGCGCTCCCATGGCGATAGCCCCAGTCTCCTACAGCAGTCTTAGTCCCAAGCTACTGGGGCCGCCAGCTCCCGAAGTATCAGCAACACTGTCCCAACGGCAGAGATAGTTAAGTGGGGCCACTAAGGATCACTATCACAATAAGGGGGTGCTCCTGCAATTGAGTTCCTGGGTGTGGTGCCCGCAGGGCTGGTAAAAGGGGGGGCCTGGCACTGAAGAGGACGTACCTGCTTGACTGGGGAGGATCCCTCTTCCACGGGACAGTGATCAACAATCAGACCGGTCCGACACCGGTGTGGTCAACAGGGGAGGTCCATCAGGGCTGGGCGTCAGCACGGGGCAAGCCAGCCCGCAGAGCAGAGGTTGCAAGAGCCCCAAGGCTCAGGCGGGACATCCTCTCACCGGCACCCCCTGGGTCTCTGGGTCCAGCAGGGGAGGCATGCGTTCAAGCACACAAGCGGCCGATAGGGCGGTCAGGCATCCAACGTTGGGTCCAGCAGCACACCGCTGGGATTGGGCGGGCCTCACATACACGCTCCACAGTGCACCTAGGCCTCGGGACAAAAGCCAGGAAGGGGCCACTGGGCAAGAGGCAACCCCACAAGCAGGCGGCGATCTGGATATTCAGGCTCCGTTTCCAGCCAAAGCGCAGCGACCAGACCCGGACAGTTCCACCCGCCAGTCCCACGTGCCGCCTTGATGGAAGAAGAGGAGCGTTGCGGCATATCGGACAAATGGGGCCCAGCGTCTCCTCAGGATCGGGCAGCATGCAGGGCAAGTCCGGGGCATCGTTGGGTGTAGTTACGGGGTAATGGACATCCTGATGGTTTCTGGAAAGGAGCGGATGACCGAGGGATCCGGAGCACTCTTGGAGTGCGTGACCACCATCTTGGCGTTCCAAGCCACCAAAAAAAGAGTTCAGTTTTATGTATTTTTCTGATTCGTCTATAATTTAGCTCAGCTCTGAGTTTGGCGTTTCCAGTGTGTTTGCAAATTTAGGACCCAGTACTCCCAGGTAAAGGCCACTGTATCATGTCAATTGAAGGGGCTTTCTACCATTAAATGTAGAGAAGTTGAACAAAGATCCCTGGTGCAAATCCATTATGAAGTCCGCTTTTGCAAATAAGCCAGGCTTTTGTTCCAGAAGGCCTTGTGAATAATGTTGAGACAATTGAATTAGATTCTGGCATCCACTGACAGCCAGTTGTGTGCTTTCAAGGCACATTTGGCATGGTCAGACTTTTGCAAGTCCAAGCAAGGCTTGGCAGCTTCCCTCGAGTCTTTGAAGTTTATCATATTTTTTGGGAAGTTGTTCTACATAAGCAATTTACAAAATTACATTTGCTGTTTTCAAAAGAACGTTCCTAATGCACCAGAGCACATCTTAGCATGTTATCAGTACAGGAATGTAACATTGCAGTACAAGTAGTGAATCTTGTTGCTGCACTGGGAACTTTTTCTGTTTCTGCACTGTAGAATCTTCATTGATAGTCAGAAATATTAGAATAATTCCGCGCTGTGTGCTGGCACCATGGAACAATTCATATCAATACATATAAATGTTCGTATATTAGTGGAAAGGGTGAAAAGTCCATGTCCAAATCTCACAAAACACACATGCAAGGTTTTTCAGATTCTAGACTGTAATACCAAAACAGCCCTTCTCAAAATTACATTGCAGCAATTATGACAATATCTATATGTTTACATGCCTATGTAAAGAGGAAACGTGCAGCCTGTTAGGCTTACATAAAGAGTTGATAAAGACCTTGTGCCACTTTAAGGCTCCATGAGCTGCTTTTTGCCCTCATGCCTTTTACTAATTGTTGCTTCACGGTCAGTTCCATTTTTTCTGGCTTGTGTGTGTTTTTTGTTTTTTTAAAACATGTTTTATTGCAGTTTCATAGTACCTCGTCTGTATGTATCCAACATATATCAATTGTGCACAGAAAAAATGCACATTACATAATTTGTGACATTCACCAGGTACATTTGGTAAACATAACATTCGTTAACAACCGAAACATTACGCAGACTGTCCCCATTCCCCCATATAGGCATATATCATTGATAATCTGTACATGATGAATACGAAAGCCAGACAAACTTGCTAAGGAGACGGCCGGTAACCCCCAGTAATACAGGCTCTTAAGGGGATTGCGAGGGGAGTGGGGGAAGATCTATACCCCGGTATGTAGCCCATCTAGACCAAATTTTTCTGTGTTTTTGTGGGCAACCCCGTGCCTGAAAGACTGCCATTTCTGCCCCCATGCATGTATTGAGCGCCCCACGCCACTTTCCCATTGTCGGTGGGGAGGTCCCCTTCCAAAGCTGAGCGGTATCGCGTTTGGCAATCGTGAGTGCTAGGAAAAGTAAATGTTGCTTGTACCTGTTCCCCCCCTATATCCTGCGTACTGTGGAGAAGAAACAATCGGGGATCCAGCGGGAGGTCCCACGACAGTACTTCAAGACAGGACTGCACCCTACGCCAAAAGCGCTGTATGGAAGGGCAACCCCACACTGTATGAAAATATGACCCCTCTTCCCGGTCACAGCGTAGACACTGTGGGGAGGTAATGACTCCCATCTTACAGAGACGAAGGCGCGTGTAATACACCCTATGGACAAATTTAAACTGAATCAACCAGTATCTAGAGGACACCGCTGCGCCCCTAGGGCTTGCTATGGCCTCTGCCCAATCGTCATCGGTCAGTTCCGGGATATCATCCTGCCTTGCTCTACGGGTCTTATGCAGGGTCGTGCTGGCATGCGTAGTCAGCGTTTGATAAAGCTGTCGTATTTTGTGAGCGCCCAGATCCCCCATGAGTAGGCGGCCCTCAAGTGGGTGGAATTCCGGGAGAGTGTCCAAATGTCTTCTCGCCGGGGTGAGCGCGTGGCGAAGTTGAAGGTATTTATAGAATTGAGTTTTATTAAGTTGAAACTCGTCCTGTAATTGCTGAAAAGATTTGAGCGTTGTGCCTCGCATGACGTCACCTAGGGTGGAGATGCCGATGAGGTCCCACTTATGGAACCCCCTCAAAGCTGTCACCTGGCGCAAACAGTTACTCTGCCACAGTGGCGTAGCCTGGGTCAGGCGCCCCCGCCAGCCCATCCGCCGCACTAAGTACCTCCACAATCGGATCGTCGTTTGACTGGCGTGAGGTAGAAAATCAAGCTTCTGTGTACCATACAGCAACCGTAAGAGGGAAGTCCCCGACAACGCTGCGTGTTCCAGGGCATACGCCGGGTCTGTGGGCGAGTTGTACCACCAGTTATTTATGACCAAGAGATGAGAAGCTACATAATATGAGTATACGTCAGCGGCCGCGATACCACCACAGTAAGTGGATTGTATACAAGTCTGCAGAGCCACCTGTACCGCTCCCCCACCCCAGAGGAAGATATTAAGAATAGTATTTATTTGCGCGAACCAGGACCGTGGAATATAATACGGGAAACTTTGGAGTCGATAGAGCACCCTTGGGAGAGAAACCATCTTGAAAATAGCTGATCGCCCATACAGCGAGAGAGGCAGAGAGGACCATATAGAGGTCTCTTCACGAAGTCGGAAAAGAAGGGGAGTAATATTTCTTAACCTGCACGTCTTGTGGCAGGGAGAAACGAAGACCCCCCAGGTATTGGAAGCCATTAGCAACATGTCGAAGCTGAGATGCCCAAGTGCCCCTACCCTGCTGCCCACAAACTGGGAATAATACTGATTTAGAAGTGTTAGTGTGGAGGCCGGTGATCTGGCCAAAGACCCGGAGAATCTGTAAAATACGCGGGCCCGATATCCATGGGTCTGTCATAAAGAATAGGACATCGTCCGCGTACAATGCAATACGATCCGGTTGTGAGTTAGCCCAGTCAAAACCCCGGAGCACCGGATCTCGACGAACCCATATCGCCAGTGGCTCCACTGCCAAAGCAAACAAGAGCGGAGACAGGGGGCACCCCTGACATGTGCCATGGCCAATGGGGAACTGGGAGGAACACTGGCCGGCGACACGCACTGAAGCCATGGGCTTAGTATACAACAAGCGCACGTATGCCCGAAACCGCGGACCAAAATTACACGCAGCTAGTAGCTGAAATAAATACTCCCAGCTCAAGGAATCAAAAGCCTTGTCTGTCAGCAAGGAGTATAGCCGCCGGACGTCCCAACTCGGGGGCTAGTGCCATAGCATTATGGACCCGGCGAATATTGTGGTGCGTGGCACGATGGGGCATAAAACCGGATTGGTCCAAATGGACCAGCTCCTGGATGCAGGCTCGCAGGCGGTCCCGCCAGTACCTTTCCGAGGAGTTTAGGCTCGAAATTGATCAGGGAAATCGGGTGGTATGAGGAGGGATCTTCTGGAGGACGACCTGGTTTCAAAAACAGAACCATCTCCCCCTGGCGCCAGACTCGAGGCAATAACTGTCCTTCAAGGGCCTCATGTATGGTGTCCAGCAAGTGCGGACCCAATGTAGACATATGGGAACGGAGAAATTCCATGGGAAACCCGTTGGGACCAGGTGCCTGGCCGGGCCGCATCGCAGATAACGCCGCCGTTGGGTCCTCTACCGTAATAGGAGAGTCCAATTGGTCCCGCATTTGGTCAGTCCGTCTCCGGGGGGGGATATCCTGAAGGAATTCTGCTATGTCATCCACCGAAAGCTTTTCCCTCTGGGTGTACAATAAGGCAAAGTAACGCGCGAATTCCGTGACCACCGCTGTTGGGGAGGAATGTAATTCACAATCCTCACCTCTAATGATTGGAACCACGGTTGGGGCATTCCCTTTTTGACAGTATATTAGAGATGAACACCATGATTATAAGGTCACAACAATGTAGTCAAATCTTCCCAATTGAGAACTTACCCCAAGTGAGGGTGGGGTAGGGCTGGCAATCTAAATGTAGCACAGCGCTTTCAGTCAAGGAATATGGAGGTGCACAACAATGTGTGCGAGCAAGTAGGAACTCTGTGGACAATGAGGACAAGTTCAGCCAAATGGTAAAATTGTTAGGTCTGAGAACCCAGCCTATAGAAATAATGTAACTGGTGTGATACGTAGGTGGTGCGGACGCACCGGTCTATGTATGTAAATGGCTGCCGGCAGCTTGATGCAGGCAAGTAGGTGGTGATTTCCTGTGAATTAACAGGAAATTGGCAGTCAACAATAAGTGAGCGGTAATGGCTAGTGTGGCACGAGTGCAAAGGAGTCCGTATCGTGACTCTTACCTAAGAGTGATTTAGAATCCGTGGCGCGAATGGTGCCAGCGTGCAAACGAGAGGCAGCTTGTGTCTGTCGGGTATACCCAAATTGATTAAATCCTGTAGGGTAACAGGAAATAGGGTATTAGAATTAATCATTGGGAAGATAATGCTGTATAAGGCATGGGCGCACCGGAATAGCTGTGACGGCTCTTACCTATGAATGAAGGGAGTTTCTTAGCGCGTGCCGATCCACCGCGCAATAGCAGAACAGCGTGTGTCTGTCTGCTGGGGGCCAAATGACAAATGAGCCGGCGGAGACCTCACTTGTAAATACACAGAGGTCCCGCCAAAAACGGATTGACCCGCAGGCATCACTAGTGATTACCGCTTGTCAGTGTAATCCGGTTTTCGGTGTCCATGGTTAAAAAATAGAAAAAGACCTAGAGATGTGAGGTAGAGGAAAAGAAAACAGAAGGTAAAGAATGAAAATAGTGAAGTCACGGTGTGGCATGTTTTCAGCTGGCAATGTGCAAGTGAAGGTAGTGATTGTATGGATTAGCCACCAATATGAAGGTCACCATCAGTGCGAGTATGTTAAAACATTGAGAGGCGCTAGCAAACTGAAGGCGCACCTAGTATAGGGGAAATAACCCACGCTGTATACTAGGTGAAAGTTATCTATGGATGCTATATATGATGGAATAACACATATTCATAATGGTGATGTCAGAAAATATACAGTGCTGTTGCACTGAAGTTATACATGCACGTCAAGGGATGTTGTGTGCTACATACGGAGGTCGTGCTGGGCCTGGTAGCTCTAGGTATCACTGACACAATCATTCTGGGCTAGGCGTTCGACGAGAGGATCCGGATCGGTGTCGTTGCTTGGATTTCGCCCTGCCTAGTAGATTGAGAGCTTCTAGATTTATCTGAATCCGGCGGCGGCGGGAGCGAGGTTTCAGATGCCCAACTTGTAGTCGCCCTCTCCAATGACTGCCAAAATGATGCGGCCAAGTTTCAAAGTGGCCTGGCGGATGTAGCAGAGTGGTTGACTGCCAATTGCCTACAGCTCAACGCCAGCAAGACTGAGGTCCTGCTGGTCGGGAAGGATCATGAGCTGTGGAGCGGACATTGGTGGCCCTCCTCCCTCGGACCCCCCCCCCTACTCCAAAAAAGGTGGTGAAAAATCTGGGCGTATGGGTTGACTCGGCGCTGAGCTTCCAAGCTCAAACCAAGAGGGTGGCGGCGACATGTCTTGGCATTCTGCGCAGTCTTAGACCCATGTTGCGTTTCTTTGACCCCTCCATCCGGCAGACCATTGTGCAAGCATCTGTCCTATCTAGACTGGACTACGCCAGCGTGCTCTATCTTGGGGTCAATAAGACCGAGATCTCAAGACTTCAGAGGGTCCAGAATGTTACACTGGCTGACAATGGAGAGGCGGGTGGAGTGTAAATCTCTCTGCTTTGCTTTTAAGATCTTGATATCCCCCACCTCTGGCATAATATCTGGCCTGCTCTCGACCTACACTCCCTCGCGTCATCTGCGCTCTGCAGGCAAACACTTGGTCTCTATACCACGTGTGAAGAGGGCTCGTGCTGGTGGTCGCTCGTTCCGCGTTCTGGCTGCCAAGCTCTGGAATGATCTTCCGCCTCACATCCGGAGCATGGACAACTACCTGACCTTTCGAAAAGCGTTAAAGACCCATCTGTTCCCTCATTAGGTCCCCCTTCCTCTGACCCTTATGTCTTCCCTGGTCCATCTTGTCTTCTCTTAGGAGGGATACTCGCTGCTTAGCCTCTATTTTGCTCCGCGCCGGGACGCCCCGTTGCTGGGGCAGCTGTGCGCTCTACAAGCTATTTTAACATAACATAACATAACATGCACACGTTCGTCAGTCCAAGCAAAGACCGCTTCGGGAGAGTCGAAGAAATGTCTTAGAATTATACACCACCCGGAGTCTGGCCGGGTACAACAGCATGTAATAGATATTGAGGTCTCGTAAGCGTTTCTTCGCAGCCGTGAAGGATTGTCGCTGCTGCTGCACAAGGCGAGTATAGTCCAGAAATATCATAATATGTTTAGAGTCGTAAAGAAGTGTGTCCCTGTGCGACCGTGCATACTGCAGCACAGCGTCTCTATCTGCATAATTAAGTAGCTTAGCGATGACAGGCCGCGGGGCCTCGCCGGGTGGAGGCCGCCTCGTGAGCGCCCGATGGGCCCTCTCGACCACGAAGCACGTGGAGAGCATTTCGGCAGGCAGCAGGTCCTTAAGCCACGAGGTGAGAAAGCGATTCATGGAGTTACCCTCGCATCCCTCCGGGAAACTAATGAAGCGTAGGTTGTTGCGCTGTGCCCTCCGCATCCTCCGCCCGGGTGGCTAGTGCCTGGGAGATGGCCGTCAGTTTATTGACGCGCTGCTGGAGGGTCGTGACATCTTCAACCGTGGACACGCGTGTCTCCCGCTTCGGTGATCCGCTCAACCGCCTTCTTTAAGTCCTGACGGAAAAAGGAAACTTCCGAGCCCACTGCGCCAATTTTGGCCTCCAGCCAGTCTTTCGCATCTGTTATGGCCGCCAGCAGGGCTGCATTATCCGGCATAAGGCCAGGCGGGGAGCCGCCACTCGCAGATGTGGCATACTGGTCCAAGGTGGACTTCTTCTGGCTTGAGGCGGCGGGCTTGTCTTTCCCCATCCCGACCAACTGCACGGCCACTGGCGAGAGACTCCGGGAGGAATACCACCGGCCACCAGGTCACAAACGCGCCGATCTGCCACGCCGGGAGCACCAGAGAGGCGCGACTGGCCAGTCCTCAGCAGAAATCCCCACTGCAGGGTCACAAGCCACACCAGGCCTAGCCCGGCCGCCTCCGCAACCCGCAGCGGGGAACCGAGTAGGCCCCTCTAAGGGGACCCACAGCGCCGGACCACCACCCCGCCACTCCCCTTCCCCTCCCCCCCCCCAGTAGACCGCGCACCACAAGGCAGTCCTCTGTGTCCCGCAGAGCTCGAGCCCACCACGTGTCCAACGCGGGCCGGATGTCGTGCCACGTGGCCAGTGCCCCTCAGCAATCGGGCGACGGCAGCCGTGCACTATAAGTCTCCAGGCGGTATGCCCAAGCCCTCTGGGGGTCCCGTGAGAGTCCTACGTCAGCTTGTTTAACAGCAGGAGTTGAAATCCGGGCCGTGCGTGCGCCACCGCCATCTGGTTATAGGCCGGTGTGGGCCCCAAGTCTCCGGCACCACTGCACCTCCTCCCAGCCACAGGGATAGCACCAGCTACCCGCTGACACCCCGGCGCCACACTCCCAGAGGAAGCCCAAGCACGCCAACAACGAGGCCCCACCACGCGGGGCCCCACCCCTGAGCCGTACACCAGGGATCGATGTGGCCGCCCCCGGCAAGCAAAGCTTCAGCCTGGACCAACCCCGCGGCCCCAGCCACGACGGGCCGACCCGCGAGGCCTACCCGGGACCGACACCCAGCCGCAGAGGAAGTGTCCCACAGCAGCAGCCCCGGCAGGGCAGGGGCATACACACCCCCCGCACACGTACTGGCCCCCCTGTGCCGCCCGGCTCCTCACCTCGGGGCAGGCTCTCACCTCTGTCGCTGCAGCCTCTCCAGGAGGGCCCGCGGCAGCCCGCGACACCAGGCCCGGTCACGCCGCCTCCGCAGCCGCCGTGAATCGGCCGTCCACGCCAGGAATTTCTCCAACTCCGGGTTCCTCGAGGTCCAGAACAGTTCTGCTGTCAGCTGACACGGGTACCGAGTGTTATATGCAGGATAATGTAGGATTAATGAGGCGGACGCGCAGAGCTTGATCAAGCCGCGTCCGCCATGATAGCCGCTCAAGCCACGCCCCCCGTGTGTGAGTTTTTACACTTTTTCTATTTGTTTTTTCCAGAGAAATTTATCTCTGAACTCTCATTTTTCTCCTTTCACTCGGTCTTTTACATGCTGCAAGAGTGGAACGCCTTTTTTCATCCTTTTCTGTATATTTTATTCATCCTTTTCTGTATATTTTATTCCTGTCAGAATGCCTTCCCTTTTTGTGAAATACCAGTCATGTGGGAAAAAGGAAACTGACTCACACCAAGTGTACGTAGTCTCTTTTCTTCTCATTCCATGAAAGTGTGAATTTTGTAAAACAAACTTATAGCCCCAAAAGATTGCAAAAAGGAATTCGCCTTTGAGACAAGCAAGAATGTATGAGGGCAAAGGAAAAGAAAAGCCCCACATAGAACAGACTGCTTCCACTGAGACTGTGTCGGCACCTCCAGAAGCCCTCGCAGAGGAAGATCCAGAGTGCGGTTCAGGAAAAGGTGAGTAATCAGAGAAACATCAACATCGTCGTTCTCACTATCGGTGGCCCCAACTGCCATTGAAGCCCACAGCCTCAGCTTCAAAACCATTGGCTCCAATATGTTTGCAGTTGAAGACCAGCTCAACGACAAGACACTATCACCATTCTAGTAAGTATTTGACATCAAAACGCTCAGGGCACTTAGTTGTGTCTCCTTCTCGGTCGAACCATTTGATACAGTCCACATCACTGCAACATTCATTTGATGGCAGCTACCACCGCCACACCATCTTTCGATGTTGCCTAAATTAATGTTGAGATTTGTCCAATTTTTCCTGAGTTCCCTGAGAATAGGCTGAGAATGTTGCCAGCTGAAGAACCATCTCTGAAGCCTTAGGGGCCTTCTTGCTTAGTCACACTGAGAACACCGTGCCGACACCAAGGTGACCTCCTAACATGCTGTTGCCTCCAAGAATGGTGTCACGATCAATGTCCCAGATTAGGAAAATGTCCCTGTCATCACAGCGTTCTCTAGATCATCATACTTTGCCTCAAGCTCCTCATTTGCTTTTGAAAGACTCGGGTACTCCACACACACACAGAGGAGACACAGATCACCAGTAGTGTAATTTTCGTGGACCGGTTGACATGTAGGAGATTCCAGATATTTATACACGCCCACATGCCCTTCAGAATCTCTGGCATAGGTGTCTCCAGTGGATGATATAATCGGTTTTCAAGATGTTCTAGCAAGAGGAACGGCAAAATTAAATATACCTATGAAAGCATCCCAGGCAACTATGTGTGTAATTATGTAGATCCTGTAACCAAGGTCATCATCAAATCCTTTTCTTACATTGTTGCTGAGGTTTTTAGAATTTAATGGGGAGAAATTTCTAGCACAGGCCACTATTAATTCTGGAACACTATAGCTGCTCAAGAAATATTATCTTGCCCAATACGATTTGGGTTTTCTCATGTCAACTCCAAGGCTTTACATCCATACTACTAGAACCAGAGTCATTGGACAGTGCCCTTTTGATTAATTGGTCGAAGGTATACTTTGCGCCTTGTTTGGAATTCTGTTTATCTCCATAGTCGTACTGAAACTCCAGAATTTTCAAGCAGTAATGATCCTCATGGTTCTAGATTGGCAAAGACAGTGGTTGTAACCAGCTTTGTTACAAATGTATATCATACCACCCAAGAGGTTGCCATGCAAAACAAACCTGTTAACCGTATCTTGCGTTTAGCTATTTCACCTTGAATTTGGCAGCATGGTTCCTGAGATCAGAAGATATGGGCCACTAAATCTCCCTCATTCATGGATCGATAGCCTAAAAGAAGCCAAATGCCCCATAACTAGGCCTTGCTATTGCTTCAAATAGAAGAGGTTTGCTTATAGTGCCAACAGAGAGGCTATTATCCTATCACCTGCCAGAAAATTGTTATTCGTCCATGCCTATTACATTGGGCTCAATCAAAGCTACAGTTCTCTTCTATTAAAGTTCACCTTGCTGCAATGATAATTTACAGAAAAGGTCCAAATTGGGCATTCTTTTTCAGAATGCCGATCATTAATGAATTCTTAGAAGGCATGAAGAAAGTCTTTCATACCGGAGTACACCTCTTTCACCTTTGGAGCTCCATTTGGTCTTGTCAAAATGAATGGGTTAATTATTTGAACATATTCACAGGTCCTCGTTTCAGCATATCTCTTGGAAGACTGCCTTTCTAATAGCAATCACCTCCACTCATTAGTGAAATTCAAGCCCTCTCAGTGGAGTAAATGTATTCAGTGTATCATACTTTTAGGATGGTGTTGAAAACTCACCTTTCTTTTCTCCCAAAGAGAGTATCCGATTTCCACATTAATGAAACCATCCCTCTTCTAGTTTTCTTTGCCACCCCATCCTCTCCAGCATAGCGTTCTTTGCACTCTCTGGATTTTGGAGTTCTTTGTTTCTCCCTAGATAAAACCTACTCTTTACGCAAATCTACACACCTCTTTATTAATTGCAGTCACCTTCACCAAAGTCTGGCCACCTTAAAACCGTCCATTGCCCGTCGCCTGTACATCCCTGTGTTTTCAATTTGCTAATAATCTACTGCCACTGAGATTCTGAGCCGTTTTTGCTACAGAAAAAGCAGCCCTCCTTCCTTGCCATTTTTTTTGTGCATCAGGTAAACTTCAGAAAATGTTTTCTAGTCTCCAAAATTTGCTTCAGAAAGAAAAGACTCTGTGAGACAGGACATCATGGGTTGTGGAAGCTCCTGTATCCTTAGTTTAGGGGCTGGAGGTATTTTAACGTCTTAGAATGTATGCCCTATCAGACAGCACCTTTCTTCATTACTTTTATAGTTGCAGCAATGTCATTTTGTGAAGGGGTGGTTTGATATTACAGGCTACAATACAGATTATCTTGCCTGCATTATGGTTTTGGAGGCACTCCACAACAGATGGACATATTGGATGCTTCACCCTTTTTACTGATATGTGGACATATATATGTATTGATTTGAAGCGTTCAGGCATCTCTGCTTGCAGCAGAGATTATTTTAACGTTTGTGTCTAATGAAGATCACAACAATGCAGAACCAGGACTACAAGCAAGTAACCATGTTGTCTTTGTTGCAGTAATGAGCATTCTGACCCAGCTCTAAATCTGTTCCTTGGGTTTTTCTGGTCATTCACAGGATGACATCATTGATGATGTTGCCAGCTTTCTTGCTGCAGCAGAGACACTGAAGGAACGAGGAGCGTACAAGATTTTTGTGATGGCAACTCATGGCATACTCTCTTCTGATGCGCCGAGGTTGATAGAGGAATCTGCGATCGATGAGGTAGGACTTGGTGAAGTATAAGTCATGCCAGAATGAAGTGCCAGAAAGTTATGTTCCATTCCATATAATTCTGGATACTCATTTACACCCTTGGATACCTCCCATGAGATGTCAGATCGCAGCAACTGACAATTTACATTAGCAAATATTAGGTAAAACTAGAGATCACAGAGTGTTATTTTCTTCATTAGGAAATTCTGACTGTGTTGAGTGGGGGCAGTTCTGTAATTGTTTGTTAAGGAGCAGCAGTATTGGAGAAGTGACAATCTTCACCTCTTAATTGAATGTTGAGACAGCAGACAAAACTGCAAGAAAATTGTTTTGATTGGGTCACTGAGATCTCTAATTAATAAAATTGTACGCTGGTCCTGACCTAGCTATAAACTCAAAGAAATCCTTAAGTATCCTTTTGTAGGTCTGGCAGGTTTGTTTTCCTTCTTGGAATGCTGCAGGTATTCACAAGGTTAGTCTCATGCTTGAGGAACTATTCTTCATGCTGGGTTGGCTTCTCTTTTTTTGTGCAGTTTTCCAAAAATGAAGTTCACTGGGACCTTCTTTTCTTTTACTGATATATAATATAATTTAATTTGTTTTTACCATGAAAAATGCTGGTCATTCAATACATCCTGAAGGGCAAACATATTATTTGCTTCAAATGAGTTTAATCTTCCCACAACTTCTTCTTTTTATCCTAGTCCCTTGTTTTAGCAGCAGTCCCACAACAGATGTGACCAGGATGACCTCCTTTTCCAGGAAATGGCTTACTGGCTGTTTCACAGTTTAAGGAGTATTGGCAGTGCAGTCAGAATGTAGAAGTGGTGTTCTGATATGTCTTGCTGAGCTCTTGGCAGTCAATAACCAAAAAACAAAGAAGTACAGCACAAATTGTGTTTAGGTGAGACAGTGGACGAGAAATGGATGTTGGAGCGCAGAGGAATGATGTTGTATGAGGCCATTGGCAAAAGGAAGCACTTGCAGGAGAGGGAATCGATGAGAAGGGGGACCTGGGAACACTAGCAAAGAATCTCCAAGTAGTGCAGGGGGTACCTTAGGTAGCCACAGGAAGAGTGAATAATCGTTGAGGCAAGTGGAAGAAAGTTAATATTGTGATTAAAATGGTGAATATCAAGGAGACCGATGTTGGGTACAACAGAGAAGCCTTTTGGGTAGTGCAGGAAATAGATGAAGCTGATATTGAAAAGTGATGTTGCAATATCTCAAACTGAATTTGAACCACAGCATAAACGCTTTTAAAAGTGACTTTGAATGAGGGGATTTTATGGTGTTCGACTAAAGCAAATTGTGTTCACCTTCCCAAAAATATTTTATTTTTTCTGCTGAAGTTGTTGGCCAGTGGTATTGAAATTGGATCTATCTGTAGTTTATACTGATAGTCTGATCAAGGAGTCTCTGGCCACACATTTGTTTTTATTTATGCCATTAAAGCAAACTCGCACCTTCTGAAAATGTTTATGATTGAAGGCTGTCAGGTTAGTCCTGGTGTTACGCAAGGAAACGCCATCTTGTGGTGCTGCAAATTAAAAACAAGATGGGTCTCAAGTTGGCAAAAGTAAAAGTGGCTGTATTTTTCTTTCGCGCAAAGGTTTCAGCAGTTATGGAATTCAGTGAATTGACAGCACAGTTGAAAGACCAGAGGGGTGGTTGTAAGAGAGAAACACCTTGCAATATGTGCCTACGGGTTAAACAGGAGATTAGGTTTTTTAATTTACATTTTTAATTAGTGAATCAAGCAACAAGGGCTTTACAGGATAACACTTGAGGCAAGGTCTCATATACTTAGAACATGAGTTGTATGTAAAAACTCCAATCGGGATGTTTGATGCGTATTCAAACTTTTCAGACTTTCAAGTTGCACACAAGTTAGAAATATTAGAGAAGAAAGAATGATAGAAGTAGAGATGACAGCAAAATTAATGATTAGTGGGGCATTTGGGAGAAAACAGGAGAAAAAGGCATTTTCCAGTATTGAATCTTTGATATATTTATATAGTTGAATAATTCCTCATCGTCAGTCTGGAAATACCCGTAACTTTGGTTAGCAGAAATGGGGTTGAACTGGTAATAGGCCTCAACAGCAATGTTTGTTTTGTAGCACATCCATCTCACTTGAAGCAACCTGAAATTGAGCTAGAGAGGTGGAAGTGCTATGGGCACTGACCACGATTTCTTTCACGTTATATGCAACAGAGTCCCTAAGAAACCTCTGCTCTAACCTTTATTTGATCTTAGATTGATTACTTTTTCAGCTTTCCTTGGGCTTCAGCCAGCCCTGTTTTCAGCTCACATCAGACTGTGTTGTTTTTTGGGTATTTCTGGAATTTTGCTTCAGTACTTGCCCAAAGAGATATGCAGCTGTCACCAACTGTCACTATGACTAACAAGGAGAAAAGATCTCTTCAAGTCCTGCCTGGACTGTAGACAAAAACAAATTTACAGTGATGATCCTCGAGAGAAATGCTCATATTGCCTTTATCCCAATCATAAAGCGTCTGCTGCCTCTGTAAGACCTTCCCTTCAAAGATTGATAAGGACAGGGAAAAAATGTCAGCTCTTTACTTGCTGGAAACTAACAGACTTGCCCCTTCTAAAGGGAATGCACCCTGCTCAGGGGGAGATTGTACTCCACCTATCACTTCCATGAAGGCGGTTCAAAAAAGTAAGCATATGGAGTTTATTCAGCTGGAATTTACTTCCAGAGTAAGCAGCCACCTCCTCCAACCATGTGAAAAGCCTTCCTCGGAAAAGGTGCTAAAAAAAGGGTGAAAAACAACCTTCTCAAAAATTGTACGAAAATCAAATGCTTGCTTTTGATAATCAGTCAGACATGCTGCTCATGTACCAAAGATGTGCCTCTTACTAGAATGCCTCGTCATTGACGACCGAGTAGTGCTCTGTAGTCTATCGGGAAGCCACTGTCAATCCATTCAATGGTGTTAACTACCTCAGTGACAAATATCCTGATGTCAGTGACGATTGCTTTTCAACTATTAATCTTCTCACCGTTAAGGATTTCTGCACATCACTGGTGCATAAACTTGATTGTAACTCACACAAAATAATGGGACGCTAGTTATTACAACAAAAACTACAAATTATGTGTACGGGGAAAAGGGAAATCATTATCTTAAAGACGAGAACCCTCACTCACCCAAGGGTGACATGCTTCATCATTGGGTCCCCTCTTACACACTGCGACCGCAAGGTACACAGTATGGGCTACAGCTCTCCCTCTGGAGAGGAGCATGAGGTGTTTACTGATATTCCCAATGTAAGCGATTGGGGTGAGGGGCAGAGTGCAAAAGAAAAACTAATAGTGTGTTAAAACTAGCTCATGGGTGACTCAACTCAATTTATTCCATGTCCCCATAGACTAGGGTTAAAAAGGTCAGTGATATATAGGACTGAATGTCCTATTCATCAAAGGTCAACATGTTTCTGCCAAATGACCAACAAGGTTCGCGGCATTCATCAGGACCTAAAGCAATGTCACTCTGCTGAACTTAGATAAAAATAAAATGTATAAACACCATACTTAATTGTCATGGTTATTCTGACATGGTACCAGCTGCAGTCCGGTCCAATGTCTAGGTGGTAATATAATTTTACCTCCACCTTATGGGAGTTTCTACCTTAGATCACAGATTTCTCTAGTTCCTCTGTGTCCTCAAAATGCGGCAGAAATCAAGGGGGGATAAAGCATAAACTTGATTCACAGCTTAAAGCAAATGACCCTGACTTGATACTGGCTTCTGACAAAGTCTACAGTCCTGTTCAGCTGGACCCATGTAATGTTCCTGAATTTGAGGAGGCAATCTATGAGGAAAAGTAATGGCAACAAAGAGTATGACTAGCCGCCTCTGACCTTAGCAGGCCGCCTGTGTAGTTATCATCTGTTTTACCCATAGTGTTTATACAGGGACCCAGCTATGATGCAGGTCCCTGTGACATTCATGGTTATGTTGCGACGGATGATGGTCACATTCCAGAGGTTATTTCCATAGCACCTGCAATTTCCGTCACCCTCAGCGCCAATGCTCCCACCTTCTCTCAATGCCAACACCTCCGCCACCTTGTGCCCTCCCACCGACACCAAAAGACATCGGAGAACAGAACATGTGTAACTCTGACCATGTGTCATATATGGAAGAAGAAGGTAATCTTTTTTGGGAAGCGGAAGGGTAATGATTATGATGGGTAGGAGAACTACATTGTTCTTAAGGATGACCGGAAATCTCCTACACAACCAGATTTGCCTCCAGATGACATCCCTCACTGTCACCCCTTTATTGAAGAGGCAGCGGGAAAGTTTGATCTTCCCATGGAGCAACAATATTTTCTATATGAATTCAAGGAGCAACCTCGAAAAACAGCAAGATCCACTCTGATCCTGGAATTTGTCTGGACATAGGGTATCAATCTAATGCATAGACTGTCTACATTTCAGACTGTCATGTCCTGCTTGGAAAAGAAGTACAAAGCACCAGAAACTGGCCCGCATACTTGACTCTCCATCCGAAGGCAGACTCCATCATTTTAGCAGTGGCCCAGCATAGATCAAAAAGCCCTGTCACTCTGTCTTATGCACCTCTAGACAGGGATGGCAGATGCACAGACAATTTGGGATACACTTTCAGCTCTATGACTGCGACATCCACAAAAGCGTTTAATGGTTCGGCCATAGTGGGACTATATGATTACCAGATGTGTTGCGAAATTTCCCCGATTATCAATCTCCTCCCAGAAAACGGAAAGTAAGAGCCTTGGACCATTACCAAAAGAGGGTGCAAATCCATTGGCTGGCATCATAAACCCTGAGTTGCATGTTTCCAATACAAGTTATTGATAACTAGCAGAGTCAGCAGGCACACAGGCAGGGATGATTTGAGTCAACGCCTTACCATCTGGAAGTCCAGGCAAAAATTTTGAACATGTCATGATTTTGATGATCAACCTAGGTTTGGAAGTCATGCAGATGATGCCCTGCAGAACATAAAGATGGATACAAACATAGCATGCTCCCTATGAGCTTTACAGTTCAGACATCCTGCTTCCACTCTTTTTTGTGGCAACAGAGCTCTCAGGCCTAGAGAGGAGGCTTCTCTTAGTAAGGAGACAAAGGAAGACCGTACTATCCTCCAAGACAGTCAATGCTACTCTTGAGCAAGAGGTCAGCTCCAAGTTTCCATCATAACATCAGCAAAGAGTATCCTATTCATGTTCCCATAACAGCCAGAAGAGAGCTTCACTTTCACCAGCTGCCCACCTACCCACTCCAGTTTTCTGATCTGGAAAAGAATATCTTCTTTTGCTCCCCCTTGGGAAAGAAAACCTACAGTTCATTTGATGCGCCAAATATGCATCCTAGCCACACATCATTTGTACTTGCGAGAGCTATCGCAACAGAATCGGAGAAATCAAGAATTTACTATGGGTTCTTTCTGGTTAAGAAAAAAAACAAGCCATTTGAGACCATATGGGGACCTGCGAATAGTAAAAAAACTTCTGAAAAAAAAGCCCTCCAGGAATTCCTTCTCTTGCTTCAGGAAGAGGAGTACCTCAACCGCTCCCTCTCCCTTTCAGGATATGTAGTTTCACAGTCCGATAATTCCAAATCACAGACCATATCTGTGATTTTCAGTGGCGGGCAGCCTTATCAATTCAGGGTGCTACCATTTGGACTGAAGTCTGTGCTCCGGATCTTTACAAAGCGCCTGGTGCCAGAAGCTGCCTTACTTTGTGGAAAGAAAACAGCCACCAAGTATATCCATATGTGGACAGCTGACAACACTGCCACTCGCATCATCCTGTTTCAAGAACTAGGACTGACATTGAGCACCACAAATTCTTGCATCTACCTTGCAACAGGATTCCAGTTGCTAGGGGCAATGCTTGATAATCAACTGGGGTGGGCTTTCCCCCAGAAGAAAGAGTAACAAAACTCCAGGCCATGGCTATTGCATTTTGATCAAAATAAACTGTGCATTTCAGGATATACAAATCCCATTTAGGTCTCATGCCATCTTGCATCGGCCTGATTTCTTTCTAAAGTCTTTGAATGAGACCTATTTAGCACCAGCTGGATCTCCAGTGGAAACGAGCGATTGGCTCATGGAGTATCACAGTGAAACTCTTCAGACTGCTCAAACAAGCCTTGCTGTTTGTGGGGTAGAGGGTTCCAACAAACCTTAAGGCAGGTCTTCCATTTCAACCTTCAACAAACAGGTTAATCATGACTACAGGGGCATCACTTGAACGATGGGGGTGCGCTCATTCAAGCGCTGTCCACAAGAGGCTTCTGGTCGAAGCCGGTGAAGAAACTGCTCCCTCCACCTCTGCTTCTTCTAACTGTTCCAAGGATCCCTGTGGGCTAGATCGAGGGAAAGATCTCAAAGAGAGAAATGAAGACACACTCATTCGATTTCTAGGTCCATGACTTCAAAAGTAGGTCCTGTACATGTTCGTTATCGAGAACTGGCTTGACATCGAAGACCATATAAACATAAAAGGATATGTGTCCTAGCAAGTCTTTCCTATTGTCTTTGCAATGGGTCTGCAAGATGAACAAGAGTAGAGTGCCAGGTACACAGGCTAGTATGAGACCTTCTTACATCCAGAGCAGCTCCTGACTCTGTGCTAGTGTCTTTTTGCAGGGGAGTATAATTCCATTCAGAAAAGCAAGAAAATGTATACAGTTGGTAGAAAATAGTGCATTTCATCCGGCAGTGCCCATGTGTGACTGCCATACTCTGAGGGTACCATGGATCCCAGTGGGAGACTTTCCAATGTTTTCAGGAGAAACAACCTCATGAATGTGGACAGGATTTCTCAGATATACTACAAGAAGGGATGATTGTATTCAATCAAGTTATTAGTGCTGCTGCTGATTTAGGCATCTGTGGCTATTGTCATGGTCTTGTCCTTCGTTGCTTTTCATGGTTCTGCCTTACTGTCTTGAAACCAAAGGCTCCACAGAAGATTTTAAATCTGCCATTCTCTGGTACCACTCTGCTTGAGAGACATGCAAACAAAATTCTGTGCATGAAGGTAGAGTTGGTGACACTTAAAGCTGTGAGCCTTGAAAAACATAAAGAGTACAGGCAACATCAGTACAGACCTTACAACAGGCCTCACCAGTAGGCCTTGCCTGGGTGAAATCTTAATTGCGCTAGAGTAATCGAAGTAATTTTATTAACTTTGCATTACTGATGATGTGAAATTACAGAAAATTATGCAATTACGCCTTTTTGCGTAATTATGAGTAACTTGGCACAAACATCTTACTACAGGAGCAGAGGAACAACTAACTTATCGAGCGGCTGCGGCTGTTTGTGTTCTATTGCATTTAGTGCTATTTTCTTAGCTCAAACTTCATCCTTGGGTCCATTTTAGACACGAGGGTGCATTTTGCACTTAGAAAATAACACCAAGTCCCCTTACATAAAGACCTTATAGAAGACGACTTCATTTTTGAGACCCTCACCTCTGCACAAAGGGGCTCAAAATATTTAATCATGCTTAAAGGAGTTTTACGCCACACTGATTATGTTTTCAAAGATCCTGTAAGGGCAATGATTAGAACTCCAAGAATAGACAAAAAGTATAAGGCAGCACCATCTGAACCCATATACATCAAAGGTCAGTTAACGTGTTAGTTGAGCCAATAGTCCTTTAACTGTGGATTGTTATCACACTGTTTTACAGGCTGTAGGCAGGTATTTTATTACATGAAATTTAACAGACTACCATAGTAGGCATGAGATTTGGTGTTGGCCACCCCCTCTGACAAACGTGTGGGGGTAGAACATTTTCACTTTGATAGTCCTTGTACATATGTGTACTTTTATAGCTGTATGCATGATGGTTACCACGTTATTCTCATTTCACTATGCCTGCGTTAATTGTGCTGTTGAGCCACGGTAAAGGCAATAGGCCTTGTTGGTTCATTGGAAAACATTTTGTCAGATTCCATAGGTTTAATCTGTTGTGAACAATTATGACTAAGCCAGTAGGTCTTTCTTACTTATTGTGAAAAGTATGTTATAAAGACAATAGGCTTTTAAAGGTTGATTGTTATTACGCTACGCTGAAGTCAGTAGGCAGGTATTTTGTTACATGGAATCTCGCAGATTACTGTAGTGCGCTAGGATTTTGGTGTTGGTGACACACTGAAACTGTGGGGATAGACTATTTGCACTAGGATAATCCTTATTAGGCCCCCTTAGATGGGAATGTATAATGCTTTGACCCCTGTAATTTTGTATAAATGTGTAATTTAATGATGGTACACCTTTACTTTGCCTTGTAGGAACGCTTATGTCCAATACAGTAGGTTGGAGTTGGTTATAGTAGCAAGTCTAAAGGCCTGATTGGTTCATTGGGAAAAATTATTTCAAATGCCATATATCTGACCTGTTTATTATGAAAAGTTCTGAGAAAGGTAATAGGTCCCCTTTGTTATGAAACACAAATGTTAGATAAAAATGCATTTAGGGGTGGATTGTAATTGCACTGTGTAAAGCCTGTATTTTGAGGCATGACTGCTCTTAGATTACCTTTGTGAGCAAATATTCTGATGTGTACCCTCTTTGACAAAATCTACGGGTAGAGGATTTTCACTGTAACAATCCTTGGTAGATGTATTTTGGAAGGCCTGACAGGCTTAGTTTGCGGGGGTCGTGTTATCCAAAAAAATCTATTAAAAACAAACTCACACAAAGAAACTACACAAACATCCATGCAAGGTAAACAATCGTAGCCCAACAACACGTTGTTTAGAGCAACTGTACTAGTAAATTCACACACTTGCTGCTACAATTCAGAGGTCAAATAAGAGTTTACTACCACCTGGCAGCAAAATTGTCCGGAGTAAGGGCACTTTTTATTGTCTCATAGGACTATCTAACAAATACTTTACACAAGAAAACAACTCTCCTAATAGTCACAAAATTGCTCCAATGTGATTTTACCATAGCACACAAATTAAACCCCTTGTATCTTGGTTTTGGTTAAATACTTTTTGTTAAACCAAGTACACTTTAAAAAAATACAGAGATAGATGTGCAGAGTATAATATTCTATTTATTACATTGTCGAGGGAGGGGAGGGGCATCATTAATCACTCAAGCCTTCACCTCCATTTCCTGCCAGAGGTTACATTTCAGCAAGGGGTCATGTGTAGATCCCTCAAGGTTTTCCCAAGGAAAATAACTGTTGAAATAAGGAAATAATGAAAATGAGTAGGAAAAAACAGCCATTTGATGTAACGTTTTAATCTGTAACTGTTTGTCGCGATGGCCAATTTACAAAAGCAATATACCATTACATCCCCTACTAGTTGGGGGATATATAGTGCTTGTAGGTTCTCGAAGAACCCAAGGTACCCAGAGCCAACAACAGAGCTGCACCGTACAATGGTTTTTCATTGAGTAATGAGTATAGACCAATTCATATAGTGAAATAGGTAGAGTGAAAATGGGTATCAAGGTAACCTATGTATTTCTGAAATGGGCACAAGATATGGAGTTTAGGAGCAGTGGTTATTTGTACATCTCTGAATTTGTGGGTACCCATACTAGCGAATGATTTGGAGGGTATTTTTCAAAACCGTGACTTGTGTGGCTCTCACCAGGTTTTCTTTTACCCACAGTGCCTTGCAAACCTCAAATTATAAATGTAAAAAAAAAAATTCTCACATTTCTGTGAAGGAAAATTTTGAATATGCAGGGACCTACAAATCTCTTTCCACCTGGCATTCCCCCCAAGTCTCCTGATTAAAATTGTACGTCACTTATGTGGCTAGGCCTAGTGCCCATGACAGAAATGGATCAAAACAAGGTCAATGGGAGTCTCCTGGCGAGGGCTCCCATTGACCTTCGTTTGAGCCGTTCCTGTAGCGGGCACTAGGCCCAGCCACACAAGTGAAGCTGCACTTTTATCGGCACAAGTGGGGTAATTCAGAGTGATAGGAATTTTGTGGATTCCAGCGGATTCCGTAAGTTTCAATCACAGAAATGGAAGGAAAATGTGTGATTTCAGGCAGAGTTTGAGGTTTGCAGAGCACTGTGCATAAGAAACCCTTGTGGGGTCCACGCAGGGCACACCACTCAGACTCCCCTGGTTATCTAGTTTTTAAAAAGGTCTGTGGTTCGTAGGTTTGCATGGGTGGCACCACAGCACGGTCCCAAATACAGCACCTACCCCTATTGCTTATCTCTTAACATAGCGATTTAGGGCCTTTGGTGACGTTTTCTCTTGACCCACCCAAGTGGGGTACCATTCTTATCAGGAAACACGTGGGAACTCGGGGTGGTAGAAAACCTGTGGCTCCCTGCAGATTCTATGTCTTTCAGTCACAGAAATGTGTGTTTCTTACCAATGTTTGACATTTGCAAGGGCTTCTCAGTAAAATTACCTGGTGAGAGCCATGCAAGTCATGCACCCCTGGACTTCCCTGGTTGTCTTGTTTTAAAAAATGTGCAGGTTTGCCTAGGTGCCGGCTGACCTAGTGTCCAAAATCTACAGCTACCTACATTAGAAAAAGAGAGCTCTCAGTAAGGGCCATATTTACATTTTGGCTGACAAAGAAGACTCCGTCACACTGGTGGAGGACCTAACATCTGCCATGCTGAGACTACTCCACCCGCCAAATTTAGAAATGACCACCAAGTTAGCGGTCAATTCAAAAACATTGACAGGAGCCGCTGAAAGAGCGGTTCCTGTCAATGCCTTTTTACATTTGACGCACTACTCCAACATGATGGAGCCATCCATACATTTTTGTAATTTTAAAAGACAAAACCCTAAAGCCAGATTGTCTTTTTGGATAAAAATGCCCTTCTCACCATGGGAGTTATCTCCCATGGCAAGAGGGGCATTAGACAGTTATCAATGCCCCTTACCACCATGGTGTTCGAGGTGGTGACGGGCAGTGAAAACTGACCTGTATGTCTGCACATCTAAATTAGGTGGGCGGACTCAGCGGTCAGCCGCAGATGGCCCTTACTCAGTCGAAACATGAGAGGGGTGCAAACATGCCTCAGATGGAGTAGTCTTTCCCACAATTACACCAATGCTCCGTCCTCATATATATCGGTGGCCAGACCATTATCTTTCCAGTAAGGATACTCTGTTGCCATTGCGACAGAGTATCCATGGGTGTTCGCAAGGGGGGAGGGGGTTAAAGGGGATTTTTCACTTGCTCTTCAAACAGATGTCAAGATTATGCACCCCCTCCCCAGAAAAAACGTCTTTGGGCACCCATGGGAGTATCCTTACAGCCACAGATAGAAATCCTGGCACTAATTTTGGAAAGTTAATCCACACCTTACACTGGTTGGTTTTAGGACCACCAGAAATGCTAGCTTCAAAGCACAAATACTTATCAAAGTATATGAATATTGAAATCAAGACTACTGAAGGTTAGCCATAAAGCCATGTCAAGGCACCAACCACTTTAAGTTCAATTCACCTGCTATTCATGCACCACACACAAGACTTTCATACTGTCGGTTACGGACCCCATCCAACAGATAAGTGCACTCTTATCAACATATCGCTGCCATGCAAGGGCCCAGCACATTCATACACCACTGAACGGAATCCCCATTTATGTCCATACATGTTGACAGGTGATGCATCCACAACCTTCAGAAATGGAAAAACATCTCGACTACATTTTTTCCACCGGTTAAGTAACTGCCTCCATTCTGAACATTACCAAACTGATGCTTAGTGAACCTTTACTAAAGGCTCCCATGACAGCCACATGAGGCTCAGGAAGACATGTCTTACATGCGTCTTTAGTGCACTCACTGTAGTAAATCTAATTTCTTCCAGTTTCTGGATGCAAGTTGGGGTTGTCAGAGTATGGCTTAGAGGCCTCATTCCTCAAACTGAGCAAGCATATCTACCTTTGAAACTAAGGCAAACATGCTGAGGTATTCTGTTGAAGTTCCTCACAGAGAATGTCATAAACTATGAAGAACAGTAGTTTTTGACACACAAGGTAGTCAGTGAGAATGTAGCATATGTCACGTCCACTGTTATGTGCAGTGGTGTGACTGTAATGCACATGTCATACAGAACATTGAACATATACTAAGTTCTGACGGAGGATGAACATGACAAGCAGGACAAACATTTTACCCATACGTGTAGTGTTTGGGCAAGAATTCTCTGTAATGTTATACATTTTTTGTAAAACGCAGCCAAGGGGGTATCCTATAGCCAATGCAAGAGCCTTCAGGGCTGATCCAAGGAGTAACCAAGTCGACAAGCTAAATGTTCAGCCTCGTGTGGCATGCACTAATTTTAGAGATGGCGCATGTGTAGAGGAAGGTCATTACTCCTTTTTGGAGCCAATTAGGAGTAGTCTATTCTCCTTGTTCTGGTGCTGCTTATGCTGAACAAAGGTGTCTGGAAGGTTTCTGAAATCTTTGGCTGTATTGAGGTATGCTGGGTCAGTGCTGTGTAAGGCTTTGAATATGTGTTTCAGTAGTTTGAAAAGAGCTGTGGATGAAGAGTCAGTGAAGCTGTTTGTGGTGCAAGGTGTGTGCGTTTTGGGATGTTGAGGGAGGAGGTGCCTGCTGCGTTCTGCAATGTTTGGAGTCGTCTTCTTAGTTGAGTGAGGGAGTAATTCAGTGGGGAGGGCGTGATCGCCACCGCAGGTGAAAAAACACCATTTAAAAATAAAAATAAAATTGTCTCTGGGTGGGAGCCAGCCCAGTTCCACGAGGTCTCATCCCTTTTTCGTTTCCCTGATGGCCTAGTGGTTTTACTGGCTGTGTATCGCAGTCGCACAGCAAGGAAAACGTGCCTGGGAGGCATTGTTAGAAGGGCCGGGGGGGGGGGGGGGTGGAGTCTTCCCTCTCCAACAATGCCTCCCTGACACCTGGGGAGGCATCGTGGCCCACGAAAACCCCACTGAACAGCGGAGGGAAATCTTACCTCTGTCTTCTCCGCCACCAATGGGGAATCTGTGATGTCAGCGCACCCAGCGGTGCACTAATGTCAAAGAAGGGTGGGAGGGGCGCAGGGAGAGACGCAGAAGCAATTCTGCATCTCCCCCCACCCTTTTTGGGGGGAAAAAAAGGAATACTCCAGTGCTTGCAAAAGATGATCCTTTTCAGCCATCCCCGGTGTCTGCCAATGGCTGACAGTCACTCAAGGGAGGGTGTGGGGGTGTCGGCCATTGGCCAACACCTGCATGAAAGGGGTTAAGTAAAAGGGAAAAAAGAAATCAACATACTATAGGAAAAGCAATCCTGTATCTTAAGATATCTCAAAACTAAAATTGTATTCTGAATTCAACATTTTCAATCTTTTTGAATGGCATGGTTTATTTTTCAAATATTTGTAATAATTTTATCTCTGGAAACTCACAACAGAATTTAAAAAGTATAAAGAAGTTTAAAGGAAAATGCTTTCCAAGGCCTAATTTACTTTCCACAGAAATGAAACTGAAAAAAACCATGCGCCATCCATTTGGTCCTCTGCAGTAGTGCTGGGAGCAGATTTATAGGCTGCCAGGAGAAGAGATCCCCCCCCCCCCCTACAGAGACTTGCTAATTGCACCTTCTGCGTCAAAAGCCAGTTGTGAGTGCAGCAGCCTGTCGATCCCCCAGCAATGATAAAGCCTATGTATTCCAAGATTGAGCTATTGGGCAATATATGTCAGGCACGAGAAAAAACAAAAACAACTGTTAAAGTATGCTCTTTAGTCATACCATGGAAAATATATGCTGTTACTCTGCTTTTACAGACAAGTTGGGTGGGCTGCAAAGCAACACAGAGTTTGAGTATTTGAAGGAAGTAGAGGCAATAACCAAGGGAGAGACAGAGAAAAAACATGCATTTTCAGGAAATGCTGAATCTAAAAAAAAAGATTCCCTATATGTGAGAAGTCAAGCATATAAGTCAACCAGCCAAACAAAAGGGAAGAAAAGTGAGCCATCAAATAGAAAGCAAGGAAATGAGTGGCAATAAAGCAAATCAATAGTAAGCAATGTTCGGGCTCTAAGCCCACTATATGTTTTTTTGCATGGCCCTCAAGAGGCTTTCTCCTAGAGACCGCTAAAAGCTGTCCGGTAGGCAAAACCTAAAAAAAGAGGACAATTTTATGAGTTTTTGCCCAGGGAAAATTCAGATTGGCTAAACAGTAGCCCATTACTCCTATTGAGTCAAGGATATATTTTGGTGGCAGTAGCTCTGCGGGAAGCGCACCTCCATTTTCCAGTCAAGTTCTCCGATTGCAGATACCTGAGCTTCATGACGAGAGACTCCCAGTTCGTCCCTTTTGGTCGGAGGGCATTTATGAAATGTCAGATGATCCAGCGGTCCATCTACGTGGTGAAAGGTTTTGCATTCAAACTACAACGTCACATAAGATGTAGTTTTCAAAAACTTTTATGACCTATTTAGTTTTTTTTTTTACTTGGAGCGAGTCGCATATGAGTTTTTATAAATGTATCTTAATTTGTTATAATGTAATGTAAATAAACTTATGTAGCGCATGATTACCCGAGGGTGTCTTGGCGCTAGTGTCCCAAAAAAAAACCCACCAGAGCCTAACTCAGAGCTGATAAAATTATTTATCTATTTGTGAGAAAAGCCAGGGTTTGAGCGTTTTTCTGAGATGCCGCAAATATGGTTGAGATCTTAAGTTTAGCGGCAGAGTATTCCAGAGTTAGCTAGCACAAAAGGGAAAACTCCTGCCGCCCCATCTTGTTTTATTTATTCTGGGCAGAGACGTTTTAAGGCATGGGCAAAGTGGGCTCTGGCCCAGGGCCCCAGCCTTTCAGGGGGCCCCCTGAAAGAGCCAGCTATGTTCTGCAGAGTCTTGCCCTCATGACCTTGAACAATTTTTAAACAGATTGTTGTAAATAGCGTTTTTCTAACATTCATTTTTAATGTGTGAGTCTATTACAGACATTTTGCAGACAAAATGTGTTTGTTTCATGTAACAGCCATATAAAAAGTTTCTTTTAGATCAATACAGGACCTCACATATGAGAAATGGGAAGGTGTGACAGAGATTATTTGCAGTAATATTAGTGAACTGCTGCTGTGTTACATACTCTAAACACACATCGCTATCCCTGAATATCAGACCTCCACACATTTAGAATTTGACCAAAGATGGCATGAAAGAGCTGAGACTGAATCATAAAATCAAAGCTGGTCCGAACAGGGGCCCCCAAAATACATTTGGCCCAGGGCCCCCAAAATCCTTAAAACGTCCCTGATTCTGGGAACAGCCACTAGTCTAGCAGAATTTGATCTGAGCGTACAACCATGTGAGTACTAAAAAAAGATTTTGGGAAAGTATTCTGGTCCTGTCGGATGAAGAGCTTTATGCACCAAACATAGTGTTTTGAAATTAATCCTTTCCCTACCTGGAAGCCAGTGGAGGCCCTGCAAGGATTGAACAATAGAGGCAAATTTTGGAATATTAAAAAGCAGCATGGCAGAAAAGATTGAAGTTTTTTCACCAAACTCTTCTGAGAGCCAATGTACAAGGCATTACAATAATCGATCCTTGTAATGACAAATGCCACAATGACCTTTTTTGTAATTCTAAAGATATGAAAGGGAAATCTGCTTTAGAGTCCTAAGCAGGAAGAAACAAGAGGAGGTGGTTTGATTCATGTGGTCTGAAAAACATAGTTTGGTGTCAAATATGACTCCCAGATTTTTTGCCTTTTAGAGTGGAGAGAGAGGGGAAGATTGCTATAATCCCCTTTTAACAGTTATTTGATTGACTTTATATAAATATTATTCATTCAATGAAACCATCAAATTTAGAAATGAAATAGAGAATGTAATCATTTATTTCCTTCACTTTATCGTTTAGTCTCCCAATAATGAAACATTTCTAAACGTGCAGACAAATTTCCTGATCTCTGCACACGGTCTGCTTTCCATTGATTAGAAGGCACTTTTATCGCTCTGAGGCATACGATATGTTGTTACTCTAACACCAGGCAGCTTGTGGGTACGAAGATGATGCACAATAAAGTCAATCCCTTGTCAGTTAGATGTTGAACCGAATTATTTTTAGGATCATGTTTCGTTTCTGTATATGATTTCATTTAGATGTTTAAATGTCTTGTTTTTCCCCATCGAGTTGAATCCCATACATTACTCATAGCACATCCACTTGATATTGCTGCAAGTCACACTTTGGTCTATGAGGTGCAAGAGTGGATTAGAAAAAGGGTACATGCTGATCATCTTTTGGGCTCCTTCTGGAAGCATGAATGGCTCTGGTGGAATCACTCATACCAGGTCAGGGCTGGTGTAATGAGCCATACCAGATATTTGCCTCTGAAAGCCAGTAGGTCAGAGGCGAAGTCCGTGAAATGCTAGACTCAGCTCTGTGTCCCTTATGTCGGGAACATCATGGAATGGCATTTAGGCAAAGAGAATTAATACAAATGTCCAGTCGGACTCATGTTGCCAAGATTCCCCAAAGAGCTGATGGACATTAGTATGAAGTTGTTCCTCTAAGAGGTGGGCACATTTTTATATGAGATCTATGCCACTTGGCCGTCTGTATCCCTGGGCAACTATAGAAGCCAATTTCAGTCAGTGACTTTAGGTAGCCAGTGGCAATGGGATGAGTCAAATGCGTTAGGCAGATGCTTCTGCGGTGCAGTGTGGGGCTGCGACGCAGTTAAGTATATGGTATGTCAGTGCCTCTTTAAATGCAAAATATTTCAAATGAATTCATTCACAAACAATAACTTTTAAGAAATATGTGTCACGTAGGGTGATAGTAACGCATCAGTTTTATGGCTCAAAGAAATCGGCACTGTTCGGCATAGTTAGTCTCTTGCCCAACCTTTGATTATTGAAGATCAGTGGGGTAGAGATAGCATCAGTTCAGTGTGAAGCTGGGAGGTTAAGAGCTTGGGGTATTACTCCCGTCCGGTCAGTGCCTCTGAGCTACTGTTAAAGCTTGGGTTCATTAAGGCTGGAATGGCTTAGATGGAATCCGTGTAATGTATACCATTAGTTTAAAGCAACCACCCCATATCTTTCAGGATGATGAAACTACTTTGCCATGCCCCAGCGACGAAAGGTGTATTCTGATTAAAACAAAATAGTTTAACGTAAAATGGATGAAAATGAAGCACTAAAGGTAAAAAGTTGAATATAAAAGTAATTCGATGTGGTCTATCAAAAAAACAAATCAAAATTGTTTTATTTTTAATTTTTGTTTTTTTATTTAAAGTTTTTTTATCTGCACATTACCCAACATAACGCACAAATAACTTCTACATGGGGTAGTAAATTGCAGACATTTGCATGTACAGCCATTATCAATTCTATACCATTGTGGGACATATCACTTTATCAGGGCAAAATACATATCTTTTTCTGAACTCCAATTGTGAGCCTTCTCATGTCATGATTGAATTCTTTACACTAACATCTGTGTACCATTCAAGGGGGTCGCTCGTCTGATGGAAACTGCAACCTTTTAGTGAGTATTCGCCACAAGTCCAGATCTTCCTCAATTTTATCATCTTGAGTGTCATTAGATTCTCCTCTGCTACACACCGTGCTCCTATAACTTCTCTCCAGAGGTCTACTTTGGGGGCATTTGGACCCAGCCAGTGTATAGCAATTTGCCTATGTGTCAATAATAGTGTGAAGTGAACAAACTTACACTTTATTTTATTCTTGAACCTGCTTGCTCCCACGCTCAGCATGCACATCTTTGGAGTATTTTGCAGTTCTATATGTAATCACTCGTGGTAGAAGTCCACCACCTTTGCCCAATATGCTTGTACGAGTGGGCATTTCCATGTCAGATGGAAGTACATAGGAACTGCCTCCTGACACTTTGAACAGTTCTGGTATTTCGTATGATCTATTTTGTGAAACATTGCAGAAGTGATAAAAGTCCTAGTTTTTAAATTAAATTGTATTAATTGGGTCTATCTATACTGGTGGTCATGTGTATTAGTGCATGTGTCTCCTCCTGATGTTTATCTACAATATCCATCAAAATCTAGTTTGTTGAAAGTTTTTTAGGGATACAACATAGAGATCTTAAAGCCATTAGATACATGCTCATCAACACACTATTTTTCTGTATTCCTCATTAGAAATAATTCTCTCCAAACAACATGATTTTGTAATTTAGCTACACATGGATCACCATCGAACCTATCCTTATTTTTGTTCCACTGCCTTTCCTCAGGGCTTAGACTGCTAAATTTTGTAAGTGCAAAAAGAACATTTATACACTGCCTAACGATGGTTGTGTAGTTGAGGCAAATTTTTCCCAAGGAAATATGCCTTTTTTGTGTGCATTTATATTTGTGGCGGACGGTTGGCGTGAGCTCTGAACTGCATTACTCAGTGACTGGTAAACTAATGAAGATAACGAAGCTAGGCATTTGATAAGGTACTGTAAGTGTGGAGAATCGTCCCTACTCTGTAGGCGCCAACATGCTGCACTTCTGCTTTAGATAAAAGTAGAGGAAGCATCTCCACAATTGTTGAAAAAAAACAACAGAACATGTAAAAGAAATTAATCATGCTTTTCTTTGCTAATATCTCATTACATTTTCACTTCTTACTGTTCTTTTGTTTTAAGATTTTTTTTTTTAACTCTTGTTATTACAGTGTGCCTTCAGGCAATAAACTGGACTGGGAAGGACATTGGCCAACTTTTGCACATGCTTTGCTGTATCCTTAACATAACCTCATTTTCCCTAGCTGTAACCTTTACCATCCAAGTGCATCATTCAACAAATGATTAAGGATACAAGCTATAGAGCGGACCTTGCAGTTAAATTTCTTATGCTGTCTTGTAACACAAGCTTTTCTGCTTCTCTGAACAGGTGGTGGTCACCAACACAATCCCACATGAAATCCAGAAGCTGCAGTGCCCCAAAATTAAGACTGTGGATATCAGCATGATTCTGTCAGAAGCAATCCGCCGGATTCACAACGGGGAGTCCATGTCTTACCTTTTTAGGAATATAGGAATGGATGATTGATTATTAATTATGTCGTTTTTTTAAGAATATACCAAGGGCCAAACTGGAAGAGTACGAGGTATCTGAAGTATCATGCGTAACCTTAATATTTCACAAAAGCCATCCTTTTTTTTCTTCCAGGCTAGAACTTTTTCCAATTGAATTAGATACCACATAGCATATTTTTTTCATTACTGCAATTCTTTGAACAAAAACAAATATCACACAAAAGAGTAATTCTTATCTGCTTTTTGTTTAGATGCACTATTAAGATGAATGCACTAAATCAAAGTTCCTCCCATAAAGAGCAGCTGTGCCCCAAAACTTTTTTTCAGAGCCATAGACATTAGTGAAAACATAGCCGATCTTCTGCATTCAGTCCTGAGTGCGGTCATATTGAAAGTATAGCTGATCTATCCTTTACATTCAATCCTGGGTGCAGTCACATTCAAAGCATAGCTCATCTATTCATCCTTTGCATTCAGACCTGAAAGGAAATTTTAAAAAAATATTAACTTTGAGTATTTGCTGGTTCACTCTTTCTGCAGTATGAATGGCATGCCTAGGATGGCCACTTCCTGTCTTCGATCTGGTTATTTTAAGCTGCATTTTAAACGTATCTAGGCCTTAAAATAAAACATAGCAGCCATGGTCGCTCAAAGGGGGGCCTTATATTATTGAAATATATTTTTTTGTTTATGTTGAGTTCATCTTTAAGCAAAACATTCCTTTTCCTAACATCTTCTGCTCATAAATCTTTCAATAAGGAGCTTGAATGAAGTACAAGTTTGCTGTACATCTGCATTTTCAGAGCCAAAAAAATAGGGTTGTACGCCGTATGTGAATATTTGTTCAAGTGCTTTTGTAGACCAGCATATGAAATATGCACTCTTATTTATTTTCTGCAAAGAAAACAAAAGAAATAAAGAATAATTGTTTTGTGTGTTTTATTTCTTTTTTTTTATTGACTGTTGTCAAGACCATGGCTAGGAAAAAAATACAGTCCTCTTTTACTAAAGTATATTATTCTGCCAAAGTTGATGTTGAACTCTTATAGAAACAGAATAGTGAAAGAGAAAAGGACATTTGTTGCTTTGGGGTGTGAAATAACTTATTATATTGAATTCCTTTGTGAAATAAATTTGTTTTTTTTTTAATCCTTTGGAGTTGGACAAAATGAGTACCATTAGTGTTAATATTGTGCAATTTGCAATTCAGCTTTTTGTTTCCTCTGAATTGTAGCCAGCATTTAGAAAAATCCCTAGAAAATAAGTCCCTAGGAGAAATATTTTTGAGGAAGGCACTAGATGAACATGAACTTATGGTCAACAGCTAATAACGGCTAACCAAAAGGCATAACTACATGTGGGATTCAACATTTAGTCATCCACTTATCCTGATCACTCTTAACCAAAAATCTTAAGTATTTTTCTCAATTAAAGAATTGTTGGTTGAGAGAATGTAGTCAAATTTTTATAATAAAAGAACAACTATTAACCACATCAAAATGTAGCATGCCAATTTCATGCTGGATCAAGAAACTGAAACCTGGGAAATTTCCAATTCCAAAGCCCTGAACTGCAGTTGTGAGTGACACTACAAACTGTAACTAGTGCATTTCCCATTACACTGGTACGATAAAGAATACAGTATGGTATGTTGGGTTGGCTGTTAGACCTTGACCCGAATATTGCCCTGCTTCATATTACGGACTCAAATTAATATAAGATTGGTTTCCTCACTAGAGGCCTATTGTTGTCTAAGAGGAAAGTTGCAAGGAAGTGATAAAGCAGGCTCTTTTCACCAATTTGGAGGTAGGCAAGTGTGTCAGATCAGTATGGCTCTGGGGATTCCCTGGGTAGGGGTCACGGGGCTGTCCACACAAATATGCCAAAATTTGGACTGATTGGCAGGCCTACAGATGTATTGCCGTTATACACACAAGGAGTCAGACTAACTCATGTTTAAAACTGCTTGCACATCCAGGTGATGTCTCACTGATTATGTATCACTGCATGATAATTGATTGAGGTTGATATGAGTCTTTACAGCCATGATGTAATCCGTATGCCATATCCTGGAGCTGTGTTAACTCTAATGGTAATTGCCTACATACTTCTTAAATCCAAAACTCTACAAATTTCTTGTATTTCAATGTAAATATCATGATCTGCGTGCAGTATGCTCAGTATGATGACAATTTGAATGCATCTGTTCGTATATACACAGCGGCTTCTTCAGGATGAAGGCTCCTTTAAAATAAACATTTCAAGTGAAATATCCATAACTTGTTAAACACCACAACCATCTGAGCAGCCCACAAAACCCTGGTTTGTTCCTAGAACTTACAAAGTCATTGTAGGAAGTACAGCTCTTAATCCCAGCCTAGATCACAGTTTTCCGGTCTACTTTCAATGCCGTCATACTGTATGCAGACTTATTAATTTCCATGAGCTTAGTTTTCGCATAAATGGTAATTATAAAACCCTGAGGACACAGGAAACGAAAGGATATTTGAGCACCATAAGAAAACTACAAACAAAATGTGCAGTGGAATTGCTATGTACCTAGAGGGATCATCTAAAGACCAGCCTCTGAAATCAGTTAGATGGAAGAAGCCAGACAGGACAAGCCATAAAGTTTCTGCAAGAGAGAACAAATGTTGAAGCCCGTGTAATATGGGAGAGGAGACAAGCTCAGTGTTGCAGTGTAGAGGAGCATATTGGCTACGTTCTGCGGTCAGTATAATAGGGAAGAGAGGAGTTTGCCTACATTCTGTGATTAAGACCAATAAAATCATTATTGGCTCCCTAAGCAAAGTTACATTTTGGTGCCCTTCTTTGGACCTAAAGAGTGCGGTGGTAACATATGTCGCTTGAAGGGATCAATCCTCCACACCAATACCTCACAGTAATGCTTAGCAGTAACATTTTGAATCTGCTGTGATACCCTTTTGTCCACTCTATCCTTCTATCCAATCTGTCTCACCATCATGATCATTTAGGATTTTTGTCTGGATTTGAAACACTTCTTGGCCCATCAAGCTCTGTCTTCCATCAGTATTAACTTTACTTTTAAGTTTCAGTGGCTTTTGTTATAGACCGTACTTTATGCTGTGAGATGCATTTGGATAACACAAACTATACAGTCGTTTTTCACCATCTCACCCTCCCCATTCTGTAAAGGTTCACTTGACATCGCAGGTCAGAAAGCAGTGTATCCATGAGTTCTATCTTCTGTACTCTTTCATGAGTCTGAAAATTTGTACTTGGAGGACTCGGTGAAGATGCATTCTATCTCTGTCCGAGTGCTCTCAATTTCCTGGGGTAGGCCACAGCACTACAGGCTTCACCCAAAAAAGTAAGTTGCTGAGCCCCAAAATTTCCAAAATTGTTTCACCTTCTCCTCCATTTTATGTACCAATTTTTCCACATTCAACACCCATCTTTTAGCAGCAATGTCTTACAGCCAGGGACTTCAGCTATCCTCCAAAGGACAAGTATAGCATGTGTTACTACAAATAGTAAAAAGGAAATTTGTTTCCCTTTGGATCCATGTTGCAGATATACAGTTTCAGAGGGGGCTGTTATAAAAATGTTTTACTAGGTGTGCCTCTGTAATGAGACAAATTTACTCCAATACCTCACCCCAGTAAGATTTAAATTTTGGACAAGACCTGGAAATGTATGTTGGTGTTCCCAAAAGTCCCTCCAACAAGTGTTTGGTCTCTTATTGTCAAAGTTGTGCAAATGTGTGAGAGTATAGTAACACTTATGCATTAAAAATAATTAAATATAATTTATAACATCTTCCTACGCTGGACATATTGTCTTAGGACAACATCTTCTTACTAATTGTCCTCCATAGTAATTTCTAATAGTTGCTTCTACTGCCTCCTGCATGGTAAGCCTTTCCAGAATGCACGCAATGAAAGAATTTTATAGATAAATGACATTACATAGATTTAGATGTCTTCACTATTTTCTCAAAAGGTGTTAATGCCCTAGTTACTCCTTCTTCGACTTAAGGTTCCATCGCCCAGTGCTGTAGTTATAAGTATTGTTACATGTCACCCGTACTATCACCATATCCCTCAATGGTTTATAGTTCCCTTTTCAAAGACTGTGCAGTGTCCCTTCCTCCAGGCTTGAAATGCTGACATGGCAATCCCGGGTGAAAAATCTCTGTTTCTAGGAGTGGGCTGAAGGGAAATGGATACAAGGTGAGCCATATCGTAACAGATGTCTCATCCCATACCCCTAGAGTGGTCCTTGCCACTGGTGAGACATAAAGTTGCAGATCTATCGCAGCCTGTGGCAGCCATGTAACATTTACTAAGGATCTGGCGGTCTATGATTGCTATAGCACTATTCCTTTTGTGTACCTAGATGAGACCAAATCCAACCAGTACTGCAACTGTGAATCCTGGTAATAGAGAAAGTTTTGTAGGCTGCTGTGGCCCTCTTCTGTCTGCTTGCTTGTCCCTTGTTTCCAACATTTATGTGCCTTTTTTCCCCTGCTAGATGTAGGCCCAGCATAAGTCTTGTAGCCCAAGTATCTGTCTTTGGGATGGTGTGTGGCATGTATGGAGGAGATTGGTGCACAGCACCTGCCAGATACTGCCACACTGCAACCTATGGCGCTTCACGCTTTGCTCAGCATGTTTCACCCTTGTGCTAAGCCCAGAAAAGCGGACTCCTTACTTCTCTCCATAGCATTCAAAAGCTATCGCAGAAGCTTATACATCACCCGCGCCACCACACCATATGCCCCGGCTATTCCCCTACTAGGATCACCAAGGGGTGGGTCATACATCACAGCAGCGGAGTTGCGGAGTTGGGAGGCAGTGGAAATTCATGACACTGGGGACCATTTTTTAGAGACGGTGCCCTAATCCCCTATACAGATCTAATCTCAGAAGACTGTCTACGTCCGGGGCATTTCCTATTGCACCGTGCGCTCATAGCCTCACTCTCAACTAGGTGGGGTAGCTTAACGAAAGAACCTCCCACACACCACGTGTTGCAGTGCCTACATATAATGGGCACAGGGGGACACTTGATACGCTGGTTTGCCTCCTCCGTCAACATACTGCGACCCCACTGACCCCCCTGAAACAGCATTGGGAGGAAGACCTGGGACAGGCCCTGTGCGGAGAAGGAATTGGTGGCAATACTAGAAAGTCCAACACGTGTCCCTCGCAACCAGCGCTTCCGACAGATTCAATATTTTATTCTCCAACGCGCGTACCTCTCCCCTGCCCAGATAAACAAGTACTTCCATCGGGATGACTCTGAATGTGCCAGGTTCTGCCTTCCCAATGCAGATCTCCTACATATGCTCTGGCATTACCCTGCCCTGGGGGAGTACTGGACAGAATAGCGGCCACTTTGCCCCGCTGCACCAAGCGTGAAGTTCCCTTTCATTGGGAGGTGTATGTATTGCATCTCTACAAGAGGAGCAGGAAACACAAGGTCGCCACACGATTCTTAGACCTGGGCCTAGTCATGGCGAAGCGTCTGATCACTAAGGGATGGAAAATACCGGCGGCACCCCATGCATTGGCCTGGCGCCGCTCCTTGCTCAATTGGGCCAGGGCCGAGGGGTTGGCTCTGCAGAGGGAGGACCTGCTGGGGCTTCGCAAGTTCCCCCTAGCTATAGATTGGGGGGCTATTGTGAATGAATTGCAGAAGTTAGTTACACCCACTGAACATACACAGGAAGAGGCAGGGGTCTCAGCAGCTCTAAGATAACATTCCACTACCATTAACGCGACTCCTCAATGGGAGCAGCTCCTCACAAACCCCCACTCGCCCTGGCGGATCATAGGACCCTCTGCGCGCTACAAGCAATTATTCACGTGTTGCACCACTTCAGGGCCCTAGGTCACGGGCGGTTACCCCTATCCCTCAGTTAAGTTATTTTGTCCTCATTATGTTGTACCCTCTGCCCACTGTTCAGAGTTACACTACATCACACATAGTTTGACGCCACAATACGCAGTGAGATGGCTGTACATCCACTTGCACCTCCTCTCAGGTGTTCTAATGTTGTTGATATGCTTACACCATACCGGACACAGTACTCACCCGCTATCACTGCTACAACCTCAACACGTTTTGCTAATGTATTATTCCTCAGTATTTGGGGTCGTTTATCTATTGTTGTACTGCACTGTTAAAACTATAAATGACAAAAAGATTTAAACAAAAATGTATGGAGGAGATTGGTGGATCCAGTTAAGATCGTCGTCCTGTCCAAGGCTATGCACCTCACTCAAGAAATATGATTATTCCGGTCAGAAATATCTAATTGACTGCACTGATCAGCCGCGTTTCTTCTCAGTAGTTGTTCATGCTATATGTTCTTCCTAAGTAATCTATCTCAGTATTCACCCATTGAAATGAAGTTGAAGGTTTGCGTTCCCGAAGTGCTTGTTTGCAAGCACTGATATTTAACCCCTTGGCTTGGACAAATTAATTTTGAACCTAGACATTGCCTGGAAGCATTCAGGGCTGGCGATCTGAGGACAGGATAATGTCCGCAAAGGCTATGGCTTTAAAATTATTCCTTTTTTTTTTTTTTTTTTTTTAATAATTTTTTATTGAGATCCATAGCAGCGAAATACAAAAAAAACCTCCATCATTAATTATGACAAACCATAACAAAGAAAAACCATGGTCCTGCATGATATACTGTACATGAAGATAACTACACAAAACATAACAAGTTAAATTTGGCTGACACTCATTATCCTGCCATATAATCTCTCATGGCCCCCCACACCTGTAGCCCCAATTGCCTTTTTATATGCCCTTTAACAGCATATAAACTGTATTCCAAATTATATACATTGAACAAAAAAAACAAAAAAATTATTCCATTGTAATTTCACCCCCTGGATGGCTGTGATGCCCTTGATTTTCACTGACATTAAGTCTAGGAGCAAAGTAGAAATTAGTGGCAAGTGTGGACAACCCAGCCTTGTGTCTTTTCCTATATGAACTTTCTCAGTTAGCTGGCCGTGACCCTAATTCTCACTTTTTGGATTTTGTGACTTTGCTAGTACCCTGCTTACCTACTAGTCTCCAAAACTTTTGTCAGCACGCTGGTCATGTCCGTTTCTCTCAAATGCTTTTTGCAGCACCCTGTGACAGGAGGACTGCTTCCTTAGATCGTTTCCTGGCTATCTGTTCAATATGTAAATTTTGTTTTGTATTACCACGGGATTCCCATACTTTGATGAACCCTGACTGGTTTGGGTGTATCCATTGTGGAATAGGTTATCTAGCCTCATTGTTAGTGTTTTAGAGAAAAGTTTGGTGTTCAGATTCAGTATAGATGTGGGCTGTGTGACCGGCAGAGTGTGGGTTCTTTGTGCAGTTTGAGCATCAGGGTTATCATTGTCTCTATTATCATTTGGTCACAAACTTCCACTGTGAGTATCTCATGCATTAGTTTTGGGAGAGCTCCCACCAACAGCAGACCAAAAGTTCTGTAGAAGCAAGCTGAGAACCTACCTGAGTCCAGTGATTTGGAAGGTTTAAGGTTTCTAATTGTCACAAGGACATTCTCTCCTGATATATGCACTTCCAGGACCTCTCTATCCAAATCCGATATCCCCAACAGAGGCTGAATCTTGTTTTCTAACCGCTTTACTAGTGAGCTCTGCAGGATACAATTCTGCAAAATAGTGCTGAAAACTGCAGCTTATTGCCTTTTCTCATTGCGTACCTCAAAGCCTAATCATGGACCTATTCAGTAGAAACATGCATCTTTGGCTTTTGATTTATCTATCCATAATTGGCCTGCTTTGTTTACCTTCTCATGGTGTTGAGCTTCATACCAGGTCAATATGTTGTGGCTCTTTAATTTAAGAGTTGTAATGTGATCCCTTAGTGGTAAGACCTTATGCCATACCTGCTGAGATTGTGTGGTCTTTTGTGGTTTTCTGCGATGTGTAATTAATTTAGCTAGGATTAGACTATGGCTTCCTTAGTTGGCCCTCTGTAATTCCTTTCTCAGGCATTTGGCTATGGATTTCCTTAGTTGATTGATTTTATGCAATTGGATCCCTAACTAATGTTTCGTTCAATCTCCACTATCCTCTCTGATTTTGGGATTTCCCTCCTCTCCATTGAACAGTGCGGTTAATTGGGTCATTTTCAAATTGGGTCAGTAGGCCCTGAGTTTCTGCTTCCACCATGTGTAACAACCACTTGTCTACAAGCACATGAGTAAGTGTGATATGCCCCTGATGTGTGGGATTCGTCTTTTGTGTGAAGGTGTCTAAACCTCTGCATGTCAACCAAGAACATGCCCACCCCCAACACCCAAAGTCACCTCTTCCCTTTGCTTAATATTGCATTAGCGGCCGTAAACATGTTCTGTGTCTTATCTACTTTTGCACTCATCACTAGGTTTAGGTATCTTCCTATAATGACTGGTCTCATGGCTTTGCCCTATTATTTTTTCCATAGTTTTCGTTAGTTGACTTTCTGTCGATATTTTAAATTGCAGATTCCTTGCCTTAGATTAGAATATCCCCTAGGAGCCAGACTGGATCCAGACATTTTTGTAGCAGTCCTCCTGCATCCCGCTAAGCGGCATTGTGCGGCTTTGCGCTGTATCCATACCACTCTAGAAGTGACAAAGCAGAATTTTTTATAAGCACCATCCTTTTGCTCATGTCCGTTTCTTTTCATGCCTTCTTACATGGATCCAGAGATCCACTCGACTTTGTCAGTTTTTCAACCATTCAAACACTTTTCCACTGTTTGCTAGGGAAAAAAATAGAATTTGAGCTGTGCCACAAGGAAACTGATGTTGATCACAGACCACTAAAAGGTGTGCTTGTGGCGCTTTGCCTCTGGACACTACTCAGTCATGATATAAATATGGCCTATTACACCCAAAGGTAATTTGAGACCGGGAGGTGAAGTTGTATTTTGTCAAACAAAAGAAAGAATTTGTGGCCTTCATGCAGATCCTTCTCCTGCTCCCCCTCAAAGTCGCAGCCTGGTCTCAGTCCTATCACGGTGCCTATCCCCTGACCACTCCACTTCCTTCTCAAAGTTCATGTCCAAGCACAAGCATAGAAAACCAAAGCAGGACTCAATCCCATCCTGTCACTTTGACTACATAGAGTAGGTGCAAGGGAGTCAAGATTGCGTCGCATTCCTTCAAGCTCACTGGCCACCAACCAAATTCCTCAGTTCGTCCTAACACACCATTTGTTTCCAAGGCAGACTACCCTGCTACAACTTTTCAGTACACTTCTGGCTCAGTCTGCTGTCCTTTTGGGCCTCAGAACCCCGGGGCTCTCAAGTCCGGTGTCCACTGATGGGTCCCTACCTGTGTCGTCTCTTCCTCAGGACCCCTAACAGAACCCATACAGACTCCAGTACAGACTTCCACTCCGGCACGAGATCTCGCTGGTTCCTCCCAACTCGATACCAGTACCAGGCTGGTGGATGATCTCGTGCTGATGCCCATGTCACACTATGAGATTACAAAAGTGTAACCTGTTGTCTTGCATGCTGCTTCCAACACTGAGCATCTATCGCGTCAGGGCTGTCAGCAGAGGATCCATTAGCTTTTTGGCCCTGCCTCTGGCCCTACGTTAAAGCAGAGTGTACCCCAGAATATTGATGGTGAGGAGGATGGCTTGTACCCCTCATTTTACTGATGCCTTGTTCCTTGCTTTCCAAAAATCCAATGGCATTGATACCTCCTCTGAGAGTGAGCTAGACTCACACGTAGGCCACCAATGGAGGAAAGTGCCTCGTTTGCAGTGGTGCTTTGGAGGGCAGTTGGGGTACTAGAATTAGAGCTGCCTTTCATTAAGACTAAAACAATGTTTTGGTGGAAATTCTGCAGCCTGGCAACAGCTGACACCTTTGTCCCATTTAATGATGGCCCCACAGATACTCTGAAAGCTATCTAGTCGAAACCATATTCTTGTCTGCCTTTTAGCCTTTAGGTGGACGCACGTCTTGGACCGGCGGTTTGTGATGTACATTTTCACACTAAGCACCCTGTTCTGGAGAGTGTTTTTGTACAGGCCTCACACATTCAGGTGCAGCATCATTTCCAACCGATCCTCTGGATTGAGAATCCGAAAGAATTGACGCCTGTGGCAAACATATGTTTTCCCAGGGCACTGTAATCAGTAAATGCAGTTAATCTGTTGGGCCATTACAAAGATGCTCTTTGGTGAGATGTTGCTGGAAGTTCCAGAAGATGTTGGGGCTTCTCTGGCTTAAATGATACCTGATGGGCAGGACTCAGCTACGTATGTTATCCACTCCAGTTTAGATACAACGGACTGCTTGGGAAGGGCGATCATCATTGTTGTTCTTTGTAGATATGCCTGGATGAGGTCCACCAGATTCTCCGGCGATGTACAGGCTTCACTAATGGACTTGCTCTTTGATGGGTCTTGTCAGAGACAATGTAGACTCTGCTTTGGAACGCTTCAACGAGAGCAGAGCTGCAGCATGCTCTTTCAGTTTGTTGATACCTGTCAAACAATTTCCACACCAGTTCTGGAAATTTAAGGCTATTCCAGAGGGCTGGTGTTATAAGTAGAGACAGTCTTTGCTGCTGGAGATGAATCGGACAGCCCAGACCTTTCGGGACTGGACGTCACTCTGGTAGGCAACACAGTCTAGTAGAGTCTCCAATCCACAAACTCCTCTTTCCCAGCTACACCAGGCAAAAAAAACACTTTAGTGTGCCTTTAGCTGTGCATGCCCAATCAGTGGGGGCAGGATCCTGGACTTCTTCCAGGGTTAGAGATATGTCTGATTGAGTCTTGTTCAACCAGGCAATGTCCTTTTTTCTCCTCTTACTCAAATATCCTTGCCGCACCAGAACACATTTCATTGACCATCCTGCTATAGGAGGTATGCACTGTTGCCGTCCAATGGTGCCATAGACTGGATACCCGATTCCGAGAAAGACTGGTGGTGTTCATCCTATTTTCTTGTTCCAAAAAAGTGTGTGTGCTTTAAGCCTATCCTTGACCCCTGGACACCTTCCTCCGAAGAGTAAATTCAGAAGACTTACATTGGGTCAATTGGCTATTCGTATGGCCTTAGGTCCTTCCTGCCGTTCATAAAGGGGAGGCTGGTGCAGGTTCTCACAGTCAACACCACTTCCATGTGGTACTGCAACAGGCACGTGGAGTCCTGGTTCCTGTGCCAGAAGGATCTGTCTCTCTGGAGATGGGTAGAGCTCCAAAGCATCTTTCTGATTGCCAACCTCCTAGGGGAGGTCCCTGGATGCCAGAGCAGACGCACTGAGCAGACTTCAACTGGCAGATCACAAGTGGCGTCTACACAATGGGTGTCACAGGAAGTTTTTTTTACCAGTGGTAGGTGTTCTTAGTTCTTTTCTCCACTATCGATCGTGCAGTGTCAAAAATTTTGCATGTTGGAATTTCTGCTGGAAAAAATAGGAGACACATTTCAGTTGGATCGAAACAAGTGGCACCTGTACATGTTCCTGCCCACCAACTCGCCTACCTCGAGTTCTGAAGAAGATCAGGAATGACCTGGCCCAAGTTAGTCTGGTGGCTCCAGATTCTGTCATAAAAGCGTGGTCTCTTGAAAAGCATAACCGTCTGTCCTCGAATAAGACTACCACTTAGAGGCCCTCCTTTCTCAGGAGCAGGTTAGGGGTCTTCCATCACAGTCTATGTAACTTGCACCTCCATGCATTGAGATTCAGTAGTAGCAATTAGCTGCATTGATATGTTGCTCGAGGTGGTACCTGTTCTCTCCGTCAGATGTTCCTTACCAAAATTGCTGGGGCAAATTTATAGCCTGTCGTGGTGCTCTGGCCGTTGATCCCTTAGAGATCAGCTATAAGACATCCTCTTGGTTTTTTTTGTCCATAGCCCAGCAAGGACTTGGTGTGTGGGCACTGTAAAAAGATACTTGTCTGCCCTCATGGCTTTTTTACGTTTGTTGGACTATCCACCCTCGTTCAAATCACCTGTTATGTTGAAATCGATTACAAATTTGACACAAACGTACCCTCCCAAGCAGTTTGTGAAGCCACAATGGGACCTTAACTTGGCCTTTACATTCCTCTCTTTCAGGTCTATGCATACCTGCTCACTGTCTCCTGACTTTCAGACTGTCTTCCTCATTGCAATTACTTCAGCTTGTCGTGTAAGTGAGCTGTAGGCAGTATCGGTGCAACAAATGTAAACCACATTTTTTTATGGGTAAATTGACGCTGAGGACTCTGGTGGCTTCCTTACCATAACCAGAAGATTCGCCAAAATGGCCAGCAACATAGGAGCTCAGTAACTACCGCCTGTGATCACAAGCGCTGAAAATCCCCGACATACGCAATCCATCTGCAACAAAAAAACTGAGTTGTGTAGAGGAATGTGTGGAGTGCCTGAAGATTAAAAGGAGAGAAAGTGACACTTCTCTGGCCACTTAACTCAAGTAAAGATAGATACCGTTCTTTTCAGTCAATCCACAAATTGACAAGACTGCACTGGAATCTCGGAGCTAAAGAGGTCGGTGCCACTGGTACAGGTAACAAATCACCTGCAGCTGGCTTCGGAGTTGTGAACAGAAAGGAGTCAGATGCTGGGGAGTAACATCGCTATGTCCAGCCATCCTGTGGCTGAGAGAGGATTTGACCTCACCAACAACCCACTCACCTTGCAACTGCCCGCTGAGCGGAGACCCGAAGTCCCATGCTACATTGAGGAGCAGAAAACATTGGCGCTAAACCAGGGGCACTGTGCGCAGTCGACTGCTTCCTTCACCAGACCTGGCGTATTCATTCCAGGTTTGGAGAGTCAGTCTGCCTGTGGGTAGGAGAGAAGCCCTGAGCCGTGTGCGGGACTCTGGGGATAGGTACCTGGATCTGCGCTCGATAAGAAGACCTTGAAAGTCTTGCCGTGGCCTTTAAAAACTAGGCAGGGTGAGCGGTGCGTGATTTGCCGGGGTGCACATCCAATACACACATCTGCACTCTCTTTCATCCCCCCCCCCCCCCCTACTCAATCTAGGCTGAGAGGGAAATGCCATTTTGGACCCAGGCTGGGTAATTTAGGTCATTTGGAACATAAAGATGTCGACAGGCCTGAAAGAGAAATAAGAGGGCCTCATTTAAAACTAGCTTTTTACTCGATAAATCTCACGTGCCAGACCAGGATATATATGGATGTAGACCTCCCAGATCAAGAGAGCTTAGACCATCTTAGAATCATTTATGAGCCCCTAAGAGATGGGTCTGGATCTCCAAACGTAGACCGGGCTTAGATAGTTGGATCTTCTATCCTGGGCCCATCAGAGGCCGGTCTGATTATTCAGTCTTAGGCCCAATGTACTCTTTAACTCACTACCCACAACCTGATGTGCTACCTGCAGACAATCGATCCGGTTAGGTAAGATAAATCTAGTGCCACATCTACTGACACCCCCCAAACCTGAACCATGGCAGTGTCATACCATTCAACCTCGGATACAAGGCTGTCATGCACTGGCCTAAACTCCTTCAAGATCAGTAACCCATCAAATCTAACAACATATGCAGAAACAATTTCAAGCACCGGTTACTAAAAGAGCAACCTGAAACTCATTTCCAGTACATGCTTCTGCATGAAGAAACGAGCCATGAAAAATTACAAAATCTTTTTCACTTGGCACAGCCCAGGGGAGAGTCTCTCTAACAGCTCTTCTAGATCTCACTTTCTTCAAAAAGATCCCACATGGGCTCAAACTATCCATCTCCACAGCCCCTTTCTTTAGGGCAGAGAACATGGAAATCTTGGACAGGCTCTGTCTTACCCTTAAAGCACTCGCAGCTTCCAACAAATTTACAAATTGACACGTGTCACCTGATCTACCACAACGCCACCAGAATCTGGACAAGATGCACCATAATCAAAATCTTCTCATTGCCTCTCAGCAAATTATTTTTTCCCCCACCCACACAAACCGTGCTACTCCTGCAGAAACCTCCTGTGTACTCCTCCCCATGGAAACAGCAGGCCAGGAAGCTGGCCCACTACCGATCGCAGTCAACACCCTCCAAATCATAATGAGCCAAATTAACTCCAAACACCAGGATCTACTATATTCCCAGGAGAACGAATGACTTACACAGATCTTCTTGGCCTATCACTTAAGCGCAGTCAGAGGACAACCTAACAGGTTCTACATGACTCAGAAGCCATGTGCCATGGACTCATTTGTAGGGGTGGGCAGAGAACTCCGCTCCGCCAGCGGAGCGGAGTTAGCCAGCCACCCCCGCCCGATGGCCCGGTCCCTGCTTCTGAACGCAGCCAGGCCGGGGAGAGCCTCCCTGGGCCCCGATGGACCCCCGTCCCCAGCGCCCGGACCCTCCGCTGGCTTGCAGGACGGGGGCTCCCGCACCCCGGGGCGTGCCGGACGGAGCTCGAGCCCCGAGCCCAGCTTCCGAACCCTAGCCAGGCTGGGGAGAGCCTCCCCAGGCCCCGGTGGACCCCCGTCCCCAGCGCCCGGACCCTCGGCTAGCTTGCAGGACGGGTGGCTCCCGGGGCCCGCCGGACGGAGCTCGAGCCCCGGGCCCGGTCCCAGCTCCCGAGCCCTAGCCAGAGCGGGGAGAGCCACCCCGGGTCCCGGTGGACCCCCGCCCCAGCGCCCGGACCCTCGACTGGCTTGCAGGATGGAGGGCTCCTGCACCCCGGGGCCAGCCAGATGGAGCTCGAGATCCGGTCCCAGCTTCCGAACCCTAGCCAGGCCGGGGAGAGCCTCCCCAGGCCCCGGTGGACCCCGGTCCCCAGCGCCCGGACCCTCGGCTGGCTTGCAGGACAGGGGGCTCCCGCACCCCTGGGCCCACCGGACGGAGCTCGAGCCCCAGGCCTGGTCCCAGCTTCCGAACCCTAGCCAGGCTGGGGAGAGCCTCCCCGGGCCTCGGTGGACCCCTGTCCCCAGCCCCCGGACCTTCGGCTGGCTTGCAGGACTGGGGGCTCCCGCACCCCAGGGTCCGCCGGACGGAGCTCGAGCCCCGGGCCCGGTCCCAGCTTCCGAGCCCTAGCCAGGCCATGGAGAGCCTCCCCGGGCCCCGGTGGACCCCCATCCCCAGGACCCTCTGCTGGCTTGCAATACAGGGGGCTCCCGCACCCCGGGGCCTGCCGGACGGAGCTCAAGCCCCGGGCCCGGTCCTAGCTTCCGAACCCTAGCCAGGCCGGGGAGAGCCTCCCCGGGCCCAGGTGGACCTCCGTCCCCAGCGCCCGGACCCTCGGCTGGCTTGCAGGACGGGGGGCTCCCGGGGCCCGCCGGACGGAGCTTAAGCCCCGGTCCCAGCTTCCGAACCCTTGCCAGGCCGGGGAGAGCCTCCCCAGGCCCCGGTGGACCCCCGTCCCCAGCGCCCGGACCCTTGGTTGGCTTGCAGGACGGGGAGCTCCTGCACCCCGGGGCCCGCCGGACGGAGCTCAAGCCCCGGGCCCGGTCCCAGCTTCAGAGCACTAGCCAGGCCGGGGATAGCCGCCCCGGTGGACCCCCGTCCCCAGTGCCCGGACATTCGGCTGGAACCAAGGAGGGTTAAGCCCAGGCCACGTCCTCTCCCCGCCGGCCTGCCCGGGGAGCCCATTTTCCTCGACTATTAAGCCCCCACGTAGTGGGGGCTTACAGAACCCTGGGGAAGGACAAAAGTTGGAGAAAGCCCGGCTGGCCGGCAATCTGGTCACCCGGCCCGCAGGGCCATCTGGTCGCGCAACCAGGCGACCAAATGGCCCTGGAAGACCCACCGCCCAGATGGCCTGGGACAGCCGGACCCAGTCACCCTTGCCGTCCGACGACAGCGAGGGTGGCCAGGCGCTCCGAGGCCGCTGCTCGGGAGGCTCCTTCCCCGGGGCTGCTCACCTCCCTGCTTGACTTGTTAGGGGGGAGGGGGGGCCCGGCTGGCCAAGGCCATCTGGTCACCCTGCTGACCCGCAAGGTATGGTGGCCCCCATCCCCGCACCCCGCTGGCGCAGGGACGGGAGGGGGAGGCCCCCATGCCGGAGGGCACGTGGTGAGGCGGCCTCCCGTGAGCACACGTCGTACCCTCCGCGTCCCTCCGGGCGGCAGAGGGACCCACCCCTGGGTGTGGTGGAGGGCATCCGCGGGCGCCCACGCACGGAAAGACAAAAGCTTGGCTCAGAGGATGACTTTCAATAGATCGCAGCGAGGTAGCTGCTCTGCTACTTACGAAACCCCGACCCAGAATCAGGTAGTCTACGAATGATTTAGCATCGGGTGCCCCACGAACATGCGGTGCACTAAGGGCGATGGAGGCGGCCCCCTTCCGTCCGCGCTCCGGTCCCCAAGCGAGCGGCTCTACGCACTGGCCCCCCGAGAGAGGGCGCCTATCCCAGGCCAACCGAGGCTCCACGGCACTGCGGTATCGTTACGGTTTAGGAGGGATTCTGACTTAGAGGCGTTCAGTCATAATCCCACAGATAGTAGCTTCGCCCCATTGGCTCCTCAGCCAAGCACATACACCAAATGTCTGAACCTGCGGTTCCTCTCGTACTAAGCAGGATTACTATTGCAACAACACATCAGTAGGGTAAAACTAACCTGCCTCACGACGGTCTAAACCCAGCTCACGTTCCCTATTAGTGGGTGAACAATCCAACGCTTGGTGAATTCTGCTTCACAATGATAGGAAGAGCCGACATCGAAGGATCAAAAAGCGCTGTCGCTATGAATGCTTGGCCGCCACAAACCAGTTATCCCTGTGATAACTTTTCTGACACCTCCTGCTTGAAACCCAAAAAGTCAGAAGGATCGTGAGGCCCCGCTTTCACGGTCTGTATTCATACTGAAAATCGAGATCAGGCGAGCTGTTGCCCTTCTGCTCCGCGGGAGGTTTCTGTCCTCCCTGAGCTCGCCTTAGGACACCTCCGTTATCGTTTGACAGGTGTACCGCCCCATTCAAACTCCCCACCTGCCACTGTCCCCGGAGCGGGTCGCGCCGGGCGCTTGGAGCCAGAAGCGAGAGCCTCACGGGGCTCGCCCCCCCGCGGCTCACCCCCTGCCTCACCGGGTAAGTGAAAAAACGATGAGTAGTGGTATTTCACCGGCGGCCCGAGGGCCTCCCACTTATCCTACACCTCATGTCTCTTCACAGTGCCAGATTAGAGTCAAGGACTTCTTTCCCTGCTGATTCTGCCAAGCCCGTTCCCTTGGCTGTGGTTTCGCTAGATAGTAGGTAGGGGCAGTGGGAATCTCGTTCATCCATTCATGCGCGTCACTAATTAGATGGCGAGGCATTTGGCTATTTCTGTACCACCACGTGGTGGCTCATTTTGGGTTACTATGCTGCCCATTAGCGTCAAATCGGTTTTGCATCCAACAATACGACATTCGTTCGCTCCGGAGTACAGCCACACTGAACGCTGTCCTCACTGGAACTGGGATCACATATAGGCCAGAGATAGTACACCCTGCAGTACTAGTCCAACAATTTAAAATTGTCTATGAACAGTCCTGAGAAATCGGCAAAGGCTAGAGCGGTGATTTGCTCAATAAGACCATCTGATCCGAATGTGAAGCCCTTGCCGTCTTTCTGTAGATCACAGATCAGAGGATCCATGGCAATGTTAAATAGCACTGGGGATAAAGAGTCACCTTGTTTAACCCCAGATTTCATTGTTATTTCAGGAGTTGCTTAGTTGTTCTTTCCCTTGAAAAATGTTGTTGAGTCAGTGTATAAGTCTTTTATTATGTCTCTGATGTATGATGGAACTCTGTGCCTTGCAAGACTCTGTATAATGTGACCATGACTGACAGAGTCAAAGGCTTTTGAGATGTCTATGAACACTACTGCTAATGAGTTACTGTTCTTTCGTGCCCCTTTTATGATATTTTGCAGAAGAGTCAGATTTTCGAGACAACCTCTCACCTTCATGAAGCCTTTTTGTCTCTTATTCAATTCAACAAAAAAATGAGTCTTTTAGTTAGTACTTTTGTGAATAACTTCATGAACGCAGTACCGATGGTAATTGGTCGCCAATTACTGATTTTTGTAAGTTCGCTAATCGGTACATTCTTAGGTATCAATATCGACCGGTTCATTTTAATACTTTCTGGTACTCTTCTCATCGATAACCAAGACGATAAAATTCTGGGCAGCAGCCTTGGTTGTTTGTTATGCACGTTATTCAAGTCATTCAAGCCTATCTTATCAGGCCCCACTGCTTTCTTTAAATCTGAGTCATCGAAGGCATTAGTTATTTCAAGCAGTGTAATTTCTTTACACAAATTTCCAATTTCCCATTCATCCGGTATCCGGTCAATCGGTATGAATTTAGGGTTTTTCTTGTTTTCTTTTTCAATTATGCCTTTGTAGTATTGGAAGATTTCATCAGCACTGATTTGGCAAGTGGCATCTTCTGCTCCATCAGTGATTATCCTGGCAATTTTCTTTTTGTCTTTTTTAAACATTGCCTGGTATTCTTTGTAACTGCCCTTTGCTTTTGCATAATTTTTCTTGTGTGTCCGATTGAGCCTTCTGTTTTTCTTGTCTTTCTTTGGTATCTTGTTTTCTACTGAGGCATTCTGGTGCTCATCTGGAGCAGAGTTCATAGGCTCATTATTGAGTTCGCTTGCTGGTT